>JANPWX010000377.1:2558663-3239030 GCA_024734555.1 Trochalopteron elliotii
CAAAGCAGCCTTCCAGCACTTGGTGCACTCTCTGATGTCAAGCTGAAGAGCCAGCAACCTGTGCTACTGGTTCATATCCAGATATTGCTGGATAAACAAAGAACTTGGTCTTTCAGCTTGAAGGAGCTTGGTTTAAAGCTCTTCAGGTCTTAGTTAAGCTCAATCTTTTTTATATGTTCCCATAGGAATTGGCTCCTCTTCACAAAGCCATATTTTGCCCCAGATGACTCGGGAAATGAGATCATTCCCAGTTGCTTGACGTAAATGAGAGGTGCTGAAGGCTCAAATCTGCCCCCAAGCTCTTTCCCTCACATCTGGCTTAACCCCACATCTGTCCTCCCCATCTGTACTGACGCCTTCTGTCACCTCCCAGAGCTTACACTGCACAGCACATTTCAGCACAGAGACTGCAGAGGAATTTGGGACAGTTGTATGTCTGGAATACAAGACTTCAGGTACCACTGACAACTCCTGTGAATATTTTACCATGCGTGTGATTTTTTTGAGTGAATGTTATTCATCAGTCATTTGAGCTCACAGAATATTGTCTCATGGCATTCTTTGGAGTGCGAAAGAGGAAGGAAAACTATTAATTACTTTTGATTGACATTTTCCATTTGTGTGTGTGTGTGTAGGGGGGGTTGTTGTGCGTTTTTTTCATAGAACCTCAGGTTTGAATTGGGTAAACTGACACCTTGCAATCTGATCTGACAGCCCTGCTTTGTGTGGGAGTTTGTACGACTCCAAAATTTCAGCTGTGAGACTTTCTGCGTGAGCAGTCATTTTATTAGAAGTTTTGACACCTCTCCTAGCAGGGATCAGTGCCCGCTGTGTGAACGGAAACACCAAAAAGAGCATTGTGTGATGCAAAGTGGGAAGGGAATAAAAGAAGTTCTGTACCCAATAGATGAAATTAGCTCAGATAAAGATCTTTGAGGACCTTCAAAGTAATAATGGTGAGATATTAGGGCCATCCCACTGTAATTATTGTCATGGAATTTGTATTATAGTTTAAAAATCACGTATGCCCACAGAGTTTTGTTGGATTTTGTTTCTCCCTTTGAATCTGCCTGTTTTCTGTGATTTTGGGTTTAACTGTTAGTTATTTTTTTCTTGTGAGAGGATAGCAACATCTTTGGTTTGTTCCAACTTTTGTGGATTGAAATTTGCAACTGATTTGTTTGTGCCCAGCTCTGAAAGTCTTGTCTGTACCTGAATGGGGTACAGCAGCTACCTCAAACAGCGCAGAGCTCACAGGATCTATGGATTGTGTCCACTTCTCTTGCAAGTGATAGAACAGATAGAACAGAAAGAAGAACTGAAAATACACTGTTGACTATGGGATTTTGCATTTCTGAAATAAAGAAACAACTTCCCAAGTGTCCTGCATCCATGTGGGGTGCAGCTGGGTAAAGGGAGTTGCTCAAGTGAAAAACACATCCAGCAGAGACTGCTTGAAGTAAACAATGTGAAATGCAGGCATGTGGATCAGGAGATGTGTAAAGGGGCTGCACCTCAAGAGACTGATGCAACCCTGGGAGTAAAGCACAGACAGCCCCTGCAAACCCTCTCTACTGTTTTTAGTTTGTCCACCTTAGCTAAAAGGCTGTTTTTGTGTTTGCCTGTACATGATCTTGTGTGGGAAAGTCATGAGAATGAGTTACATCTGAAATTTCCTGTCTTTCTACGGGTGCCTGCCATACCCTTCCCATTAACTGGGAGCTTTTTGGACAAATTTTGAACAGAGGAAATGGCAAAACAAACCGTGATTCATTGTGGAAACTAGGCTGAGGGTTTTGTGGGGAGAAAGCAGGCTGACTTTTTTTCCTGCTCCCACTCACCTGCCCTCAGCTAGGTTGATAAATACCTGTGAAGCATTTGCTAGAAAAGTTCCTCGGAGTTCATTGTAATGAGCAATCCTTCTGGCCTAGATTTGTATCTTCCTTGAGAATAGGTGTAATTTTAGATCTGCTTTGCAAGCTCTTTTTTTTCTTTTCCCCCTTTTCTTTCCAATACTCCTCAGTACAATAGGAATCTTGTCCCATGGTGTGAAGCCCCTGCAGAGTTATAAAATTGTGTCACCTTCCCTGCCTCCCTTATAAGTTACTCTAAGTGACACTATTAAAAAGAAAAACCACAGGATCTCCTGGGATCAAAACAACGTCCTGTTGTTATCTTAACACAACTCCGTTTGGCTTTTTTGGCTTTTACCTTTCATTTCCTACAGCTCTGTGCAAGCGGAGCTTGCCTTGCATTGTGCTCCATTCCATGCGTGCATTTTCTCAGAGAAGATGCTTTTATTTCTGAAGGATATGCTGGGTGGCCAGAGGTTTCAGATTTCTTCAGCAGGGGTTCATCTCTTCCAGGAAGGGGGAGGACGGAGTGAACAGGCCAGCGGAGAAACTTTCATCTCTGTGCAAGAAGGGAGGAGAGACTTAGATGCTCATCACTTCCTCAGACGAAGATTTAAGCTCACGTATTAACTAATAAACTCCCTATCCCATAGGAGTTGAGAGAGGGGGTGTGGGGGAGGGAATGGATTGAACATGTGCGAGTTTCCCACTTTAAACAGGAGTTTTGGTGGCCTGGAAAATGTAATGTGTTTTCCCTTGCAGATGCTCTGGAGTGTGACTCACAAGCCTTTGCAGCTCGGACAGCTTTGCAGAATGAGCTACCAGCAACCTCTTTGTCCTTCAGGTTACACCACTGAATGAGCTCAAGGTAACTCATTGCTCAGAGCAAAGAGCCATTGTCAGGGAGTTGCTGCAATTGGTGTTTTCACACTTGTTTCTTATCTAACAACAGAAGTTACCTATGCACGATCAGGTGTAAAACCCCAGCTCCAGAAAACATCTACATGTTACACACCCCGAAGTCTCTTTGCATGTGTGATGTGTCAAGTCACATTTTCTATGTTACACATTCCTGCAATCTGATTTTATTTGTAACTCGAAGATCCTGCTATTATACATTATTATGACTTGGGCATGAAACTCTTCCTAATACTACCTTGCACTTATTGTTTTTGACCCAAAAGCCCACAAAGTGCTTGATGAATGCTAAATGGTTTTACCAGAGACCTTGGAGGTCATGAATTATAGTTATATTCATTTTGCACACATGCTAAGTGGGGGTTTCAGTAGTTTGTACTAGAGCATGTGGTGACTTGCTGGAGTCAAGTGGAGTGAAGTAGAGATAAGCCTCAAAGTTTTCTGTTAATCTACAAAATTTCCCTATGAAGAGTCTGATCTGAGCCATGTAGCTCTTGTACTTGGAGACTGGCCACGGAGCAAAGAACTAATTTTCTCGGGAAAAGAAATCTTATTTTTTTCCCAATTTTCTTATGAGAGACCTGCAATTACATAGCTAAGAGTCTGTCAGCACCCTGGAGCTGTACCATCCCGTGGTACAAAGCTGCCCAGCATTCCCACTGTGCCCTTGATCCCACCCTTCAGAGCATGTCCAGTTCCTTTTGTGAGGAATGCACTGAGTTGTGAGCAAGAGCAGTGCCAAACTTAGGTGCAAAAGGGTCTTTGAAATGAGAAAGAGGAAGTAGGCTCAGCACTATTTGCACTTTGGGTGCTGAACTCTGGTTTTCAGACCTGGAAGGAGAAGAGCTGTAGAACCACAGCATTGCCCATTGTCATGGAATCACAGAGTGAGTTTGGTTTGGAAGGGGCTTGAAAGATCATCTGGGTTCAACCCATCTGCCAGGGATGGTGCATCCAGAGCTTCTCTGTTCCAGTGTCTCACCACTCTCTGAGTAAAAAACTTCCTAACATCTAATCTAAATCTGTTCTTTAGCTTAAAACCGCTCCCCTTGTCCTATCACAGTCTATCAATGGAAAAAGTCACTCTCCCTCTCTTTTTTTTTTTTCTTTGTTTTAAGTACTGGAAGGCCACAGTCAGATCTGCCCGGAGCCTTCTCGTCTCCATACTGAACAAATCCAGCTTTTTGTCTGGATGTGTTGTCCAGATACTGCAAAAGACAGCACCCTGAAAAAGCAGTTTGTTGCAAGCAATCTTATTTCTTCTTGTTACAGACAGTTTTATCCTCTTAATTTCCAGTGGTCACTGGAAATCCTTGCTGTCCTGTGCAGTTCCTGGCTCCTGGCTGGACACCACCACATCAGACCAGCCAAGGCAGAGAGGGGAGCACAGTTTTGTTTACACACAAAATCTTATCTTGATATGTGTCTCTACCATTGTCTCTTTTACCTTTCCGTGACATTTCTGAATGTTTTGAGGTTGCTTTTTTATTTTTTTATTGTTTATTTTAATTAAACATGACTAAACAATGATTCTCTGAGTGGGAATCATTCTTCCTAATAACCACAGTGTGCATACTAACTATACTAAAAATAAATCTTGTCTCTGACTAGTTAAAAATTGCAGTGATTTGTTGATGCTTTTTACCTGTCACTAGTAAGATATAAATATAAATAAGTAGAATTACATTTAAAATATCCATCACTTCACATATGGAGAGTGGCAATGAGTGGGCTGTAATAATAAAATATACTTTATAAGTGTCATAATCATTCAGACACCAGGAACTTATAAGCCACAGATCTGACGTTCAGATGATGAATTGTGATTTTGTTTTAAAAGCCAGACATGTCAACTCCATGTGCATATTGGGAATTGTAGTTCAAGTGACCTCTGCTAAAACGCTGACCTTAACAATGACTTTGTTTTACATTTCCCAGAAACTTTTTTAAGTAGGTGTGATACTTTCCAAATGCAGTTGTTGCACTAATGCTTATATAAAGTAATTTAAAATATATTTGACACCTTTGTTGTGCTCATATATTATATGGCACAGAAAATGAGATTCAGTGAATGGCTTAAAATTAATTCTACTTTGGGGTTTTTGGTAACATCGTAAATCCCTTGGAGTTCACCTGTTTGACATATGGTATCACTGATAAGATGATATTCTTCTAAAACTCTACAGCTCATCCATTCTTGCATGCAATAAATAAATACATTAGATATACATACGGATGAGTGTTTGTATTGGTGCATATGAAAGTGGATTAGAAAACACTCAGGGGAGACTCCATGGACTGCAGGGATCTTAAAGCTGATGGAGGAAGGTTGATTCAGTGGACTTCAGAGACCTGGATTCTGCTCCCCTCTCTGCTGCAAGTTTCTCCTGTGTGACCTTGGACATGCTGTTTAAACCCAAATCCTAAAAGTATTTAGTCTCCTGATTCCTGACCAGATGCCTGATTCATGCTGATTTCAGCAGGAATTTAAGATCTGAAAAGGAACTGAGCACTAAAGTCCCTTGAAAGATCAGGGTTAAGTTTCTCGGGGGCTTAACCAAGATGGAGATCCTGCTATTTCACAGGGACTTTGCTTGGGTGAAAGCATAAAGGATCATAAGGCAGCATGGTCCTGGTAGTTGTACAAATGTGTGAAGTGCTGTTTCTGATTCCCTGTGAAATAGCTGCATGCACTGTATAGATGTAATTATAGTCATATCAAATGAAAACACAATTAAGTTCCAGAATTGGAGCTGATTGGCATAACAAAGCTGAGATTTACTGCTTCCTTCACCAGACCAGCGCAGGTTCTAACACAAATCATGCCTCTTAGCCTTCAATTTGATAAACTTTCAGCTATTTTGACATGTAGAGCCAACTGCAGCCTACTCCATCCTGACAAAAAGAGCCTAACAAATGGATTTTCAGTCACCCACTGAACAGAGCTAGATGACAGATCTACATGAAATCCTTTTTGGAGAGAAGGCAGCCTTTTAACTTGATTGATGAAATTATATCTAAATCTAGTAGATTTGGGACTTCAAAGGCATTTTTGCCTACTTAGGGCATCCCAGATGAAGGGAGTATGCTATTTGTACCAAACTCCCATGCTCAAGTGGTTTGCAAATTGACCCCTTTGTAATAGGTTAAAGGTTCCGCGCAAGATAACGGTGGTTCATTTTGATTAATTATGTCAGGGAATTAATGTATGATTACTAACTTTTAGCAGACCCTGCTCTTTCTGACCTCGAGCTGCTTGTTTGTGTGGCTGGTTGTAATTTTCGACCAATGGGTTACGAGAGGTCACTGTGTGGTCAGCATATTTTAAACAAAGAAAAGGGAGGTGGGGAAGGGGGAGCAGAGAAACAGCAATCTCAGATCAGGGTGGGTGGACTACAGTTTACTGGCCTGACAGGGGAGATTTGTTGAGTGTTTTAACAGTAGATTTTTATACATTTACCCTTTGCAATAAAATATTCTTCTGAAGAGCTAGAGAGAGTGGCCTGGAAAGATGTTGGGAGGATAATTTAACAGTTGAATGTTAAGCCCATAATTGCACTCCATACTGGTTTCAATAATAGAGAACCTTGTTAAAAAATAAATTGGTCAGTGTTGTGTTTAGCACTTGGATTGGCTGGGATTGAGGCTGAAAGCTTCTGATTAAGCCAATGCCTGGGAAATGCTGCTTACAAATTTCTTAACCAACCACTGAGGAGATAGCAAAGGTTGATAAAACAAGGGTTTGTGGGGATTTAGCTACATTTCATATTTTAAACCCTTGGCTGAGTATGTGAAGCCGTCTGAGAGCTTCTAAAGGCTGGAAAAGAAATATGTGAGACCCAATCCTGTACGGATCTCAGCCTGCTGAATCAACTGTATTCACTGTGTTCAGTATGATATTGAATGGAATTGCTCATGCTGAAAGAGAAGACTGTGCCTAGGTCTTCACAGGACATTAGCTATACTATGAAAATCATGGGTAGATGAAGGGTGTAGGAGCCTTAAATTCCTCCAGCCCTCACACAAATGTGTGGTCAGAGATCAGCAGATATCAGCAAGTACTTTTAAAGCAACTAAAGCAGGACTTGAGTTTGAGAGTTGCTGCATGCTAAGAGCCATTGAAACCCGGGATGTTTATCACTTGTGAAAATGAAATAATTCTGCAGGGCCTAAATATACATAGAATTAAGCAACCAACAGCCAATGTTAAAACAAAATTGCTATTATCTTACCTGGGCCTCACTCCTCTGTTAAAAATAGGTCTGAAATGCCAGTGCTGTTTATAGGAACACCAAGAGGCTTTTCATTCATGTTGGCACTGTGCTTTATGGTCCTTAGATGAAAGGCACTACTGATGCTTAAAGAATGATTATTATTGTAATACTTTCTCTAAGAACAATAGGCACATTTGTTTTATTTTCCACCAAGCCCCTTCAAACACCAGGGTGTCCAATTAAGAATAAGGGTTGGGACTTTGATGAAACTTTTCCAGTTTGTTTTGGAAACTCCAATTTTGCTGTGCTCTTGGTTGTACCTCTTTGCCTACATGGGGTTTTGTATTTGGCTTTGGATTTCCTTAATTTTGTTATTCCTTGCAAAAATGTGCTCTTGCCAAACTGTCTTTTGCATTTTAAGTGAGAACACTATAAACAAGTTTTGTAAGAGGAGAAACAGATATTATCTGAATAAAAATGTGTGGTGTTTGTTGGGCCAGGAAAGTACAGTTAGAACTAAAAAGATGTGAAATTTTCAGAGGGGAATAATTTGAAGGAAAAAAAGAGATGGGAAAGGTAAGGATAGTGAATATGATGATAAGACTGTGTACAGACTTAGAGATAGGAGTGGTATCAAAGAAAGAGAGAAAGAAACATTTGAAGTTTTTATATGTTTACATATAAACTGTGTGTCTTATGGTTTGCTAAAATTGCCTGGGTCTTCTGAAAATCACCCCATACAAAAAGGAAGACAAGCAATAAGGCTCAAGATTTGTTTTACAGGCAGTGGGAAAACAAATCTCAGACAGGACTTGAAGGCTGAGCTGTTATAATCAGTTGGCAGGGGACTGATCAATGCTGATTGCCCTGCAGCTTTTTCCAGCCAACCCACGCTAAGCATAATTCAAACTGGTGTCTTTTTCCACTTAGCAAAGAAAGGAAAGGCTCATGCCAGGCTGACAATTCTTTAATCCAGTGTCCTGTTCACAGAAGGAGCAAGGAACTGATACTTTAGGCATCCTGACCCTACTCCATGAAATTCAGTTTCCTGGTCCTTGCTTTGACTATTAGCTGCAATTGCCTCTTGAGCTCTTAATTTAATGGAAAGTCTCACAACTGCTGTCAGAGCATGGATGTCACTATTATTTACTTATTTAGTAATTTTACAGTAGTGTTGGGTATCTCAGGCTGATCATTGTACACACATTTAATAAATTACAATCTTGCCTCAAATTATTTACAATCAAAACTGTTGATTCAGGGAAACACTTGTACATACGTGCTCTTCCAGGAACCACAAAAACACGAGTTAATTTGCTGTCATAAATGTCATAGATGAGAACTTCCTTCAGTGCTCTGTGTCCAAAATTAGGTCCTCAGCTGAAAACATAACAAGCTGTGGGAAAATAAAGTAGCAGAAGTAAGGATTTTGGGATGTACTAGCAGTGTTGGAACTCTTTCAGCAGGATTTTATAAGAAAATGAGATTTATGCAATAGTGTTTTCTGTCAGTGTACCAATAATAACACTTAAACTTGGACAATGTTAACCACCCTTGGCAGAAGGATGGGCAGCTCTGGATTAAACACAGGTCTGTGGGCAGCAGCACAAAGCCTGCAGTTTATCCAGTTCCCAAAATGCCTCCAGTGCTGGAGCTTCCGTGGTACCCAGCTGCTCACGGTGGAGTGCTGGGGTAAAACAACACAGGCACAACCATGCTTTTAGCCATGTAAGCACCTACCCTGCAGAAAGGTCAAATATCAGGTTTTAGAAATTCCACTTCCCAGGGAACCACGGGCATATTTGTTCCTGAGCATAAGGGAATGAGTTTCTCAGCCCTTTGAAAAGTGAAGGGAATTTGGTGCTGCTTCCTATGGAGAGAGGATCATACCCTGTTACACAGCCTGTGGGGACAGAAAATATTTGTTTCTTTTGCTAATATTGGAAAACAAAGCAAATTAGAAGCAACAGTCTTTGGGTCTGGTAGAGAATATGCCAGGTATTAGTTGCTTTTTACATGTTTGTACATCAGAGATTTGCATTTTCCTGCTCCTGTGTGTGCCTGGGGTTTTGGTGCTTGTACATGCTCTGATTAAAGACCAATTCTGAACAATGCTCTTTAATTTAATGATCTTAATAAGCACATGGGGGGATTGTCTTTACTGTATAGGCACAAACAATGCTACATGCTTCAACATGAAACATAATTAGGGTGTGCAGTAAAATAATGGGGTGAGGGGGAAGGGGACATTTTTTAAAAAAATGAGCACAGAGGTGACTTCCAACAAAACTTCAAAACCAGCTTGGCTAACAATGAACATAGCCCCATTCTTTTTAATCATCAACAAAATCTATCACACATGTTCTTTCAAGTAAAGTTTATTAGAAAGAAATTGCTACTAGAGAACCACATGTGAGCTCTGACTTGGCAAGGTCAGGCCAGGGCAATAAACCCTTGAACTTTACAAATATGCAAAGCTGACATAAATAACAAATTAAACCCAGCCAGGTGTAGAGCTGCACTGAGCTGCTTGCCAGAAAGATTCAAACTCTGGCCAGCATGACCTCTGTTAGCTTGTGTGGAAAGCAGGGGCTTATCTCCTCGGCTTGTTGTCCATTAGGGTTCATACCTGTGGGCTCAGGTCACCTTCTTCTCATTAGCTTAGAAAAATTATATCACTTCATTAGAGGTGTTTGTTCAGCTTCTGAGTGTCCCCAGGCGTTTGGATGTGTTGCTAGGTGAATGCTGATTTTGTCAGAGCTGCAGAAAACTCTGGGTGTTTTGGGTCCTCTTTTGGGGATAAGTCCAGGATCAGCCAGCAAGAGGTGGTGTGGAGATTCCTCTGCTGCAGGATTTGGTGAGGTAGGATAGGGAGGAGAGGACTGAGGTCTTTGTTCACTATATAGGGTGAAAAATGCCTGGTTAGAAGAAGTTTGGCCAATAATAAACATAAATGAGGCACAAGCTGGCTGGCTGGCCCTGTGAGCCCTTGGAGAGTGGCTGCTCGTGTCGCTCACAGAATCACACATCACCCGAGAGCTATTTTGGACCAAGCTCTAAGTGGTGCTTTAGAAAGAGGAGCCGATCCTTGCACCAATTTTAGACATATCTGTTGTAAATTCTCTGTGTAATCAGGACTTCATTAGAGGTGTAATTGTCACTGCAATCAATCACTGCATCATTCTGAGCACCACTGACAGATTTCCAGAGGCATTCAGCTGCAGATACACCATCTCAGTGGGATTTTCAAATGTCTCTTAAGCGCATTAAGCACCTAACTCCCACTGAATGCTCAAGGGGTTTTTAAAATCCCACTATGTGTCTCTCTATATCTTGCCCTTAAACAAGTGCTTAATTTTAAGTGCAGGTAGTTTCATTGATGTGTGTAGCACTACTCGTGTGGTTAAACATGTGCTAAATGTGCAGTTAAACCATGGCCATAATGGATGGGGGAGGAATTTGGTGAAAACATACAGTGCTTTAAATATAAATGTTTCACTATCACACCTTAATTTTTGGGTACTGGTTTGAGGCAGAAGCAGTGAAAAAAAAGTCTCTTTAGACTTGAAAATTGAGGAAATTTGTTCTGAGAATCACAAAAAGGGAATAATATGGCACACTGGGGCATGATGTTCTACAGAATCCCTTTACAAGTGTAACCAGACTTTACAATCTTTGCCGTGAGAATTGCTTTGACTTTTTTTTTTTCAAATGCAAAGCCAGACCTCTTACAAAAACACTCACCCTGAGAGGCAATACTCTGTAGTGACTACTGAGCTGTCGTGTCCTCTTGAACAACACGTTTCACCTCTCTGTGCTTGTCTTTTCCCTCCCACTGTCTTTACTATTTATATTATAAGAACTCTGGGGCAGGAACAGTCTCTGTGTTTGCATAGCTCTCTCCATAATGGTGTTGTCTCTCTGCTGGGATCGCCCAGTGCTGTCGTTAGTAAAATCTAGTGACTATCTTGCATAATAATTAAAAAAAAAACCCTATAGGAATAGGAAATTGGAAAAAAGCCCCAAGTCTTGCTCTTAGTTATTCAGGTTTTAGTTTTGTCTCTGAGTCACAGGTTATGGCTCTTCAACACGTGAGGTTTATATAGACTTGCTAAAGAGATCTGTCCTGATAAATGGGTCGGATGCTTTTTATAGAGCTCTCCACTGGGTCCACTCCGTCATAATGAAGCTTCAACACAGGCCTCCACAGAGCTCCAGGAGAGAAATCTGGGAAGGAGAAAGTGAAGGGAGATTGGGTGAGTTTACACTATGTGTTAAGTGGAAGAGCTGCAAAGAGGTTGGGAGACTTGTCATGACATGCAATTAAAGGCTCCTCTGGGAGTGTCTGTATAAACTCTACATGTAGCAGAAAGAAAACAGACAGCTGACAGTTGTACTGCGAAGCCTTAGAAGAATATACAGTGTTCACTGCTGACACTCAAAGGCAATTTTGCTGAGTTCTGTGAAGTCTAAACACTTTTACTTAGAGTTAGGGACAATTCCTGTCAAAGAGCTGGAATTTCTGCCCTAGCTATTATGAGTCAGCTTCCAGGAACCTCTCTTGAACCGAACCTGACACACACTTTGTTTGTTTTAGTTATGCTTCCATTTGATGAAGGCTCTTGCTGGTGCTCTTTTGCCTTTGCTATTGATGGTGGCTGGAGCATGTGACAGCTTTCCCACTCGCCTGGATTCCTCTTTGGAGAACATCCTGGGAACCTTGGGTCAGGCTTTTTGTTGTGTCTCCTGGATTTTCTAGCAGGGGTGTGTGTGCATGTGTGACACATCCAGAGGTGCAAGTGGGGAGATACAGGGAAAGGACAAGTCCTGCAGGTCTTTGAGCACTGAGGAGCAAATAAATCTGGGAAGGACCCTGTCTTTATGTGCCTTGAGAAATGTGTTGTTGGTTGAGGCTGCTGGTTGGGAGGGGAAGGATAGAAGAAAACCTCTGATCTACCACATCCTTTAACCTCCTTTTTCCTGACAGTTCTGAGAAGCCTGAATGACGATCTGCATTTGTTTGAGGCTGTGACTACTTGATATATTTATTTGAAGGAAATCTCTCCAGGTCTGCAGTGGAACTTGTGGTCAAAATGGGAACCAGCTTGGCATGACCATGGAGGCAGAGGATCAAACTCCATCAGGCTCACTCAAAGCAAGAGCTTTATTTTTTTCTTACTGATCTGGGTGAGGTCCCCAAGTAGCAGATTGTTGGCTGATTTGATGTTTCTCATAACCCTTCATTGGGTCAGTGCTATGAAGTGATTTCTATTTGCTGCATGAAGTCTCCATTCTGTGTTGGGGAGCCTGTTGTTTTTCTTATTCCTCACCACAATAAAAGGGAAGAAGTCTCTGGGCCAAAAAGTAGAGGGAGACATCACCCTTTATTTATTTTCTTTTAGCATTCCACTTGCAGATCCCTAATAAAAAAGAGAGAAGACATAGGTAGCATCATTCAAATCATCAGAGACATTATCACCAGCTATTATAACTATTTATTTTTGGAATGGGATGTCTTTACTTTACAAAAAACTTAGAAGTCCTATAGGAGGAACTCAAGTAGAATTTTATTTCTTTCTAGATGTAAGGGAATGGCAAATGAGAAGCAAAAAACTTGAAATTCCACAGAGAATTTGGAGTGCGAATTTAATTTATATGAGAAGGCTGTAGTGATGGGAAATATAGAAAACTCTAAGTTTTGATGGTTGGACCAGGCTCAGAGCCTAAAGGCATATATCACTGAAGGGTATTAAATATTTAAAAGAAGGTTTATTTAGAGTCCTCAAAATTGACAGGATCTTAAATACAAGATCATATGGCAAGAAAGCTCAACATCATTCTTGTCAGGGTGAATTAACTGTGGTGTACAGCCCTGTATAAATAAGCAGCCATGGAAACTCCCAGCTTCATTTAAAGTCCTGGAAAACCAAATTATCTCCATTCAGAAGAAAAAAGAATAAGACCAGGATAGGAAGAAAGAAGATGAACCCAAGATTTCTGAGGAATTTTATTAGCACATATTTCTCAGGTAACTCCTCAATTATTTTAAAAGAATACAGATAATAATTGTATTTTCAGGGTCCATTGTTTATTGCCCAGTACACCTGGCATTGGTTGGAACGAATTACATTTGTAGTGCATTTCATGATACAAATTTTCAGTTAAATCTTTCCCTTCTATGTGTTTCTTCAAGCTTCTGGAGAAGTGCTCCTCCTCAGGGGAGGAAGTTGCTGTTATTATTGCAAGGAGATTCAGCCAGGCTGTAGCTGAGAGACTCATTGAGAGTATTCATCTGTGTCTCTCTTTATTTAATCCTTCCACTACCGCGGCCCCTCCTGCCTCAAAAAATAGCTCCCCTTGCTTAGACTGCTGAAATTTGTGGCCTAACAAAAAATAGTCTGGCCCAGTAAATGATAATGAATTCCAGTGTATTGGTCATGCTGATGGAAAGGTCTCCCCCAGAGAAATGGGAAGGAGCCTTGGCCAAGAGCTGGGGTGGTGCACACACTGTGTTACACCAACCTGCACCTCCTTCTACCTTATTTGTGCACCAAAACATGCCTTGAGAGCATTTTAGTGATCTCCACCATACCAGAATTTCTCCTTCCCTAGGCTGTAGCAGAGAGCTGCCAATGTGGTATTTGTGCTGCTGTGGGAGCCTTTCTGCAGAAGGTCAGTGGGGGAGTGTAATCAGTTTAGAACTGGATGTTGTAACTTACTTGAATGAAAGATTTTTTTCTAAAGGTGACATTAAGATGAAATATTTAAGATAAACCAGAAGATTTGAGTGGAAATTCACAATGTCCCTCTGAAACAGTCCATGCTGATTTACTGATCTTCCACTTTCAATTTATGAGCTGAGACCAGAGTATACCACTGGAGGATGAGAATAGAGTAGTCATATTAGAGCCAGCTCATATATCCTACGGACAGACTTTGGAAGAATTAGAAAGTATAATAAAGTGCTTGTCCCTTTAAGACACTGCTTGGATCCTTGCCAATTTAGATCCCAGAGCATTAGATATTTTAAAAGCCCTTAAAACTGTCTCTTTTCTTTTTCCTTGTTTTTTTTTTTTTTTTCCCCTTTTCCTTGTTTGAGGTTGTCACCTTTTAACAATGCAGACACAATGGTAGGAGCATCCTTTGCTTTACAGCTTTCTCCCCCTACAGCTTATTGAGGGTGGAATTCTGTTCCCCATCACATTATTTTAAAAACGAAATAACTCTTTAGAAGGCAGAGCATGTATGTGACATGTACGAGAGAGAAAACATACAGTGTTTTAGAGAGGCAAATCCTTGGTTTTACATAGGAGCAGTAACACTGGGATACACAAGGGCATCCAGGTACTTTTCAAGCATATAAATACTGCCAGGGCACTGCAGTGACCTTTGGTCTCTGACATTTTCAGCTAATGGTCACCGTATGTACCAAAAAAAGCTGACCCTGCTATTGCTGGAGGACCTGCCTGGAGGTTTGGATGTCTCCTTGCAGAGCAGCCACCTTATCACTGAGCTCAGCAGCCCGTGGGTCAAACAAAAGTCCCAGTTTGGGCTCTGCTGAGACACCCAGGGTCACACACTCAATGCAGCCACTCCTCCCAGGGGCAGCCAGGGGGCTTTACAGGGATCACAATCATTCTGCGAGTATTTCTGAAGTGGATTTTGTTCAAAAATTATCACTCTGCTAATGGTTAAGAGTGCCTAAATAAGGATTTTGTTTGAAGATACTGTCCCAAGAAGGTTTTTGGAGAGTTCTCTTTGGGCTGGGCTCTGAAATATAGTTTGATGCAAGACAGAAGGAATTTGGTTAAAGAGGAAAGGTGGTCTGGGATAAGAATAAACAAAAAGTGAAATAATAGGCCATCGGTCTGGGTTCATTTTCTGAACAACACAGAGTAGATGAAGGACCCAGGGATCTTTTTGCCATAGCACATGAATGGAAAATTGTGATTCATTCCCCTGTTTGCTATTCCTTCAGATCTGATTTTTCTTCTGGTAGGGACCCAGGCAAAGATCCCCTCCAGTTTTAGGCAGCAATTTCATCTCATGCAATGGGGAGATTAAGTCTGCTGAAAGACCTCTTTAAAGGAGGAGTCAATATTCCCTTCACTCTTCATGGAGATTATAAGATAATGCATCTGGAACAACATTAGCTCATCCAGGTCTGTGGTTTTATTCTTGATAATCAAATACCAGAAATCTCATTCTCTCATCTGCCTGAACATATTTTTGGGTAAGGGATAGGCTTCAGCTACCACACATGGCTGTGGTCAGATATTGTGAGATCTCCTAAACATGAACAGAAAATTTCCGTCCTCTAAGTCATATCTAAACATTCCTCTTTCTCTTGTGCTGTATTTTCTTTCTGCAGCTGAGAGAGTTATGGTAGTTCAGGCCAAGAGAACATGTTTATTTCTCCTTTGGTAGTGTTTACTCGGCAGACTCCCAAACTTGGGTTCAGGCTGCATTTGCTTTCAAATGAGAATTATTTTGATGGCCTCAGCCTTATTCTATACAGTGCAGTTGTGTCAAGAGCTAGCATTAAGTCACTGTCTGTCTGGATTAAGTTTTAAGGGTACAATGAAGAGTCTGTGGATGTCTTGTTAGGAGACAGCTGGCCAAATGGACACTGACTTTCTTCTGAGTCTCAGCAACCTCTACGTTCTTAAACAACAAGAGTATTTCTTACAAAACCAAGTGGGTTTCCTGTTAAGTTTAGCCTAGAAGTGAGACAATTATAGGAAAAAAAAAAAAGCTGAAACACATTTTAGGAGCTTTTAGGAGCTTATGACACTTTGTTTGGCCTTTTGAGACAGCTATTAGTCATTTATCCCCTTTCAACTGCAGAGCACTGGAGTGCAACATCTGTGCTCTGCTTCACCTTCCTCAGGCCCATTCAGCAGAGATGGAGCAAATCTTTCCACCAGCATCAGTCTCCTGTCTCAGGCATCTGACTCTCTGTGTCTCACCAAGTTTTGCATTTTGTCAGTGAGGATATTATTTTTTTAGTGACTTATGCAAAAGCAATTTTCTTATAATGTTAATTGTAACATTATAAAAACATACATTATACACTAATTCTAGTCTTACAACTTCTCTAATTATTAATCATACATTTAGTAAGCAAATGCATAAAGGGCACTAATTTCAGTTACACTGATATAAATTACAAAGAGACATAATATTTGTGCTGTATTGTGGATCAGTGGTGATGCTTTGATTTTTAACCTTATCTGAAACTCTGTCAATTGCATTTTTATAAAGCAGGTGATGTTAACCTAAGAACCCTTCAAGATCAGTTAATCCTGTTGAAGAAATTCTCAATGCAGCTTTCATGTTGTCCAAATAGCCACAAACACATTTATTCTTGAAAAAATTCCAAGGGGGAAAAATAATTTCTTTTTTTTTTTTTGTAAAAAGATTGAATTTTATTCATATTTCAGAATTATGATGTAAAAGAATAGTGTTTTCCTCAGTAAATCGGCAAAATTTCAGTTTCATATTTAGCTTTATGAAATTTTTCTCATTTCATATTTTGCTCAGAATTTTTACTTAACAAATTGATCTCCAGAAGTTGCCTGGATTCACTCTGGTGTTAGAAAAAATTCAGCTTCTTCTCCTGTCCGACTTTTTTTCCATGAAACTTACACATATCCATGAGATGATGATAAGCAGACTGGGGAGGGATCTGAAGAAATTGCCCTGCATTTTAGCCTTCAATTATGCAAGGTGATCTTAAGAAAACAAGAAGTCAAGTCCTGAAAGGTCTCTGAATAGCAATGGAAAATAATTCATGCCAGATTGTGCCTTGTTAGTAGTAAAGAGAGACTGTTATAAATTGATTAACACAGAGAGCTGATGTATATTCTTCATGCCTAAAGAGTAGTTTCTTTAGTTTGACAAACTGATAAAAACAGGTGAGTTAGAAGCCTAAATGACAGTGAAAGTCAATGAAGAATAAAATATGAAGCATTTGAAAATGCCCTGGTGGGCCAATGATTCCTGACTTTGTAACATCAACCAAGCAAATGAAAGGTCTTCAAAGTTATGAAGTCTGTTATCTTTCAAAGGGTGAGATGAGAGAAATCAAAATGGCTTTATGGCAATTCATCTGATAGTCTGATGGTCTAAATAACTGCTTTATAAACTGCAGCAAGATGTGTGTCAGGGCCTTTGCCACCTCAGAGCTATAGAGCATGGAAAGATACCATAGGAAGTCATCATAATAATATTTTTCATTCATAAGGATTTCCAGCAAGCCTACAGATGTAACAAAGTGAAAAATGGAGGTCGTCTGGTGAGACCTATCTACCTTTGCAAATAAAGTCTAGTGCTGAAATAACTTCATTTGAAAGCAGCTACCAGTTTAGGTAAGACTTCTATCAGAAAGTGAAGAAGCTACTTCTGCCCTTGGTGAAAGCACATGGGTTGGTGTTTGGGAGGCTGTACCAGTTCAGGCACCTGCAAGACTGAGTAATTTTGCAAATTGGTGTATATTCATAGTAGCACAAATAGTTTAAGATGGAATCTGGAAAGGAATTGCTTTTTTCTTCATCATTGACTTTTTGCCACAACATCATACAGTCTATACAACTTCAGGCAGTTCTGGACTAACATCATCACCCTGCAGCTCATGTGACTCCCTCACAGTCAGGTAGTGACCAGAATAGTGATCTCCAAATATTCCTTGAGAGAGGCCTTTGCAAACAGCTGTAGGCTGCCAATTGATCATATAGGCTGTTGGCAAATATTTATGGTTAATAAAGACATGGACAGGATGCTGGGTTGATTCACAAATGCTTTTTTGGCACACAAAAAATTACCCAAATACTCAGTGAGTCATATTTGAAGGGAATAATTAGAACAGTTCTTAGGCTGTCTGAAAAACCTCATATTCTCAAAGTGTGTTTGGAAGGGAGCTAAGGTGTTCAGTTTTACCTACACAAACACAAGCCTTATGCAACTGAAAAAAACCCAAGAGGTGAAAAACCCTTGAAGAATAATTTCATAGAGTCATAAATGTTTTAGAATGGAAGGGACCTTAAAGCTCATCTAGTTATAACTCCCCTGCCTTGGGCAGAAACACCTTCCACTGGACCAGGGTATTCCAAGCCCCATCCAGCCTGGCCTTGGACACTTCCAGGGATGGAATTTAGATGATTCAAGCAGGCCAGGTGAATTTGAATTTGGTCTAAACGAGGCCTGCACATTATTTCACTAGAAGTTCTCAAGTAGAATGCAAGATCCTGAAGAATGAATTAATGCAAGGGGACTTGCTCTTTTCCTCTCTCCTGTGTGAGGTTACTCCTCATTGCCACAGTTCCTGCTCTGCCAGCTCATTCCTGCCTCAGGGGAAGGGCATTATTCAATAAATCTGTTTTGGGTTTTAAATAGGAGGTTTTCCATTGAAATAGATATCTGAGCCAACCCAGCAGAATTTGTGAGATGTGACAGGAGCAGAGTGGCAGTGGTAGACCAGAATGGCTGCCCTCAAAAAAAAGGAGATAAATATTGCAACTGAGAGGAAACCTCATTCCCTGCATTTGTGTGTTTTAATATGTAACATTTATGTATTATAACTACTTGGTGACAGGCTCTAACCCCCCGCCAACTTTGGTGTTCTGTTCACTGTTTTAATCATAATTTAGGTGTGATTAACATAATTTAGGTTAGGATTAACAGCAGGCAAACATTAATCATGGCTGTTGGACCTCAGTGAGCCTACCAAAAGCAAGGAGTGGGTTAGCTGAGAGAGTAGTTACTCAGATGTATTGAAAATGTAAAAGAAAATTGCAAGCAGCACAGGGAAGGAAGTTGATTGGCAAAATAGGGAACCTTTGCAGCTTTTGATAGAAAAGGTGAAATTCAGTGGAAAAAAGCAATAGCAAGATGGAATAGGAGACAACCAGAAAATAATGATATGTCAAAAGGATGCTTATGGTCTACACAGAGGGTTCTGAACGCATGAAACAGGGAAAGAATTAATATCACCCTCTTTTGGCTTTGGTGGCTTGCACTGTGGCAGAGAAATAAAACTCAGGGGTACACGGGAAGGTTATAATGTTGTGTGGGTTTGTCCAGAAGATGGCTAAACAGAGCAAACAGGAGGAATGTAGAGAGGGCTGTGTGTTATTTGTTAGAGAAAAGGAGTTATTACTGCTTTGCCAGGTGGGTTGAGGCAGAAATCTCATACCTCTGAAAGTAATACCAGATCCCAAGGGCTGGCTACATGGAAATCTCCTCTATCCACAGTGTTCATTAGGCCATTTGCCTCTATAAAGATCAGACAAATTTATGTTGAGCTAGGTCACACGAGGCCAAAACCTCACCTGCTTCAGGCTTTCAGGACTGTACTTTAATGACAATTTAGGATCTAATGGAAGGCCAGGAAAAGGGTCATTTTATATCTGGAATATACTAGCATCTAACGCCAAAATGATGTAATATATCTGATTGCACATTATGTATAAATCAGGACAGCTCTTTAGTAGAAGGACCATATGTTTTCCACGCCAATGGAGATTTACACAGATTCCTGGGACTACCTGCCTGGGTTAAGGCACTGTGACTCCCTTCCTCCCTTCCCAAAAAGCTTGGCCAAAGCACTACAGCCAAGCTGGCCTTTAAAATAACAAGAATGACAAAAAAAAACAAGCCCCAAAGCCAGCAAATGTGTAGTCAGGCTTGGCTGCCATAAAGCTCAGTGCTGGCATTCTTTGGGAGTGTGGGGAGGGGGGAGTTGCTGCATTCCCCTGGAATGTGGTGGATGGCTTGTAAATTAGAGCCCCTAATGAAACCGCGCTGGTGTCCAACTGCAGCAATCATCTGGTTAAAATCAGGCAGTAATTCCACTAATTTTACTGCCCTTCTCCCAGCCCTCAACGCCTCATTTAGGAAAAAATGTTTATGTTCCCCTCAAAACACCTGCATTTTAACTTGGGTCCCCAAAGCAATTATTTTTATTTTACTTTATTTTTAAGGCTTTCTGTTGTGAAATGCAACATCCCTCCGTTTTCTGAGCTGAAGCACATGAACGCCCTGGGATTCCCAATCTTCAGGCATGTTTAACTAGCACTATTTTTCTTGCACACTTCACAAGCTTCACCATCCTATATATTTTCCACCCACAGCTGCTGTCCAGAAGTGTTTAGGATATATTTTTTCCCCCCGTCTCAGTAAATGATGAAATAAAACTACGTGGAGCTGTTTGCATTGTGACTAAGGAAGTTAAGGTTGATGGAGGTGATAGTGACTGACACTTATCCAATTTCAAGCTTTCCAAAACGTCTGTGGTTCTTATCATGATTTAGTCTCTACTAGACCTTGTAGACATTAAACAACAAGAATGAGCACTATTCTCACTCAGGAAAAGAAACATTATATAGTGGATGCTGGAACACTACCACGATGTGCTGTGAGATCTTACCAGCTGCTATTCCATTAGGGTGAGTTATTCATTTTGTCTCCTTGGTTTCATGTTCATTTAAAGCTTTGATAGATTATGACTAAAGATCTCCTTCAAAAGTTGTAAGCAGATATCCCCAGCCCGTGATAATACCATTTCTTGAAGCACAGACATCCCAGAAAAGGGAAATAGCCTTCCCATAAACAGTCAAATGTCTTCCTTTCTCTCCAGTCCACACAACCCTGAAATACTTAGCCTGTCAGCAAATTCTTTGAGAAAACAGATAAATTTCCCATTCCCCAATCACCTGCAAATATGTCCACTCAGTTTTCTGAATTCCTGCAGTCCTTTCCATCAGGGCAAAGCCTCAGCCAGCCCAAGGTGTGCCAGTGCTGGGGTACAGATCCTGGTAGATCAGGCTGGCAAACTAAGTGCAGCATCAGACACCTTCCCTATTTCACCTCAGAAAACAAAGCACCAGGGCTATGTAAAATATTGTAGCTATCCGTATGACTGTTCCTTCTGCAGTTATAATTGGGTGAAATGGGAATTTTCCATGCTAAGCCAATTCCATGGGGAACACTAATTTGTTGAAGCTGAAAATTAAGCTTTCTCTGGCTAGCAAGGAAAATGCTGGCCACAATTTCTGAAGAAGCAGATCTGGGAAAGCTGTAGCTTGAAGCATTCAACTCGAGGGTGAGGAAGTATCTCTGAATTCTTACTTTCTTTCCCTCACACCAGTGTAGCATACTCACTTGTTAGTAAACCTGGAGTCAAGCACACCTAAAGAAGGGAAAGAGTGGCTTGTTTTGGTTTCTGCATCACTTGGAAAATGGTAGAATCTTTGATACTCTCAAAGTAGAGAAAACAGATAGAAATCTTTGCCCCTACAACACCAGAAAGAAATTTTCTTCCTTCTGCTGCTGCTGGTTTGATAAACAAGATATTCTGGACACGTGGCAAAATATTTAAGTGGGAAGAAAGTGTGCTGATTGCAGTTAAGGGCTGATGGACATCCATCATCCTACAGGTAGAGATGCTCTGCCACCCCTTGGGATTTCTCTCTGAGCTCAAGGGTAAGAACAGAGCCTGGTTATGTCCACCAAGGGCTGAAGCCCACAATGAGACCAGGGAAAAGGAGCAAATTCAACTTCTGGACTCACCTAGTCACAAGAGGAGATTAAGGAAAAAGAAAGACCTATTGACAGCACCCAGAAACACTGTGGGGGGAGGCAGTAGCTCAGGCAAAGCAGCAAAACCAGGCCTATGCTTAATCTCAAACTTCAAAGAAGAAAATTCCTCAGAGCTAATAGGTCCCAAACCAAAATATGGTCAGGTATGGAACATGTGGTCACCACAGCATCCTGGAGGCTGCGAGAGCTGAGGGCTTACAAAAGCATCTGGGAATCTCCCTCTTTTTTTTCTCCCTTTCTTTTTATTTCCCGTTCCCCCAATATTTTCTGCTTGCCTGCCTCCTTTATTTTGGGCTTTGGGCTAACTGTGTCTGTTAGCAGTTTGTTTTGGGCTAACTGCATCTGAACACCCCTGGACTTGATGGTGCAGGCCTACAACGGAGCAGAATACACAAATATAATCCCAATAATGAACAGGAATGAAGGAAATATCATATTGAGCACTGTATCACATCCAGTTTTAATTAAAGGTATCACAAGCAGATTTATGTCCGGCATAACTTTGTCTGCTGTTTCCAGGTTGTATTTATCTCCTAATTTAATTGTTTTTCGGTGCCATTTATGAAAGCTGCCTCCCAACCAGAGATAATGCTGCATTTTAACACTTTATCTGAGTTTACTTTCAAGGAGCTTTCTGCTTTTTGAATTTTTACTCAATTTGACATCTTTCTGAGAGCTGGCAGAAGCAATGTGTAGCTTGATGCTTTAAAATGTAAAATTGTTGGAAGGTAGGGAAAAAGCCTTTCTTCAGCTGACTCTTATTATGAACTCACTGCTGGGACTGAGACTCCAAATCAGCAAAGATCATCCCATTAAGGTCAAAGAGCCTGTTGAAGAGTGTGAGGCTGTATGAGAAAAAGACAAAGTAGGAGACCTTCCCTTCTAAGGTGTTGCACAAAACCTCTTTGAAAGTCAAATATTTGAATTTGTTTGAGAACAGTTATTTTTTTAATTTGGATGAACTCAAAGCTTCAAACTTCCAGCATTTCTTCCAGTGTTCAGCCAAAATATACCAGAAGTGATAATGGTTCCTTTTTACCACTGAGAGATTAATAATCTCCTAATTTCTGTGTTTTCCTTTCTTTCTGTCTTCAGGGATCTCTGGAAGCTAAATAAGAAAAAAGGTATTTTACTGTGAGCTTTTCTGCAGTTTGACAGGTGGGAAGTAGGGAAAGAAACTGCTTCTCATAAGAAAACAGCAGAGCTAAAATTAAAAGTAGGACTTGGCTCTTAACAACTCTAAATTACTAGACAATTTGAAACCCACATTTCACTGCTTGACTTTTTGCTTGGAGAAGTCAAACCAGAATCCCAGACACATCCATTCTCAAACCTTGGGAGATTTCACATCCTGATCTGAGCTTTCCAACATGCTCCCATTTCTGATTAATGCATACCAAACCTACTCTGTTATAAAGTCAAATCAATGCCAAATGTGGTGGTGATTTTTTGATAGGGAATAAGCGACATCCACCAATATATTTAACACAGGTCAGTAGACAGCCTACAGTCATGACAGTCTTGAACTAGTGACCTAGAAATGAAAGACTCCTTAATCCCTTTACCAAATCCTAAACCACTCAATTCCTGCCCCACCTCAGCAGCCAAGGTCTTTTATAGATGCGCTGGAGGGTAATATGTAAGCCAGCAGAGTGTAAATTAAAGAGGAAAAAACGCTCTACTTGCAATAACATCGTAATTGTGGAATTTGAGAAAATAAGGGACTCAGGAGAGGTCTTCAGTCAGCTTGTCTCAAATTCAGTGCAAATTTATTCTGAGAATATTTTGGCACCTGCAAGCAGCCCAAAACTTTTATAAGCATCATAGCAAGGGAAAAGTGATGCAAGTGAAAGACTGCAGATAGACTCAGAAAAAGGTCTTGATTGTTCATCTGACCTGTTGGCTTCCTCTGTTGCTACATGAGCTTACTTTTATGACTAACTCCACTGATTCCCATGACGACATTAGGAAATCTCACTGGCACACAACTGGAGGGTTTAATCTGCAGGGATGAGACTCATGCCTTAGAAAAGAAGAACAGAAGCCACAGACATCCATCTCATAAATCCTGTGTTGTTTAATCTGGTTTCTTCATCTTTGTCTTGGGATTGTCATAGGAAGAAGTTCTCTCTTGTGTTTTCTTACTCCTTCTCACAGGTCCTGACAAGAGGAACCATGAGAAAAGTATTCATTTCGGAAGCTGTTTCCAGTAACATAACGGAAACTTAAAAGAGGAGTGGGTTTGAATTCTAATTGAATTCAAAGCTACACAGCACAGACCAACAACAGAAAACTCTGTGCCTGTACAGTTGGAATTTTGCTGCCAAATGTGGTTAAACAGTTTTTCACTTTTCCCCAAAACATGAACATTGTCTAAGTAGAAAAGTATTTCCATTCGTAGAAGGGACTTTTTTTCATTTTGTACATCTGCAGGCATAAAAGGACCATAATAGACCACAAATTAGATCCGGGAACTGAAATAAGCTCAGCTTGTAACTGAGACCACAGGTCTGTAAAAAAAACTATAGCATCATTTTTGGGTGAGCTCTTTTTTTTACTTGTTTGTTTGCGTTATTTTTTTTTTTTTATGGCAAAGCAAATGAAAACTCATTTTATATTCAAATATGACACCATCTGTTCCCTGAGTTAGAAAAACTGGGTGAACTGATCCAATATACATTGTGCTAGAAAGAGGGGAACAAATGCAGAAATATCTCTTTCTCTCATCTCCTGTTTTGTGTCCCACTGTTCCATGACTTGACCACAAAGGACTTGCAGATGGCACATGGGCTTTTTTTTTTCCCCTCTGTTTGATCTGGTCCTCCCATTCTTCTGGGCTAGAATTTTCCCCTTCTCAGTGTGATCTGTTGTCTGTCTCTTCTTTCTCCTGCAATAGTCTCTGTTATTGCTCTTTCCCTGAGGTGATGGAGAGCAGATCATGTAGAATCTATTGCCACAGTCCTGTGGCAGGTTTAGTCTGAGAGAGGTGATGCTGTTGGGCTTGAAGGAGAGGTGGTTTGTTGTAGGAGGCACATCTCGCTACTGTTTGTGTTCACTTCCCCCACTCCTCACATGATCCTGTGTAATGTAGGTGCTACCTCCAGGAATGGCTTGGACCAGCACAGTGACCAGATGCTGAAAGTCTCCCTCGTGTCTTCTGGGTCAGTCCCAGGAAAACCCTTTTTATATTTAACTCTTTATTTTTAACCATGAAAAGAATAAAGCAGATCCCTTGCAATCACATGAAGCACTGGACAACAGCAGGTGGTAACTAAATAAAAGGAGAAAAAGAACAAGTGAAAAACTGCCATGTGTGGAAATCCCTGGGAACATGGAAAACATTGTATGTAGCTTTAAAGCTCATCAGTTGAAACAGCATAAAGAAAAGTTCCTGCAAAAACTTCTACCCCCTACTCCTCTCTACAATGAATCAGAAAAAGCAGAATCCCTAAGCTAACCCAAGCCTGACAATGGCTGGTTGTGAGGCATATGTTAAACAATTTTGGGTTAACATGGGCAAAGGAAATCAGCTATGAAACTGTATTAAGGAAACATGAGACCACTGTAATCTGCATAAAAATAAATTTGGGTATATTCCCAACACACAATCGCACTGTGGAATTGCAGGAAGTGGGCTAATGGGAGGGAAACTTTGCTTTCCCTAAAGAAAACCTGCTTGGGATTTTTCTTTTTTTTTTTTTTTTTGTGGAAATAAAGCTACTTTTATATTCCTCTCCTATTGCTGTCCTGTGTTTGGAGTTGAGTGAATAGTTTGAATTAAATAATTTCCTCCATGAAATGAACCTTCTATTATTATTACTCAAAGACTGTTGATAACATGCTGGGGTTTCCTGTGCTTACTCTTCATTTCTAGTTGTTCAACAGCTTGAAATTATATAAGTGTATTCCTCTAAGGACTGATCAGGGTTTGAGTGTTTGATACCCTTATGGCATTGGAGCTCTGTCAGTTATTTTGACAGGCTCCTTCCCTTTTCACCTTTTCCACGGCCCCTTCTGGAAGGTGTGTGCCACTAGAGCTCCTAGAAACAGAGCAAATGCAATAATAATTCCTGTTGGGGTGGGCTCTGGAGAAGGTGATGCAAGGAAGAAAAGGCTGTGTGAGCTTTCTCCTTTGCTCACTGGAGTGGGGAACACCTCCTCTGAGCAGAGACCATCACCCGAGGGGACCTTTTGTCCCTCTCCAGGGCTGTCTCCTGGCTGGAAGGCAGCAGGCTGCTACAAACACAGGCTTCCCAGTTTGCAGGAAACAGGTTTGGTTTTTGTTATGCCTTTGGCTTTACTCCCATTTGAACAGCAACCAACATTTTTTAAAACTTGAAGCAAGGCAAAGCCTCTTGTGTTCCTGCCCGGGAAATCCTTGGGGTTGATGGGCTGATCATGCTGGATGCCACCACTGCTGGCCAGGCTCTGGCAGCATGGGACACTGCCATGGGACACTGTGGGGACCACCTGGGCACTTGGGGTCTTAGCCTGGGCCATGTAGTTCAGATATCCTGGCTGGCTGGCTAATTCATCATTATTTTTACCCTGACTAAATTCCCATTAGGAAAAAAAGGAGGTCCATAGGTTCAATAGCGTGGTGGCACATCAGGTGCTCAAGGAAATTGAGATTTCGCTTGTTTTGCTGCTAAAATCAAAGTTCTCTAAGCAGTTCCACAGTGCTCTTTTAGGTACACCTCTGGTCCCACTTACTAAGGATTCAGCCAGGACTTCCCACCTTGAAGAAGAAGGGAACTCATCTCAAAAAATATATTCCCACTGCAGCTGTGCAGAAGCAGACCAGGGGTTGTCCCTGTTACCCTTCTGTGAGCAGTTATTTCACACAGGGAAAAAGAGGGAGCTGAGGCAAATTATCATTTCAGCAAGAAATCTGTCTAATACTTTTTGTCTGTGAGTCACTGAGGCTGCCAGCTGAGTGTTTGCTGAAGGAAGAGAACAACAAAATACAGAGCAGGACAAGGAAGGACAAAACTTACTTGGCTAAAAGCAAATCCAAACTTTTCATGTTGTAAATTTAGAGAAAGGCATGCAGTCCCCTCCTTCCTTCCCCACCACTCGCACACACAAAACAACCTGAAGCTTGTAGTTAAGAAAATAAACTGCAGAGAAAGCCCCTGAAGGGCCTTGGCAGCAAACTGTTCCCACTAAACTGGGAATCTGCACACTCATAGTCTGAAATAAATTAAGATGCTGGGGGGTGGAGGGGAGGAAGAAAGGAAGGGAGGGGGAGAAGACAGGGGAAAATCAACAGCTCTGGGGTGAAACATAGGTTGATGCTGCCTCATCATTTTTAAACCTAAAATAAAACAAGCAAATTTTCTTTAACTGCAGGTCAAAATAAAAGGGGAAAAAAAATTTCTTCTCTCATCTGTTCACGGTAATTACTAACAGAACTCAGCCCCTGCCAGCTGCAGAGTTCATGGATAAATGGAGGGACACATTATTCTCTCTCTCTGGGATCAAAAACTCAAACTTTGTATCTCAATTTGCCAGTGGTATGTCTTTCATATACTCCTGCAAAGTCATTTCACTGGGCTGTTCAGTCGGGACTTTTTCATCAGACAAAAATTGTGATGTTTGCAGGCTTTCAAGTTTATTTTAAGTTTGCTTCTGAATAAGAAACATGACTCCTGCAATTTCCCAAACTTTTATTATGTCATTATAGTGCATTTATTATTGGATCTATCCGCTTTCCTTGTTAGCAGCCAGTCCCAGCAGGGCGGGTTCATGCTCTAACCCGCAGATACTGCCTGCTCTGGATGCAGCGGGGTGTGGAAGCCCTCTGGAGGCACCAAACTATGTGAATATTTGGAAAGGATGAGATGATATTCACCAGGATACCTCGGCTATTTACTCTGTGATCCCAATGCAAACTAATAATTCATTTTTCTGTATAAGCCACTTGTCCCATGGTGGTTTATCATCCTCTGGTTCATGAGCTGTTGGAGTGACAATGATGATAAACCTTGCTGAGCACCGTGTACATTGACAAAGGGGAAAGGGACCATATCCTCTACCTGATATTTGCCATTGGCTGTTCCTCAAGGCAGCTTAGGGTCCTTTGCCAAGGCCAATGTTTGTCTTGAAGTTTCTTGAAGTTGTCACAAATAAATTAATTGGATGAAATAAAGTTTGCGTGAAAACTGCTGTGATTCAACAAGTTGATTGCACCCAAGAATTTACAGCATCATACTGCTGAGCATCTCCATGGATCAAAAAGTCCTTCCCTCACAGACAGCAATAGGTAATTAAGATTTTTAAACCTAACTGTGCATGTGTGTGTTTGCAGGCACTGTTTCAGGCACGGCAATGATGGGGTGTGTATTCGTGCTGTTTGTGAAGTTAAAGGATCACCCATGTTCTTTACAGACTGTTTAGCAAGACCCAGAGACATGTGATTTCATCATGATTTGGTGGTAAAACAGATGATTTGCAGTGCTTTTTGAACCTCTCTGGCGTGTCAGCATGGAGAGCTTTTCTGCTGTAAAAGTAGTGGGGAGTGATTAGTGAGAATTATGACAAATTTCAAGAAAACCATTACAGCATTTTTCAGAGTAAGAATAAGGAGGAGTAAGCACAGGAGCAGAGATCAGATCTAACTATTACCTGTCTCACACTTGCTACGTGCCCTTGGTCAGGGCCCCATGTGTTGGTTTCCTTACCATAAACCAGACGGGGTTATCTTCTTTCACTACCTTTCAGGACACTGGGAGGTTTAATTCATGCCTCCTTGCAAAATACTTTGACATCCTGGGGCTGAAATTGCAAAGCCTTTTTATGATTCAAGACTTTATTCATTTTAGTGCAGTGGTGCTAAAGACATGGCACCGTGGCTGGAAAGTGAACTCTCTCTGTCCCAGGAAGTCAAGTCTGATGGACTGCAGCATTTCATTGATGCATTTTAATGTATACCTTTTATACCTTTGCCACTCTGAAGTGGAAAACTGACATTATCTGGTCCGATCTCCTGCTTTCTTACTGGCTGATTACACAACAGAAGAGGCTAGGCCTGGGGCAGATCTGTTTTCTACACCTATTATGCTGTTGTACTGCTGAAGTTCAGTTGTTAGCTGCTTTTAAAAACGACAAATGTGCTCTAATTTTAGAGCATCATAGCAATCATTGTTTTTATTTCAGTAGAGAGGAAAAGTGGAGGAAAAAACCAGCTTGGGACTTAATAAACACCTTAGCCTGCAGCCTTCGACTTTATTCATGAGGTTTTTTATCTTCTCTTCCAATCTCCATGCACTCACTGCATCTTCTTTACTGCATAGTCTTAAATTACCATTGCAAAGGTTATATGTTTATTTACAAAGAGCTGGCTATGAATGGTGATCCTAAAGGCGAGGAGGGTGTCTCATGGCAATAAACATCTCTTGCTCTCTTAAACACCAAGGCCAAATGAATAAGGTGATGTTTAGTGCCTCAGACATATTATGGTTTATGGCTTCATTAACTACCTGACCTGTATTGTGTGCAAATTTCATCAAAGTGAGATGCATATTTATTCCCTGAGGTGGGCTGGCTGATAATGTTCTTATTCTTAAAGGAACAGCACAAGTAATTACTTACAATTAGTGTTGTGAAAGTAAGGGAATTTTGTGAGGCAAGGTAATTTCACATACCTGAAATTTCACTTAACAGAAAGAAGACAGTGCAATGAATATTTATACATGGGTGAAATTGAAAATACATGTATATGGCTTTTCTTGACTCCTCGCAGCATAAGGGATAATTTTAGCCTTTTAAGCAATTAAAAAAAAAAAAAAAACAAAACCCTTTTTAGATAATTTTTTTTGGGTTCACGTAGTTCCCTTTGCCAAAGCTGAGTCAGGTCTTTAGGATCAACTGAATGTGAAACCTAAAGTGTTCAAATTTCCTGCCCCATGCCACACCCTCTCCTTTGCTTTTTGCTCCATACAGTCTTAGTTTATCCTAGGAGCTGTATTTGATTTCCCTACAGGGTGCTGGGGATATTATTGTCATTGTGGGTTTTTAAAATTGTAATTGTAGCCACAGATCCTCACCAAACTGTGGTTACACTGAAAATCTGAATTTCAGTCTTCCATCTGACTGGAGGCCAGTTTTCCTGGAGCACAAAGTGAGTCTTGGGGTGGTTTCATACAGAGATGTTGGGGTGAGGGTTTCCCTGTTATGAGAGGGATTATTGCTCATGGAACAACTGCAGCCAATGCAGAGGAGTCTGAATGGCTCAGAAGTGAGTGCACTGCCTTCTCTGCACATGTGGAAGATACCCCATGGCCACAGTAGTGTTTGTTTCTAGGGTTAATAAAAACCACAGCTTTATATTAGTCTGTCTTTACTGTAATGGAGATGTTTCCTAAAGCCTTGAAGGATGCTTCTGGTGTTTGCAATGACCAGCTTTGACTTTGCTGGTGGGTCAAAGGTAGCTGAAATATATGTGGCCATAGCTTGTATGTGGCCTTTCCACTCCAGGATCAGCCAAAACAATATGTGCTCTCTGTCCAGTAACATGATCACAGCTCTCAGCCCTTACATTTCCATCAGGCCTGAGCCTACTCCTCTCATTGCTCCAGGTACTTACATTTCTAATTCTATGAGACCAGGAAAAAAGACACTGGAAACAACCATGCTCAGAGGACAAGCTGGTGGCTGGCTGGCTGCCTGCAGGAGACAGCTCCATGGAATCCTGCTGAAAAGACTTCTTGAGAGTCACATTTAAAGTTTAACCATAAGTATATGATGTATTTTGCCATGTGCACTGACTTAACCAGAGAATGTCATGGAGATAATTCTGAGCAATTGGATGTCTGTGGTCTAACCACCAGCAATAGCTGAACACATGATGAATGGCCTATGGTCAAAGTACATATCCTGAACACGGGGAAGCACAGCTTAAGCTGATGTTCCTCTGTGGTAAAGTTGTTCTGTGGCACAAGGAAATTTCCTTGTTCTGTGAATGTTTGCTTTCCAGCTACTGTAAAAACAAAACTTTAGCAATTAATTCGAGTGGGGGAAAAGAGTTATCTTTCTCAAGTGCACTGAGATTTCTCAGATGGCGTCTTGAGCTTAAGCCTAGGACAGGATACTGATCCCTACAATCCATGAAACCCTCTCAGCAAAGCAGCTCATCCACCATTCAGATGCAAGGGACCCACCTCTCCTGCAACAGGGTCAGAACTGGCGTTTTAGCAAAGGCAGGATGGAAATTCCTGAGGGCATTCACTGCAAGTGAGCTGAGGCTCCAGTGACTGTTTGCTGGATGCTTGGCATTCTTCCTATTTGATGTCCCTTGACAGTTTTCCAGGGGTCAAGCACAGCATGTGCTTGGCCTCATGTGTCCATTTGGTCTCTTGCTAATTTCTTCCTGGGAATAAGCTCTGGATCTCATGCAGGAGGTTTTTGATTTGGTCATTGGCTCTAAACACCATTTGCTTCTGGTAGCAGTGGCCAGGCTGTCTCCACTCCTCCCAGGAGCTGAAATGTGATTGCTAGGCAATGAGCATGCCATAGGGGAAAACAAAATGAAAGAGGGAGGCCTGCACATGGAAATTTTCCTTGGATATCTTGGAATCAAAAGTAACTGCAAGGCACCTTGCCTCAGTATCTATCTGTCTTCAGTCACTACTGCTTCACCACTCCCTTCTTTCTGGCAAAGGACTTCAACAGATAATAGACCTGCTCCTGGGAGATGAAAATACTTGCCCCAGTCCTGCTGATACATACGGAACCAGCTTTTCACAATTTTATCATACATCTGGGGAACTTTTTCTGTTTTTGCTACTGCTACCTTAACTCCATCTGAATCCAAGTATTTTTTGCACAATTTCCTAAAATTCATGACATTGAATAAAAACCCTCTAAACAATTAACTAGGTCAGATGCAGTATTTCTATATCTAATAGATATAGAAATAATTCAGAACTTTCTCTATTCCTTATAGCTGGAATTTTTTTTTCCCATTTTGTTAACAAATAAAAAGAAGCACAACAACAAAACCAGAGCCATACAGAGAATAAAAAAGCTCCTTGTTTAGACAGAAAGTAATATCATTTTCTCACAGTTAACATCCAAACTGGAAAAATTTGCTTTATTTTTTCTACTGCCATCAGATTCAAAAACTATCTAAATTGTGAAGCTAAAGGGAGTTTTTTTTCAAGGACTCAGGACAGATTTTAAACTTCAGGCAGTGTGCTCTGCCTTAGTGTAGCTTCTCCCAGCACAGGTGAACATTGACACCAGTATTGCAGATACTAAATACTTTTAGTATTTAAATATTTAAACTAAATACTTTTTTAGCATTCAAACATATATAAAAGGCAAAAGCAAAAGGAGGGAAAAAACCGAACCCTCAAAAAACCAAACAAAAGAAAAGGGAAGGACAAACAGCAAGGGAAGGAATGAGAAGAGTGATATGCCTCAGTAAAAGATAAAGGTTTACAAGGGCAAGGACAAATTTAGACAGACAATGTAGAAAGCCAATGAAAGAAAAACCATGTGATCATCAAGACTGTAATGTCAGCATTGACCTGGCTGAGTAAGTAGAGAACGACAGCTTGTGAGTGTTTGAGAAGTCCCAAACCTGTTAAACTTCTTCCTTGAAAAGTGCACTTTCTGACTTTCAAGTTATTCAACCTTTCACCTGTTAGGCCTTTGCCCTCAACCTTGACTCCTGCTATTTGTGCAGTGTGTTAGTTACTGAGGTTAGAAATCTAAAAGAGGGTAAGTAAACATGGAGGAAGAAAACTCCAGAAGTTTGCAAAAATTTGGAAACTTGAATTACATGCAGCTTTTATTTTCCCATAAGTGTTATTTAATCTGTGGGAAAAAAAAAAGGTTTGTCATTCCTTAGCAGCTTTGTTCAATCCAATTTAATGGTTTTTGAGTTAATAAAAATGGTCTAGGCATGAGATTTGGGCAAAATAAATAAATCAGACCTTGGGGGCTGTGTTGCAAAAAGTAACAGAGAGAAAAGCAGGAAAGAAGTTTGAAACCATGTTATGGTAAGAAATTACACTGATGGGAAGATTTTGATTTCCAGAGACTGACTTTTGATGTGGGGAGAGCCCACAGGATCTGAATCTCAGCTGTTTTAACTGGTTACATGGAGGGATCTGTTTCACTCTGTCCACTGACCTGGGGACAATCCTCAAAATTGTGCCTTACACTGAACAGTGCCCCTTCCCTGAGATGCCAAATTGTTCAACAGACAGGTTGATGAAACTGGTACACTGCTCTACTTCAATACTTTCTAAAAATTCTTCCATTGCCTGGAACAAACTCTGTTGTTTTGTTTGCAATGTTAGTTAAGTTAAGGAGAATTCATGTGAAAAAAATAAAAGCAGAATTAGAAGAGAAGTTAAATCCTCTTCTCCTTAGTGAATGTGTGGAATTTTGTTGTCTAAAAATATTGGCTCTTTAACCTTTAGTCTTGACTTGAGATAGGAAAGCTTTTCTAAATGTCATATTTACACATGGAATGGAAAAAACATTTCCTGTCTTGATCTAAATTGTGAGTTATGTGTACGGAAATGTTGTGGGTACTTTTGTGGATTCTCTGTCCATTAGGGCTTGTATGCAGTTTTGAAATTACATCATGGGCTGGACTGAGCACAGACTAAACCAGTCCCAGGAAAACAAATGCTACTGGACCATCTGAAGATTTTATAAAGTGATAAAATGCCCCTGGAGGGATAATGAGTCTTGAGAAAATTCATTTCCACTAAGATTTCAAAGCCAGACTACCAGAAAATAACCTCCAGTCCACTGAACTCTGAGATTTTCATTCTCTTTCTGATGTTTATGCACACAAATTATTTTTGACCATGCTGAGACCAAATATTCTCCTAGTCTACTTACTGTATTCCCCTAGATGCTTGCTTTATTTCTTTATTTACAATGAATTGTGAAGATTTGAAGTGTAAATCATTTGCTGATCTAGTACATGATGATGGGATTCTTATTAGATGGTTTACAGATAAGCATAGGAACCTGTCTGGGCAAAATAGGGTCATCTCAAGGATAACCATCAGGGCTTGTACATCAAGAGAGTCCAGGTAAAGATAACTTGTGGAGACACCCACAATAAGTGTAACCTTTTAGGCAGAGAGAAGAAATTTGTTGCTGAATTTTGCACAAGCTGGAAGGTGGCGCAGAAAACAGATTTTTCTGTGTCCCAAGGAGGAATAATGACAGTAACTGAGCTGCTGATTCGTGCAGATGTGCTCTTTTATTGCAAGGCCACTGCAGGATAGACCAAAAGGCTGGATATTGCTGAGGGAAAATGCTGTGAATGACCAGCAGCCCAGCAGGTCAGAACTGGGGCTTGCAGCCATCTCTCTGTAACCAGGAGATTGCATGAAAAGCTTTTGAATAAGAGCCTTCTTTCTTGCCAGAGTCTTAGACTTTGCTTTGACTGGGATCCGAAGGCATTGTTTGAACACGCTAGCTCACACTTTTTGATTAAAAGCTTTGAGGTGAAGCCTTAGTTCCATTTAAAGTTAATGGCAAAATTCTCACTGACTTTTCTGGAACCAGGATGCAATGTCTTTGCATGAACAAACCCATGTTTCTTACTTGTCCACGCTAGATAGACTATTAAATCAAGAGTGTGATTTATAGAATGAGTTGCCCAGCTACACTGATGTGTATTTTTAATTTTTAAACTCCTTTCTTTTTCCAAGGCATGTAGGTCACATCCAGCCTCGAACCTCCTACCTTACAAATATGTACATCAATTAAAAAAACCCTTTAAAAATCAATGAAATAGGCAAACCTTCTCTCACATGTATGAAGTCTTGCACTTCTGTCTTAAAAGGACTGGGACAGATAAATAGTAACTTATGGCTTGTTGTTATCAAGCCCCATAACGCCACTGATATCCAGTAAGCCATTAAAATGGCTTAAAACCATTAAGTTCAGGGAGTGAGGTAAATGGCAGATTTTACCCTGAAAAATTGGGAAACTCTAGGGACACCTACCTAAACAAGGATGCCAAAGACAAATGGAGGATTTTACTTCAGAAAATACCATCCAAAATCAGACCATGTTTATAACTCAGTCAGGAGGCAACCAAACTTGTGGCGGAGAATGTTTGAAATTTGTTGGCACACATATGTCCAGCCAAAATTTTGCAGGAAGGAGACCAGGATAATTCACTGTGTGATATTTTAACATTTCTAAACTATGAAAGTGATTACCTTGCACAAGAAAATATTTCTATAAAAACAGTATGTATTTAAGGTGAAAAGTAGAAAATGAGGCTGAGCAAAAGCCTAAACTGCACTGTAGGTGGGGAGATTCCCCTTCCCTCTCTTTGGGCTAGGACCCAGTTTTCACAAAGAGAAACTAATAGTTTATAAATTTTCAGTGCTATTAAAGGAAGACCCATGTGATGTGATGTGATTTCATGTGATGTTGCCATCAGATTATTGGGTGGAAGTGAGCAAAAGGCCAGCTGGGAAGACAGCCATGGCTGAGGTGCTGTGGAAATACAGCCCCATCTGTCCAAGCATCCTGTTAGCCAGGGGTAAAAGTCATCCCCTGCAGTTACTGTTTAAAAGTGTCCAGAGATGGGATGTGAACCACACAGGGAAATCCCCACTTCAAATCAAAGCCTGGTGTGAGGCCAAAAATGTCTCTGGGGTTTTATAAAGGTGAAGGGAATCAAACCAAAACAAACATCATCTCGGGAGCCTTCCGCATCCCTGCACCCTCCAGATGCTCGTGGGCCTGAGTCACACATGCCAAGGTGGAAAACCCAAGCAATGTCTCAGTAGAGCTGGAAGGTGTCTGAGTTTGGTTTTTGTGATTCCTGCAGCTCATTTAGAGTGAGAGCCTCTCTGAGGTAGACAGTGTGACACAGTCCAGAACTGAGAGGTTTTTGAGCAGATGAGCTCAGCAGGTCTGCAGTGGATCATCTGGCAGGAAGAGAGAGGTTGGATGCTGCAGGCAAAAAATTGAACCCCACAGGGGGCTTGAGAGGAAAGAGAAGGGGCTGTGCCCTGAGTACTGAGAAATACTGACAGCTCCCACCTCTGGACAAAGCTGTCCTGTCTGGCAGGACCTGCTCTGTCTGGTGCAGCTTTCCGAAACTCTCCTTGGAAACCCCCTTTTCCTTCCTCCTGCTTTCTTCTATGTAACAGGAGCATTTTTTGAAATTAAGGATGCTCATGTTAGCATCCCCCTTCAGACAAAGGGAGACCCCTTTGCTGCCATCAGGGGCAGGCTCTGCATTTCCCGAGGCTGTCCAGGGAGTGCCCCTCAGCTCCTCCATCCCTTCCCCCTTCACTTTTTTTTTGTTGCCATTCCCAGAAAGGAAAGTGAATTTTTGAGAGCGTCAGAATAAGTGTAAATGCTGATATATAGGCCACAGTTGTTTGAGGGCCTTTTGAGAGACAAACTCCTCCCCTCTCCTCTGTTCCCTTCAAGTTGGGAATGATTCATCAGCTGGCCTTTGGCAAGAAAAGAGCCCTGCCCTGGGTCTCGGGCCTTTGACCCGGGTGAAGAGAGGGGTCAGGCCACGAGCAACTGTGCAAGCGCCGCTCAGCATCTCCGGGTCTGGGAGACACAAGGGAGAGGGGAGGGAAAGAATGGAGTGGGACGGTGGGAAAAAGTGGGAATTTATAAAAGTTAAGAGTATATTTCTAAGAGTCTCAGCGGATCAGCTGACAACCAGGGTCAGGGGTCATATTTATGCTGGATTCCCTGGGCATGTTACAGTAACATCTGCTTGTTAAGGGTCTGTGGGGACCAAATGCTCCTGACCTTTGCCTAGGGAAGGGGACAAACCAGGAGATTAGGGGTGTTCATATTAATGTTTGTGTTTGACTTGAAGGTTTCCCCTTATCTGAGCCTGGTTTGTCAGTTTTGCCAAAATTCTTTCATGCTCTACCCAAATAAACAAGTCAGCCATGCCAATGGTTTGGCTGGGGTTTGAGGTCACAAGGTGTTTGACGTCACTTGACTCCTAACAAGGAGAGTTAGGAAGGGTGGAAGCCCTTGCTCTGGGAGGTGAGGCTAGGTCCACCCTCTGGCCTGGGCACAGTTGTCAGTCATAAACATCTGGAGAAAGCCCCTGGTCCCTGCCTGCATCTATATTTAGTAATGAAAAAGCAAATGCCAAGATGTAACCAGAAGCTGACAGGAAGGACAGGGTCTTGCTCGAACTTCTGTGGTAGATTTTGTGACCAAAAAAACCCCATGTATGGAAATTCCTTATTGTACACAGGAGGAGTTAATGCCCCCTCACAGCTCTATTTGAATTTCTCTTTTGGGAATCAATAACCAGAAATGACATCGGTTTATGAACTATAATCCCAGAATTGGAAAGATCTTCCTCCAACTGTATGGAACCAGAGAAAGGTGTTCTACAGGCCTTTTACTTACAAAAGTCTCCTTTTATTTTCCCCACTAACTAAAAAAGAGGCTGGTTTTTAGGCAGCAGGACACACTGTTGCTGAAATAAGGATAAATAAGCAGTTGTGGATGTTTTTCCTGGTACCAGAGCTTTGGGGAGGCAGACGTAGATGAAGGATTTTATTCTTATGTTTATGTCATTGAGCAAGGGACAAAAAATACTACCCCATTTAAAGGGAACAGAGAAGCACCTGACCACTAACAATGGGCATTGAACATTTTCAGTGGATGAAGTTCCTTTTAGTACCTGGCTTTATCCCAGTCACTTGTGAGGTTCAATCCATTTCTGTGAGTATCTATGAACATACAGCAAGTGGCTGCACTTCTGGACCTGGGAAAATAGGACTGTTGATTTTGAGCTTGCTTATGGACACTGTTTGTGACATTTGTGGTATTTCACTTCTGTCCAAAGTTAGTCTTAGCTCAAACCCCAGAGACCATGTGAAATTTAATTTCAGCTAAAAAAAGCCTCAACCCTGGAAAGTTTTTGTTTGCAGGAGTATATTTTGGCTATTTTTATCCAGCAGCAGCTACAAGTTATCTCATATTGTGCTGTCACTTGTGTTGCCCTATCCTTGAGTCCAAAGTCAGCAACAGTTAAATTAGTATTGTGCAACCCAGTTTTAAATGTATAAAAGAGAAAAAAACCCAAGAAAACACAACAGGGACTGGTTCAAAACAGAGAACCTGGCTGAGGTCCAGGAGCTGGAGCAGAACTGAAGCAAACTGGATCTAGGCGATCTGCAGTGGTTTAAAGATGGGGCCTCGAAGTGAGTAGGCTGGTGAAGGAGAGGAATGTAGACCATTCAAATCCACCTTTGTGATTATAAATAATAAAAAATTTCATTCGGAAGTGCATTCTGCCAAACTTCACAATAAACCTCCTAACAGGTCATTGAAATTCCCTTAATCAGGGTCAGAACCCACAAGCTGGGGTCTGCCCTGTGAGTTCAGTGGGAAAAATATTCTTCTTTCCAAATAGTCTTTTTTTCCTCTTTCTTTTTCTCTTTCAGTTGGAAGGGACCTCCACATAAACATGCAGAGCAATTTTCCAGTACATTAACCCGGGAGGGGGGAATCCTTACTAGCAATGCAACGGGTAGCCTAAAAAAAAAAAAAAAAAAATGGAGCAACCGGGTGAGCAGAAGATGGATGAGCCTGGGATATAAGACAGGGTAGTTTTTCCACTGTCCTGCCCTATACACCTAGGACAAAGACTTCATTGAGTGAGATGCTTGACATCAGCCTCATAAACTAGTAGTTGGTCACAAAAGGTCTGACACTTGAAAGTACCAGTCCCTGCCCTCTTTGCATTGCAGCTGCACAGAGGGGTTGGCTCTAACAGTTGTGTCCCTTTGTCGTCCCACAGGACAAGAGGTGAAGATAAATAGTGTTGACTTTAATGCAGTCACACAATTTTGCCTTTTCCCAAAAGACAACATTTCCTCCCAGGCCTTATTTTATTACCTCGAGCAGCTAGAACCACCTTCCTTCCCCTGGGGGTGGGAACAGGCTAGAGGTACTAGAGGGCAAAGGGAGGAGAGATGAAACCCAAGCCCTGCTACCTCCTCCCCAGCAACGAGGTGGGCAGTAATTTTTTCCTGCTTTGTTATGCTGGCTTTCTTCCCTTTCTCGTGGGATAGCTGGGAATGGCCTGAAAAGCTTGGAAAGAAACTGAAAAGTGTATGAATTAAAACCCCACCACCTCTTAAAAAATTAAATACTCCCACAAGATCTACACCAGGAAGAAGGCTTGAATTTTCTGTGGCAATTTCCTGGAGAAAACTCCTGAGAATGTCTGCAAGCAATTGTCTTGCAAAACGGTCAATCATTAGTTCCTTTGTTGTCTTGTAACTAGAACCATAAGTATTTCACCTGGAAATGTAGATAGAATCAAAATATATATTGGAGGCAGTTTCTAAATAGTGGCATCTTTACCACTGCAGACAGCAATGGAGGAAATTTAGGAATGGGGAGACTCCTGTTCAGATTTGAACTTGGTGGGCCATAGCCAAGTTCAACTGTTTTGGATATTCTGTGTCTGGTATTGTGCCTACTGGCTGTGGAATGCCCCTTTGGATGTGTCTGTGTCCTCCTGTACAGTGACTCACTCCTTCAACAATGAGCAGAACATCCCAAATCATTCATATTTGTCCAGCTTGACCCTTCCCTTTCCCTCTCTGCAGTGGACTGGTGGTAACAACACCACAGAGGATGAATGAGCTAATTAAAAATGTATTAAGGGGAATTCTACACTTGGAAGAAAAATAAATGTTAGAGCTGGGACGTGAGGGCTGTGGAGAAACAAAATAATCTGGCCTATGATCTACGCTAGATTGCTCTTGGTATTTAAGTCAGACTGGTTCAATCTGAACTAAGTATCTCCCCAGTGCAAAAAGTCAAAAGCTAGGAGCACCTGTAGCTGTTTTTTGTGCAGAAGTATGTGGAAAGAAAGCCTCAAGAAAACGTCCCTCCTGACTCTGCTTCCATTTTCTGAGGTAACAATATTTTTTAGTTTTTCAGACCTTGTTGCCTAGTCAAGTTTGTTTCTTGGCTTTTCTTTGACCTGTGATCTTGGACTGACTTGAAAGGCTGCCTTGTCTGCTTAAAGAGTGGGGTTTCTGTCTGTTTAATAAGTTGTCAGGAAATCTAAGAAAATAAAGACAGGCAAGTTCTCTCAGGCTGTTTTGAGTTCTATCAGCCCTCAGGAATTGGAAACTAAACAGAAGATGAGAAGCCATGTATTTGAAAAATAAATTCAGTTCTGTAAGATATGAGGGATAGGCAGGAAAAGAGATTTTTTTGGCCTCAGCTTTGTCTTTTGCAAATGTTATAACTGAGTACCCCATCACTGTGTTATGCATTTCAATAGAAAGAAAAAAAAAATGCCCAATGAATTTGACAACTGTCTGGCAGCAAAAACAGTCCTGGCCAAAACTGCTGACCTCAAGGAGCCAAAGACAAAGTCCAATTGACTCTGATGGGACAGGACCTGTCTCCTGGGAACAGTCCTGGCCAATTTGGCCAGGCACTAACTTCTTGTTTTCCCTAGTCACCCCAGAAAACACTGCCCACTTCTTTCTGTGCCTGCATTTTTCAGTGATCCTCCTGAGCACTGAGTGACCTAATTTCTGGGGCATTGAACATCATCTGAAGTCAAAGGCTGCTGAGGGTGTTCTTTGCGCACTCACACTTCCAGAAATCAATTGAGATTTATTTCACAGTCAGCAAAATCAACTCAGGCTACTAAAGTCTGATTTTCAAAGCTGTTTGAAGTCAGCTGAAATTAGGGGCTAAAGCAGCTTAGAAAACCAGCTGGCACCTATGTAAGTATCTTTAAAAATCTGACTCCCTCCCCTTATACTTAGCATTTCATTTTTTTTTCCCAGGGTGCCCATAGTTCCATGACCTCACTGAAAGGAAAGGCAGTAAAATTATACAGCAGGTCTTCTAATGTACACAGACACGTTGCAGTGTATGTAAATGTGTGTCTGAGGTCTGGGAAGAGGTTGAGCCTTTCACTGGGCTGAGGGCCAAGTAGGTGCTGGAATTAGAGCAGGGTAAAGATTATTCCTGTGAGGTGGGGGAGGCACTGAATCATTTAGGGGCCTTAATGCAACCTCTTCAGTCAGGTTGTGGGGGTGTGCAGAGATCCCTGCCTCACTGGGTGCACATTTCCCCCACACAACTGGAGTCAGCCCCTTGGAAGGGGCAATCCTTTAGCATGACAGGATTATCTGATCTGCACAGAAGCATGTACAGAAAGTTGGTGATATGATCTTCCTTTCATCCTCACCTAACTTGTCTCTACAACCCCTGTGGGGATGTGCAGCCTAATGTGCAGAGAAATCCTCAGCTCTAAATCATAGCCAGGATACAAAGGGTTTACTTGCTTTGCCCCTTCTTTTCTCCCTGCTCTCCAAATGCTATTATTGTGTTATTTTTCAACAGTTTAAGAAATTTTCAGTAGCAAAATTGAAGAACTTGGGCAGACCCCTCCTTCAAGCAGAGTAAAACTGTCTCAAGCAGCCAAAACAAGAGTCCTCTCTCACAGAGGTGTCTTTGTGCAATATAAAACTGGCAGAGCTGGGTCTGTGCCACCTTTTCCTTGCCCTGTGAAAAGTGGAGGGCTGAGAGCATGGCTGAAAAAGGCTCAGGACATTCTCACAGTCAGGGCTGGCAGGACTTGTGGTAAGACTGTTCCAGCTGGCTGGGATCAGAGCATCCCTAGGGGTGTGACAGATTCCCCCAAGAATGAAGAAGCAGACTGAAGAACATGAAGATGTGTCTCCTTTCTCCCACTCCCTACTGGGATCCCAAACCCAGGTCAAAACCAGCTCATTTCAGCCCAAAAAATAGCCTTTTGATATCCCTTCCAGAGCCAGTCTTTCTGTAGGAGCTATTTAAAACATTGCGAGTTTCTGCTATCAAGATTTTCCTTCTGTTTGCCTGGGGAAAATTACTGATACTGAGCTTAAATAGGCATCCTCCTCCATACAATTCTTTTCTCTAAACAAATTAGCATACGTTGGAAAATTGTCTTGGAAAGGAGACAAATAATGACTCGATCAGAACTGTTTATGTTGGCTGAACATTATGACACTGGGAAAGTCCGACACTGGTCAATACTTTTTTTTCCTTGGGAATTGACAGTAATAGCTTACTCAGGAGAAATGCAGCATCTTGCATATTACCAATACCAAGCCTGGAACTGCTGGCAGAGCCTTCTGTTATTTTAAGGATGTTTTACTGTAATTTTTCATTTTAAGGACTTGCTTGATTGCATTATTTCCAGTATATGCTTTATTCCAAAGAAGCAGCTAGGATTCTTCCCAGTACACAGCTGTCTTGGCACTGTGAACTCTTTCCCTGAATTGTTGCCTTGTAAAAAGTCTCATTGATTTTGAAGTTTTCTGACTTACATTTAAGTCTTAACTGTCTGAGGTCCAACATACCTAACCAATTTTCTTTTACTTCATATTATATGCTCAGCTATCAAGTGGAATTGACTATAGTAGTTGTAACACCATGACATATGGGGAGAGTGGCCCAACGCCTTGTGTAGGAGAGCTGGGAGTGTCCTGTCCTTGACTGCAGCCAGATCCCCACCACATGTGGGCTCTCCCAGAGCTGACATCTGCAGCACACAGATGAGGAACAGAAAATAAAACAGAAAATTGAGGGATAAAGAAAAAAAAAATTAGAAAAACCAAATTACTTCTGATGGGAATTTTGAATTATGAAATATTTTGACTACCTGATAAAGTGACTGCAAAGGGAAGGACAAAAATGGCTAATGGGAATTTCGCAATTTCATTTTTTTATTCACCTTACCCATAAAAAGATACTTTTGAAGGCTTCATGTGGAATTTTAAAATTTTCAGAGTTCAGGACATTTCAAAGAGAGGTGCTAACATTTGAATCCTTTTTTTAACAGATGGTGAGACAAAAATATTCCTCACATTCACCCTATACAATAGTCTGTCATCTAATAAAACCTGACTCTGGTAGGACCACTGACTGCTCAGTCTGGGAAGAGAAGCCATAGAAGGTATTAGGGCCTTCTGGATTTTAGTTTATTCTCCACAGTGATGGAAGGGAGGTGGAAATATCTTCTGGAGTCAACTAAGTTGAGATGGTAACGTGTATTGACAATACACATTTAAACATGCTTCTAACTTTAAGAGCAGCGTAGTTTTCCTGAAATAATACAAGATTGCTCTGTGCTTAAAGTTAGATGCTTATTTAAATGAGTAGCTAAATCAAGATATTATTAACTTCTTGTATCAAGACAAGCAAAGCTCTAAAAGAGGCATCTCCAATTTGAAATGAGAAAGGGTTTTTTAAAATTTTTATTTTAAGAAGTACACAGAGAATAATGTTCTGTTAAAACTAGCTTTCATGTTGAAGCTGCAAAGAAAAACATCCTAATTTTATGGGCTTGTGAAAAAATAAAATATTGTTCATTTGAAACTGGATTTTTTTTCTAAGAAGATAAAAAATAATGGCCATCTTTAAAGAAAACTTATTGGATCAAAAAGACTAAAAAAAGAAGAAAGAATAAAATGTCTGGAGTTATATTGATCCTTAAGAAAAACTTGGATTGGACCATAGCTCAATTTAAAAGCTGCCAACACCTGAAGAAAATACATTTTCATCCTGAAAGCTTGTGTGCTTCATTTCTAACCCATTTGTTAGTCCAATAAAAGGTTGCACTTTAACTATCTTGACTCACTTGAGAATAATTGGCATTTCTTTCATTTTATGGCATCATTTAAGTTTAAGAATGGATTATTTGCTTGCATATTCCTGTCTTTTGCTGCTGCTGATGGATGAATTCCTACTCAGCAGGAACCCTCCAATTTCTCTTTTTGAGCTATATACTGTGCAGCTACTGTGAAATCTTCTATTAGACTGAAACCCTGCCCAGTGCAACGGGCTGGATAAAGGGCCTGGCCACGATTCCTGCCCTGCAACAAGGTGCTCAAGGGGGCTGAAATGTTGGGTTACAGGTCAAACACAAGGCTGCGTTCTCCAGGGAATTAAAATAAGCCAAACTGGGAAGCAGGCATGATGATACATGGAGAAGGATGCTACTGCAACACCAAAAAACCAAAAAAAAACAAAAAACCAAAACCAAAACAAACAAACAAACAAACAACCAAAAAAAACCCCCAAAAAAACAAAAACAAAAAAAAGAAGAAAAAGTTCTCTGTATGTGTGTTCATTCTGACCCCCAGATAGAAATTGATTAATCCCTCCAGGGCTTGGCTATCCTCTGGATTAGCCTCGTGGAGCATCACTCACTGCTCCTGCTGTCAGTACTCCAGGGGAGTAGCTGTGAACAGGCTGTCTCAGAGCCCTGTGCCACACTGGCTGAGGGATATAAATTCCATCTTCCTTTTACAGAGTCTGGGCTTGGTTTTTTATGCGAAAAAGTAGGGATTTTGCCCTTAGTGAATTTTTGCTTGCTGCACACAAAAAGTCCTGTGTGAGGGAATCTCTCTCTATCAAAGGAGAGCCATTTTCCTCCTGATTTGTGTCTGAAACATGAAAACAACATAACAGCTGCATGCTGCATTGAATAAAGAACATACACATGCATTTAAATCACTTATATCTTACTTTTTTATGATGCAATTGTGAATTATGTTCTTTTTGCATCTGTAATTAGAGGGCAGAACAGATGGTGAAGGCTCCGTTTAAAGTGATGTGTCCATTAAAATAACCTATGCTGCCAAATGATTGCTCACTATATAACAGGGTGCTCATTCACCAGAGCAGGCTTTTTGCTATGTGGAAATACGTTGGGAAGGCCTCTGGACTTGACAAAATCCTTTTTAATTTTAGGATTTCCCTATTAAAAGATTGACTGTGCAGGGTTAGCACTAAACCCCCAAAGCATATGTTTGACTGTATCTTTGTAATTTTAGGATGACCTTGTTTGTAACGAAAGGATGGCTGTAAATAAAAGATAAAGGGAAAGGAAAATGCAAAGAAAGCCAGCATACATGAATTTCCATTAAGGCATAACAATTTTGTGGTTTTTAACTAATTTCCAGGGTTATTCTAGCCAATCTGGAGCAGGGAGTGACCTATTCCCAGGATAGGATCTGTCCTGAACTCAGTGTAGAAGTGATTAAGGTCCATGGCTAAAGTGCTGTAGAAATATTTACACTGATCAGAGCAGTCACACATGATGGTTACATGCAAAGAAGTATTTTTGGGTCTGATAATGGAGGTAAACACTGAAACTCTCCCTTTCTATTTCTATCCTCTTCTTGGGAAATCGTTTCACATAAAGAGAATGGGAAAATAAAAGACCCACTTTTAATCAGTTTTCCTCTTAGCATGAGAACAGGTGGAGAACTCACTGTTAAAAAACATCATCTTAAGGAATAAAACCTTTAAGCATTGGAGTGAAGCCAACTTTGGCCAGTTGTGATTGCAGTGTACTGCCAAAGTCAGCTGGGGAGCCTGTGAAAGCCTGGTCATCAGTCTTAATCCAAGTTCTTAGTCCAGATGTATTTTAATAATATAATTTGGTTTTATGAGTGCATGTGTGTGTTCTCAACAGGGAGGTCAATGACTGAGTGGAAAATGAGATTTTTTTTTAACAGATATTCCTCCAATTCAGCATAATACTATAACAAGATAACAACAATGGCAAAGTTTCTGCAGTTCTGCTAATTTCAGCTCTGAGGTGGAGAATGTTTGTCAGGATTGTCCCACAGCCCACCTGATGAACCCTGGCACATGGCCGTGGTGTAAGGGTGCAACTTAAAACCACAAGTCCTTTTACTCAAGCCACCTAAGGAATATTAATTGATATGGGCACCAGATAGCTTAAGCGAGTTTAGGATAATATATTGTGGAGATAGCAAGTCGAAATCTTTGGTGCCTCAAATGAATAAAAAAATCTGTGGCATAAAGAAGGCTATTTCCATTCAACATGTGAATGCTTTGCATGCTGACATGTGATTTTTGGTTTGTGGGCACCAGTCAAGTGATCCACATGCTAAACTGCCCCACGGCATGGTGAGGCAGCAAGACTTTGTTGGGCAGAAGAGCAGGAACTTGTGAAGTTGCCTGGATCAGGTAATTCTTAAGAAGCACAAGGCTCAGGGACACATTGATTGCTGGGATGATACATGGGTCCCTAATGTAGGGAACAGCTAACAGCTGAACAGATTACATCACAGGCTGAGAGGAAAACAAATTGTGGTGGCTAAACACAATCTTTTTAATTGACGTTTGCGTTATGTTCTGTATAAATATATTTTTGAGGGGAGGGGATTCTGTCAGCACTTGAGCAGTTTCACATGCTGCTGTTTGTGCTCTCTGGACTGCAAAGCAGCTCTGCAGTCAGCAGTAGATCTCAGAGTGGATCTATTATTCTGAGCAGGATTTGAATAAACTCTTTCTTTTTTTTCAGCATACCTAAGACTGTTGAGTTTCCATACCTGCCATTGATCATCCTTTCCCAATTATTGTAACAGGAGAAGCACACATGGTTTCCAGACTGCACTTCTGATCTCCTCTAGTCCACAGCTGTTTGCTTAATGAATACTTGTGGCTTGTTTCCCTTTCTCTGGAATTATTAAAAAAAAAAAAAAAAAAAAAAAAAAAAAAAAAAAAAGAGAGAGAGAGAGAGAGAGAATAAAGAGGAAGAGGGGAGGGAGGGCATAGATCAGAAAAGAATTTCCTAATTAAAATGTTGATTATGAAATAAGTGGACTCCAAGATACTATCCAGGTTACACTTTAATAAGATCAAAAGTAGCTTTATGAGCCTGGTCACCCCAGAACTGGAATGAGTTTGGACACAGGAGATGAGACCATCAGCTCTTAAATAAGTGCATGAGGAGGTGATGAGTGACATGATTTCATGGAAGACAGTTTTCAGGATAAAAATCCCCCTTTTTGGAATAAGCACACTCCAGAAAATTAAAACAGGACAAAGACAACATCAGTGCAAAACTGCCAGCAGCCTGAGATGTTCTGCCAGGGTAGAAAACAAATGATGGGCACAAACTGTGTAAGGTGCTGTGTTAGGATAGCAATAATCCTTAATGGCAATTGTAAAATGATGCATTGCATTTGGCAACAGAAAGGAAAATGCAAATTGATTATTTTTGTTTAAATTTAAGTGCTCATCAAAGTCTATAGGTAGATCTACAGTTATGCTCATCTGTCAGACCAAAGGAATCTAGTTTACCCTCATAATTGTAGAAGAATTTCCTTTGTCTTTTTTTTTTTTAATTGTGTGTGTGTTTTTGTCAAACACTCCCACCCCTGGTCCCCTTTTGCTCCCTCCCTTTCATTTCCAATCCAGACAGTGTTTTTAAGTCTGGTCTCTTCATATTCCCCTGTTGACACACCTCTGAGCCAAGCTGATGGACAAAACGAGTCTTGCAGCTGAAGCCTTTCAGAAATGATATACAGGAATTAGTGCTGATATGCACGGAAGGGGAGCTCTACTTTTGTTTCTTCAATGGCTGGGGAAACTGATCCAGGACAAACTTTGGAAATCTATTACAGCCATCTGATGCAAAGTGATTTTTAGCTTTCTATCACCTTTGACACTTGAACACTGGCATAACTTTTGTACTACTGTGGTCCTTGCCAAGGGCAGTTCATCAGATAGCAGGGATTAGGGACAAGTGAGCTAGTTCAGCTGGAATTCCTGCCCAGCTCCCCTTTCACCTCTGTGGCCTATTCTGTGATACGTACTAAATCTGAACCATATACATTACATTCTACTATCACCATCCTGTGTAACTCCTCTTTAATCTCCTGCTGCCATTGAATAGTGTGGAGCCAGTACTTCTAAATTTCATGACGCCGTTGAATTCCGTGGGGGAAATCTGGGCTGCATTGAAGTCAACAGCAAATCTCTCATGGGTGGTCAGGTTTTTACTCAGAGCCTCCACTTCCACTTTTCTCAAAAGGAGAAAAGCTGATTTCAAGCTAGCTAGAAATTTTGTTGAATGATTTCAGAGGGTGGAAATGCAGCTTTTAAGAAAATCACCTGTTTTAGAGCAAAATGTCCTTTCTAATGACATTTGATTTTGTAAAAAAATGCAAAGAAGTATTTCAGTAATGTTGAAATATCATGTGTCTATACTAAAGAATAGATTTTTTTTAATTTCAAGTGACTTTTATAATAAAAAATTCAATATTTATTGTGCAATTCTCTCAAGTTTAAAATATCACCATGGAATGAATACTCTGATATAACGCAGATGAAATATTTTGTTTTGACTCATAATAAAAGTTTATTTTGAAATCTCAGTTCATGTTAAAACCGCTTTGAAATAGGAAAAGAAACATAAAATAGCAATCCTTCCTAAGTATGAGAAATCTTCCTGCTGAAATCCATGTATTTTTTTATACTTTTATTCACAAATTTATGTTAGGCATTCTAAAGGGGTCCTCCTTCAATTTGGGAACACCATAGCAAAATAGCAGCCACTGTGGAGATTATTTCTTTACAGATTTAACTTTGATCATAATTTTGCTGAAATCTCTCTCTGAAATATTTCAAGTCCACAAATTTTCTTGTTTCTCTCTGAGCCCTCGCTGTTTCTGAGTGCTGCCTTCCAATGAAATGTATCCTTAAGAAGCTACCCATGTACCTGCTGACAATGAGGAAGATAAACATGGATTCATAAGCTGCTATGTAGGGGCAAAACCATCAATTTGCTGATATTAAAAAATAAACAGATAAAAGACACTCAAGCATAATATGTCCAGCAAAATACATAAACTGACTACTGTAAAATATGCCACTCATTAGCAGAACTGAGGAATACAAAGTGTTGCTTGTAATAGGAAATAGGTACCTTTAATCAAAAGTTAATTGATCTGTATACCATATTTTTCTTACATTCTTCTGCTCTTTCTCTAACTTCAGTCAAGGATGTATCAATTTTTCAATATGTCGTCTTGGTTCTTGGGACTGATCCTCATCAGAGATTCATTGGTTTAAATCTGAAGCAACTCCATTAACTTCTAGAGGGAATTTAGCCTGTTGCATCTGGCTCACATCTTTTTCCCTTTCATTCAATTAGTGTTTGGCACAAACATACAGCTACTCAAAAGCTTTCGAGCTGGTTGGGAAAAATCCTGATGGCAAAAGACAACAGAAAGAGCAATCCAGTGACCTGCAAGCTTAGGTGACTGAAGCCAGATGTGTTCAGCTGCTTAGTGGTCTTAAAGCCACTTGTTAGGCAAGGCAGGGGCAGAGCAGCATCTAACACTGCAGGAACCTTTCATGTTGCTTTGATGGAAACACTCCAGTGTGGATCTTAAATCTAAATTTTTCTAATGTCCCCAGGAGGAATGACCTGGGACAGTCAGACAATTATGGTACAGAATTTTTTATATGTGTTAAAAAGATGATGCAGTAGAAAAGGTTCTTATAAATGTTGCTGTTACAAATTCTAGGATTTTAGACAAGAGCTGCTTTGGCTTGAGGATAAAATATTAAACGAAAAATAAAAATTTTCACTGGGACAAATTTGGGGAGAGTTCAACATGCTGGTCACTATCCCAGCAAGGGGTTAATAGGACATTGAGGGGAATTGGATTAGAACCAGGATGGGAAAAAAAAGAAAAATCGTGATAATTTCTGCAATTCCAGATGGACATTCATAGATAATGAACAGAACAGGGCATGTACTATTGAGCACATCCAACACATATGTTTGCCAATGTGTCATAACCCCGACCTAGAAGACTGTATTTATGACACAGTCTTTCTGTCTTTCTGCTGAAATTACCATAAAATAAGCATTTTAGGAGCAGTTTTTCACTGTGTGTATGCTTTCAAAATTACAGACGTTATTTTGCCTAAGCTTACTGTTGATATAAACTGGATTCAGATCTGTGACCAAGTGTTAAAAATCTTTATAGCTCATATATAGTTATTCAATTCCTCCAGCCCTGATCAGAATATGGTGCACTCTAAGGGGAAATGGTGGTTTTATCATTAATGTTGGTTGGGATGAAAAAGGGTGATGCAATCTGTGACAGGCCTTCTTTTCACAACACACGTGCAAAACAAAAACAAAAATACAGAACTCAGCACATTATAAATGACATAGGAAATGAAAACTCCCAACCACTGTTCAATGGAAATAGAGAAAAGAGAGAGATAAGCAATCATTACAGTGCATTCTTTTTCTGCTCAATAATATTAAGTTCAGGCAAAACTAGAAGGGCTCACATCCTCAGACAAGGAAAAATGTTTTTCATTCCCTTTAAATTCAATCTTTCATTCTTGTCTCCTTATTTATTTGACTTCTGAGACATTATATTCATTCAGGTGCTAAGCTCCCATTGGGCTTGAAGTGGAATTAGCTTGGGATGTGGGAAACAGGAAACTGTGAGCAACGCAAACCTTTTGCACCAATCCCTATGGAACTAAATTAAGCAGTTGGCTCATCTCTTCTCACAGTGTCTTACTTTGCAATAGAACAAAGGGGCAAATTTAACCCTAATGTGAGAGGTCAAAACAGTTAAGAATTAAACCAATAGGAAAATTTCTCTTTATTTGACTAACAAGAGAAAGCCTTCTGTATAAACAGGCATCCTCCTCCTCTTCCTAATCTCTTAAACATCCGGCCAGGATTAGGGTCCTGTTGCACTAACTGCTATATAAACTCAGAACACAGAGCAGTTCTTCTGCAAAGGCTCTTTATTTTAAAGGCACACAAGGAAAAGGATGGAGAGAAAGGGGTACTGTAGTCAAAAAAGAATTAAGTTGGTGAGATCCAGCTTTGGAGAGACAAACATAAGGGCATTTCTGGGCAAAGTACTGCAGTTGCATCCAAACCCACTAATCTGAACTGCTGTTGATGTTGTAGAGAGAAATAAATGAACCTAAGGACCACCTTTGCTTCACAGCTCTACTTTTTGCTACAGGTCAGATTTTATCAATACAGATGGCTGCTAATGCTAGCCTGGCAAGATGTGGATGCAACTGTTTTATAAAGGGATTGTTCACAGCATTAACGTGATCGCCAAATTTGAAAGCGGGAAAGACTTGTGGAGGTTTATCATCCTCCTGCTTCTTGATGTATGGACAGTATATTAGGGTCCCCTGTTATCAATTTCTTGTGGCTTCAGGATACCAGCCAACAGAGATCTCAGAACTTCCAATCTTTTATTTTGCATCTGCAGTGACTTTCTCCTGCAGCGAGGCATTAGATCAACTCTGTCGTCAGCTTAGGGGAAATCCATCAGTTAGCATCAGTAGAGGAATGAAGAAGAACGACCTGGCAAGGAGCAAAGTAACCTCAAACTTGAGCCAAGAACTTGTCAGAGAGCATAACTGCATCACCCAGTTTTCTCTGGGTGATGAGAGAAAAAACATGGAGAGTGAGTGCCATGGCGATCAGGATCCACACCCTCTCTGCAAACAAACACCACCTTCAATAAGTGCCTTTTTAATGTGCATTGAGTCTTTGTGTAGGAAAAGGATGTGCAGTTGGCGAGTACAGAGCTGTAAGGGGATAGTTTGAACATGCTGATAAAACGTCTAGCTTTACTCCAGAGTTGACTTTATCATTTACCCAGGGATATTGTTAGTAGAAGATGATAGCCATGCTCCGACAAGAGACAGACAGTGAAATGTATATGAACAAAACAGCCATTGTGGTAAATTCTATCCTGTTTGTGTGGTGACTTCTCTATCCATAATCACACAACTTTACAGGCAGAGATAAAACACAAAGCAGGCGGGGAGAGGGGTAAAGAAAGGGAAAGAGAGCACACTGAGATCAAGGGGCTGTGGTAAGAAAGACACTATCCCTCTTAAAGCGTCACCACTGAGAAAAGAAAAGAAAGAGAAAAGAGAAAGAAATCTCCCATGTCTGTGTCCTTAGGCAGAGGGAGAGTGGCTGGAGCAAGGGGGTGAGGTGTGCACTTTGGAAAATGAGGTTAGCTGGTTCACTTCTGCCAGATGGTCTGCAGGGCTGGCTGGAGCATGGAGACAACAAAAAGTCAATGCCATGAATGGAAAGAATGGCTTTTCTGCCCTCAGAAGAATCTGTGGGGATTACTGAAATTAGAGCTGGACTCATGCTGCAAACACTTTCCCCTGAGTGTCCACTTGCAGTGAAAGGAAAACAAATTTACACCCGTGTGTAACACGCCTCTTTTGTACTTACCTTCCATGGGTCTCTCCACCCACTGAGTTTTATTTGTCTAATGAAGGCTTGAGGGCTGTGAATTTTAAGCAAGCTCCCGTGTCTAACAATTACTGGCTGAAGTGGTATACTTCAATGTATTTATTATTTCTGTTGGTTTAAATCAGTATAAAAAGTCCTATTCAAGAAATCTCAACAGAGTTTTAATTGCAAACGATGGACATCCCATGACTGAAATTAAATCTAAGGAAATAATTCTGTTTGGATTGGTGCTGCCTCCAGCAGACTGATGCCACCAGGAATGTGGGGAGCCAGAGGAGGATCTTGGCACTCACTTTGCAGATAGGACCTAATTTGCACACCAGTGGCTAAAGACTATGAAATCACTTGCCAGGAAGGTTTTTTGGTACACAGCATAGGTTAGGCAGGAGGTTTGCCCAAGACTCTGCCAGACAGGCAGCAAAGAGGTTTCATTAATACTGCATCATCACTTTGCCGTCAGAAATATTGGTTCTAACTACTGCAGGAAGAAAAGGGAATGATGGAGTTCACCCTTGCTAAATCTGCCAGACCCCATGACTCAACGCTCTAAAAGTGAACAGGTCCATGCAATTATTTTGAGTAGGTGTGGATAGTAAAAAAATCTCTTAAACTCTCTAGGTAGAGAAAATAACAGCAGAGATGGTAAACACATGCCATTAGAACCACAGAGATAAAATCTGATATCCCAGAATTTGGAAATACCATTTATCACCTATTTCATCCTGAAGGTGAGCCAAGGCCTGGCAGCACCTTCTGATGTCCCCCCTGGTACTGGTGTCACAGGAGTCTCATTGAAAGGAAAAGCTGAGCTTCCCCAGACTTAGCTAGTTGGGAAGGAGAACCAATTTCTCCTCTATTGGGTGAAGAATCACAGTGCAATTAAGACTGGTTATGACTCTTTATCTGTATATTATTTAAGAGACTCTGACTGTTTTTAGTTAGATATTATAATGTGCTTGGAAGATGTTTTTATTATGAGCTTGTACTCTTAGACATATTTTAAGTGAATGAGTTGCTTGACTCTAACCAAGACTTGGGCTCAGTTTTTGGGGCTGTCGGTGTGAAGCTGGTGGCATGCTCTGAATATCTCTCCATCTGGAAGAGCCACAGCTCATTCCACAGGGATCATCAAAGGGTCAAGAGGCATTAACACATTTGTTTTCAACTGCTAAAGGCCAAACTGGAACCATAGAGTCAGTAGTTACAGTTTGCTAGCAGTCGTTGGATGGATTTACCACTCTGTGCCACTTCATGCCGAGCTTTGAGCTCAGACCTCATTTTTTTTGCAACTTTTTGTGCTTCTGTTATTCCTGCTTAGACCTATGTTAATATGAAAATGTCTGAACATTGAGATGTGGGTGGAATCACATCTCCAGGGAACAGCGTGACCTTGTTGCTGAATCTTTGAAAAGCCAGACTGACCAAAATGTGGTGCAGGAAAATAGTATTACGTTATAGCAGGGAAATGGAGTGCTTTAGTGATCTAATAGGTGTTCTCCAATACTAACTTCTATAGATCCACAACAGGAAAATATTGATTTAATGAGCCAAAAGAAAAAAGGAAATTTTTGGGGAAGAGATGAATTTCTTGATGATTCACTCCTTTTTTTTTTTAATCATGAAAAAGACAATTTGTAACCTGCATTTTGCAGGCAAACCCAGAAGTTATCATTTGTCAGCAAATAATAATGCATGGGGTGCATCCTTTTTCTTCATAAAAACAGCATAAATCTGAAATTCTTCCTTGCTGGAAAGAAATTTAATATTTAAAGGTAATTTGACCTGTACATGTGTGTGCCATGAATCTTTTATGTGACCTACAGCAAATGTATTTATATAGTATTATTCTGAGGATAGTTATCTCTTATTCATTTTCTGGGATATTATTTTTCTTTCTTTGACTAATGTACATTTGGCCTTCTCATTTCCCCACCCAGCCAGAACTGTGTTAACCTTCCTATTTATGTATTTTTTCCTCTTTTTCAGGGTCTGTAGCTAACACTGGACCACGTGTGGCTAATATGATAGAATTGGGGTATTTTTCAAAAAATATAAAATATGTATTTTTTTCCCCAACCCCTTATTTCTATTGTTGTTGTTATTACATAATTGAGTCAAGAGTGATGTGTCCAGTGAAGGGGAAAGCAGTGAGAGAGTGGGAAAGAACTCTTTTCATTGTCTCTCTTTAATTTCTGTCCCTTAGCAGAAAGCCTCTGAGGGATGCTCAGACAGTTTTGTCGGGTGGTGTGTTGTCTCTGACCAGATCTGCCTGGTAAAGGACAGACCCCTTAGACTGAAACCCTGAAAGGGGTCAGCACAGTGGATAAATCCCCCTTGCATTCCTCTTAGCCACATTGGAAGGAAGTCTGCAGGATTTCGGAGGCCTTGTCATCTCTCTCAACAACAGTGAGTTTCAGATGCTGAAATCCTGTTCTGTAGGTCTGTTTACAGAGGCTTTGATTGACAAAATGACTTTGCTTGGGACGTCTGATGAGGCCACTGCCTCCAGCCGTGCCTCTTCTGCAAAGATATTTATACTGGCTTGTCAGTCAGGCCCTGACATGCCATCATTTACAACATTTATGGCAAATCATCACCCATTTCAGCTGGTTTTCAAGCAGTGTGTGCTAAACTTCAGTGGTTTAGGAGCTGATTGCCTCCTCTGCTCACAAATCTGTGGAAAGAGGAGTAGGATGGACATCTGGGACAGTAAATTCATCAGATGTCCCAAATGGACCTGTCTCTTTCCATCAGTCAAAACCTTCCGTGGCAGCTTTGAGTTCAATTGATCTGACCTCTGATTGCTTTTAATCATGTGAGTTGGTTTCTTGGATTTGTTACACTGGACCAAAACATGCAGAAATTACCATTGCTGGCATCTCTGGTCCTCCGTGTGCTTGTGAACTGTCCTGAGAAAAAAGACCATCAAGGAAGGAGCCACAGGCTGGATGCACAGTCCTGCAGAAGAGCAGGAGGAACCACAGATGGACCTTTTCTTGTGGGTTGTCAGGAAGAGACGTGGTCCAGTTTCTGTGTTTCAGGATATGTTAAAAATTTGAGCTTGGGAAAGAGGATTTTTCCATATGCCATTATTACATTTTCATCTGATGTCATGAAAATATAAACAGTTGTTATTAAATCTTGTTACTTAATACAAAACACAAGTTTTGGGAATAAACACTTTGGCAGCATTCTTCAAATACAGCACTGGCAGAAGCACAGAGAAGAAATTCATATCTATGGGTTGTCTATATTGCTTGACACATTTTTGCTGGGAAAGCCAGCTTGGTTCAGACATGGTGTAATCATACCAGACCATTTGTCCTTTCTTAGTCTCCCATCGACCTTCATACTCCAGTGAATCTTAATTTTTAAGCTTAGGGAGAGATAGCCTGTTGCTTCAGGATGATTCTTCAGGCCCCTTGTGCCATTAAAAGTATTGTTTAAAATCTCTTAACATTGTAAATCACATTGTGCCTCTTATACAATTGAAGCTGAGGTTCTTAGCAGGCTGAGAAGGAAAGAAAGCAGGCTGGGGGAAATGGTAAATAAGCATAAGGAATACCCCAAGAAAAGGCTGGAGGGCAAAATACAGAAATGCATGTCTATGTATGTACGTGTGCATAGCTGAATGTCCATGTGCCCATACACACATGCACAGGGTAACCTTCCTCAAGGTCTAATAGTCACTGAAAAGTAAAATGACTCAAACACAAATATTGCTTTCTATTAATGTGATTAAAATTTGCAAATGGAGTTTATGTCTGACACATTATTTGTCTGAATTATGTACTTTGGATTTATGTCTGGCAACATGTAAGTAATTGTTTGCATGTGCATGTACAGAGTTTTGTTTCATCTGTGTGCTTATTTTTTCTATTTTCACATGCAAAGATCTGAGTATGGGTGTAAAAAGATGTATTTGTGATAAGCTGGTAGACGTTCAAATTGTAAAGCTTGTCTGATGCATGTCTGGGTGAATGTTCTGCAGATCACAGAATCATAATCATAGAATGGTTTGGGTTGGAAGGGACCTTAAAGATCATTAAGTTCCAAACCCAATCCAAAATAATTTTGAAAACCTCAGAGGAACTGGACATCTCTTGCAATATTTCAAACAGAATCATTTTCTTGGACTGAAAAAAAAAATTAGATACATGAGAAAATATAAAGACAGGAAATAAAAAAAGGCCACTTGAACTTCCAAAAGATTTTGACCTGATTTCAGACCAAATAGTCACTTAATATGTTGGCTGAATTTCTAGGATTTTAACATTTAAGCTGGCAGTACTATATAGAAGTGTTTTGTACTGAAGGCCCCCAGAAAATTCAGCCTGTGGCCTTGTAATTTGTCTTACTTAGCTGGAAAAAAAAAATAAAAAAAAGAGTCTCTGATCTGATCTGTGCCATGGATGCCCAGCAAATCCTTAACTTTTCTACATGGCATGAGAAAAAGGGAGAAACTTCAGAGTAACTTCTGCACGGTAGAAATTCTATTGCAGAATATTAACTGTTCACAAGCTCTAGATAAAAAGCCGTCTTGATTTGTGCTAGTCCAAGTAGCTATTATCCTTCATGTCAGACACTGCAAACACACTTAGAAGTGACTTAATGAAAAACCCAACTGGTTTGCCTTATTTCTTTGGAGCACTTTATCCTCAGAGGGCAGCAGGACCAGCTCACACCCTCACAAGCCAGAACTTCCTCTGGATTCCTTCAATACTTCCATGGTCTTGTGTTTCTCTTGGGGTCTTCCAGCTCTAGATCTTTCTCACCCACTTCCCATTTTTTTCTCAGAAAGGAAACCCTTAGCCTAAAAGACTAATGCAAGGACTTTAATTTCCTCAGATACGGAGTATAAGACACTACCCAGAACTAAATTTTCCCACATGTAAATTATGAAACCTCTAATTTATGGAAAGGATTTACAAAAACTGTGATTTTTTTGAGTTAACAGTAGCCAGTGGTAATTCACCCTTTGGGCATTATGTTGCACAGGGACAGACATCCCTATTTTGTCTCCACTGTAGGTATAAAAATCTCAGATATTTAATAAATCAAGAGCTACAGTGGGCTCAACTCTCTTCAGTCTGGTGCTGCTTTCAGAGTCTTGGGAAGAACAGACATTGTGAGTGGTTCATTGCACCAATCAAGAGCATCTGGTGATGTTTCTTCTTCCCAGAACATAATCATTTAGAGAGATATCATGACAAGGAAAATAAATGTGTCAGGACAGATCTATGACATTTGGACAAGGAGAAATCAGCATTATTTCAATAGATCACAGATCTCTTAGGAGCAGTCAGCAAATTGCTCAAAGCACTTCACTCTGACTTGTGAAGGATTCCCCAGGTGAATCTCTAGAAAATGGGTTCAAGAAGTACCTGATAATATTCCTTCATTAACTGAAACTGAGAAATAGGGAGAGCACAATGTGTAGCAGAGGCACAACCTCACTTGCTCAGATGACCCACAAAAAATTGTCTCCTCTGAGGAACATTGGGGAGATCTGAATCTGTTTACACTGTGTGCTCAGATATCAAAAAACATGTGCACTTTCCTCTGAGAACAGCTGAATGATGTGCTGGTAATATTAAAATCACTATCCCACAACAACATATTTCAATTGATTTTACCAGACCCTGTCAGGTGGGGGAAAAGGAAGCATGGGGAAAATGTAAAAACTTCTTGTTATTGTTCTGTCTTACAAGTCTCTCCTTTTTATTTCTTATTTTTCAGTCAACCTGACTGAAACAGAGTAAGCAGACTTGATCTCCCCATGCCTTGGCTGTCCTGGGGATTGAAATTTCACTGAGCCCAGCGTAGACGTGCATGGAAATTGCACATTTTAAACTGATGGCTGCACAAGAGCAGAAGCCGTGGCAATGCTGACACTTTTGGCCTGGAACTTGGCAGGGCTCTGAAAAAAAAAGTGTGGAGCTGCTGTTGCAAATGGCTCATTTTCTGACTTGGAGGGAAAGGACTTTTAGTTTCACATGTTGCACTTCTGCAGATCACTGACAAGGAGAAGACTTTGGTATCAGGCCACTGGCTTATCTCTGGCAAGCTGAGGGAAGTTAATATAAAACATTGTAATCTCTTTCACAGCCTCCAGGACTCATAAGAAACTATAAGAAGTTTCTCAAGTTTAAAGTGTTCTACAGGATACTAAATCTTAAGTCTCCTGGAGGCCACTGGGGAAATGAAAAGGTGTAGTTGTCACATTTTGTCAAAGTATAACATCTATATAATAAGACAGTTAGTTCTCTTTCTCCAGATCCAGCCCAGCTTGAGCTACTAAAGCCATGTTCTTTGTTTTCCCAGTTTTATTGTTACAGTTTTATTTTTTTTATTAAAGCATATTAAAGCAATCATGGAGCAGCTCTTCAGGTGCTTAAAATTGTTTTTGAGACACTTTGGGTGATGAGACAGATGAATTTCAGTGGAGATTCTGCCTCATATTCTTGTTCTTTATGCCCTTCCTTCTCTTTAGCCCTTTAGTTAGAATTTCTGTATTATTGTTTAAATTATTTAAAAAATGACAAAAAATATTACATTGTTATCCTCAAATTTTAGCAAATGTGCTTCAGTTGTGAAATGAAGAAACAAATGGATGTTTGAGGAAGTTTGTAAATCTTATCTTGGATTTCACAGCCAGGAAAGAGACTCTGCTTAAGATGGGAGCTCTGAGGAAGAGGTGAACCTAAGAAAAGATGTGCTTGTAGCAAGCCAGAGTAAACCAACTGCAGCAAGAAATGAGAAGTGAACAAGCAGAATAAGTAAGGAGACATTGATCATAATGATTTCAGGCCATTTTTGGTAGAGTTATGGAGAGAATGAGTGGTGAGGAGATAGGGAGGAGCTCTAGAAAGCACCAAACCTAAGGAAGAAACAGAAGGAAAAGGTGTCATGAGAGAGTGAGAAATAAAGCTCTTGAGAGGAGGTGAATGGTTGAAAAATAACTTGTTCTTTAGCCCTTGGTTTGTATTCCTTGCCTGAGAATTGTCACTTCTAATTATCTTTTCACTTTTGGTTATTTACTGCAATCACAGAAAACTAATGATCACCAGCCTTGCTTCAAAATATTCACTGGGTAGTGCCTGAGATCATAACAGTTTTCTCAATTCGACCATATAACTAAAAATTAAATAAAAGAAAAAGTCATGAGTCCATGAGTATATGTCTTTTAACAATTAAAGTTTCTGTATAAGAAGAAGGTTAACTGCTGGATGCCTTAACATTCACACATGCCTGATATGTTTAGTATCTCAGACACAATTTTCCTTTCCCCACTCTCTTTCTCTTTTTATCCTGTGGAAGCTAAAACTTTATTATAAAACTGAAGATAAGTATATCAGTTTGCTGGATGCTGGCAGAGCAGAACACAAGCAATGAGAAGATAAGGGAATTTGGTCAAATACAAAAAAATACCATGGAACCTAAACCAAATGGCATCAGATAAGACCTCCACTGACTTTCTATTAAAAATGTAATAAATAAGGATCACAGAAAAAAAGTCTTATTTTTTCCAGGCACTATTTTTTTGTTGTTGTTATTGTCTTTAGTGCTTCACAAGTGTATCTGTAGTAGTGCTGTTTTCACATTTGTAATAAATAAATGCAGATCATCTTGTATTCAAGGTCTGATGGGTTCAGATCAATGATGAGACTCCATATATATACATATATATATACATATGTATATATACATAATTTATAGACTGATCCCAAAATGACCAGCAGTTTTGAGAGCATGATAAAGGCTGGTAGCTGATAAATTGGATAGAAAAAGAGCTAGAACCAGTGTAAATGTTCCTGTGATCAGCAGTGGCAGTGTTTGGGGCAGTATTCAGCTTCCCAGATGTTCAGAGCTGGGCTCTGAGATAGCAAGGATTGAACTGGTTTGTGGTGCAGAGTGCAGCCCTGTTCAAGCAGCTCGGCTACACAGACCCATGTTATTCTTGGCTGGTGGAGAGGTCTCTACCACTTCAGCTGCTGCTTCATCAAGTGGGAAGAGAGGAACTGCTAAAAAAAAAGAGAAAAAGAGGTCTGTTATTCATTCTAAAATCTCTTCTGTTTGCTTGATACTTCCAAAAATACAGTTTATCTGCAATACCTGTAGGATGTCACCAGTAAGGACAAGCACAGATAGCTTTACTGTTGAGCTTTCTTCACCATCCTGGATATTTTCCTGTGCAGATGCAATTATCCCTCACTGGCAATTTTTGTAGACTTGGTAATACAGAGGCTGGGAATCAGACCATGAATTGCTAAGAGCACATATTTAATTGGTGGCTTGGCCTGGATTTAAATGCATCTAAATCTTGGTATCACCTTGCTAGGAGCTCAGGTAAGCTTTACATCACTGAACAGAACTATAAAAATAATAAAAAAATATCCTGATTCATGGCACAGCCTGTTGGAGAGAGGTAGGGGAATTGTGGCTGCTCTTAACAGCATTTCCTATTTCCTATTCCATCTCCTATGATGCCTACAAACAGAAAATGGTCACAGCTCCAGTCCAAGCAGCACATTAGAAATAAAGCACAGAATGGATAATTTTGGCCTTGAAAGCACCATGGAGTTGTTTTATTTCTGAGGACATTTTGCAGGCTGCTTCCATCCAGGAATATTTTAGCCTTTCCAACAGTTCAGTGTTCACACCTACCGGTGTGGCTCAAGCCAGGCTGTCTCAGGGCTTTGGCACTGATAAACTTTGAAGGACAGGAAAAATATATGCTACAGCCAGGGAAAGGGAGAGTGTTTTTGATGGGAGAGGAATCCTCTTGGGCCTTGACGTTTGTCTGTGGCCATAGGTGAGGTTTGCTTAGTGGTGTCTGCCCGGTCTCCAGTGGACAATAGTCTGTGCCATAAAAAGATTCCATGCATAATACGTAGTATTTGTTGGCCTCTGCCTTGAAGAAACCCAGATGAGAGCAGTTTATATCCATCAAGGGACAGTCTCCAGTAGGAAAGATAGTTCTCTTTGGCAACAGGATATCCATGCCATTTCATTTTATTCCACCTTTCAGTCTTATGGATCTTTTTCTTCTGTCTTTTTTTCCTCCTCTCACTCTCTCTTTACATTTTACTTAAATATGGGGAGTTTTAAGTATCTATAACTTTCTGGAAAAACCAATAGGACTGAGAATGATCAGCATTCATCATACACTTTAATTAAATTTAATTAAAGAATGTTCAAAACAATACGTAAAAGTGCATATAATTCTTTCTCCTTCATGCTTTAAGTTCTCTGCTCGTAGGCAGAATCAGGTGATAAAAAGTTAAGAGTCAACTGTAAAAATCAGATCTCAGAGAAAACACGCTGGGAAGAGAAAAAAGAGAAAACAAACTTAACAAAAAAAAAGGAAAAAAAGAAAAAAATGAACAACCCTAATGCATTCCTGCTGTCTGCCTGGCAGTACTAATCTCTTCCCTTAAGATACAGTGTTGTAAGCTTACACCAGGGCCCTTCCTCACTGCCAGGCTCAATTTGGGGTGCACAAATGTGCACACACACACACACACAGAGCCACACACCCCCACATGTGCACCCACACGTGCATCCTCTGACAGAGGAGAGGCAGCCAGAGAGAGAAAGTGTGTGTGTGTCACACCCTCTAAATTCAGGTGGCCTCAAGCAGTGCCATATAATCCCAGCCTCAATTAAACTTTCCAAGGTCAGTGGTGTTCTACCAGGTCAGACATAAATAAGTCAGGTGAGTGTCCTAGGGCACTGAAAAGCCATATTTATTCTTTATCCACAGTTCATAGCTATCAAATGAAGCTTAACAGAGAGAGAGAGAGAGAGAGAGAGAGAGAGAGTGAGAGAGTGAGAGTCTGGCTCTCAGAACTGCTTCTGTTGTAAGTAATTTTTTTTTAAAGAAAAAACATAGTGCTGGGTCACCCCTACCTCAGAATTACCTAAAACTTTAACTGTGACTGTGGAAGTTTTGGAAAGACAAAGGAATATATTTTAATTCAGCAACACTTATGATTAATTTATTCAAGTGAAAGTAACTCAGTCGTGCTGAAGATCCTTTTTTTTAAGAGGTAATTACTCTTTTAAAATTTGAGAACAGATGCCACCATAAACCCCTCTTGAATTGAGAGATACAGATTTCATGTACTGATTCAGCCAGTAATTAAAATGGGCCAATATTGAACAGTCTATTGGGTTTGTAAACAGAATATTTAATTTTCTCTTCTTTTGGGAGAGCAGAGGAAAGGATAGGGAGAATATATCTTAGTTCAAAAGTGTTAAAGACTGTGGACTTACTGTGGCTTCTCCAGGTGTCAGACCCATTGAGAAGAGTTATCACATTCCAAGAAAGTAATTAAGGACAGTTGAGGTCCACTGACTTCTGTACTGTCTGAAGAACTAAGTGAATTTTCTAGGTCTTTATGACTAATAACCAAATTAATATATATGTTTTAATAAACCAACATACCACAAGTCTGCCCTGCTGCACTGCTTAGTATTTTAGAGGTAGAGTTTTGACTTGAGGCATTTGACCTTTCTCATATTATTGTTCAAGGAGAGAAAAAAAAAAGTTCGAGAGCTATTTCAGGGAGAATTACTAAAAACAAAATGAAAATCATTCTCCAAATTCTCACTTGTCTACCTCCAAAAAAAAAAAACAAACCATAGTGCAAGTACTGTTGTGTTTTAAGACTCATAAGCAGAAAGTGTAAGTACTTTTTTTTAAGAGGGTACAGAGGTCTGGAGCTGGTTTTGTTCTGTTGACCTAACTTGATTTACACCAGTTTACACAGTTGAGAAACTGATACATTAATGCTGCTGGAAAAGTCATCTCACACATTTGGTTTGTTTTTCCTTATTTAATCTTTTTTCATTATTAAGATATGGTGATCTATTAAGCATGATAAGGCATATATATCTTTTTTTAGTGGGTTTCACTCTTCTGTTAAGAAATAATTTTGAGAGTGCAATTAAGTAATAACAAAAATAAATTTCCGGATATCTTTGTGAATACCAGTGCTAGCTTTTATTTAGTATATATAAGGAGATCACATCATTAATTATTGCAAATATTCAGACAGTGGATACTTATACACATGGTTTTGAATCACTGAATATATACAAGAGTAACTTTTAATCTGTGAAATATTCAAACACATGTATAATCACACATTTATCTTCTTACAATAACTTGCACACTTGCAATCAGGGAATGGAAAAAATAGTAGGTGATTAGCATGTCCAGACACATAATGACGAGTGTTGATTGGTTAAAGTGAGCACTTCCCAAACAAAGAAAAGTATTTGTCAAAACTGTTATACAATTTGAGATATATTTGCTATATTAATTGTCAGGAAGCTGTATTAGTGGTTCTGATTCTGAGAATTTGAAGATAAAGTTCAAAAAGCACAGGCATTAGGGAGAGTTTATGGTGGACAAAGTGCCACAGAAATGTGTTTATAGAAATATCAGTTTTATTTTATAGGCATTAATATTAGAAATCATTTCAGTGCTCGGTGCCCATTAGCACATGTGTTGAATTCTCTGCTTCTCTGCCTCTGGTTTTAGCATTTGTAAGTATAAGGGGAAATCTTGACAAATGTTTCTGAAGGTTTTATGTTCTCTTTATCCCACCACTGGATTGCAATCTGTGTTGTGCCCGCTGCAATAACAGGAGAATTGGGATCAGATAACCGGTTCCACAGATTAGATGTGAGGAAAGGGTGTTATAACAACATACCCACTTCCTCTTAGGTTTTAGCTGTACTCTGTGTTTCAGTGACAGGACAAGAGAAGGGGGAGAAAGGAAAATTTATCTTTTTGCTAAATCTACTTCTATCAGTTTCCCCAGCCAGCCCTCAAATACGTGTCTTAGTAGTGAATACGTTACACGATTCGTTCTTGGAAGGAATTAAAGCAAACCTCAAGCAATCAATGCCCTAAGAAATTTCACTAAGAGCTGGACTAAAAGGTGATTAAATGAAGCTGAACCCAAGAACACATTTTCCCTGCAAGGAAAGGATAAAATGTCCCTTTAAGGCTAGGTTGATATAAATGTATATAGAATTTTTAAATATAACTCCCACCTCACCGAAGCACTCAATTTTAAATACTGGCACTTAGGAAGGCCATGGAAACTCCTTCAGCTTGAGGGTCTTTTTTAAAACTTAAAATTCTGAAAACATTTAACAGACTTTTGGATAATTTACAGTCATCTCCACCAAGCTAGACATGCTATTTAAGGGTTATGAGCCAAATGCTTTTTCCAAGTCCAAGTCAGATTAGTTACAACATCCAGAGTTATTAATTGGAAAGAAAAGAGGAGGACATTAAAGAGGGCATTCTAAAGCTCAACATCTTGTATTGCTCCTGTGTGTTCTGTTCTCCATTTATTCAGAATAAGTACTTGAAGTCAGTGGCTGAAAAGAAAGTAAATGATCATAAAGTTTTCTTGTGAGGAGCTTCTCAGCCTGAGGAAGCAGCACTGTAGCAGGGAAATTGAACAACTCTTGAGCTTTCATGGATGTGGCTAAAGTCACTTCTGAGAGGAAAGGATAAAGTGAGAAAACATGTGTAGCCTGACTGTCATGTGAAATGTGGCAGGAACAGATTTTTGGTCCTCAGAAAAGGGATCTTAGACTTTTATACCTGAATTCATTGTGCTCCTAACCATGTTTCATGTCTTGTTTTCCCCATTTAGTAAAGTTGGATAATGATTTACTTTTGGTACAGCCTGGAGTGAGAAAGAAATTGGTAATGAATTGCCTTTTTCCACAATCCAGAGTGCTTCAGTGTCTGAAAAGTCCCCATAGGATTGCTCTACTGGCCAAAACCTTTGCTCTACATCACTCCTTCCTCAGGATACATTCAACATCATGATCAGGATGCAGGAATTGTTCTTTGCACCAGCCAGGCTTTCCAGCACAACTTTTTGGCTGCTTTGAAGATACTGCACTGGAATCTGATGTGTGTGGAAAAGAAGACACTGTCTCTGATCTGTTTCAAAATGTCCTCACACACAGTGCACAGGGACAAAAAGTAAAACCCATTCATTATTATTTTTGTTTTTCTATAGATTTTTACACGTCTCATGTTATATGATTGATCGAAGCCAATGTTTGATAAAGTCATATAAATGTTTTGTAGGTCTATAAAGATTCATGACTTTCTGTATACCAGCAACGTTCTTGATGTTGCTGCACTGTCTGGAGCTAATGTTCTGATTAATGCATGTTTTGCTTCCTGATTTAAGAAATAGCTTATGGCTAAAAATCCTTAGATGCTCTCTTTTATTGCATCTTCTTTTCTATTTCCCCCCGCCTCTTTTCTTTCCAGCTTCTTATTCATATATATATGTGTATAATATAAATATATGTGTTTGGAAATCTGTCAGCTTTAGAGATATCCCTGATGCAATACTATTATGAGATGTCTCTCAAGACTGGTATTTGTACAGAAAAATGAGTTTTTGTTAGACCACGTTTGTGAATCTATCATCTGGTGGGGGTACTCCAGCCAATGTGTGTTGTTTGTCAAAACAACAACAAGCAAATGTGGCCACATCATTTACAGACTTGTGGGGGACAGGAGGGAGGCTGCTTCTGCTGTTAAAACAGCATGAAAAGTCAGGGTGATCTGTCACAGCCACAGCACAGAAGTGTCACCTGCAGCTCCAGTTTCCCAGGCAGTGGGGGATGTGTTTGGGAAGGCAGGGGGTGTGATGGGGATATGCCTTGGAACAAGTAACTGAACGATCTGCAAGGAACAACCTCTTGAAACATCACCTTAACTCAGTCCTCTGTCCCAGGTCTGAGCCTCAGAACCAGCAGCAGAAGGCTGGGTTAGGTTCTCTCCTTGGCTTTTCAGAGGGGTGGTTGGCGTAGAGGACAGGCTTGTGAACTGTTAGCCAGAAATACAAAATATAGTTTTGTTGTGTACACCCTCTCCTTGGGCATCAGTGCCAATGGAAACTGCTGTGGTTCTACAGGGTAGTCAGTGTTTGATTTTCCTTTCATTTTCCTCACACACTGAAATCCAAGTGACATCCACGCTGACTTCTTCAGTTTTAACTCAGAAGTCAATGCAGTAAAAAATGGTCTTTCCCAAAAAATTTTGTTCACAAAGGACTTTGTTAAGGCTAAACCAAATATATTTCCTCTGCTACAGGGACTACGCACAGATACAATACATTTTATATTTCCGAGGTCTATTTACCAGACCTGGACTGTTAGCCAGTTAATCCCCTGGTCCCTTAGCCTGAACTTGCCGGAGGAGTGGTGTGCAAAAGAAAGCGCCCACTTTGTTTTTATCTGCCAAGCTGTAAACCACCTACTTGTGTCCTTTTGTGTCTTTTGTGAAGCCTGTTAATAGCTGTTACTGCTAATTGCTGTGCTTAGCTCGCTGTGTTCATCTCTGGGCAGGAACCAGGGAGATCAAAGAGCAGGATACTCCATAAAGTCTTGCAGTGTTCATCCTGCAGCTCTAATTCACCTGCACATGGCCGTGGTACCGCACAGGGCTGGCACAAGACATCCAAAAACAGATGGAGAGAGAAAAATTGGGTGCATTTCACACAAACGTTTGAACTGCTTCAGCTGTAGGTTTAAATGTAGATTCAAGATGAAGTGTTTGGCACAGCTTTGAAGCAGGACAGTGCCTTTGGAGGCTGTCCCAAAACCTCTGTTATCTAAAGCGGACTACGAGGGATGATAAGTTTTTCCTTTTCTTAAAAAAAGTTTCATAGAAACATGTGACTCGACAAAACCTTAGAAGTTGTGACGTTTCAGTCCTTCAGCAGATTAAAACCCACAACATTTTGTGGTCCAGTGGTCCAATCCCTCAAGATTGTAACAAATCTTTACCAGAACTTTATTAGAAGTGATTTTAAAATCCTAAAAATATGTATTGTTCCATCAAATTAGAGTTGAAGGATCAAGAGCTTTCTCAGCATCCAACACATCTGAAACTACAAGTGCCTTGGAGGGGAAAACATGCACCCATTCCATGAAGGGCTTCCAATCTGACGTTACATTGGAAAAAGTCCCTTCTTTCACCTCCCCTGACTTAGAAGTGGGGTCCTGGCATTATTATGGAAATTTCAAAGAGTTGAAGATATTCCTAGACACAGAAAGGCCTCCCTGAGGCCTTTCTTCAGACTTAATGTTAGATTCTAACATGAGACATGCCAATTTTATTGAGCTGCATTGTCCATGTACACTCTTTGAGGGAGAAACAAATGTCCCTTCAATGATTTGGGTAGGTTTTAGCAAATTTATCTCCTGCAGAATAGAGAATATATATATATATATCCTTAAATGATTTTAGGTTGAGAATATCAGCCATGCTACCAGCTTTGACACAACTTTTGACTTCAGCAGGCCTCAAGGGTTACAACTGTTTGGTTAAGTTTTGTAAGAAAATCTTCATTTAATGATTTTGTGCAAAATACATTAAGAATCCAAATTTACCTCCTCATGGTGGTCTCTCTTGCTTAATAGTATTCACCAGATCTCCAGCATGTTATTATGGATCTCCTGCTCGTGTTAGCTGTAGATTTTTGTCTCTGCTCTGATGGATTGTTGATATAAAATTACCAGCTGATGTTTATCCACAGACATAGGAATAACAGTATTATTAACTATTCCTATATATATTTTGTGTCATTATGACTGTAAGGGCTTGTCTGAATAATAAAGATTCCCTTGAGTGGGACTCACTAGGGTAAATGACTGTTTAATAAAGACAGATAATGTAGATGAATCATTTTGACTACTTAGAGGAGCAATTGTGCTAAAACTCCCAACTTACACAAAGTCCTTCTGAGCACATTAGGGGTCAAATCCTGCCCCTTGAGATCATTGTAACACTGCTGCTGAGTAGAAAAGGATTGAGGTCTCACTTTAGAAGCAGGGACAAAATTTTTGTGAGGGGAACTTGATTTCTTTATGTGGGTGAAACGCTCAAATGCTGCCATTATTTAAACACTAAGGCTGTAAGTAGTATAAAAACATGCCTACATAAATGTCTATATTCTGTCTTCCTATGCTGAAATATGTGTTTAAAATAGATTTCTCCTAAATTATATGGCTTAGTTTTCTCACTTCTCCATGATGTGATACTTCATGGTACACTGAAAGAATAAGAATATGAGTTTATTAAGTTTACTCAGAAAACTATTCAGTCATCTGTATGAGCTCTTGGAGCTATGTCAACATTTTCTTGAAAGATATCTGAGATTATTTGATGTTTACTTTTTTAAGTACAGTATTTGTGAGTAAAAGTGCACAAGAACATTTTATTACATTTTAAATGTAATTCCTGATCCCAGGGTGCTGTCTATATAAATCTGAACAAACCTACGAAATCACTATCTATATTAGATCAGCAAATCCTCTCAGTCCCAGAACTGGTCAATATGTTAAGAATAAGAGGCAAAAGTGAAATTCCTTGGTAATAAAACTTCTGAGCCTTGACAACTGTGAAGTAATGCTATTTCTTGCAGCATTGCCTAGACCTTTCAAAGTGCACTACTCTTTATTATATGCCTTTCCTCTGCCCCTAAACCTTCACTTCTAAAGTGCACATCTCACAGGTAACTAGTATATAATGTACTTTTCAATCAACCTCCTAATTCACTCAATGTAGCATGAGTTTTAGATAAACCAGGAAGATGTGAAATACAGAATAAAAGGTTTAGGTTGTATGATGCCACTCACCTGTTTTAAATCTTCTGCTATCTGTGAAAAAAATATGGAAAGAGTTCTCCTTCAGGATAATTCAGTGTGGCCCAGCTCTTCTCCCAGGCAGCAATGACAACAGCTCCCATCATTTCTGCAATGTCCTACCCCTGATCTTCTGGGAGATTTAAATTCCAGTTTCTTCTCTCCCAGGCTCTTGCCAGGCCTTTATGTAGGTAACAAAATTGTCTCCCTTGAATCCACTAGCTCTGTGGGGGCAATTTTGCCCTTCAGGTCCCAGGACCAGCACTGGCATAGCTCTGTCCTCACTCTGACATGTTTCTGTGTTTCAACCAAAAGTGGAAGTGAGCAGCACTAGAAGGGCTAGATGATTTTGCTTTTGTGCATCCTCTTTGGTTTCATTGAGTAAAAAACTCCTAAAGGTAAAACACAGGGTGAACCAGACTTCATCTGTAGAGTGGAACGAGGAGATTCATAAGGTGCAGGTCTCCTAATTACCAGATTTTCCATGAGTTATGTAAACTTATATGTAAATCCCCTGAAGTGAAGAACCTAAACACAACATTAAAATTTGTGTTGTGGTTTGAAAGCAGATCCAAGGTTTTGCAGGGCAATTGGCTGCAGTTCTCCTTGTTTATGCTTGCACACACAGGCTGTGGTGGGCTTGTCTCTGCTGGCAGTGTGGATAGGTTTAATTTTACTCTGATCAAGGCAAAATACCTTGCTGAGAGGCTCAGGTTCAACATCATGGTAATAAACTATGTGGCTCTTGGACAAGAGATGCTTTCCATCTGGCAAGTCTAGAGCATGGGCTTGAGCAGGATTTCAGCTGTGTGCAGAAATCCCTGTGGATGTGACCATAAGTTTTTGAGGGGCCTAATGCATGAGATAAATATGTGACAAAAAACATAGACCCATCTAAAAAAACACATGGTCCAGAATAAACAATCACAGAGTTCATGGACTTACTTAAAGGTAAGGGGCAGCTAGTGATTATGTACACAGATTTCTTGTTTGTTTGTTTCGTTTGTTTCTTTTTTTTTTTTTTTTTTTTTTTTTTTTTTTTTTTTTTTTTTTCTGGCCTTGAATCAGGCTAATCTTTACTGCACAAGGTAGAGCATGGCAAATATGGAAACATCTGTGTTATGCAAATTCCTCTGAAATGGTTGAATGACAGGTAACTGACTGTATTTTGGAGCTGTTCCAGGTAGAGTGAATCAACAGTTTCCAGCAAGTCAATCCAGCAAAAATCTGCAGGGTTCCTTTTCATGCATACAGAGCTGTGAGCTTCTGTGTTGACTGCTTTTAGCTGAAACCAGAAATAGTTTAAAAAATAAAAAAAAAATATTTAGACCTTAGAGGTACTCAGATATCTATAGGACAGACTGAATTCAGCCTGAGATTTCTGCTCCAAATTTCCTGGAAGCTTGCCTGTGATAGGTTTTCCTCCGTCCCTCTTGTGTTACTCCCTTGGACATCCCTAGGGAGACATATGAGTGTGCCCTGGAGCATTTTGATCCTCTCCATGGAGAGGGGAAGGGAGGGAGCTCCCCATCTGAACCCAGGCCTCTGAGTGAGTGGGGATGTGAGGCCAACTGAGGAAGAAGATTCCAGCCCTTAGACACCAGGAAATTCCCAATCTGCTCTCTGAGAATGAGATGAGGATGAAGATTTGTGAGAATCCTTGGCAATGGGTGCTGCAGGACCCTACACCACCAGTCCAACCCTTAAAACGCCAGCTCTGCATTGCTGTGGACAACAGAGGGAGAGGTCTGAGGAAGAAATCCTGCCAAATCATTTTCCTCTTTCAAGAAGTTGTAGTGCTTCCCTTCTGGATGGACTTGCTGCTAGCTGACACCAGAGCTCATGGGATTAACACTTCATACCCATAATATTGAAAGAAATAGGAAATATGATTTTGGAGAAATAAAAATACAGTCATAGAAAGAGTAACATGATTTTTTTAAAATGTAGGCTTGGCCCAGTCAAGAGTCCTTATAATTTAATTTGCACTGGTCAGAGATATGTGATCTTTTTCTGCTAAATATTTTACATTTCTTAGATCTGATTAATTGCAAACATGCTAAAATTCTCTCTGCTACTGCTGCAGCCTCTGATTCATGGGTGACCTGTAGAAAGAGGCAACACATGCTTATTGTTAAAAAAAAAAAAAAGAACAGAAGGATCATCTATTGCTCAGATGAAAGACAGAGACAAAATAACCAATCTGTAATGCAGATTTATTAATAGTCATTCACTGGTTTTCACTGAAATACTCTTCACGTAACCTTGACTTTATTAAGTAGTCCTTAAGGTGCATTTTGAAGACAGATAATGAGTTTGGGGAATAGTCTTATCTACATCAAGCTAATCTTTAACAGCTTGGAAGGGAACTCGCAGAAACTTTTCCACTTTAAGTGACATAGCCATGTTCAAATCAAGCCTTTTAAAATGTCATTTTAATAGAAGAGTTTACAGGCATTTTTAATCGCTACACTTCATAGAGGAATATTATTTAAATGAAGAAGATAGAAAAAGTTATTGAGTTTTTAATAGTATTAATGGGACTGGAGGCAAGTGAGTGGCGTTGGGGCAGCAGGAATGCTGCTGTGGTGGAGTGGCACTTAGTGTCTTGATTAACAAAGACAAGATAGCTCTTGCTTGAAAAAATAACTTCTTTCACAGCAGTTGTTGCTTTAAAAGGCAGGGCCAGGGCGAAGTCAGGGGTTTTGAGTGGTATTTGGGTGCGAAACCTGCACATGTAACCTTGTCCAGCTTCCACCAGCAGAAACTCTCAAGAGCCTCCTGACCCTTTGCTGGCACAGAGTTGTGTGTGCGAGCGAGAGAGGGATGAAAAAGAGAAACTAAAAGGAAAATGAGCAGAGAGTCGCTATTTTAAAAAGAACTCAGATTTACAGCATCTGTACCTTCCCTTCAGCTTCTAGCATGCCCTGGGAAATGGTTTCAGTTTTCCTGCATTGTGTGTAAAGCCCCAGAGGTGGCTGTCCCCCAAAGGCACACACCAGCCTTTTCCTCCAGATCATGTATGGAGTTGCTCACACCTCGGGCTGAATTTTAATCCGCTCATACAGGCACATAAGTTTCACAAACCCTCTTCTGCTGATTCCAGTTGGCTTAGCTCATTTTGTTTAGCTTGCTTTATTGTTTGGGCATTAAACGTCCCAGCTCTCCCAAGTGCACACACATTTGGTTTCTGACTAACGTGCGGCCTCCGTCAGAGAGAGAGAGGGTTTGTCATTTAGAATCCAGCATGACTTGGAGTCAGGTTGTGACTCAGACACCACAAACTGTACACAGAATAGACCACAAATTCCTCCAGTAAGACTGAACAAGGCTTTCCGAGAAGCCACTTCCTCCTCTGGTTATATCCTAACCCTGACTGACAGGTAGCAAATAACCGTCGGGGTTTTGAGTGGCAATTTTTTCCTCCTACCTTTTTGTTAATTTTTTTTTGTCTGCTGAATTAATGGCTGTTTAAACCCCTGCCTTTTTGTGTGTGTGCACAGAACAGCAGTCTTGGCTAGATGCGGCTGTAGAAATCTTGGTTGGTTATGTTTTTCTGGAAATACAGGCATCCACTGACTGAGCTCTGAGGCTGGGAATTCTGAGAGGACACTGAATGTGAGGGTGCAACTCGGGCTGACCCATCCGAGTTCCCCTGAGCCACAGCTGCAGCTCTCTTGTGCTTTGTCCACAAACCCATAAATCGGCTGGGTTTGCTCTAAAAGTTCCTGAACTTTGGCAAAACCTTTTGATGAACCTGCTGGGGGCTGGAGAAGGGGGGAGGCAAGGGATGGGACCAGGGCTGCCAGTGTGGGGAGGTTTGTAAGGAAACATGAAACCAGGTGAGATTCCCAAACTGTTTCCTCGGGCTGCAGATGTACAGGCAATTCTCATTTGAAAACAGAACTGGAGTTAACAAATCTGCTAACAGGCCTCACACGCTTGCTGACCAGTAGTAAATCCCAGCTCGATTTATTACTGAACACAGCACTTTGGCCTAAGTCCTCAGTGTGATTTTGCAAGTGGACAGGGAACAAGTCACATTCTTAAATTTTAGTGAGAAAACTGGTTGTGAGATTCAGATGGGCAGCAGGTCTTTGATTTAACTTCTCTTTTACTTTCTCGTTTTTTTAAAAAAAATTCACTTAATGAAACAAGAGAATTCATCTGCCAACACGCTATTCTGTGCTCTTTTGTCAATAGAAAAGTTGTTTTGCTAATGGTTATCTGTCTGCAAGTCCTTGACCTGCTTGTAAACACATTTCTGCAGGAAAACCCCAGGCCATGGCCTCGAGCATTTACGTCAACAAGAAGAGATAAAGTGACCAAAACTTAACCTGATCTGGCCTGGAGTGCCCTCTACTGCCCCTTGACCAAATACTTCCCTAATCTGTGTCCTTCTGAAAGGAACAGATTGTTGTGTGAGAAGTATTACCTGGAATGAAATCAATTTTGGGAGCCTGGCTTCTTCCTCCTTTCCCCCAGCTCGTAGTCAAAGCCTATTGAATTGTTGGAGGTTAAGGAATAAAGTCTGGGTGGGTTTTTGGTGGCAGGGCAGGAGTTTTCCCCGGGATCACCCCCTTTGTCCCCACCTCAGCCACCCGGCTGTGCTCTGTCATGCCACGTTAAACACGTCACCTCCCGAGCCGGGCGACAAACGCGGCAGAACTGAACCGGCCGATCAAGTTGCTTTTAAAAGCCATTTGCTGATCCCCAGGGACCTGTTCTGGATTCACACGGCACAAACCAAGGCTGTGATGCAGCCGGGATTCGGAGAGTCTTTAAAACGGGAGAGAGGCCCCAAATTTTGGGTGTGGTGCTGCAGGGCAGGCAGTGGTGGAGCTGCAGTGATGGGATGACACGAACGTCCCAGTTTGGCCACTGCATCCTCTCCTGGAGGCCAAAGACAATCCTGGGGGAGAACTGACACCAAATTTCCCTGTGAAGGAAGGAATATATCTATATCTATATCTAATCTATATCTATATCTATATATCTATAAGACATAATGTATCTTTTTGGTAAGAGCTGGGCTCGTTGAGGTGCTTCCCAGAGAAGAAATACGCACTATGGAAAATTTGTATTGAGAGCATAAGTGAGAAAATCATTATTATGCTGTTCAAAGCAAAATAGTTTTATTTAAGGATGAAAACCCACGCTTGATTTTGGATGCTTCATAACAAACCAAAACCAAATGAACTGAAAATGGATAATGAGATTCTAGCACTGATTCACAACCTCCTTTATGCTCATTCTCCAGTTGTTCAGGATGAACTGGGCTGCAACTCAGTCTTTACTTATCCAGTCCTGATATCTGTAGTTGATTACTGTATGTGAAAATGCTCATGACAGGCCAAAAACTCTCTCAGTGCATAAATCTGAGGGAAAAGGGGGAAAGCAAAGCTTAAGGAAAAGGCTCAGATGAAATTATACCACTGCATTTTGGTGCTGAGGGTCTCTTGGGTGGTTGTAAATGTTTTGGTTTTTCCAACAGATGGTGACAGGTCTGCAGAGCTTACCACACACTGTGGATGAAGGTGTCCACCCCTAGACAGTGTTCAGGACACAAAGCTGAAATCTGTGCTCTAAAGCATGTCCTGCTTCTCTTGAAGGCAGCTTTTTGTCTTTATCTGCCCCATTTGTTGGAAGGTGCAGTCTGAGGTGGGTTTCCTGCAGGTATCTCACAGACTTGTACCAAGAGGAGAATATGAAATCCTCTAGGTTTAATTCCAGTTGGGTTATTTCTTTAGGATACAGATTTTTTATCGTCTTTTATGTATTTAACCTTGTTTAACCAATGAAAGGCAGTTACAGTTCCAGCTTTGCATAGTGGGATTAATTCGCAAACTTTAGTCTAAACTGGACAGAAATTTTCAATGTTGGCTAACAGAAAGTATAATTTCAGCTATTCTGACAGAAAATCAAACTTTGGGGAAAAAAGTATATTTTCTTTTCTGTTTCTAAAGGAAGCATCTATTTAAGGAAAAGTGATTTTATTTTTCCAGTAGGAAATATTTCTGAGAGAAAATATTTCATCTCCTAAATTGAAAATGTAAATTTTAACCTTGCTTAATAATTCAAAATAATTGCTCCTTTTCTAATTTTCTTACAACATTTCTTTATTTCTCTGCTTCCAAAATTCAACAGGACTTTGAAAATGAACAAAGATTTGACAGGCATCTTTTCAGATTGAAAAGATTGTTTTTATGGTGAAGAAAACTTGTCTTCCTCACAAAGTACAAAGCTGTGTAATCAAAGAAAGGTGAAGGGCTGGCGGAATCTATTCAGTATTCTCAGTTACTTTCCAACTCAAACTTCTGAATGCATGTTAGTTATTCAGATTAAGTCATAGTCCCAAACTCCCTCCAGGTTCTGCACTGGAGATGATATTTATACAGCACTAATAGAGAAAACTTGGTGCATTTCAAAAAATAATTTCCAAGTAAACCAAAGCTGGGCTCAGCAGATGTATCAGGGGAAGCTTCAGGGAAATCTGACTATCTTCTGTTGCTACAAAGGCCAGCTTCAATTTAATTCTCAGCCCATCAATATTGCAAGGGAGGAAGCTTTAAAAGCATTAAGTGACCCATATCAATGCTTCTGCTCCTAATCAAAATATGCATACTCTTTTTGTTACAAAATATGCTAGAATTATTTGATGCTGAAGTTTTAAAGTGACTTTTGGTAATGTAGCATTTTATCCATTTTAAATTTGTGGAAATTTTTCTGACCTGAAGCTTTCATTTCAGTCTAGAGGTATGGAACTTCTAGAAATTTCAAACCATTTATTAGATGGGACACATCAGGCTCCAGTGACTTTAGTGAATATGAAAATGATGTGAATTCTTGCTATGGCTTAGAACAAGAAAAAATATTAGTAACAGCAGTGCTCAGATCCTTCAGTTGAAATCAGCATATCTTATAGTCTAAAATGTGCTTCATATTTAGAATCAGATGGGAGAAAGGACACACTTTTCTCTGCAGGTCTCTGTCTTTTTTTACACTAATCAGTCCATCATTTATCCATAAACTTTCTAATACAGTGATTTAGTGACCTATTACAAATAGTAACCCTGTAAGCATGAAATTGTGTCTGGGCCTTTTTCATACAGGCTCATGCACTCATACATATCTGTGTGTCAATGTATACTGGCTGACATAACAAATATTTTTGTTTTTAGAAATAAGAGGATTTTCCTTGGGGACTCTAAGTAGATTCAGAGGATATTCTCAGGTATCCAACTGTATTTCACTGTGATACTCATATTGTCAATAGTGGGACCTTTCTGTGGAAAATGGTGCTTTTCCTGTAAACATAATAATATTTGTGGATGGTGAAATATACAGTAAATGTTAAACAAGAAAAGAACTAAATTGCAGACTATTCCCTGGTCAGCAAAACTCACCCATTATTTTTCAGTTTGCTGAATCTGTAGTTTTTACAATTTTTTTAAAACTGTGACTTTTCAGATTCATGAGGGTAGCATAGGTAATCTTCATATTTATAAGGACACACTGTCAACTTGCTTTTCATAATTTATAAACTCTTTTTTTTTATTATTATTCCTTTTCCCTGTTGGAAGCCTGAAACTGGCATGTTTCCTTAATAGAACTGGGAAGAAACTCTGCATTTTTGCTCAGGGAGATGAGTTCTCAGAAATAAGCTATCTGTGCTTCATGCAAAGGAGCAGTATCGGAGCTGGCTGAGTAGGGCTGGAATTAGTGCTGTAGGGTCTATTTTGCAAGTGTGTGCACGCTTTAGATTTTCAAGTTGCAACTTGCATTTTGGCTTGGTGAGGGGTTTGTCAATACATTACAGCTTTGTGTGTCTTTGTTGATGTGAGCTGGATGAATGTTCATTGCCTTGCTAGGCTGGACTCTTGCCTTTAACCATCCCAACTGACCTCTTCTTTCTCCCCATTGCTTTCTTCACAGCTTCTCTCACATTCCCATCTCCTGCTGTGTGCTCCTGGCACGGTAAGAACAGATATTTTTCTTCTGCCCCTGCATTGATGGACTGGCAAGGACATGCATCCCTTGTTCCAAGGTGAAATGAAAGTGGTTTGATAGCCATTTCCTCTTTCCCTTTGGAATTTCACCGAATTGCTTTTCTGTGGGGTTTATAAAAGTAAATATTTCAAGCATTTGGATTGACCTTGCTCCTGGGCTGTTGTAAGTGGGTAGAAACATTTCTGTGTTTTCAGAATTGATCCCAGAATTTGCAAGAGGCCAAGTCTACTTTCAGAAATAATTCATGGTGTTGATGCTGATTTATAAAACACTATGAAATTTAGTGACTGAGTACTTTAAATACCATCTCTGGGCATGCTAGTCAGTATTATGGCAGATAAAATCTGTTTGGAATTACTTTTAATGGCTGTTTGAATTTAAAAAGCTGGTAAGGATTGATTCAAATTGAAGGTCATGAACTCCTTTACCCATTTCCCCTTATTGGCTCAACAAGGGTCCTATTTCATGATCTGTTGGCCATGATGCAACTCATCTGTTTAGTTGAGAAGGTGCTGATATGAGCAATTAAGCTAAAGTGGCATTGGGGAAGAACCTGTTAATATCTAGTAATGTACCATTGATTCTGTCCATCCATCTGCCAGTCTCTCCCCTATAAGTTTCCAACTTGCTGGTTGGTTTCAGCAAAATTTGGCACAGGAGGGGAGATATTTATTACCATTATGATGCTAAATGTTTTTGGAGAACTTACAGCTGGTGGAGGGGAGAGTTCTCATGCTGAAAGGAAGGACAGTTCAGGCAGTGCAGACGTACAGATTGGGCTGTTTAGGGGTGGATTATTGTGTCACGGTGATTTAGACAAAGTCTAGGACGTGCTTGAAGAAACTGGGAATCATTAGTGCCACTGCTCACAGAACATCTTTTTATTTCTCTCTGGCAAAACTTTTACCACTGAGGAAGGCCTGGATCACTTATGTGCCACTTAAGTCCTTTTACAAGGTTGGATTTTCTTCAGTAATATCCTGAGGAAATAATATGGTTGAGAAGTTCTAATACTGTTGATATTCCTTTTGGATGCCCTGCCCTGGGAGTACCTGTGAAACCTGAGGGTAAATCACTTCAGAAAAAAAAAAAAAGGTCTGTGTGAAAGGTAATCTAAACATTTTTTTCTTCTTCTTCTTCTTGATATGCTTAGACTCCATCCTGAACTCTCCTGCAGGATTACAGCAGATCCTGACCCTGTTGACCTGTTATCAACCCTTTTCTGTAAGCTGGGCACAGCAGAAGAGGAGGAGGAGGACAGATACTGCGAGTGGCTTAGGGGCTTAGATGCAGAAGGCTCTAAGCATCAGCACCAGTTGAAAGGATCAAAGGGGGTCTGTGACTCTCTAACCATGCTAATTAATGGAAGAAGTGGTATTTGGTCTTCATTATGGACTTTAAGAAAGAAAAAAAGAGAAGTCAAGTGTTTTGTCCTGTGGTAAAGCACTGAGGGAAGCTGGTGAAAGAAACAGAGCTGTCTCCATTAGGTTTTCAGCAGCATTTCAAGAGGATGGAGCCACTTATGAAGTCACGCTTAGGCAGCACTTTCTTAAAATTAAATGTCTGATAAATGCTGATACTGCCTGCTCTGAATTCATAATATCTTCTAGACAGAACAGGGCCTTGCTAAGTTTTCCAGTGTTCGTGGCTTGGAAGAATCTTTTATTAAAGGATTCCCTGGGTTTCTCCTGTACCATCTGCTTTGGACATGGGCTTGAGTCCAGAGGAGGTAATTCTGTCTCTCACCATCACCCCATGCCTTCCATTTAAATATCTCTGGGTTGCTACAGAGATAAATAGGAGGCCAATGACCAGGATTCACACTGGCAGCAGCCTGGGGACTAGAGCACTGATGGGCAGAGGGAGCAGCAGTAAGAGCGTTTTAGGGACATTTCTGCATTAAATGCTTTATTAGCTCTCAAAATGGGGAATGTAAAGCTCTCTTCTGAATCCTGAACAATCCTTCATAATCTCTGACCCTTGCTTTAACTCATTTGGATATTGCTTAAATTTGAAAGGAAATCACTGGTTACAGGAGGCTTTACCTTAGACAGGGGTCCATGTTCTGACAGTGGGTTCACCCTCTTATTGTCTCTGGATATTTACCTGGTATGCATATCTCTACCTACCCACATGATATGTACAAATATATGTGTCCAGGCCATAAAGACTGCAGTGCAGTAATTCCAGTTCTTACTTATTTAACCATGTTTTTCTACTAGCAGTTTGCATTAATTTGGAATTTATGTAAATATATGTTTATGTACACCTGAGGATGAACAAGTTTTCACTAAACAAACAAACAAACAAACAAACAGGAAAAATATACCTTCTGTGGAAATACCTGGTTTTCCTTAAAAACAGAGAATATTATTTTTATTTTCTTTACATGGCTTCCTGTGCATTTTGCTAAATGCGAGGTGTTTGAGAGAGGAAAATATTGACTTGAATTTAGAAGTAGATTTTTTCACTAAGTTTCCAATGAACGTCACTTCATACATGGAAGTGTCTGTCATGACTCTGTATTTGTGGGTGCTGCTTGATGTGCTTATGCTGTGGTCTGCATATGTTTGTTTTAAACTACAATAGTGGTATGGACCAAAACTGCTAATGGCATGATTTTTATTGTGGTTTCACTACAGAACACGACAGCATGTGTGATCATCGCGCATTCAAACAGTGAAGTGTGTAAAGCTATTTTTCCATAATTGGTCCCAGGGCAAGGGGTTGATCTCATGTATAAAAGCCTCCAGATATGCTTTTGGTATGGCTTCTAATTAGGGAACCAGGAAAGAACTGAACTTTGGAAACTGTGATGAGTCCATTCCTTTAAAAAAAAAGGAAATAATCACTTTGACCTTGAACTCCAAAAGGCCCTGAAATCAACTGATTTTACTCTTTAAGCTCCTTAACAAGCATGGGGATTAGAGACGAGCTGTGTAGAATGGTTCATATTAGATATAAACGATAATGGACAATAGAAATTCATCTATGAGCTCAGCACAGGCATCCTGTGCAAATTCCATTTCCCCAAGATATGGTGATACCATGTTACAGTGTTATATACACCACTGATAACAACATGACTTCATCAGGTGGGAAGAGACAGAAGAAAATTCAATAGCAGCAGGGAGATGCAACTTCAAGGGATGTCCAATCCTATTCTAATCCAAGTCTGTTTTAATAACCACAACCAGGTGTATAAAAGGTCAAATATAATCACCTTTCTACCACTGCGTGGTGAATAAATCATCTGTTTAGCTGTTTATTTCAAGTATGATGAAATTGCCCTTCCTGACAAAGAAATAAAACTTATGAGAGGAATAAACCTACTATAGACTGAAACTGCACATTTCAGTGGCTTTCCATCTGTCCACAGCTAAACAAGGAAGGGATGCTGCTGCACCTCCAAAAAAAACACCAACCTCTTTGGTGATTTCATTCCGGCAAGTTTGTTTTTCTTCTTTCTTTTTCTCTCTCTTCCAAAAACAGCTGAAAAAAACCCACATTGCTCTGAAAAAGAGGATCTCATCTTGAAATGGAAAAGTGCATCACATTTTCAGGAGAAAAGGAAAGAAGTGTGAAAAACACCTGGATGAAGAGACGAGGTGATATAACTGAAATAATTGGTGGATTTTATTTGATAAATGTAACCCACTCAACAGTTGTCATCACCCCAAGAACATACTGATTTCCTATGCAGATCTTTGAAATAATTTCCCTTATGAAAATCATACCTGCTGAAAAAAAGTTATCATATCTTTTAAAAGGCACGTCTCAGTCTAATTGTTGATATAGAGGGGTGAATGATATGGTTGGACAGGCTACTGCCTGCCATGAAAACTAGTAAGAAATGTTGTTGCACAATCCTTTCCCTCATCTGTTCCTCAAAATTTGTTATTTTATTTCACTTTTCCCCATTTCAATCTGTGTGGCCTGGCAGACCTACTGGAACCAAGCCTGCAATAATATTGTCTCAGTGAGCTGATAGGTGTGAGGGCACCTGCAGGCAGATAAAATGTGTTTCTGTTTGTATCAGAATTTGCTATTGAGAACTCCAAATTGTCATGATCTCAGGACAATCTGCAATTTTCCCCTGAATGACTTGGAAAGCGGGGAAGCAAAATTAAAAAGAAAATCAACTCCATGCTTTTTCATTAGTTCTGGCAGCTTCCCCTAGAAACACACCCATACTCAGCAGTATCATTCTTTATTTAGCTCCGAACAGACTGGAGGACCTTAGTGAATTCTTTCTCCCTCCTCCTTTGCAGATAATAGCAATGGTGCTACCACATATTTTGCAAAGTGCTCTTTTCTGGAGCTGAGATAGAGTTATATTCAATGTGATAGACCCCACTGGCAGCCGCGTGTTCTTAGAGGAGACATTCCATTACCATGCCAAGTTATTTTTAATTCTATCTGTTTTTTTAATTTTTTTTCTTTTTTTTAACCAATGCATAAAAGCAAGCTATTGAGTTGCTCAGTCAATGTTAGTTTATTATTGCTTACCCAAGTGTTTAATAAACCTATCCCAACCCTGTACATAGCTTTAAGTACTTCATTGACTGTAACAAAGCAGATTTTTCCTATCAGACCAAAGTGGCTCTATAAACTATAATTAAGCACTAATTATGAGCTCTACTGGTCAGATAACAGAAGGCAAGGTCCATTGTGCTATTGGCAGAACCAGCAATTAAAGGAGATTATTGTTGTCAGAAATGGAATAAAACAAACAAAGGAAAAATTTGGGAGGAAGGGAAGATTTGCAATTGACCTGAGTAAACTTTATCTTGTTTGTGGCTTTGGGACACATGACATCAGGAACATGAAGAACCCAATATATGATGCCATAGAACAGATGTAATAAGTTCTTCTGGAAAATCCACAGTTTTTTTGGATAACAGGTTGTACAGTCAGATTCTGCTTGGCTCCACTACATTGATAGCCAATCCCTTACAGTCCAAACCAGAAGTTTTATGTTTAGAACAAAAATATTTTCAAGGAAAATATTGTCTCAGTACTATTTTTTGCTTGTTCTTATAAAGCATTCAAAGGCAGAGAGTGAGTGCCATATTGCTCATGGGCTTAAGAAGTAGAAAATGGAATTGAAGTTGAATGAGGACTGGATTGACTCCCCGGGAAGGAGGGGAAAGACCCTCTACAACAGGTGAAAAGGAAGTGCGGTTTTATAAATTTGTTCCATTTTAACGTGGCTGGCTTCTTTTTGCTTGCTCCTTTTTTACACTGGCTTAACTTGATTGGCTCCAGTGGAGTTTTCAATTATGCCAGATCCCACTGAAGTGTTATTAGCAGACTGCTTGGAATTTCTCTTGAAAGTCTGAAAGTGTTTCTGAGTTAACAATATACTCTTCCCCTTTCCCCCTTTGAAATAAAATGTTAACTCTGCAGAAAACCTTGATGTCCTGTTGAAACAGAATGCTCAAACACCAAAATGATTTGACTTTTCACATACAAATTTTAAATTTCCATGGAAAATAGAGTTTCCTGTTACCTCTAGTGATTGGTATGCTAGTCACAGTTCATGTATTCCTAGACCTGATACAGACATTCAAGGGAGCCAAAAGTTCTTTATATACACACACACAAGCACATTACAGCTTCCTGGAACACTGTTTAGGCTTTCAGGTGATGGCTGGGAATGTGGCCAATATCAGAAGGTAAAGGGCAAAAGAAAGCCATGAAAATGGAAATGACAATATTTCTTAGGAGTAGGCAAGGGCTTTGGCCCCTGACTCATGGTTGTGCCTAAAACTCACAGCACTGCTCTCTCTTCTCTGTTGTTGTTGTTTTCTTTTTTTTTTTTTTTCTTTTTGAAAGCAATTTGCATCTTAGGGAAAAAAAAAGGGATTAATAAATTTCAAATGTTCCTGGTGCTTCTGTGCCAACTGGCACTGGAAGGTGCCTGTAACCTTGCCCAACTGCACTATATATAATTATTAATTAGAAAGCAACCTGGGAAGCAATGATCCTCTCCCCCAGAACAAACCAGAGGAACTTTACTGAATTCACCGTAGGAAAGAAAATTGGTTTTCCTAGGTCACACTTGGGAGCAAACTTTATTTTGCTTTGACTAGTGGTTCACTATCCAGAGTGGAATTATGGGAATTAATTGGAATAACTTGGGTGCTCATTTTATAAATCAGCTGGCAGAACTCCTGCTGTAATTAATGGGTCCGACTGGCAGATTTCCACAAACACACACCCATTTCCCAGTGATTTCCACTGTGAATACATGCATTTTGAAGGAGCTCAACTTGCAAAGGGACATATTTAAGAGTTTATAACTGTCCCAATGACAGCAAGTTCTAATTTAAAACTCCTGTGTAATACTTGTTAGGAAGTTTTAATATCAAAAGGGCAGCCAAGGTCTTCCATGAGAAATTTCTAGACAGTGAAAGAAACTAATCCTTTTTAGTGATGTTTGGCTTCTTCTCTGCAGTAGCTGATCTCTGATTTCATATTTTATATCCATGGTTTGTTAATGAAATTTTCTCCTTTAAAGAGTAACCAGGCGGATAAGAAAAAAATAGCTGATACTTTGCAATAAATGTTTGAAGTGAAATTCAAGTAGCAGCCTGAGGCTCACAGTATGTAAAACCAACTACCAAAGTTTTAGAGGGGTGGTTAATCTATTTTTCCTTCTCAGGGGACCTCTGCTGTATTAAATTCTTTGGTTGAAGAGAAGCAGTCAGTTGGCATTAGAACAGACATAGCAATTTACATCATTTGAAAAGGGATTAGTAAATTTAACATGTTCTTGGTGTCCCTGTGCCAGTTGGCACTGACAGGGGTCTGTCACATCACCCATTTCCACCATGGGGCTACCTGAAAGGTGTCATTAGTCCTGCTTCAAAGAGAACAGGAAACTGGGCAGCAGGAAAATGTTATTGGCCACAGGTGGTGGCATCACTGCTGTTTATGGAGTACACAGGGAAGACAGGTTTCCTCCAAGCTCATCCCATGATGTGTTGTTCAGGCTTTTCTTACCTGGCACTCAGGTTCATGAAGATTTTTTTTTCTATGCCTCCCCCAAGTTTCCCTGTTTGATTTGACCAGGGTGATGCTGTTGGAGGTGTATGAGGGAGGCAGCAGATATAAGGAAAGTATTTTCTGCAAGTTAGTCACAAAAGACCTCTCTGTCTTCCTTTCTGGAGTAAAAAATTATGCAAAGGGAGCAATGGGAGACCAACATGTCTCAGTGTCACAGAAGAAGGGAGCAGCCAGAACTTCACAGTGATCAAACCATGTATTTATATGCATGTAAACTACTTATATCCATCAGTAGAACATGCATATGACATGTGTGGACATGTCCAGTGAGGGAAGTAACAGCTTCTTTTCCTCTCCATACCTGCCTACGCTATCTGAACTGAGGGAGAAGAAAAGAAACATTCAAATTAAAACACCCCAAATTACTTGAAAGTATCCTGAGTTATTAGGAAGGCAAAGTAACAGCCCAGCGGGGAGTGGAAAACGTAATAATGACAAGTTTTGTGCCTAAAGGGAAGGCAGGAATGAAATCAGAAAGATCCAGTGGGGTCAGGTGAGTAAAGAGTCAGCCAAGCACAGGAGTGAGAGATACCCGGAGGCAGTGCAATGTGCTGGCAAGGAGCCACACTGCTGGGGAGGGAGAAGGAGAGTGTGTGTGTGAGAGAGAGAGAGAGAGAGCAGAGGGGAGGAAGAGAAGGAGGGAGAACACACCTTTGTGGGCACTGGTGAACCCTGTCTCCTTGGCAGTGGCTGTGGGTTGTAGGAGGAGGTTCCCACTTGCAGAGCCCCAAGGAGGCAGGAGCCCAATCTTTGTGTTTGCCCCTCCACCAGGCCTCTACCCCAGACACCTGAGTGGGAGCAGACAGCAGGATGCAAGCACTGGAATACTGAAAACACCAAACCTCTGTGATCTATGGGAAGCTGGAGTGAGCTTGGCTGTGGAACAGGCTCTGATGCCGACCATGGCGATGTAGTTTCCATCGGCCCGTGAAAGACAACTTCAAAAACAAGGTTTATATTTGCCACTGGCTGTTTAATAGGGGATTAGTTAAAGGGTATAAACTGGCAGTAGGTTGAGATGGATGTGACCACAGGGACAAAGGCTTAACATGATGTGCTTGAAAATGACATTTGCCTGTTGCCAAGCAGATGTGGCCCACTTGCACCTGTTGCTCTGGGGTCGTGGGCATGAAGCACAGAGGGAGGGGGACCCTGGTGAGCCCATCGCCAGTCACATTTCCACCACACCCTCTGAACTGTGATTAAACACTGTGCAGATAAGGGTTTTTTGAGGAGTACTATTAGCAGAAGACAGATCAGCATTTCTAGGTTTTTAGAGGTGTGTACATAACTCCAAAATTCTCCTAACTTGGCAGTGTGTGTGGAGACACAGACTCTTGGACTATAAAAACCTGACTGCTTTCCTACCCTGACACTGTCAGGTTGTTCCCTGCTCTCTCCTGATATTTTCCTCACTCCTCCAGCACCTAATTTTGAGAACCTCAGCTTTGGTAGATGTTGTTGTGACTATTGCCCCTTGTGTCAGTCTGTCCCTGATGAGCTGGGAGTTGCACAAAGGGAACAAGAGAACTCTTCAGCCTTTTTCCAAAGCTCTGGTTAGTGGAGGAGTGATTGCCCTCATTTTTAGCCAAGTGATTTTTCTTTTTGGCAGGCAGCAGGAATGCCACTCAGAAAGAATGAGCCAGTGCTGCCCAGGCAGTGCAAGTACTTGCTGAAGGCAACTTTAGCCAGGCAGACAAGCTGGGCCCGCTTGAAAAAAGGGCAGGGAAGTAAGGCTGGGAAGGATTCACTGGTTTTAGGGAGTGATGTTGCTGCCTTGGATGCTGTTTTAGGCACAAGCAAAGCTACTTCTTGGCCTTGATAGCATCTGGTGTCTCTGATCACAGCTAGCTACAGGATCTGCAGAGCAGGTTGATTGAAGGCCTTAGGACATGTCAAGGGCAACAAGCACAGGACAGAGTGCCAGCTCGCTGGGCAAGCAGCAGGAAGCCTGCCTTTATCAGGATGCTGCAGGCAGGAAATTATTTGAAATACACTGCCTTCTCTTGTAAAGTGATTGAGGGAAGGGAGGAGAGCAAGAGCAGAAGCAGCTGTGGCTGTATTTCAAAGTTGGTTTCCATCTTTCTTGCATTACTGCTCTTTCCTCCCAAATTTGCCCTAAACCAGGACACTCACAAAGAAAATCCCATCCCAAAACCAAAACCAAAACTCCAAACAATCAAAAGAATTCCTGCCTCCCTCCAAGGCCCCCTACATGTTTCTGCTTCCTCTCCTTCCTCTTTCCTTTCTTTAGGGACAAGTGCCCCAGACTGGTGGTGTCACAGGTACATGGAGAGGGTTGATTTGAATCCAAGCACAGCTCTCTTGCTGGTTCACAGAGGCTGCTTAGGCCTGACTGTGGAGTAAATTACAACTGTTTAAGGGATACTGTGAATGTCAGAATGGTTGAGTAGGGACACTAAGGTGACTGAGGATCAAAACAACGTGGCCAGACTGCTGGTAAGACAAGCTCTGATGGAATGTGGTGTGGAGTCTGGCAGAAACAGGCAGGCTTCCCTCCCATGGCACCACCCCCAACCAGAGGGAATGGCCCTGCATTTTGTAGCTGCAAAATGGAGCTGCCTCGGGAGACAGGAGGAGCCCAAACCCTTGCAGAAGTGATGATTATGGCATTTACATTTGCAAAACTGTGCTCTTATTGCTACACAGAGGCGTCAGGTAAATTTGGCTTGGTTTGGTTCAACTGCAGACATGCACTCCATGCCAGACAGGATAAACCCTCAGCCTTTTTTATTTCACTCTTCCAGCTTCTCTTCTGCTTGCCTTCATTCTGCAATAATGTAGGACATTTTTCTTGGCTGTCCTCTTCCCCCTTGCAGATCAAACACGGGCCCTGCTGCTGAGTTCCTGAATTTATGACAAGGACCACCTTCTTCCAGCCTCAGTTTCCATTAACAACCAGCTCACAGGAGCTGCATTCAGACTATTTGTTTTGTCTTTTGGCACCAGCTATTTTATGAATGAGAAACACAGCAAAGGGCAAACAACAATCAGAAAACTGGTTTCACTGCTCTCTACCTGGTGAGAAGTCTTTATCGCCCTTAGGTCTGGCATAAAAACTTACAAACTCTACACTTGTAAGTGTTGTGTAAAAAGCTGTTATTGCCCTTAAAACTAGTCATTGGAGTTGAAAGATAAATATTATTCCATATCTTATTGAATAAAATATATTATATCACAGGTGATGGAGACAGATTGTCTCAATAAATTCTGATACTGTATTCGGTGGAAAAGTGGCAATAAAAATGCTGATGACTTGACACAGGGAGAATATTGAATGTCATTAACATGTTATTTCCTCTGTTCTGATATCACTGTCATGTTCTTCCCACTGCTTTAATCTCTATCAGTTGTGGGCTTTTTTTTTTTTTTTTTGCTTTGCTTGTTTGAATGAGAAAAATGACATTTTTTCAGCCCTTTAAATTAACCACTATTTGAGAAATGCTTAGAGATAGGAGGTGACATCCTCAAATATAGAAATTAAAACATGGTTTGATATTTAACCATATGCTAAGTATGGGCTGAAGAGGAATCCTTAAGATTGTCACTATCATCTGATAGTTGATTACGACAGTTGTGGCCATCTGCACAGTGATAAGAGCAGTATCTTCCTTTTATAAAATGCCTGGAAAGCACTTAATGAAGGTAATTGTTGCTATTCTTTTGCAGATGGGGAGGCTGAGGGATGGGGAACTTAAGTGAGTCACAGGAGGTCATTTCCTAGTCCAGTGGCAGAGCCAGATTCCTGTGATGTGTCTAAGCTTTATCTTACATTTGCAGTGAAACTTGACTAGCTGCACATTCAGGCCACTTTTCCCAATCCATGCTAAGCTGTACCTGCTGGAGCCACAGCCCAGCAAGTTTCCAGTTGTTCTCACCAGAGATATTTCTGGTTTTATTTTCTGCTGCTGTGTAGGTATGAATTGTTCTCTCTCACTATATGTACCCCACTATGAGGGCTGCAGAGCTGAGAATGTATTTGTGTACAGTTATGAAATGAGCCATCTAGGAAAAATAACAGTAATCCCTGTCTTCATCCCCTTTCCCCAAACCAGAACAAAGCCAGTGCTTTTCAGAAAGCCAGACTCTGCCCAGGCATTCCCGTTCTGTCACTCTGTGCCAGAAAGCCTGTTGTGATAGCCCTACGGGCAACTCAGATCAGCTTGTACCAAAGAGCATTTGGATCACATGGGTTGTTTGGCATCCTCATGAGAGAATATGCTGCTGGTCTTGAATGATAGCAATTAAAGGTGCAAAGAAGTCATCTGTCTATTTGCTGGGGCCAGTATCTAGTCTGGTCTCCTACTGTAATCTTGTGCTTTATCCACAGCTAATTCTAAATGACTCCAGGAATAGCCACCACTTCCATTACAGGACCATTTCATGCACTGTTATAGTTTATTGTCAGACGGTTTTCTGCAATTAAATTCTAAATTGATTTCACAGTTGCACACGCTGTTTCTGTTATTTATTTTGGTGCTCACCTGTCTGAGGAAACGGGGTGCCTCCATCTCTTCATAAGTAGATGCTGTTGTGGAGCTGAACAGAATATTTTAAGTGCCTGCAAAAATAGACTTTTACATAGAAATAGTGTTCAAGGCAGGTATAACAGAGTTTAATTCTCACAGAGCCTCAGCAATAGTACTGATGGATTTTTAAAAGGGAATAATACTGTAGATCTTCTGCTAAGCGTCACAGCGCCTACATTTTCCTATTTGTTCTGGTGTTCTGTAGGAAGGTGTGTTATTTCTCCACATACAAGAGAAGATGGAATTAGCTACCTGGTATGGCTGCATTACTGCTCTGCTATGCACTTCCTGACTTCAGCTCAAGTGCCTACAGGTCCTATCCTGCTAAGTTAATGGGATCCTTTCTGATAAGGCAGATATGGGGCCAATAAACCATAACAACTTTATGCCTCGATTTGCCCAGGTGTAAAATGGGAATAAAATTCCTCATGTTTTGTAAGACACTGTTGAAAAAGCAAAAGGAGCTGACAGTAGAGTTAAAGCTACAGAGTAAAATACTATTAGTACTTTAACCCTCATGTCTCACCTCTTTCGAACAGGCGCTTTCTGAGTGCAAATCAGAACTGTAATAAACTTCTGCACTCAGCAATCTCCCCTTTTTCCTAGTGTGCATGCTAGGGTATTTTAAAACCTCCTTTTTCTTATATTTTTAGTTCTTTTTTTAAATGTATGCTGGGATTTTTTGGAAATCATTCTGGTTTTAGTGAGACCGTGTGCCCTTTTTCCTGTAGAAGGTGTTCTCCAGGCAAAGATTGGCTTCAGAGCAGTTACTTTAGTGACAGGAAAAAAAAAGAGATATTGGCACCAACTTGGCACAACGTCATTATTGTTATGCAAGCAGTTGCCCTTTATCATCAACACATAAAGAGAACAGTTAAATTTTGCAAGGCAGGACTTCTAATCTCCAGGATCAGATTCTTCACGGCAAGGAGGGGGTGTAAAAGTTTCTCTCTTGCTCTGTCTCTTCATGGCGCATGGTCCCAGCTGTATGACTCTGTTCATGAATATGCATGAAATCAGATATGACATTCCCCTGCTCCCATTAATAATCTTGTCATCTGACTTGTGCAGCATTAAGCTTCAGCCCGTGGCTCCTCGTAGCGAAAGCAGCCTGGAGGAAAGGGAGGGAGGGGAGGAAGAAAAAAAAAAAAAAAAAGGGCATGCCTTTTTTTATTGGGATTAAGTGCTTGAAAATTTTGGCAGGGGGTTGCCAGGAGAGTAAGGGGAGGGAGAGAAAGAGAGAGAGAAGCACACAGGGACAGAGAGACGAGAAATCCTCCATGAATGCGTTGGCTTGTTAGAAGCCCAAAGCGGTGGGTGTAATGGTATGCGAGCTGACCTTGAATATAGCCACTGTGGGTTGCCCCAGCTTTTTTGTAAAAGAAGCATTTGCAGCAGAGGTTTGGATTTCAGGCTTTGCAGTCATCAATCATCTCAGCCTATTCTCCTCTTTGACAGCTCTGTACAAGGCCTGACATTTGACACCCAGGACCCCAGGACTTACACAGAGGCACAAGCTGAGGCCCTGGGGAGGAGATAGGGAGCAGGGGGAGAAAAAAAAAACACAACAGGAGAAATTTTTCTCTTTTTGTTTTTAATTTTATTTTAAAAGAAGCTACAAAACAAATTATAACTGCGATAGGAATTGATTTAACAGAAGAACATTGCACTGAGTTCCATTCCATGCATTGTGCAGTTCATGCTGACAAGGTTGATCCAAAGAGGTGGGAGAGGAAAGGCAGGCTGAGTTGGATTTAGGGGAAGCAGGGTGAGGCTCTTACCCCGTTTCTACACACCCTGGTGTTGCCAGCCTACCAAAGTTTTATTCCATTTTAATGAAGTTAACTTGGACTTGCTATCTCCCAGTCCGAGCCAATCAGACTGATGGAGCTCCCTCAGACACACAGACTTGTTGGAGGCCAGGATGGTCCTAAGCCAGGTTGCCTAGGCTAAATTCCAGCAAAACTAGTCGTGGAAATGAGTATTTGGGCTGCAGTTCTAGGGACATGGGGGGTCTAAATGGTACTAAAAAAAAGAATATATGACCTGTTAAAGTAGATAAATATTTTGGGATAAACCTCTTTGTCCAAGTCATTGTTTACTTGAGCTGACGTGTTTTAAAGGTTACAGTCTTGATAAGATAGTTTTTAATGTCTTTTATAATACAAACATAACAGCAGTCATTCTTAACCCATTTTTGTGGGCCCACCCACTTCATCGTTCCCTGTCCACACAGCCTCCTGTCCTTCACACCCGTTTCTAGTTAAGACCAAGAAAGACAAGTTTGAAGAAGAACCTTTATCAACTAGATATGACATCAATTTCTTGTGAAAGCTATCCATGGTTCCCTGCTACCTCCTTAGTCATAAAAACGAAGGGAATTGGGGATTTGTAGAAGGATTCTGTTGCAGATGACTTTTAGCACGATGAAATTTGACACAAGGAGCAGGGGCAATGAAATATGTGAGTGTAAGTGGACAGGAAAGGACACAGGAAAGTATTTCTCCTCAATGTTTAACTCAGCAGCAGCACATGGTATATTTAAATTGATCTAGAAACAGGTGACAAGGACTCTCTGCTTTATGCTAACTTTGGATTCAGCCCAGAAGTATGTATCCAGCCTGTGGATTTTGCTGACACAGGAAGTCAGGTTAAATACTCTGGATGATTTTCCAGGAATGTCAGGCTGTCCCTCAAGGAGACTTTGGGTCACAGGATGGTTTATTTGAAAAAGTAGCTCTCTGTATCTTCCTCTATTTGAAAAAGCAGTAACTCTTCAGGAATTCACCATTTTTATCTGTTGTGCATTTTGTTATCTCTCACTTTGAGTATTTTCCATTTGCCAGCCCTGATCCCACCCCCTGGGTCACACAGAGATAAATGAACAGTTGGAGTGCATCATTTCTGAAACAAACCTTCAGAGAAGCACTTCCAGAGTAGTTAGCAAACTTTTGCTTTCCATAAACAAAACTGCTTGCTCCAATGAACCTTTCTGGAAAAGGGTCACAAATGATGTCAAAGTGAATTAGTGGCTTTTTATGTGAATGAATGTTTGCAAACAGTGTTCGGCTGTCCTGCTTCAAACTCATAATTACAGTTGCAGCTCTGCATAGGGAAAACCCAAGCTCACTCTATAGGACACACATTTGCTGCCTGCAGGGGTTAGGATTAATATTTTTCCCAAGCTAAGTGCTCTGTGGATTTTGCGGGTTGCCTTCCTCTGAAGGATCAAGGTTTAGCCACTGCTGGAGGCAACGATACCAAACTTGATGGACCAATGGGCTGATTCAATATGGCAATTCCTCTGCTTCTTGTGTTTTTCAAACTGGCTTCTGTGTGCACATGCCCAAGCGATGATTTTTTGCCTGCTCTGGGAGATCCTCTTATGTGGAAATGGGCAGGATCAAGAACACTGGCTGAGTTTCTGTGTGGATGTGCATGTGTGTCTAGAAATCATTTTTTGACAGAAATCAAACAGTTGATTAGTACTGTTTGCTTTCTCTGCTCTGGATTTAACCCAGTGTGGGATTCTCTTCCTCTGACACTCATTCCAACATTTCATTCAATGTTACATTTCCAGGCTTTCGACTTTTCCAGTTCATGCTCATGGTAAAGGAAAGAGATAGAGGAGAAGTATTTGTGTTTTGAATGATTATTTCCCTCACTAAATTTCAGGTCCAAGGAAAACCCCACCAACACTTTTCCAGACCCAAAACCTGACACTTAAGTCTTTTTTTCTAATTCTGCACTGGTAATGAGAAATTTGCAATATTAAAAAGGAAAAGTCTTTATCTATTGGGAAATCCTCTGATCCATAAAGTAAGAAGATTGTATTTTATTTTTTTTTCTCTTCTCTGAGTTTTGGAACAAGATTTAGCTTAGCTAAGCTGAAAAGACTTGAGAAAAGAAGTTTGAAAATGTCATCCTGGGTGCAAACGATTTTTATAAAGTAATGAGTGAAATACCAATACAACCTGTTGCTATAAATTTATTTTTGTGGCAAGGTTTCAAACTCCTCTGTTAGAGAGCTAAGATCAGAAGCATGTGCTGCTGGAGGTAGCACATCCTTTGGCCCTGTCAGGATTGTTCTCCTGGTCCCTCCATCCCTGGTTCAATTGTGAATAGACAAGGTCTTGAGGTTCCTTGTTAATTCAGTCTGCTTCTCATCTGAATCCAATATCTTCACCTGATCCCTGTATTATCTATATGATTATTAGGCTGCTGTATATGTTTATGTAGCCTTCAGTTTGGTTATTTTTAAAATTTGGTGTTCTGTTAATGGATTCAGTGTGTAGGTGCCTATCAAATAGCTGAATATCCATTGGAAAGTCACAAAGAGGAAGAGGCTGTCATTGTCCATGAGATCATTTTGAGGTTTTATATCCAGGTAATTAAATACCTGGTGGATTTTCTTTGAGTTTTTACATTTGTTTTGAAATCAGAACTCCAGCTATAGATGTACAGGACATGAAAAAGAGGGGAAGAGGAGCTGCCCACAGACTGTAACTTGCATCAGATGCATCACACAAAAAGAGGTGAAAATAATGTATGCAGTGCAAATAAATTAAGGGAAAGTGAAAAAGACTATTACGGATTGCAGTGTGCCTGGTTATGAAGAGACTAATTAAAAAATGTTAATAAAGAGTGGTAAGAATTGTCTAGTGTTTAAATTCCTAAGTTGAGACACAAGAGCTCAGGCAAAACATAAATCAAAGTATAAGTTTTTCCTTCAACAGAATATGGTGAGGACCAATATGTTGTTGTGCAGTACATCATAAATATCTAGGGATAAACACTGGAGACCAAATGAAGAAAAGATGGATCATTTTTATTTTTCTTCTTCTTTTTTTGCCTTTTTTAGTATTTCAGTTACATTTTGCTGTACAAACACAAGTATTATTCTCCTCGTATGACCATTATTGATGTGAAATTATGGCATAAATGAAGAGTACAGGATCCATTTCAGCAGCCAGGCAGCCTTATTTGAGGTGCTATAGAGACTGGTGAATGGAGAGTCCTCGCACTGGTGACGAGCGTGGAAACAAGTATTTGTGAAACCAGACTGACAGTTCATCTGCAAACACACCAATGTGACTTTCCCTCCCATGCCCCCACCATGTAATAACTGCAGCTGTGTTCAGCTCCATTCAAAACCTCGCATCCTCCTCTCCTTGCGCATGGGTGGGCAGTTCAGGATGCTAAATAGGACATTTTGACTGCTCATATCTGTACCTTGGGGCCTACCAGATCTGAGGGCAGCGGAGTGCCTGCTCATTTAACTTGCACAGCTGCAAAGCTTCCAGCACAAATGCTCCTGGAACGGGGTCTGGCTGTGACAGCACAGCGCTCGGCTGGAGAGGGGAAAATAGAGACAACAAACTCCCGAGCCTCAGTGGAGAGCACCCTCCCCAAGCCTGTGAGATTAAAGCAGTAGATTTTCAAGTAGCCCTTCAGAGTGACTAATTTATATGGATATCAAGGATTCAGTTGGAAAATTAAAAAAAAAAGTAACTAGGGGGAAAATATGGTGCTCTCTAAGTCCCAGTGGTATGCCACATTCATTTTACTAGAGAGTTTATTCTTTAGTACTTTCATGGATTGACATGAGGGAGGAATTCACATGTCAGGACAGATAAAATCTCCCTCCTGCCAAAGGAGTCTATTCAGACATGCATGTTAGTAGGTTGATAACTTATTCTGTATTGCAGAGGACTCAAAGATAGACATTTCTCCTTTTATCTCCATCTCTGCGCTCCCTGCATACTAAAGATACGGGGAAACAGCTAGATACATCTTAACTAGCCCTCTCAGAGAGCAGTGACTTCTTCTAGCCTGTGCCAAGAGATGCAAACTTAAAGGAATAAGGTGTCACACAGACTAATAGCAAACACATTAGCAATGTTTATGCGCATAATTTGAGCCCTGTGTGAATATAGTTTTAAAAAATACAAACCCTGGACTTCGTGGTTAAATTTTTTGGCCAAGAAAAATGCACAGTATCACAATGCCCTTGTTTCATGTTGCTCTGCTAGAGGCATGGGAAATAGGTTGAGAAAGATGGGGGACCAGGACAAGTAAAACAAGTTGAAGAAACAGACGTGCTTTCCAAATACTAATGAAACCTTCGTGTTTTTTTGGGAGCTAGGCCCACTCTCCTTCTAAAGACTAGGGAATTGAATCAAACAACTATATCCCTTGACCAGAGCAATAGAAATATATCTGCTCTTCAAAATGGAATTAAAATTCAGGAATGTTTAGTCTTATGCTTAAGCTAATTGTCTCCATTTCATATATTTTTGATTTTTCTGGGGCTATCAAATGGCATAATTTTAGGGAAACTTGTTATTTAAGAGTATTAAATTATGTCAGTGTCAGTCCTAAGGAGCCATGTTTAAAAAATAGGGGATCAAGATCCTCCAGAGTACAGCTCAGAGCATCTCTGGGCTGCCTTTTGGTAGAAAGACTTTCCCTTTCCCCTTCTTCTTCCAGTGATGGTGCTGGGAGAGCAGCCTCCTTCACTGAAGGGCTAAATATGTGGGTCAGAAATAAATCAGCTTCTCTGATCTTTCTCTCATCCCAACTCAGTTCCCAAAAGCAGATTCTTCTTATTTTTTCAGCAGCTCATATATGTAGATTGATATTAAAGTGGTTTAAAAAGTGTTTTATATAGATCTGTATACATACCTAAAATATTTGCCTAGATGTATCTTATCTAAACTTCTGCATGGATCTGAATTTCCCAGGCTTGAACCACGCTTTGTGTAAATCGGTGTTGTCTCACTGTCTTTGAGGGAGCTTATTTACGTCAGCACTGGAATTAGTTCCCTGTATTCCAGCCAGCACTTAGCTGCAAGAGTCAAAATAACATGGATATGTACTGTTTTCCTGTTATCTCTAGCCTCTCTATAAACAGAGGCTATTAGAAATATTGTGAGAAAGCTGCCTTGTGAGGTTTGTTCCTCACTCAAGACTTTTTAGATGGGTATCTGACAAGAATATGCAGTTATTCTGCACAAGCCTCAAACTTCAGCATTTTCTTTGCCTTAGTAGTAATTCATTTTGATTTGCATACCCTGGCTTTGAGCTCTTGTAGTTTCAGAGATCTTCAAACAACCCATTGTTTATTTTTCCTTTTGCCTCACCATTTTCATATATTTCCAAGATACCTGAATGGAGAAATATAACATATGAAAAATAAAAACTCATGAAAATTTCATACCCCCTATTTTTTTTCCTCTGGGAAATGCTGTCTATAGTGTGGTCCTTTCTAGAGAATGTTTTCATTCTACCTAAGGTCTGAGGCTTCGTTTTGGAAATAATAAGCTTTTCCCAGACAAGACTTAGTGAAGTAATGACTCAGAGGCACAGACAGACAAGTGGACTGTTTGTTTCATCTTAATTATTTATGTGGTGTTATCCTAACAATAGTATATTATGACATATCTTCCAATGAATTCTCCTCTATTTGTGTATCACTTAAAGGGAGAGTGAGACTACGAGACAACTTAGCATGGATAACTATACAGAAAAACTTAAGGAACAGTAATATAGCTGACCAATTTAAATTCAGTCATACATAATATAAATTCTGCAGTTGTTTCTTTGTTAAAGTTTCTGTTTCCTGTTGCTATTGACCAACAAATTATTTGATGTTTTAAGAATATTTTAGACAAGGAAATTCCAGTAAGCTCAAAACTGTGATTTAAGCTTTGAATTGTTCTTTTCTATTGATCTTCTTGTGATTTACAACCATTGCCCATCAGAAAGTTCTCTCCTGCTTTATGTCAACCAAATTTGGGGCATAGTTTCATCCTTACAGAGAGCACCTGCTTTGTGTCCCTTGTGAAGGGAGATTAGTCTCTTGCTTTGAGAATTTGTTGCCCGTTGGCTCTCTTCACCATAAAACCAGCCAAAAAAAGTTCTGCATGTTTCTAGGTAGAATTGCTTGGAGATTTGTAAAATGATTTTGATCTTGGACCTGAGCCTGCCATTAAAGTGCTTGACTTGCCTTGACCACTGTAATTTTAGAAAGCTGACCCTTCTCCTTTGCAATTTACACAGTGTTTTTAGCCTAATGCAGAATTTCCCTCTTCTGCAGCTGGGAAGAGAATATCCATCATTTCCAGATGTGGACATATGATCCAGGAGGCAATTGAAGGGATTTTGGAATCATATGGTTTGGCTTATGGATTTGGATTGGTCAAGAGAGATTTGCCTGAAATCCTTGAGAGAGCGTGGCACCTCTCTGTCTCGGGAGACGTTTTAAAATAAAACCCAAAGTTAAATGCATTTTATAGAGAGGCTTAAAACTTCTAAAATATAAATCTCAAATATTTATATGCGGGCTGCAATGGAACAGAAGTTACGACCTCATATGTGAATGTCTAGGATTTGTTTTTTCCCTTCCACCAGCCCACCTGGAATGACTTTAGCTTTCAGCCTTACCTCAGGCTGTACCCAGGTTAGCTCTCAGTGACTTATGGCTCCATCAATCTGCACAGATATGTGCTGCACTCCTTCAAGGGAAGTAGTTCGTCTTCTATATGACTGCATCCCCACCTCTTCCAAAGTTCAAAGAACCCAGGACGATTGCTTACTCAAAAACCTTCCAGTTAGGATGGAAGATGCTCTCCCTGCCTCCCCACGTGAATCAGGACTTTGTGAACTCTGACAGAGACAGAAACTTCCAGCGTAATCCATCCCTTCTTGAACTGGAAAGACATGCGGTGATGGTGGTGAAATATCAGGTGAGATTGCTCAGTGTGTTTTAAGGAGCTTTGAACTGAAAATGGATCAATTTAGAGCCCTTTTCTGAAGTCAGAGTAGCACATTTTTTACAATCCATTTCCCACGAACTAACAACTGTTCCCCATCCAGCAGACAGTTTACTTGTAGCTATTTTGACTTGCATTATTCCACTTAATGAAGATAAACATAAGTCAGACACAGGAAAGCCACAGAATGAGTATGAACGGGAAGTGTTCCAAGTATTCAGCATTTACTAGGCAAAATTGGCCAGTAATTCCTTTTGCTTTTCACTGAGGATAAAAATCCCTGAAAGATAATCATCATCATTGTTTGAACTAATACAGCACTTTTATCCATTGGTCTGAGAACACTTCCCAAAAATTAGCTGGACTGAGAACAGCCTTGAGATTAGATTCATATTATTTAAAATACACATTTTATGGACAGACAAACTCATGGGTCACCTAGAGGTACTGTGACTTTTCTCAAGTCACAGAGTCAGAAGAGTACAGAAGATTTCTGCCTGCCATTTCTATGATTTCAGTGACATTGCAAAGGATGCCTAATGTTGCTTATTCAAGTTGCTTAAATTATTCATATTACAGTGACTATAGGGATGAATATTTTTTCTCCTTACATGCAGATTTAAAAAAAGTTATTCTTTTTTAGTGATTGTATGACTGTATGGCAGCACATTTCATCCTATAAACTGTTCATATATTTAATGCTTTGGATTTTTATTTGGCAGATGATTAGTAACCTAAATCCCATGTCTTGATATGGATTAGTGTAATATTTTTTGAGCCAAAGAAAGAACATCAAATATTTGATCCATGCAACACAACCTTTGTGGGAATATAACCACTTCCCTGGTCAAAATATCTATCTCCCAAACCTTTGTCTGCATAAAAACTATGTCCCCTCATGTTTCCATAAAGCAAATAACAGGATGGCATGAACATGAGTAAAACAAAGGTTCTGAGTCAAGATGGGGGTCTCATGGATGTTGTAGTTCACTCAGATCCTGTGACATTAAAATTAATAAGTGATGGTGAATGGGCTGAAGTAGAGTAACAGACTGGAAACAAATCAGTGCAGTCACGGCTCCTCATGCTTTTCCTATATACTTCATTCATCAGACATCTTAGGGGAATTTTGTTTCCTTATTTGTGGGTACATGGTTCAAAAAGTTTTCTAGTCTTCTCCTGCTCATGTTCCACTAATGACAATAAGTAGCCAGTGATGTGCATACTGAAATCCTTTGCCTAGCCAGGCTAAATACATGATGCCATTCTTTGAGACTTGAATCTATACCCTACAAACAGCACCATATGGTTAATTTTTAAGCCAACTGATCAAGTGTTTAATAAAGCAGAGGCTGGGGGGATGAGGAGAAGAAATGCCTTCCATAAAAGCCATTGTTCTGGTGGGCTGCATCTCTTAACCCTTTGCAGTATGGCAGGGAGAAATCCATGGAATGGAGCTTTGACTCATAAGACAGGAATGAGAGAGAAAGGTGTGCATCAGTTTGTGGGCCAAATGCACCAAAAATGTTATTTATGTGTTAATTACACAGGGTAATTACTGATTTATAGATCCGGTGAGAAAAACACTGATCTGGGGATTAGGATCTCCAGGCTTTAGTCCTGACTCTGTCATATGTAGCTGTCTCACCTTGAACACTTAACTTTCCCCTTCTATTTTATCCACACATTTTCAGGCCAAAGTTCCTGCAGAGCATAACCCTGTTGCTCAGGGCATCTCCTTCCAAAAATGTATTTACAGATTCTGCCTCCAAAATTTATACAAACCTTGACCTGAATTGGGACAATTGGGTTCTTTGAATTACAGCAGCACAATGTTGACATAGAACTGGAATCACTTAGTGGGGCAGGTCTCAGTGTTTTAATTAGGTAGCTCACAACTACCTCTTGATTTTTTTCACATAAAGTTAGATTTGAAGCAGATGATCAAAATTTATTTATGTGTGCTTTCAAACAAGACAGCATTGTAACTAAGAAAGCTCAAAGTCTTGTGTTTAAAAAAGCAAAAAACAACTCTATTTGGGAGATGAAGTCATCTGCAGAAAAACTTTACCCGCACAACAACAAAACAGTCTTCCAACTCCTGTGTTTTTAGATTGTAGTATGCCATCTTTAGTATTTATTTCCCTAAGAGCTTGCCTTTTTTTAACAGATGTATACTCCCTTCATTGGTGTTTATTTAAAACCCTGCCAATATATCTGAAATCAGCACATACTGAATGTTGATGCACCACCTTGCCTAATTGACTTAGCTGGAAAATAAACAGTGAAAGGCTATTTCAGCAGCAAACTGGTTGATACAGCTACTATTCCCTACCTTTATCTATGTACCACACAAGCACACAAGCAGCTGATATTACAGACACAAGGTTGTTGCACATTTTCTCCAGCCTTTAGAATTGTAGGGACAAACTTGGTATTGGTGTCACTGTCACCCCTTGAATCAAAAAAATGACATTTTCATCTCTGCTGTCCTAAAAGCCTTGACAACATCCAGAAGATGCCATTATGCCCCTGAGAACTTATTAAGACTTATTTTAAAAACAATAGGCTCCTGCATATTCGCAGTAAATAAGGATTATAAGGCTATTCACGCAATGTGAATAATTTGCTGCTAATAATATTGACACTCAATCTGTCTGCAAAATGTCTCTCTTAGCAGGAAACAATCACGCTGGGAGGTGTTAGGAAGACTTTACAGTGGAGTGGTAGAATGAAGTAATTAAAAAGTGACTGGAAAATGTATTGAAAATTTTATTTTTCTCAGTTCTAAATATTAAATATTAGAAAATAAATAATAATAATAATGTATAATTTATAGAGAAAAATAGCTTTCTGCTAGTTTTGCTTTTAAACAAGCATATAGTTGGTTTACAAAAATGACACAAATTGGAATATATTGGTAAAAAAAAGGCAGAGACATAAAATAGTCCAACAGGGAAAAAAAAATAAAGGGAAATTTTTGATGATGGTGGTACTGATCACTGAACTGAGACATGACAAAATTGGATGAAGTGTTGTAGGAAGAATTGAAAAAGAAAGGCTTTAGCAGAAAGGTATAAAGGACTCCTATGGAAATTCATATTTCAGTTTCATGTAGGATATGCTTCTTTCACACAAATTTTACTTTGTACATTATCTTTTGTTCAGCTTTTCACCAAATACAATGATCATTCCTGGGAAAATATTTAGCAGATGAAAATTACCATTTTCTGTGGAGTTGGGTTAGGAACTGATACATCTCTTCGAAGGAATACTTTGGGGGTTTTGCATTAAAGATTTTCTATCACATATTTCAGAAGTTAATATTTATTTTTGTTAATTTAATAAAAAGGTTGCTCCTCTGAAGTTTTTTTAAAGCCCTTATCCATCATATCAGGGTATTAAATGGCCACAGATTTTTTCCACTGATATAAAAGTGTCTTAGTGTATTTATGCTATATATGTCCTTTATTAGAATTGGATTTTTATACCGTATCATTAAAAAAGAATATAAAAATAATAAAATGACAAAAGATTGATTTTCCATATGTCTTTGGTCAGGAGGAATTTTTAACTTTAAAATAATAATTCAAAAATAGAATGCAGTAAAGAAGAGCCTTTGAGTTAGACTTGATATGAAACAAGTTGGGGTTTTAGAAGTTTTAGTGTATTTATAGGAGAAAAGGTTTTCTGGGTGTTACTGAATGTGACCCAGATTTTTTTTTCCAATAATTTTCTTTTGCTTTTATTTTTATTAACTTTCCTTGATAATTTTTTTTTGCTATCAAAATAAGCATTAGGTGTACAGATAATTTAGGTGGGGGTTTTTGTTTGTTTTGTTTTGTTTTTTTTGTTTGTTTTAAAAATTCTCCAGTTTGGCATACTCTGTAATTGATTACTACCTACTTACTGACACTATTCCTCTTACTATAGTGAATTAGGAGATTTTTAGTGGCTGTTCATGGCGGATACTGAGAGAACATTCTTTGCCACACAAAATAAAATTCATGTCCTAGAGTGTAATTTCTAAGTCATCAATGATAGTTGGACTTACCATGTGCCTTGCATACATGATAAATGAGCCCAGAAAAGCTCCCTAATTGTAAGCTAAAAGGCAGGAATCTCTTGGGTTAAGCTAAGAAGAGGAGTAGAAAGCTTTGCTGAAGAGAATGACACTCCTGGAAAGTTTAAATCTGTGTTGATCATCATCTGATGAGCGGAAAAGGCTCAGAGCTGGTGGCTTCAGACCCACCTCCTCTGAGCTGAATGGCTGCTCTGTAGCCAAACCTGTATTTGAAACTTGCTTTGAACACATGGGCATGTTGCTGCCAGATAGGAGAAAATTGGATCCCATCAGGAAATGACCAGTGTGAGAGAAGGTTATGAGTTTATTAACCTGATGAATAAAAAAGTAAATATTTGGTGTAAAACCTGTCAGAGATTTCACTTGTAAAACTTCTAATTCAGCTATTTCCTCTTAGAGCTGTCAAAATATATCTTGGATAAGTTAATACAACATTACACATTGCAGAAGCTTTTGCTCTAACCTGAAGTTCAATCATTTCTTAGAGCGATTTTTTTTTCTTCCTCACCGACTTGTCTTATCAACAGCCTACCTTTGTGTCTGCAGGCTGCCTTCTCAACTCTTTATTTCCATAGCTCTAACCTTTGCACTGTGTTTTCAAAATGTTTTCAAAATGCTTGAAACCAATTCTTTAAACAATAGCAACCCGGTGGGTAATTACCAATGGACCTGAGGAATGAATTTTTCTCATGGATTGGAATCTCACTGGTGTCTCTGCAGCCTTTCTCCACTTTTTAAAAGCATTTCTGGAGAAGACTAGAGAGGGAATCATGGCCCTGATACAAATTTAAACTGAGGGAGGCAATAGGTGGAAAAGGAGCAGTCACCTCCCACCTTTGCTACCCTCACGTGAGTCAAATGACAATATTTTGCTATGAAAATTGGAGATATTGGACAACCTTTGCCTGCAAAATTTTCAGCATTTAGAAAAGAAAATAAAAAAACAGGTGTAGAAGTTTTTTTGTTATTTAAAACCAAGTAGACCATATTAAAGTCTCTCCCTTTCTCTCACTAACTCTTTGCCCTCTAGACGAAGAAGGATTTATCTCATACATTTCAAAAAAAGTCACCTCTCTGTAACCTATGGTTCATTCAATCAAGGCTTAGCGTAAATAATCAGTATGGAAAACACCAATCGGCTTTGAAGAGCCCCTGGATTTAGGAGGAACTCACTGCTCACGTCTGTGCAGCTCCTCTGGGAAGCAGAGGAAGGAGAATGTGTCTTGATTTCCCCTGCCCTATTTCTGGGCTCTGCCAGCCTTTCTGCTCTGTCCACTTCACTACCGTCAGATGCTGGGAGACAAGCATATGGTGTTTACTTCTCTGACTGACATCTCTCTGGTTTTCCTCACTCCTCGAGAGAATCCTCTCCTGCCAAGTCAGTTTGCAAGGGCTTGGATGCAGCCATGGCCCTCTGGTCGGGATCCAAGCTATTCCTCATTTTCCCTTGGCAAATGTTAGTAGAGGACAACCTCCCTCCTGCTTACAAAATCAGAGTTTCATGGAGGGAAACTCAAATCCAGGGAACAGCCTGACCCTGTGTGTGTCCTTTTGTACCTCATTCCTGCGGGGCTGTACAAGGGTGTCACCCAGAGGTTGTGGCAGCCGCTCATGTTGATCCTGGGGGCTGGAGGGGAGCACAGCCGTCCAGGTCTCAGGTGAGGGACTGCCAGGAAAACCTTGCCAGGGGTCTGTGGACAGCCACTGGTACTGCTGCTGTAGATGATGAAGACTGAAAAGAAGAAGTGCCAAGCAAAGGATTTGCATTTGCTGGAGGTTGTGAAGCTGAAATGGAGTTTGGCTTGGAAGTGGTTTTAATATCCCAGGGTGTCCTGCTCCCCCCTTGGAGACATAAGTTGGATGTGTTTTGGGATGAAAATTGAAAAAAACAAGCACAAAACCTCCAGTCTCTTTTAAGATCAACTTGTGCTTTATTCCTTTTATTTTTGTTCTTCTATCTCCTCCCTCCCTCCCTGTTTTCCTCCCTGCCTCCACCACTTTGATCTGGTGGTAAGGGCATCTTTATCACTCTTATCAGGTCCCCAGTTCTTGGCTGGCCTTTTGAAGTGTGACTTCCTGCACCCAGTGTTCAAGAAAGGATACTGGGCACTGCAGGTTTCCTGTTGCTTTTCCTCTGTATCTACAAGTTTGCTTTGCTTTCCTTCCTGTTTTTCTGTTTCATTTGTTTGTGCTTCCCTTCACTGATCAAACCTGCCTCGCTCCCTCTGACAGGTTCTCCCTCACTTGTAGATCATTATCACTCATCTATTTTTCTTCTCCAGTCTCTCAGTGTGATCCTTCCCTTTTCTCTACTGTGCCTCATCCTTTCTATCCTTTTTTCCTTCCTTCTTTCATCTGTTTGTTGAGATTTTTCCCCAACTGATTAGTTTTGACACATGTTTTCTGTTCTTTCTAAGATGTTCTATAGACTTGTTTTAGACCCTTGACTGAACTGGAGAAAAGCCTGAAAATGAACCAGAAGATCCTTTGGGATTTTGCCCAAGGAATACTGGAGTTAGAAGCAGCACTAATTGACTCAGTGGGATTTAGGGTGAACTCCCGGTTCTTTCTTTCAGCAAATCTCCTGAACATTTCCTAGTCTTTTCAGATCCCTGCTGATGGTAGTTTGCAATCTTTGACACGTTATTAGTTTGAAAGAAAATCTTCATAGAAAGTTTTTATTTTTTCCTTATTTTTACTAAGAAGAAGAAGGCTCTGAAGAGATATTTAGCCTTCACAACGAGTAAATGTAATTCCATATTTCACTACAGGCTCTAAATCTGTGTTGGGATTTTCCAGATCTATGATATATGAAATAACTCAGATGGTAAAACATTATTCAGGGGCTTCCCAATTAGTCCCACAATACCTGTTTGGGGGACTGAATAGAGCTGAGGCTGTTTTCTCTGCTTTTAAGCAGGTTTTTGCTTTCCACGGGGAGGTGATGGTTCAGTTAAGAAACCCCACAGCCACAAGTTTAGGTTTTCTCATGCACCAGCACTATGTGAGTGCATCCAGGCACAGGAGGAGTGAGGGAAACAATTTCAGCCACAATGCTGATCTTTGGCAAACGAGTGGTTTTACGGTGCTTCATGCAGCTCTGTTATTTATTTATTTATCCTTACAGATCCAGCACAGTGCCTTAATGGGTGAGCTGGGCTATCACATTAACTCCTCCATCCAGCTGGGCACAGATTTGCATCCTGCTGCCACTGGGCAGGGGAGGATCTGAGTTTGCTTGCTGGGTTATGGTGTAGCTCTCGTACCCAGCTGAGCTGGATCTTACCAGGGGATACTTCCCCTCTTGGAGGTACAAATGGCAGCTGCTTTAGGCAATAGGAGATGGCCTTGGCATATCCCTGCTCTGTCAGGGAACATACTGTACTTTGCTCTCACCAGATGCTCACGGTGCGTTATCATCCCGTTTTCACTCTAGGAATCATTGGCTGAAAAAGCACTGGGAAGGCTGGGGGGGAAAGTGAATACATATTTTGTAGCATAAGTTTATTGCAGCATTTACAGTCTGATCTGAATCAAAATCCTCCTATCCTAAGATGACTTTCTTCCCAACTTTTCTGTGTTATTTCTTTCCTATAAACCAACACGCTTAATACTATGAAAATATCAAATCTTTGCCTCTCCCTTATCTTTGGGAGAAAAAAGTAAGTGAGTGAATAATTCCAGAAAGTTTTTTTAAATTTCCTTTAATTATCATTAAACTGTAGGAATATAAGTTCAGGAATAGGAAGAGAAAATAGCGAGGAAGGAGGAAAAATGAATAAATAAAACGGGACCAAAACTTCAAATTTCAGCTCAAATCTCTCCCCTTCTTTGACAGTTCACAGAACCCACAAGGAGTTGTTCTGTAAGATAGCATAATCAGCATGGAGGGAGGCTGAAAGGCCCTGGGTTATAGATGGGAAGGTGGATTGCTGCCTTTGCACAGGCTGTTTCCAGGCGTCGAGTCCTTTCTGTTGTTGTTTTAGCTGTGTGGCAGCGTAAGACAAAAGGGGACACTGCAGCTTTCCAGCTTTCAGGACTGGGGGCTGAGGAGGAAAGGAGAGAAGAGCATGATTGATGGAGTTCTGGTTGGCTTATAAAGGGCAGCCGGGAGTGCAGGGAAATAATCAGGGAAAAGGGCGTCCCGTACTGGCGCTCTCAGAGGGGAGAAATGAATCCTGCACCTCTGCATTATTAAGTTGTCAGGCGGGCTGATGATGAAAATCTGAAGGTCAGGCATAACAAGAAGCACCTTATGGGGGGATCATGACCTTTCTGGAAGTGCTACACTCATGTTTATCTGCACCTAACCCTTATCCACAATTCTTCATTTGATAAGAACATTGGGAGAAGGGATGGGGAAGGGGAGGAAGGGAGAGGGAAGTCCTCATCATATGTATAAGCAGTGTGTGAAATTAGGCTTCCTGTGAAACTGATTGTGGATGCTCAATTCACAGTGAAAGATAATAAAGCAAAAGGACACACGAGGGATGCAGGCAGAAATTGTTCACTACAGTGGAACTCAATAAAGGGAACAAGAGCTTTCCTAAATGACAAATTTGGTACAGCGGTGCTAAAATCAGGATTCTCCCTAGCACCACTGCAGCAATTTGCTCTCAGCTCTACCACTTTTTATTTACTTTGGAAGTCCTAATAATGTTAGAGAGTGGCTTTTTCATCTATTTATTTATTTATTTCTCCCCAGCAATGTTTATTCTTTAACTGCTTACTTTAAACCAAAGAGTCAAGGTGAAGGACAATGAAACGTTAGATTCCAATTGATTTTTTTCCCTCTTTAGTTTCCATATCAGAAATGAGTATAAATATAAATATATTCCAGGGTTGGACGCCTGTCCTGTGCTTGCCTTATTGACTGCTTTAATAAATGTCATGACCCCTCCTGCACGTGCGTGCACACACAGGCTCACACATGCTCGCAATCAAAGAGGTGGAGGCATTGCTGGGGTATAAATGCAGTAATGATGGCAGCCACACAGAAAATATTCCAAACCTAAATCTGCCCTAAGAACGTGCTAATAAGCTTTTTATTTCACCCCAATTTACAGCATCTTGATTGTGCTTTTCAAATCCGTGAAGTATTTAGAGCATGACAAAGTACACTTGTGGAAAAGTGAAGTCAAACAAGACTTCATAATTATTGCAATATATTCACTTTTCATGCATAATCCTTTAAATTAGCGATACAATATATCAACTCTACTGCCACTAGAGGCTAATGCACCTCTATTGAAAGCTGTGTTAAGGAAAATTATGTCCTATATGGAAAAGTCACATAAGCTTCCAAAATATTTAATGACAGTAGGTTCCCATCCTGTAATTTTTGCATACTCAAGTAGCCTCATTTAGCCTTGATTTTCTTACATCAGTGGACAATAACCTATTAAATTTAATGGATTTACTAATACACAGTGATGTGAGATCAGAATCAGTACCTTTGGGACATCTTATTTAAGGATTACCAGAACAGCAGGAAAAGAGATATAATATACAAACTAATGAATAGTTTTATTAGATGAATTGTGTGATACTGGAACCCATCAAGTACCTTTAAAATGACTCTTTAATGAACAGGTGACACTGAAAAATACTATATTGTCGATACAGCACATAATGAACCTTCTGTATCACATAAAAATGAAAGAAAGGTTTTCTATTTCTATTGCTTAAGTGATTCAATTTATCTATTTTTATTCTTCTGCTCTCCCATGTGCTTCCTATAGCTGGGGTTTACAGACCACTTTTCATATTCTATTAAAAAACCCAGCTAATAACACCTGGGCTTTGTGCAGTGACTTCCATCTTCAGACCTAATACTGATCCGTGGTAGAGGTTTATACAACTTATTGCTGAGGAAATGATGGCATGGAAAATGAAGTGAAGTCCAGAGCCACTGCGAAGACTAGTGACTTCCCCATTTTGAACTTTTTTTCTGTGGGTAGAACAGTATTATTTTAGAAGGGTGGTGCGGAACCATGGTTTGGGTTTCCCCCTAGGCTTTGGGATGGATTTGGTGGAGTACAGTCATATGCCCTCAGCAAAAATCCTCATGGAGCACATAATTATTTAGCACAAACAAGTGCTGCAGAAGGTAGGTAGAAAGAATCTTAGCTCCATTGCAAATCCCTTTTGACTACCCTTTTGATTGCAGGAGCTTTTGAATCTGAGAGGCCATGGGGGTGTAAAAATATACTTTGAAGGTCACAGTGTGGGGAGATTTGCCTCCAAGGAACAAAACCCATGAACCACTCCAGTTTTTCTGCACAGCAGCGAATCTCACGTTTCAAGGGGTGTGGGAATTGATAGCAGATTGGCCTTTCTAAATCATTTGGCCATTCCCAAAACATTGCCTTCATAAGCAAGCCTCTACATCCACTGTGATGTGATCATCATGGCAAAATAAATTTGTCTCAGCTCATGTGTATTCGCTCAATATTGTACTTGTTTGTTTTGTATAATGTGAGCCTCCCAAAACGCTGCTTGGAAGCAAAAGCCAAGTGCAAGGAACTGTACCGAATTTTCACAGCTTTGTCCTTTGTAGAACCACACATAGATTACTTCACCCTTTTCTGTGGTGGGGGCTCCAATTCAGGCTCTTTTCTGCTAACCAACCCTCATTTCTCTGAACTTCAGCATCTGCGAGACTTGTGAGAGATTTTATTATCTTTTGAGACTTTTTCCCTCCTCCTCCTGTCATCAAAATTGAAACTGGCTGATAAATGAGAGGGAGAAGCATGATCTCATAACACGGTTTGTTAGAAATAGAAGCTAACAGATAATCTGTGTAAAAGCTGGTGGCCAAATCAGATTTTCTTACAGATTTCAGAATTGTGTTCTTTTATATGTTTATACGACACATTCTTGTTATTGCTTACCTTAAAATATCTTGCCAGATATTACTAGAAGTCAGATGCTGTGGGTTTTTTTACCCTTTTTTTTTTCCCTTTTGTATTACATTGTAATGTTGATATGACTTAGGAAGGGCTTGGCTGTCATGTATCCACACTGGCAGCATCTTATGAAAAAATGTGGAGCCAATAAGGCAGTGTAAGATACTGATGTTAGAAAAACCTACAACCAACTCACCCCCAAACACAAAGACCCTGATTTTATGCAGTGCAGAGGACAAAAGTAACGTAAAAGGAAGGTTACTTAATCGTTGCTAGTTAGATGTGGTAAGTTCTATGGCAGATCTTAAACCTAATGAGTCCAAGCTAAGGAATAAAGAAGCCCTTTTCTTCACAGCATCCAAAAGACTGAGTGATGATTTCCAGTTGAACTCCTCTAAAATCAGATCTGGCCAGAATTCAGTGGGCAAATGTGCCTCAATAATGGATTATTTTTAGGCTAAATTCAGCTTTCATTGAAGCCAATAGAAATATTTTCATTGACTTTAACAGATTTTGATTCTAGGGTCTCTGTCTAATAAGCTATATAGAGCACTGGACAATCAAGGAAAGGGCATTTAAGTGGTTCTTTGTAGTGTCTTTGAAACCCTTTAAGGATCACAAAAATTAGCTCTATGTTTTGATCACACCTGAGGTTTTAGAGCCTATTAGTCAATAGCATGAACTGAAACTCTTTATACCATCCAAAAAAACCCCAAACTAGACGAATTTAAAAACAGCTTCTGAAAAAGGTATGCCACCAAGCATTTCCACTGTTGTTTTTCAGCTGCACAAAGCACGACTATATTGCTTTAGTGATCACTATTTTCACTCTCTGTTTACAAAGCCTGCATTTTAAACTGTGATAATCCCCTAAACTTGATGCAAGCCTTAGAGGGCTGAAAGCTGGCATGGGACATGCCAACCCAGGTGTGGTGCTCTCTTCAAAGCATGATGGAAGCCATGGCTGTGTTACAGGGTGGCAGATGCACACATGTAGCTTGGCCAAGTTGCTGCTAAAAATGGCTTTAATATCAAAACATGACAGTTTACAAGCAGCCAGTTAATCCTTCACGTGGGCCAAGTGCCTGTTGTGAGTGAGTAGGGGAAATTCTGATGGAGGAGACTTTTATATTCCCAACCATCTCGGTCAGAAAAATAAAGAAAAATCCTATCTGTTCCTTGTTCCCTATTCTCATGTCTTAAGTCTCCTCATCTTCAGCCTTCCTGCCACTCTTGCCAGTCCATTTCTCATCTCTCATTATGTCTATTCCTGTTGATGGTGTTTCCACCCATGTGGTTGCTCCTAGTTCAACTTCTCAAGGAGTCAGAAACTGCTATTTCTGTTATGCTGCTCATCACAGAGGTGCCTTATACACTGTGGTCTCAGTCTTGGAAACCTGTGCCCTTGATTTTTTTTTTTTTTTTTTTTTTATTTTTGCCATTTTTGTTCTTAATGTTGTTGTTTTTCCTCAGTCCCATTTAAATTGAAAATTCTTCTACTATTTGTGCATGGGGTTAAATTCTATATGTAAAATATAGGAAACTGAACATCAAAAAGGGCAAGAATATTTTGAGTTTCCATGATACACATTGTGTATGATTCTCATCTGTGTGGAGGAAGTTTTCTGTCATGGTTTGTGTATTGGATAAATGCATTTAAGCAAGGGTGACCACAGGCTGTAAATTAATACAAGGTATGTAGTTAATCTGGTCAGTCATCTGTATGTTGGGTCAATGACCAGCATTTGTCTTCAAGGAGTAACTGCTTACCTTGGAAAATGGTTTGGTTGTTTCCCCACGGTGTTCTCTTCCAGCACGTGTAATAAGCACAATTCTGGTGAGGAAAAGCAACAGGAAATTTTCTACTGGAGACAACTTTGGTTTATGTTACAAGAATCCTGGAAATCTTGATCTGGATGTTGGATTTTCTGGGGACAATTTAATGCATTTCAGGGGATAGTTTAGGGCTTGGTGTGAAAATGGCTTCTGGGCTCCAGGAATCTGGCGTTGTTTCAGTGGAAATGTGTTTTAAATTGGAAGCTCCTGGTATAGGAACCAATCCTGAGATTTTGGGAAGGCACACATCAGACAGCATCAGAAAATTATGTTGAACAGGATTTTAACAAAAAAAGGTTGATTTTAAATCCATGATGTGGAGCCTTTACCTGGATTTGCTGATCCATTTTGCTGTAGGATACAGAAATCTTGTGCCATTTTTCTACATAACTATAACTTCCATCACTTCTCTCCTAAATAGGCTACAATATTAACTGTGTCTTTTTTCCCTCATGTCACTTCCACGACGAGAACCACGGCTCCAGTTAGTGGCAGTGCTGGGATTAGAATTTGATGCCATGTCACACAGAGATTGACATAAATACCAAAGAGAGGAAAATCTGGATTAGATATAAGCAAATGTAAACAGAGACTAAAGCAAAAACTACTCCAAAATCACACTGACTCTTTCAGAGTCTATTCATAAGAAACCTGTCTGACTTAAGCTTCTATGTTAGAAGTGAACACTGGAATTTTTACAATATCATCTCATGGAAGAAAATCAGTTTCTGGCCATCCTTAGAGGAGCAGAATAGTTTCAACAGTGTTTTCATTACAGTGCTTTTACCAGGCATTATTTTTACTATGGAAAGTCCTTTAGAATTAATGGGAATTGATTTCAGTGGCCTTTGACATATTACTGAAAATAATACGGCAAAATACAACCTTTTCCCTCTTACGGCTATGCAAAGGCTTTAACTGGGAAAGCAGTTTACAATGGTGCCCCCATGTAAGGCTTTATTCAAAAGATTTTACGCTTGATAACATCTGAGCCATAGGAGCTGTATGTGGGGTTTAGCATCTTAGCAGCTGCAATTCCTAATCCTGATTCTGTTGGCTCCATATTAAAAGCTCCATGGTCACAGGACAGCAGCTTTGGCCGCTCCACATTGTCATTCATTCCTGTCCCCCACACACGCGTGCCTGATCATACAGGAAAATGAGTTTACAACTGGCTACGCCTATGGGACTCCCGGAGGGACACAATGCCAGAGCCTTTGCTAGTGGTGGATGGATCCTCAAAAGGTTTGAAAGTTTGGTAAGTACATCCTTAACCAAACTCTTTTGACCTTTATTCAGATTTGTTTTCGGAGAAGGGCAAAGGGTTGGGCCAATTCTTGTTTCACCCAACTGGCTTGTCCATCTGAGGGCTACAATTAATCACTGAATTGCAGCCATACTTTGTTTTGGAGGCTGGGTCCCCATCCAGCAGGGCACTAAACTTTAGGCACATGACTAATTCTTTAAAGTCAAAGGGATTACTCATGTGCTGAAAGTCAGCTGCATATTGAAGTAGTTTTCTAGATCGGGCATCGAGGAGTTAGGGAACATTTATATTTATTGTACAGCAGCACCAAGTTCATTAGTCTCCCTTTGTATCCCTTTGGTCCTCCTTTTTGCCTGGAAATTTTCTTTACGGCAGTGGTGCAAAGAGGCAGTGGGTATAGTTTGGAACAGGACTCCATCCACTCCCAAAGTGTAGGATTGAGAAATTAGTATTCACTTTGTTAGAATTTTGAAAAACCAGGTAGATTCAGAATCTAGCCACCTTCACATTTGGGGAAGTTTCCTATTTTTGTTCTGTATCATCTGATACAGAAACTACACACAAGTACTTTATCATGCATTTACTTCTTGATGTGAAGTTGCTTTATCATATCAAAAAATAGACAAATATATAAAAATCACTATTCCAGAAGACCAAGAGAAATCACTTGTTTGGATCTTCTGTAGTAAGTGATTATGTTCCTATAAATTTAATTCTCAGCTTACCCAAAGAGGTAGTGACAGCAGTTTTACACCACTTGAGATTTGTCTCCTTAGGAACAAACAGGCCTCACAAATATTCTTTTTGAATTGTGAAGTGCAGAGGGAAGTGAACTGAACTAAGTCCCACAGGCTAAAACCTCCCAAGAAAAATGTATAATACTAATTTTAAAAAATAATAAATAAAAAAATCTGTCCTTTTTAATGAAAGTAAGATTTTCTGAGGGTACGTCAAGGGTTTTATTACTGGTTCTACATAATAAAGTAATTGTGTAATTAGTAATACATTTGTCACTCCTTTACTGAGGAAAAAGTAAAACATGTACTGCTTTTGTGTAAATCCTGACAGTGGTGATTTTTTTCCTGAGAATTATACCATTATATCATAAAAGTGTCAAGGCATGAGTTTACTGTTCCTACTAATATTCTAAAATATTCTCTTAGGCTGACATCTCTGTCAATTAAAATTAAACAAAATTGCATTCTGCCATATACACTTCAAATAGGAAGCTTTCAAGTTTATGGCTGTTCTTTGAATTGATTTTTAAGATGGCATCTGTAAAACTTGGCTAGTACAAGATGAGGTAGGATGTAGTTAAGGTTCAGTCAATTTTAAAAATGTTTTAAAGATCGTAAATTGACAACTGAAATAGACTGAACATCCTTGGGATTTTTGGGCTGTCAAATATAAATCCATTTTTTTAAAAAAACAGAGCTCTTGCAAACTGAAAATTTTATGAAAACATGTTCTTTCCTCTCCCCCTTCTCCTCCCCCCCAACTCCTTTGATATTTTTGCAATAAGTTACACAAACAAGAGGGCTTCTGGTGTTGTTTCCAGTTGCTCGGTCTCGCGGGATTTGGAATTCTTCTTCTCCTGGTGTTTCCCACAGAAACAGAGTGAGAACGTGCTTTCTCACGGGACTGTATTTCTCATGGAAAATAATAGGGTTGCCGGCAGCAAACGTTTTCTGCAGTGATGCCCTGCCAATAAAGTCTTCAGGGAAATTATTGCCCTCAATAAGATGAAGACTAGTAAATTGGAACCCCCATCCCTACTCCACAAAGATATGTCTTTAGGAAGCTTTCTCCTTCTATTATTCCCTGGAAACCCTGACCTCAAGAAAATACTGTAGACAGTAATGCTTGGTTTACACTTAATTTTGTTCCCCAGAATAAAGATGTCAGTTAGTGTGTAAAAATAACAACAAAAAAAGAGAACAATCTTCCCTCCTGGACACCTCGACTAGCACATTTATATCAGCACAAGCCCTGGTGTAGACAGTTATGTTGAGAAAAGTTGTTTTACAGGATAGCTTTATTTTGTTAAGGAACTACTTCAACTATAAAAAATCACCATTTTTGCTCTCAAAAATGCCATCCTCTGATGGGGAGGTTTCTGACACAGCAAACCCTTGTACGTGTAATCTTGCCTAAGATGTGTCGAATGCATTCTATTATTATTATTATTATTATTATTATTATTATTATTATTACTGCTTTACTGTGTGTCAAATTCTATCATAGTCCATAATATCAAAGATTAAAAAATGGACTGTGTTCATTTAAAGCACATATTTTTGGAAAGTAATCTCCTGTATGAGAATTCAAATTCAGGCATGCGTTGGAAATGCAACAGGTCTCTGTAGAGTGGTTAGGGAAATCTGCTCATTCTTACAGAAAAAGTTTCTGGGGAGGGGAAAAAAAATGAAGAAAAAAGCAAACCTTCTCTCATGGAAATGTGCTCTGAAAGAAATGCAGGTGTTGCCACGCAGGAGTTCATGTCAAGAGAAATATTTCCCCAGGGTCCCATGAGAGGAAAGGGGAAAGGAGGGGGACTCTGGGGTGCGTGACCCAAGAGTAGGGAAAAAAAGCAGAGGCTGGTGACAGAAAGACCTTAATTCATGCACCATGTGCTTGAGTGATGTGTTTACTTTCAACCTTCAAGTCAAATTCAAGCAGCAGCCAAAACCCACAGATCAACACATTTTTAGTACAAAGTTAAAGTAGGGTCATTGGCACCCTCGGTCCCCCACCAATTTCTGAAACAACTTTAAACCCTTATTAATACCCACTTTCAGTTAGCCATGCCAAAGGAGATGGTAATTATGGGTAAGTATGAAGGTTAGGATGAAACCAAATAGTTGCTGCTGGAGGAGGTAACACAAGCACAATTAGTTGGAAGAGTTATTTTTAGTCTTGCAGGAGATTTTAAAGCTAGTTCTGTTCTTGTTTAAGTCAGCCCTTTAAAGGCCCTTCTAAACCAGCCCATTCTATGACTCTATGACTTTAAGAGGGAAATTTATTTTTTAAGGTGTTCTTATCCTAATTATGCCTTCTGGCAGTGGTTTAGGTGTTGTAAATCAACAACATTGAAGTTCAGTGGAGTTCACGCTGGCTTCCCTGGCTGAGCACATGGTTCAGCTGAGGTAGAGATGGCCTGAGGTTTTCTAGACAAAAAGTGAAGGAAACTGTTCTGCTCCAAGAAGATAATGGTGTTTTTAGCAGAATTTGGCCCTCATTATTAGTCTGTTCCTCTGGGGTGGGAACATGATACGTACAGAAGTGAACTCAAAGCCAAAATGCTGGGGTGAAGTAAGTGGCATCAGAGAGGATTTAATTTTCCCATGGCCTGTAAATCAGTGGAGGTGCTTTCTATAGCCCTGCTGTCCTGCTGATTTGGGGTGCTTGGGGCATCTCACATGTTTCCCTTACAGAGAGGGTAGAAATGATGACAGCATCACATCTGGGAGCACTCAGGGTACTCTTATGGTTTGTGGCAAGAGGGGTCTTTCAAATTTGATTTTCTCCATGGGCTGTAAAAGCCTGCTTCGTTCCCTGGGCAGCCACTGAACCTGAGAACTATCAAAGAAAACTCTTCTTACAGGTAGCCATTGTTACCTTCAAAGGAGGGTAACTGTGGCCTTAGTCCATTCTGGGCTATGTTGGGGTTTCAATCAGTCAGTAATCAGACAGAATTAGAGAATCACATTTCTGCCACACACACCCATCACAGCAAGTTTTTTCCTTTTTTTTCAAATAAAGAAAGTAAATTAATTTCATTAGAACAGTAATCTGACAAATAAATGTATTTTCTGAGTAGCTCCAGTGAAAATGGACCAATGCTTAAAGAAAACATCTATGCAAAAGTGGGGTTTTTTTGTCTCACCTTCACGGATTTGTGTGAAGGTCTTATTTTTGTTGTATTTCTGTTGGCTCAGACATCTGTGCATTTTATTGCCTGTTCTCAGGAACTTTGCAATGTTTTTGTGAAGAGCAGTAGGAAAGTACTGAGGAAAAAATTGAGTAGATATAAAGCCTTAGAGAAGTGGCACAACAGGCAATTTCTCCATTTGCTCCTACAGATATTGAGCTGAGCTGGGGAAATTACTTTAAGTACATAAGGTGACACAATTACTACAGTTGGGTCTTTATTTAATTTTCAAAAAGACAATCCTGGACACCGAATTCAAAGGTGATTGGTTATGGGCTCTTCAGCCCTTCACCTCTAGGTCACCGAGTTCAATACCATCCCAGGTTGTAGCTCTGCACTCTATCCTTTGTGAACAATCCATCTGAGAAATTTATACCTTTATTTTGCTTGTGACTTGTGTAATGACAAATTTTGTGTTTTTACAAATATGTGCACAACCCAAAAGGATTTGGCATGTGGGTTATGGGGGCCGATTTCAGCTTGTGGACTAATCACAGACTATTCACCATGACTGTTGCTTTGAGTATTTCCTATTCACGAAGCCTGATTAAGATGCATAGCTCTGTTTCATTTGGCTTCATTGGATGACACCCGTATTGCAAAGAGCTTTCGACTGACCTTCTAACCCTTTTGGTGAAAATATATGTGCACGAGTGCCCACAAGGATCTCCTGCAGGTTTTTTTTGTAGGCAAAATTTCATGCAGAGAAGTGTTGGTGAAAAGTGCCTGATGAAGAACAGAAACAAAATCTGAAGAGATGTATGAAATTTATTCACACTGGTGTTCTGAAATGCTATTTTTGAACTCTTTCCCTAGATCTCAAAGTGAGCAAAAAACTGTTGTGTGAAAAAATCCTGTGTGAAATAAATGAGTGGTTCCCCTCCATTTCTCAGTGAACATTGTAAATAGAGTCACAGCATCCAGCAGTAGCTGAATAATTTTGAAGCAGTCTCCACAGCAAAGTGACTGTATACTTGGAATTCAGTGGTGCCCTGGCCATAGTACTCCTGGGTGTAGTACAGACATAACTAGCTTGTAATATATTAAGTCTCCTGGACTGTCATTTCAGGTGGAGTACTTTTACTAAGGATGTCAATCTCTACATCTATTAACCTTTAACCAATTAATTTCAGTTTAATTATTTTTTTTAATTAAAAAAAAAAAGAAAACCTCAAAATCAGTACTGAGCAGAGATAAGAAATGACCAAACCTCGTCGTGGATTTGTAATGCCAAAGAGAGAGCAGCACTACAGTCCAGGCAAAAAAATTGGCTCATTTAATTACACCTGCACAGTATTTCAATGGTATGCCTTGGTGAGAGGGGCTTTTAAGAGTAAAGTGCTTTGAAATAAAGCTATTAAATGCATACAGAGACATTGATCGATACACTCGAGTTATGGGGAGGGGGGAAGGAGGGAGAGGGAAGAAAAAGACTTTTTTTTTCTTTTCTGTATGAGTGGATTTGGAATCTTCAAGTGCATAAGGATGGTAAACGATTGCTAAAAGTCCAAATTAAGAGGTATTAGTCTATTGTGTGGCAGTCAGTCACATCATATTCTCATTGCTGTTTTCTTGTCGGAGGTTTTGCCTTGATCTACCCCAGACCACATTGACAAGTCACAATTGAAGCATTCTAAATAATCCACAGTGAAATAAGGCATAGGGTGTCACTCTCTGGGCCACAGAAAGCCTGAGCTCAGTGAAGTTAGAAAGGGTAGCAAAGCCCTTTTCAGTCGCGTTTCTCAGCCGATTAAACTCATTCAGGGCCAGGCTGCTGGAACGAAAACAGAAAGATCACCTCCTGTTCTCCAGTGTTTTGTTGGCAACAGCAGACAGATGTAGAAAAGTAGAAACATTTTTACTATAGCAACAAAGGGGAAAGGGGTGGGAGGCAAAAAAAAAAAAAAAAAGAAAAAAAGAAGTTGGAATTTGTGGTCTTGTTAATGTACCAGGTACTTTGGGACGGTACTCCAGATTAAGAGACTTTGTCAGCACAGATTGGAATTCAAAAGATCCATGTGAAATGATTGTGCAGTGCAAACCTGCATCCTCTTTCCTCCCCAAACTCCTCCACTGGTACAGTAATTAACCGTAAGAACAGATTGACACATGGAGATCCAGTTCATTAACATTTTTTGTTTGGTTGGTTTCTTGGCTTTTCAGAAAAACCCATTTAAGACTGATGCCTTCTTTAAGAGTAACCCATCCACCCATGCAGCCACACTGATGTGACATATTGTGACACAAGGTGCCACAGAAAACTAAGCCGAGCCCTCAACTGAAGGCTTGATTTAGCCATACATTCTCCACAAGTCACCGATTAAATTAACTGTTGTAGATTCAAGGTAGGAAAACGATAATTCATCTACTGTGAGTAGTTGTGCAGAAATGGTTTGCTGCTGCAGGAAAAATAATCTGCAAAATACATCTTTAAAATATGATACTTTTCCCTTTCAATGTGTTAAGGTAAATAAATTCAGTTGCGGGAAACGCAGCACATTTTTAAGAGGTCGCTGCAATGATTTTTTACCTGCTGTGCATGATGCATTTGTGCATACACAAAATACAGTCTTAGAAAATGCAGATTTGGATGTGTAAATGAGCATACAGATGCTCAGTTAAATATAATAAAAAAGTTTTTGCTAACTTTTGAAATCCCCATACATCTAGTTAGGAATAAATGAAATTTTTTTCATGTCTTTGCAATGAAAAACCCTCAACTAAAACAAGTACAGGAATGATTCTGTAGCCATGTAATTAGGGCAGTAAAATGGGGGACCTATGTCCCAGCCTCTCCTCTAATTAAACCATTCTGTATAAAATAATAGTTATAAAGGCAATACTGAATTTTTTTCTCTACCAAGACCTGTGGTTGGGGCAGTTATTTCAGATGTGGCATAGATTTCACTTCTGCAAAAAAAATTGGAATGAAAAGGATTTATATTGAAGTGTTTCTACCTCCTAACTAAATATGATGCTGATGAACAGATTAAATCCAAAAGTTAGCTCTCGGAAAGCCAAACATTGGCACTGCCTTAGAGTCTTAAGAAAATTTATCCATTAACCTTTGTATTTATGTCAGTGCTGAGCCCTTTTGAAGACCAGATCTTTGGACATGATTGTATAGTTTAATGTTTCTGGGAAAAAAAATACTTTAAATTCCTATGTCTGTTAAATATCTAAGATCTACTCATTTTCACTTGGGTGCTTTTGGAAAACCAAACCCAAACCCAATTGCCCTCTGTCTCAAAGCAGGTGATAAGTGCAAGGAAGACTCAGCAAGGCTTATAGAGGGGGCAGGGGGATGCAGGGGGGTTTTGCTCCAACTTGTCACCATTGGGATAACAAGGTCTGACCCCTTGGAAACCAAGAGGCAATTCCCCTGAGGATATGGAGAGCAATGTCAAGCACTTTAGCAAGTCGGCTCCTCCACAGATGAAGCACTTGAGCTTTTATGCGAAATGACCCACCCAGAGATTTTTTAAAATCTCTTGTGGTTCTAGGTTTAGAGCTGAATTTTGCTCTAACAGCTCACATGTCCCAGCTTTAAGAACCTCCTTTTCCAGTCCTCATTTCCCAAAACCTTTGAGTCCTGCCGACTCTGTGCTCTGCATTTGCAAGGGCTGATCTAAAATATTGCACTCATTTATCACTCTGCTGTGCTTTTACCATGCTTTAAAAATTTGTGCAATATATATCAGGTGTCTATGGATTTTGGCATGATGTTGGGTCATCTCAGAGATTTGGCATTGTTTAGACTGCAAAATAGCATGCAGGGTCAAGAGCAGTCAATATTGGGCCTATAAATTTTTGGCTGGGCTCTCATAAATTTTCCTCTAATTTGTGGCTTGAAAAAGACAGGGAAAACAAAAAGATATCAGAAGTCAAATCTCTCTGCCTCTACAACTGCACTTGTATTTTCAGAGAAAAAGGAAAAAGAGCTGTCCCTCCCAGCAGTGTGCTGAGGTATTTCTTTCTATTGTCCACATTGGACCAAAGTACCAGGGACCAGGTTGGCTTCTGATGTTGCGCTCCTACAGGGAAATGCAAAACTAAATCCCCAGGCAGAATTTCAGACAAACAGTCATTTTATTTACTTATATTCATCTCTTCTGGAAAAAGGAAAAAAAAAGGCAGAGAAAATAGCTTTCTTAATCCCAGTACTAACACAATATTGATTCACATTCATGTTCAGTATTTATTGACGTGCATTGCATACGATGGAGGCTATCAATTAGGCTACTCTGCTGAAGGGAAGGGGCAATCATATTAGAAAACAGATGAAGCTCATAGTTTATATAGTCCTAATTTTATGTAATGTAAACCTTTCAAACCCTGGGCACATGAGAGTGAAAATGCATGTCCTGATGAAAAAAATGCAGAAAACAAATGGATTTACTCTCCAGCTAATTACTGCGGGTGACTGCCCTCAGACTCACATCATTGTTTCCTGAAGTTCTGTAATGAAATGAAACTTCTCTTACTATGAACTGAATTTCTGTATATTTTATTATCCAGCATTAAATAGTTTTGTACAACAGCTTAGCACAAGGTTTTGTTTAGTGAGTGGATCAGATATGCGAAATTTTGGAGGCTGTGCATAATCTTACCATATTCCTTCTGTACACTGAAGCTGAGGTTCAACACACTGAGCCCCCATTAAACATCAATGTCAAGGGGAGCACAGTGGCATATGGGCAGTATTCAGGAGAACAAGCTGTTGCATGCAGAAATCAAATATGAAACATTCCTCTTTTTGCCCCTTGGAGGTTTTATTGCATGGTTGCAGCTGGATTTACACTGTATTTAATAAAACATTAGTAGCCATCAGGGATTGAAATATGTAACGTAATTCTCTTTCAGTAAAATAATTCCATAAATCCAAATATGAAGCTATTTGTTTTTTTGTAAGTACTGCATGCCCACAATTAAATTAAACCCTATATATGGCACTTTTTTTCCACCATGGAATTTAATGGAAGCAAAATCCATCTGCAAAGTTGATTTTGGATACATATTGACATTTTTTGGAGCTGAAGTAGGTCTGGTGGCTAATAAGTTTTGGGCAAAAGAGGGCTGCTGTCTCTCCATCCTCACTGAGCTACTTATGATACAAACCTGTGGAAAAATGAGGGTCAAGTGTTGCATTGCAAAGGCAGGTGAAGGTACTCCTAATTGTGCACCAAAAAGAAGTGCAGAATTGGTGAAATTTTAGCCAAAACCTCTGATCCCTATCTGCATCTGGACCATTAAGAAAATGACCAAAATGCAGAAAGACTGCCTTGGTGACCAAGGTGACCTAACCAAATTGTACCACATTTTTCAGCCCTTAGATGTTTTTAATAAGATGATAATTGGGGAGAAAAAAAGAAAAATAAAAGAAAAAAGAAAAGAAGAGATGCATCCATATCTTACTTAACAAGTATAATGTTTTGGAGACATCTTGAGTGTTTCTGGCAAAAGACACATTTGGTCATATCTTCAGTGGGATGAAACAACTGCGTTGAGGTTTGCACTAGCTACAGATGATTTTCTTGTAGGCATTGTGCTAATCATCATGAAAAAACAGGCAAAGGGAAAAGAAACAGAAAGACTGTGCAGGGAAATAAAACAAAGGTATTAGAAAGTGAAGCTTGATGAGATATCTTGAGAGCTCGCCATGCAGTTTGCAGAAACAAGAAGTTTGAGTAGGGAAAAAACATCTATTTTGTTATTTTTAAAATGAAAATAAAGATAAGGAAAAGAGTGGATGCTCCCAAGGACGCATTCTTGCCTATTACAACAGAGAGCCATTTTCCAAGTGGAATGAAGTTTCTGTTTTGTAACATCAACTGTGGATAACTGCTCTAGGAAGGGAAGACGACTCCAACTGGAATTTGACTAGATCCATAAAATTGCCACTGTGGTACTTCTGTGCAAAACATGATCTTTGAAATTACAAATCAACAGTCTCCAACAACAATACTTTTCTGTAAACAACAATTTTGGCAGCAAAATACCGATGCTGGGGGGATTAGAGGAGCTGTGCATCATTTTGTGAAATGCCTGAGGTTTTATCCAATTCTCCTCTTAGGAATCCAGTGGAGTTAAATGAGTGATCCAGTCTGCCACATGTGGCTGACGTTTCATGGACTAATGATGGCACAGCATGAAGCAAAAGGGGTGACAGCAGCTGCAGCATTTAAACTCTCTGAGGAGTTTGGGCAGAGACGCAAGAACATCTGAAATGTGAATTCTTAATTCATATTTCATACAAATCTTTCAGCTTCCCTACACAAAAAGCTTCAGCTTCCCATCCTAACTAAGCTGTCTCTGACTAAAGCAAGACTTTTTCCTCTTCTTCAGCTCAGGTGCCTCTTGCATTGAAGAGCTGCACCTCACTGACAATCAGAGAACTCTGTTTTAAACAGAGAATTATATTTTAAATTGTAAAAGTCGCACAACACTGAAATTGTGCAGCTTTGTACTTATAAAACAGAATAAACGCTCACACTTTTTGAAACTTTTGCTTCACTTTCTTCTATTTACACTTAATGCTTTCAATAGTTCATTTTCACATTGTGTCTGGAAAAAAAAAAGCAAAAGGAAATATTAAAGGTGTTGCAAGTGTTTAAATGTGCAGCTTATAATCGTTCCATTTTTCACTTTTAGCATTTCTCATTAAGCAAGTGTGAAACTTCTGGAAAATAAAAAAATTTGAGACATTTGTGAGCTGGGGCTAATTATTGCTTTCAGTAAAACCACTGACCACATTTCTTTTTTTCCCCCCTTTAATTTAATGCAAAGTTTTATGCTAGATCTGATAGGAGAGTTATTTGTATTTATTATTCTGTTTCTGTCAGTTGGAGCTGAAGATTGAAAAATCTGACTTATTGAGATGTTCAGGACACTAATCCAGGTGAACTTTGAAAAACTGGGATGTGAACCAAGCGTGCATTCAGATGGTGGATTCACATCACCATCCAAGTGGACCGAAAGGCATTTGCTACAAAGGTCTTCAAACATGGGGCGGAAACAGATTTCACTGTTGTTGTGTTCTGATTTTCTTTTTGTTTTCTTTTGTCCTAGCAACTCAAGAATAAGACAAGAATTACTAAAACCTCAGTGTTTTCTTCTAGCTGCTGGTAAATACTTATCGAATCTTTCTTTGGGGTCAGTGATTTTTCATATGTCTTAGTACACAATGGAATTATTTAATTACTTTTGCTAGCAAGTTTGCAGACAAGTTTATCCCCATCATACTGCATATCCTCAAATAAGATTATTTACAATCCAATCTAAGGAGTGCTGACTGGTGTCATTGGAAGCTAAAGCTGCATCAGCATTTAAATTTCTACTTTTCTGGGCAAAAACCCAACTGGCTGATTCAATTAAACTCTTTATGTTATATATTATCCAGAAGTTCACAATCTGGAGTGATTCTCGGAGTCTGAAGCCATGCCTTTATGATTGCAATTTGGTAGCAAGACAATTTCCGAGGACTGTTTTACTTGAACTGCAATGAAAATGTCAGGACATAACACACTTTCTGATGTGGGTTTTATGAAAGGCACTCCAAAATCAACCATTATTTCAAGCACAAGCAATAAATAACCTTCATTATTCATTAGAGTGTATATATGCATTTGTGTTTGCAAATACAGTGGTTTCCTGAGCGAAGAACCCTTTAATCAAAAGACCCTTCACTCATTTAAGGAGGTAACAAATGGGTAGGCAGGAGGCACGGGAAAAGACACTCTCTTTAATCGGTAATGGAGATAATCTATAGAGTTCCTGCAATACAAGTAGTCCATCTTCCAGGCATAAACTTTAGATAAGGCGTAGGATGTGGAAAGATTCATGCAATATTGTGGAGCTACTTTTCATAACAGTCATTTGGACGAATTTTGTTTATGGTCTATATTGAACAAAGAGAATAGACCTTTCCCATACCCCGTAAATCACGGCCCTCCTGAAGGGTGTCTGCAGAGCTGCTCCACCATTACTATTCACAAGAACATTAACACCACTGGAATAGTCTCTGTGAATTTACTGCTATTTACCTGTTCAGATTAGGAGCTGATGCACCTCTGCAAACAGCTGACACGGTATGCCAGACCTGCAGCAGCCCCTTCCATCTTCAAACACTATGCTAGAATGCTAGCAAGCAGCCTCTCCTCATATATTTCATTTGCATGAAGGCTTTTTTTCTTTTTCTTATTTTAAGGAATGTGTTAAAAATTGTTTGTGAAGAAAATGGCAAATTTAAACTTTTTTTTGGCAATTCAAAAGCCTAAATTCTGATTTCTAGAATTGGCATTGTTTTGACAAATTCAAAACAATTTTCAATTTTAAGTCATTTTATTTTGGGGGCTAAAAATTAAATTGGAGGAGATCTTAAATGAAAACAAACTGAGTGTTCACAGTAAAAGAGATTGAGATGCTGTTTCTTGGGCTTTCATAGAGAAGGGTATTTGTATAATGAAATCTCTGGGTTTGGTGAGAGGCAAAATTGGGAATAACTCTGCTAGGAATGGATTTTTTATAGGTATTTAAGAAAATGGGAAAAAAAGAGATATCAAACTGTAATGACCAACAATTTCAAAGAGAGGCTTTGGGATGATGCTGGAGGATCAGATCAAACCAATTAAAGCACGGGAGAAGGATACTGGCTCCCAGCCCCTAGATAACAGCTCAAAGAGAAGGGGAGGAGGACTCCTCTCTCTTTCCTGCCTCTTTCTTTTTTCCACTCCTGTTTTTCATAGTGGGGGCACTAATGAACTTTTCAAGTCCCATGAAGACAACCCTTGTGTTCTGATTAGTTGCCTTACTTTTAATGAATTGTTTTAATCAAGTTTCAAAGCAGGCACTCTATGCTTCATTGCAGCAGCCCAATGACAATGAGCTGAATGTTACCAAGACAGTGCATCTGATGGACTTTAATGGATTTTATGTGACAGTGTCTAGTGGCCTCATATTAGACATAGCTTTACAGCAGAGAACCCATGGGGTTGCACTATGCATTTAATCTATACAAACTGTAAGGATAAGGGAGAGGGAAGCTGTGGAGGGGGAGAGACTCTGAACCCTGAAGACCTTCAAAAGACATGCATTTCATACTAATAAGAAACACTCTTTGGTCTTTTTTTTTTTTTTTTTTTTTTTTTTTTTCAATAGCAAAGTCCCGCCGTGTTTTCTTAGGGAATGTCATGAGTATAATATCTCCAGGGCTTTTTGCAATAACATTCTCGAAACATGAAGTTATCTGGAAAAATTAAGCTCTCAAGGAAATCTTGGCAGGGCTGTAACATTTCCTGGATTTCAGGTAGCGGTTCTGAGTTGTGATCTCTTAAGTCCGTAACAATTTGCTATTTCTAATTTATTGCTTCATTTGTGACTGCTGCTACAGCGAGGTAAATTTATTCTGATTTGCACAACCTAAGTCTTAGCTCTGACAGTGACTAATTATTACCTGAGTTAAAATAATGAAAGTGTCGGAAAGTGTCCGAATGCAATTTGTTAGGAAAACATGTGGCATGCTGTGTTACCCAAGCCCAGAAAAGCCTAAGTGATCAGAAACCATGGAGAATTAAGAATTTTTCCCCCAAAGGTTACAAATCAATGTGGAAATTTTTCAGGGAATTGGACTGCTGAGGGGTTCCATTCACTGGAATATAAAATGCAGACCATACCTTTCTAATTTTCCGTTTAGGAAGGAAAAGTTAGTTTTTTAGAAGAATCTAAAAGAATATTTTAATGGTAGCTGTGCCCAAAGAGCTTGCATCAATCATAGATTATTGTTTGATATTATTTAAATTATACACTGGATGAAGATTATGTTGCAGCCATTCTTCCTCAGGAAAAAACCAAACAAATCCACAATAGCACATAGAAAACAAAATCTGTTGCAAAAAGCTCCAGAAATATGAGTAACTTTAGCTGATGTAACGCATTATTTTTTTTCTTGCTGGCTCGGGGTTGGTCCTATGTTTTGTCAATTATAGGCATGTCTTATTCACAGAGCAGCTCAACTCCAGCTGTGTAAAATGAATCCTGAAATGAAATGGTCAAATGATGTTAATGACTCTGTCTGCTTGCAAAAGTTTCTGAGGAATGTTAGCAGCTCCGGATTAGAATTAGAAAGCATCTGACAGCTCTGTAGTTCTGGTTGTTCAAATAGCTCCATGAAAGCAGAAGGGATATCAGTAAATTAAAATAATAATGCAAAAAATAATAAACAGCTATCTGGCTGAAAAAGTAAGGCACTACAAATGATTTGAGTTTGCTTCATTCTGAGTATTCATCACTCTCGTGAGCCATTTAAGCCACACTTGAAATTAAATTTATCTTGAGCAGGATTTAATTTAGAGTTAATAAGGCAATTGTTTTATTGTTAAGCACCAATTGGATTTCAACACGTAATGTTTCCTAGAGTGATAATTCTACTGTACTCTGAAAAGATTCAGGGACTACATGAAGGTTAAAGATTTCATGGACCATAATGATGTACCTATGCTTAATATTGCTTAATATATCTGTATTTACTGTCTGCATTTCAGACTCTCCTACCACACAAATGTCCTGTTGTATTAAGAAGCTGCAAAATATGTATCTGTGTCTGTGTCTAACACACCTGCTAGACCTCTTGAGAGATATGATTATATTAATTACAATATATTGATTGATTTCTACTTTACACGGACTGCCTGTATTTAATTTAAATATACAATGAAGCATATTGAAGACACAATTTGGATTGTTACTGTGATAAATAATTGCTAATTGTGTCATGATAGATCACCTATTTTAAGGCTATGTTTCTCTTATGCTAATAGCAACTGCATGTATGGAATACACTGAGAATCTGTTTCAATTATTCATATTTGTTCCTGGACTGTACTTTTCTATTCAGGTCTGGAAGAAACAATACACATCTTGGCACTTCAAAACAAAGGCTGGCATAATTTTCAGGACAGCATTTATGCCTTTTCCCATGGACTCCATGCATGCTGTTATGTTGATTACATGAAAATATAGATGTCAGTATGTAATTCTGGTCTCTGTTTTGCTAATTCTAGTGCGTGTACAATATATATATGTAAAGATCAGTCAGCTAAATCGCTAAAAATATTTGTAATAATTATTGCTATTAAAGCCAATCAGTAGTACAATATTAGTGTCAGTGGTTTTGCTATTGCCCAAATATATTAGATTTAATTAGTCGTTTTACATTAAAACAATAACATTATTTTTGAATCTTCCCTATATCTACAACAGATCTAACAAGAATTTTCCCAAGAATTTACATTCAAGGGAGAAAAACCCAACAGCAATATCCCTTTTTGCCTTCACTCCCATTTTGTGTCTGCTTTCTACAAATCAAGCCAAACTTATACAAGTCAGTTTGCCAAGAGAAGTTTCCATGAAAACAGCAATTTAAAAGAAGCCTGGAGAGTATTTGCGAATTGTGAATTTGTAAATACAACATTCATTATTAAAAACTTGGTTCTAAGAGTCGCACTCAGTTAATCAAGGAACAGAAACAACTCTGTGTGATTCACACGCCCAATAAAAAAAAATCGGAAGAGACCCCAGACATATAATTTCTAATCTATGACTACACTGAAAAAAACAGCAGCTGTTCAAAGAAAATTCATCTACTGAGAGAGAGGATGGGGTTTGGATTTGAAAAAGCATCTCGGAAAGACAGATCCTTTTGTTATTGAGTTCAGTTGGAAATTTCTGCCTGGGCTGGGGTGCAGGGAGGCTGCAATGACCCCTCTTTGTGCAGGGCAGCTCTGCTGGTTTGCTGCTGTTTGGTACCTTTTAGGAGGGGTTCTGGTTGGGTGCTGTTCCACAGCCATTTCCAGTGGCACCGAGCTCAGCTGAGGAAGTTTCTGCTGTTTTTCCATCTGTGCATTGTTCCCATGCTGGCAGTGCATCCCAGCTCTGCAGCTGGATACCCCTTTGGTCAGGGAATTCTTTGTGTGGCATCTCTGTGCCCTTCACTATGGCAAGAGTTTGAGCTGGGAACACAGAGTTTTCCTTCCTCTTCTTTTTGGAGGGAGTCACCAGCAGGAGATTCCCATGTTGTTAGGTCCAAAACAAGAGCCTGGTATGAAGCTAGAGGCCAAGGCTGCTACAAAAGTTGAGGATGAGGTGAACATAAAGCAGTGAACATCCTAGTCAACCCCATCCAATATGTCGTGGAAAAATCTATTGCACTCAAGCTTCCCAGCACTGCCTACAACAGTTGCACAGGGTGTTTTCTACCCAGTCTTGCAGTGAGGTGGCTCCCAGCACTGCTGTGAGGTGGCTCCCAGCTCAGAAGGGACAATGTGCACCTATAGGAGCAGGCAGTCCCCTGGCATTCCTGGACTGATGGCTCTAGTACACAGGGTGGGATGCCCTGAGCAGTCCTACACCCAGCAGTGAGAGGGAGCACAGCTAGGAAGGCTGGAAACAATCTGGGCCAGTAATGAGCAGCCAATTAATTGATTACTGAAAATATAACTGAATCCTATGCCTCGGAGAAATCTAAAATATAGTAACTGCTTACTTTATTGACAGCATTCATGCCATATTTAGTAGCTGGTATGTAAGAAGTAGCTGGACAATTTTGTTACACTTAATATGTTTCAGAACACAGCATAAAACATGTTTTAACACTATAACAACTATTGAGCAGTACCTCTGGGAACAGGCTTTATTATTAGATTACATTATACAAGATTAGACTAGTCAATAAGGGATTTCTTTCACACAGCATGCCATCTGAAATACCTGTTTTCTTTCCCCTTTTTTTTTTTTTAAATTACTTCAAGACCTTCTTTGTAGGATCTTAGGTACAATATACCCATGAATCATAAAACTGACAAGCCCCAGGGCTGAATGGTCTCTGTACAGGAGATAGGAGGCCTAGAGATAAAGGTGCACTACAGGTATACAGTGACAGGGGTGGATTATAGATAAACAAAAGGCACAGTTATTAGATGCGAAATGCCAGGCAGGATTGTACATGGAGAATGCAAATTGTGGAGGACTGAGTCTCAGGGACCCCAGTCTGCTTGGACTGTCAGGCAGGATGAAAACAAAGACAATACATCAGTCTGGGTGCAATCCTGGGGTGTTTAGATCCACTTTAGCTGCTGGCTGCTGAGGGTTTCGGCCAGGTTTTGGCACTTGGGTAAAGTCCTGGGGAAATTCAGGCCTCTCAAGAGGTTAATTCAAAACTCTTCTGGTCAAATAATTTGCTGATTGATTAAATAATAATTAGATAGGCAAAGAATAGGTGTATTGTGAGATAACCTGGGTCAGGGCAGCAAAACAGATGCCTTGATCCTCCCAGGATCCAGTGTCCCCAATCCTGTTCCTGTTGTATTAATCTTTTCTGCCTTTGTTCAGAGCAGTGCAACAACCAGAAGAGAGACTGGGCATTGTGGTCCCCCCTGGCTCAGGATGAGGCTCGACAGAGCCCCTGGGGGATTTTCAGGACAACTCAGTCCTGGTTCGGACAGGGATTCCCAGCTTGCAAGTTTGGGTTTCAGGCTCTGGTGCCTGCAGAGTGCTGAGGTACTATTTTGGTACCCGGTCCCTCTATGAACATATGTCTGCTCAATTACACTGCTGAAATAGAGTGAGAATCAAACACACTATTTTCTTCTTTTCCCAAATGATATCCGGTGCTATTCACACGTTTTCCCCCCTTTAAATTCCGTGTTGCACGCTGCATTGCATCTGCTGCTGGCAATTTCTCTCTTAGTCCTAAATTAAAACCCTCCACTGAACTACGCAGTTGCTGACTACATCCATGAGAGCAACTTCTATTCAAAATTCCTAGATGGAGAAGATTTGTGGCCTGCTTTGTTGTACAAACTGGAAATGAATATGAATTGAAAGGACTATATTTAAAAGCAGTTTCCCTTTTTCCTTTCTTTTTTTTTTTTGCCTACGAGGATCTTTCTTCTTTTATATAACCAAATTTCCCCACAAGATTGACATTTCAGGAAAGGGGCAGAGGCAGACAGGTGACTACAGATCAAATTGGATTTCTGCAACCTTCCATTGTAAAGGTCAGCCCGCCACAGTGGTTTTCAGCCAGCTTTTCCTCTCTTGGTTTCCAACACAGGTGAAATACCTCATGTGCCCAGGTACCTTTTAATATTTTATTTTTATTTTGGTCTTTTCTTTCTTAAATTCTCAGTGGAGAAAAAGGTTAATTAGGCTCTTGGCTTTGCTGCAGAGCAGCGTCCTCTGATCAGGTATGGTGGGAGAAGGGACTGGAGAATGACCCCTTCCTACACTTGGCATCCTGAACCTGCTCAGATCAGTGAGAAAAATTCCTGGAAGTAATGACCTGTTGCAACATTTGATAGGAATGGAGGATCTTTAAATCAGACACACCAGCAATCAAGAAACTTCCCAATTGGAGGGCAACATTGCTTACTTTAAACAGGATTTGGCAGTGAGTCTGATGAAGAAACTGGAGAAATAACTCCAGTAATTACCTTTTCCCCATGTTGGCCAGTGGGTTGCCATGGACACTCTGTTCTGACCAAAATATGGGCCCTGCTGCCTTGTGAGCAAGCTGTCATATAACCAATTGGGTGTCAGAAATTTATAGCCAGTAATTAACTGATAGGTTTATAATTAAGCAGAGATGCCCCTGAACAGCAATGCTTGGATCTGAATTCAAATTCTGACTTTTTCCAAATTTCGGGGGCAAAAGAGAGCGACAGTTTGGGTACAGTGCCATCTTTATAATTAAACAATGATTTTTGACAGGAGGGGAATCTCCAGCAGTTAATGACTGACTGCAGGAGTTGAGGGCCTGAGGCAAAGCTGAGGGCTTTTAATCCAGGTGGTCATTAACTGCCTGGGAATGCCTGACCCTGAGGTTAATTGTTTCTATTTTAAATCATGAAAATAATATACACATATACAGACCCCCCCCCCCTTTCCTTCTTTTCTGCTGTACATATGAGTTACATAGACACTGCTTTTTATGCATTGAAAAAGATAAGACCTGAGCTGTTGGGATGTTCTTGATGTGTTTGCTAAAGAGTTCAGGTACCTCAGGTATTCTCTTGGCACTTTCCACTCACAAAATCTGACCCAGAGCTCAGCCAGAAGGGACTGGCCTGGAAAGGCTCTGACCTGGGGCATGGAAGGAACAGGAGTGCCCCATGGGCTTTTTAGAAGTGCTTGGGCTGCCTCTGAGTCGCTAATTCCACAATCTTGTGAGATGATTTAATTTTTTATTAGTTTCCTGTTTTAATACACAGAACTTCTCTCTTTGATTCTGCATGTCCTGGGAGTAAGGCATAAAGCTACTTTTAGAAGTTGTTTGTGCACCTTATCTGAATATTTCTCGCCTTTAAGCGCTGGCTGTTCCACACAGAGCAGGATCAGGCCCTCAAAAACTGCTTTCAGTGCAAAAGAAGCTCCCAGGAATTAACCCCGGTCTGGAAATCCAGAAACTCTTGAGTAGGTGACACTGTGAAGAGACCAAACCCAAGAGCCAGCAGATACCCCACCTGAAACAGGAACAATTGTGTTGTGGTTCATTCAGATGCATTATTTTCGCTGAATCCTTCCCTCTCTTTCCCCTCTTTGCTTTACTTGTTTTTAAAGAGACATATGTCATCATTGCCAGTTCAGTTTCCTGTGTTTAACCCTTGCTATATCTAGCCTGATTACTCCTAATAAAGCTTGACAGTTGGAGGGTTAATCCAACCCTTGGTCTCATGGTTTCTTCTCTGGAAACAATCTGTCCCTGAGAGCTTTCTGGCCTGTTGCAAGGTTATATCCCCCTGGGGTGCCATCAGCGCCAGCCAGGGCTCCTTTCCCATTGTCTGCCAAATGGCCACCAATTAAGTCAACTGTTCCCCAATTAGAATTTTGAGGAATTTATCTTGTTCCTTCTGTGTTCAAACTCCCAAGCAGGGAAGTTCTTGGAGTCGGTTTCAAGGGCTTTTTTTTCCCTCTTCCATAGTGAGAAGGGGGGGAAATTAAATAAATAAAGAGCAGCTCTTTCCTGTAATTGGATACTCCTGGGTTTTTCCTGTTGCCCATTCACACAGCTTAATCCTGGGGTATGTGGTGAGAACTTGGTAACATTTAAGGGAGAATGTTTTATTATTGTTCCAAACACCTGAATTAGTGTGGCTGATTTTTTTTGAATCAATGCTGCTCTCAGTAAAAGTCTTCACTGTGACATCAACTATAAAGATATCATGATTTCCTGAGGTAAAGGAAGAAAACAATAATTTTATTTTGAACTGATATGATAATCAAATATGCAGGGTAGCTGTTGGTTTCTCTCCTTTTTTTTTTTCTCTTACCCCAAAATTTCTTTACTGGTTGATTACATGTTTTTATGGGTGAGTTAAATACTGGGGCCTGGGTCCTATGAAGTATGGAAAATGCAAAATCTGGGGAAGTTATCAGGGTAATATCTTTAACCTAGATGTACAAACCTCTGATTGATCCACTCTGGGCAAACAGGACCTTTGGATTTCTTCCTGAGAGAGCATGTGAAGGTCTTCAGCAAACTCTTTATGTGATACCTCAACTGCCCTTACCATGGTAGAGTAAAAGCTCTTAATGCCATAGGGAGGCTGTGCCAGGGCAGCTATAGTGTCACCATCCATCCACATATCTGAAAACATCTTTCAACAGAAAACAATTTCTTTTTCTGCCCTTCTGTTAAAGTGCATTTTGCTAAAACTGCCAACAAAAAGGTAAGAATTAAAATGTGAGGCTGAAAGTGGAAATGTCCCCTGCCTTATATTTGCACTTTTTAGAAATTGGTGCTCAGTAAAATGTTTTTCCTTTTTGATGTTGGTAAGGGTGGATGTCCCTTTCTGAAGTCTGGGTTTGCAGTTGAATAAATCCAAGGTTTCAGAGCAAACTTGGGGGTAAAAATGAAAACCTACTGTTCCACAAGGCATTCACTGTGATGTTAAACAAGTTCACTGAAATATAGTCCTGGGTCTTCAAACATTTTGGTAATGGAGCCACCTTACACACTTTTCTACTGATCTTTTGCTGTGCTTATTCTCAGTTTCTGACTCTGTCCTGGTGCTGTATTAAGTGATGTGACTAAAATTGTAGCCAACATCTGTCGAGTATCTATCTATTTTTTTTTTCCAGAAGGAGTCAAGTGGTTTATTTTAGGATTGCTTAGGGAAGATTTTTAGTTCTCTTTTTCACACATTTCCTTCATATTACTTCAAATAAGGCCAATTCACTCCACTCACATCTGCTTCCAAGTGTTACCAATTTCCTACAAGTTCAAAAACATGAGGCAAGATGGAGATAAAGACCAATACAAAATTTAGCTGCCAATCCAGTTTTCTTTAGGGTTTATGTATGATTTTATCTGATGTAGAGTGTCTGGCCATCCAGACTTGTTTCAATCATTACAAAAATAAGGTAGATCTAATCCTTCATGGGAGAAATTGCAGAAGTTATTCCAGATGTACACAAATAAGACTGAGACCTTTAGCACTCTTCTTAAGTCCTGTAGTTTTCTCCTATTTGACTGAAGGCAAATTGCAGTGAATTATATCGAAAACACACACCTTCAAAGCTTTGCAAATTATTAAGGTTATATTATATTCTCACTTTTGTAGAATTTCATTTGTCCAAGATACGCAACTATATCAGGAAGAAGGGATGAGCACATGTCCCATACATAGTGTAACTGTAGAAAACAGAAATATATAGACAAGCTACCCTCGAGGGCAGGAGGTGGAGGAAGTTAGTGAAAAAATATAGCACAGTAATAATATCAAAAGAACAGGACAGCAAATTATAGCTGTCCCTGGTCAGATTTAATTGGGTTTTCCTCAATATAGTGAAGAGTGGTTGAGGAATTTCTTTGCTTGCCATAAAGCTCCCAGCAGTCCCCCCAGACTGTACTCAGCTCCAGTCCCATGGAAGCGGGAACATAATCTTTACCCACACATCAATACCCAGCTCCCACATCAACAAGAAGGAAGCACGCCCCATTAAAGAGGTTAATTCCCACACGTCAAAACAGGCTGTATTTGAGGAAGTGCAAGTAAGCATTTTAATAGAAAATTTTAAACCCATTGGGCCTGATTGTCCTCACATTGCTTTAAAGTCAGTGCTGCTCGGTTTAGTTAAACCTTTGTTTTGCTCTGGAGTAAGCAGAAGGATGATGCAAGTAATTCTCCCCTTTTCCTAAGTAAGTGAATGATTTTGCTACAACTTTTGTCAACCTGGTCTACTTAAACTCAGTGAAACTCCCAAATATGGGTGAAAATCAAGCACTTATTTCCTGTTTGGCTTGCACTTCATGCTCATCCTTGCCATGCCTCTGTGCACAGTGTAATGAATGTGCAACTTGCACGTGGTTGTTTTGCCTGCCCATGCAACCCTCAGGTGAAAAAGCAGAGCACATTTTTACAGATGCAGGTTTTATTTTCCTGTAGCCATGCTCCGGGCAAGTTCTTTGGTATTTTCCATCTCTCCCCTATGGAAAAATAGAGCGAGGAGAGAGGCAGGGGACCCAAAGTGCAGACATGATGAACACACAGTACTGCAAATGCATCCCAATTCGCTTGTTGCTGTACATGTGTGTGAAGGATCTACTGCTGGGAAATTCTGTCAATACTCTGCCCATATCAGAAAGATTAAAGGCCCTGATTTTTTTTTTCTTTTCTTAGTTTGGGTGTTTGATTTTATAACTTTTCTCTCTTACATTATTTTCCTTTGGAAAAGGCTTACCCACCATGCTTCACTTCAGATAAAGACAGAAATCTCCTCATGTTAGCCTGTGCAGGATGCCCTAATGTGCTAAATAATGAGTATCAATGACCTCCTGTAGCTGTTAATGTAACTGCTCCACCAAAATGTGTTCCTCAGAGGAAAGGATCTGAAAATTCTCTTCATGGGGCATCATAGAATCATAAAATCATAGGAAAATGTGAGTTGGAAGGTACTTTAAAGGTCATATAGTCCAATGTTCTGCCATGAGCAGGGATATCTTCCACTAGAGCAGGTTGCTGAGTGCCCTTCAAGCTGGCCTTGAATGATTCCAGGGATGGGGGCATCCACCACCTCTCTGGGCAACCTGTGCCAGTGTTTTACTACTCCCACTGTTTAAAAAAAAAAAAAAAAAAAATCATTGTTGGACTTCCATATGGGAACCAGCCAAGGGGTACCCTGGGGCATTGAGGCTCCTCTAGATTACACTTTCCTGGCCTGTTGGGTACATGCCACTCTGAGGAAGGGGCCTAGCAAGGCATCTCTTGATGCAAGAGCAAGGCAGGCTCTTCCAGGCCTTTTTCTTGGTCAGGGGGACATGGGATGTGTTGGCCCCAGGGCTCTGCACCCCACCAGGCCCACACTCAGCCCAGTGCCGCCGCGCCTGGAGGGAAGGCCGCAATTGCTGCGGCATCAGCAACGAGCTGGTTGTGCTGAGAAGGGCTCCAAATAAAAAAGGGCCTTTGTGGGCCCTGCACAAAGGCCTCCTGGTTGCTCTTTAAGAGCTCTGCTTGAGCCTGCGTTGGGCTCCTTGGCACGGCGTTAATGCAGGGCAGCGGGAGTGAGGGGAGCACAGATGTTTGCGGGAGGGACGGCCCGGTGTGCCAGCAGTGACACAGCCCTGCCACCACAGATAATTCAGCAGCCCCAGAGAGGCCTTTCTCAGCATCATTAGTGGTGACAAACAGGAAATTGTTCCCCAGCCAGCCGGCTTAAGTAGATTTACAAGAAGTGATTTATTTCTGTGCTGTTAGTTACAGCCCCAATGCCTTATATGTATATGTATATATTAAAAAAAATAATAAAATTAAATCTGAGAATCTGGCCCATTTGCTGTGAGAAACAAAAATCCTTCCCAGCCATTTGGGCACAAACTGGGTTTTAATAGGCCTGCTATGGTCAATAGCTGTGCTTCTCCTGCACATCAAAAGTGATATTGAATTCTCTGGGGAAGATACTGAGGATCCTTTGGGGTGGGTGAGCACACCTCCTCCTGGTTATGGGGAGAAGTGGTGTCAGGGACATTCTCTGATGGAGTCAGGTGGTGCTGCCAATCTGATAATGCAACAGGTGCCCAGTGCACACCCGAGGCATTTGATAATTCACATCAACAAAAGCAAACCGAGATCCAATGATGGATTGATGAAAAGAAAACTCAAAAACACAGGTGCAATTTTCTGCATTGTTTGTTACCTATCACAAGAACTTCAACACCTTTCAGGTCAAATTTGGGATTTTTTTTTAATTTCCCTAATTCTACTTTGCAATTTTATTGCTCCAAGGATAAAATGGTGGGTTTTTGTTTGTTTGTCTTTTAGACCCCCTGGGAAAGCCAGGTAATGTTTCTCACAAGTTAAAAAATAACTTGAAAGAAACCAAACAGACAAACAACTCCCCACTAACTCAAAAGAATTCAAATAATCAACCAAACACACTAAACAAAGGACCGAATGGACATATTTAATTGGAGTTATTTATCACTTCCTATTAGATTCTGAGTTTTTTCAGGGCATGGCATCAAATTCTGTTTGTAGAGTTCCTATTATAATATGGCCCACTTTCACTTGCCCCTTTGCCACTGTAATAGTAATCATAGAAAAACAAACAGATGTCAATTTTAGACCAATATTCCTTTCTATTCTCTGAAAATATACTGAAAGACCCTCCATTTTCTCTGGTGTTTGGTAATCTGAAAAGAAACTTGATGCAATACAATTGCAGCCAAAGCACTATCACTCTGTGACATTTAGTTTATAAGGAAATGTGGGAATGTGCAATCCATTCACAGTAATTTAAATGGATGTTTTGATTGGATTATGTAAGTATATTTGTGTTTGCGTGTGCATGTGTGTGCATGCATATATGCCATAAATTGTCAAAAGAGGTCACTCCATAAAAGTGAATTTAAACTTAATTTTACATTCTTGGTAAAAGTTCAAAGGCTAAATTCAGTTTAACCTTGGCTCAGCAGCGCTTTTCTTTCTGATTTTTCGGTCTGATATGAAAATTGCTTGTGAAATAAAGACAAACATAGGTTTGCCTGAGAAGGCATTAATAATCCGATCCTTACATGTTTGTATAGAAGACAGGTACAATCCAGTGTTGATTGCTTCTTAGCTTCTCTTTGCTTTTGCAGGAAATCCTGGGAGATAATATCAGGTCATCACAACTAGGCACTGTGTACCCACAAACAAACATTGGCAACTCTGAAGAGCACAGCTCTCAATGGATCAAAGGTGTGGGACTGATAGATCCAGATACACACAAGGAATCATTGCAATACATCACTCTCTGCATTTCACAACCCACATTTGACCATTTTCCCAAACAAATCATTTAATGTGTATATTACATTGCTTTTTTTTGTTGTTTTGTTTTAAAAAGACTTTTTTACATTAAGCCTAAAAGATTATTTTATGAGATAAACTTAATGGTGAGTTTTCCAGTCTAGGTGAAATAAGAATCCCATGGGAAATAAGAATTTTGGGATACATTCAAACAAACACTGTAAACGTTTGAGAAATGCCAAGTTCTTGGGAGATCAGTGTGTGTATGTGTGTACTACGTGTTTGTATAGTCAACAATCTCCGAGCAATATGGTATGCCAGTTATTAATTCTGCTCATTGCAGATGGCTTCATTATGTGTATTTAATTTCAGTACTTAAGCAAACACACAAAAGTAGGGCTTACAAACTGCTTTAGGATACGACGGTTATGTACAGTCAAATGAAACGGAAACAAAACGGAAACAACTGATACTCCTTGGGCTGGAGGTAAATCTATATTGATGGGATTAAGCCATTCAGAAGCATCCCTCGACTTGAATAGCCCTAAAACCACCAATTGCTTTGTTTGTGGTGTCGAGAAGGTACTGATCACTAGAGCCTTAATTTGCCGCAGCAGTTAAGTGCTCCAATTCCTCAGCGCAGTAATTGCCACATGTTGAGTGTGCAGATGTCTAAACACGTGGGAGCACTTCCCTTTCCTAAAGACAAATGAAGATTTTCATTTTGTTTTGTAAACGTGTCAGGATTTATCACTTAGTCATGTGTCATGCATTAGGGTGTTTATACAATACGGCTTTCCGCACCCTGGTTCTGGACTTCTATGATTTCAACAACAAGGCCGTGGAGGAAAGAGGGTTTGCTAGACCTTCCCCCATTAACCCAAGCTTTTGGCTGGACTAAAGGGAAGCATGAGCTCAGAGGGTAAATGATAAACAGGGTTTTTTCCCAAGAGTGAGACAATTGGGGTTCACCTCTATCCTCAAAGACTGCTTGATAAAACAGACGTCATCAGCAAGGCAGGTAGATACTTAAAACAAAACAAAAGGCTAAAAATAAAATTGAAGTGATGATGCCCACCAGTAATAATTGTATCTGTCCATATTACTCTGTGTTAAGTTGGATTTATAGCCTCTCTTCAGCCTCCATGCACCACCCAAACCCTGAATATCTACTTTTTAAACTTTTCTTATAAGTGGCTACATTTAAAAACATTTTGAAGTTTGCATATGTAACATCTTATCAGAGACAGGGCGACTGACAGTAGTAATATTTCTGGAATAAATGTTCTGCAATGGAAACAGGAATGGGCATATGTTGTGAAGTTAGGAAGAGTCTTGGGCACCAAGCCTGAAGTTTGATTCATCTCTGTTTGGAGTTTGAGGCTGATGTTGATGCTGCAGCTATGGAGCATCTCCTGGTAGGGCTGAGGAACAGATATGAAATTCATACACAGCAATGAATGTGTATATGAATCTTTCATGTCTCAGAAAGGTTTTACAAGCAAAGGCAGACTTAGATAGCAAGATGCCAAAATAGCTAACTGATGTTTCTAATGAACATTTGAATTTTCTTTTATCTGAAAATAAAGATAAAAAGCATCCAAAAAGGTAAAAAACTGCCTCTCTGCTCTGTTACCATTTTGGAGGCTGATGCTATTTTGTTTGCAGAAGCTGGGAAAAAAACTCCAAACCAACAGTTATTTATCTGTTACCAGACAAAGACTGTAAAGAAATCCAAGAAGAGTATCCCAGCACAAAAGCCTGAACTCTTTGACCTCTCAGGCCTTGGGCCTGGACAATTGGCCAAGCTGGGCTTTTTCCTGAGAACTGCCCGAGGGCAAAGGCTGAGAAAAGATGCACATTGTTCATGGCACCATCCATTAAAGGCAAGGGCTGAAAGGCAAAAGGATCTTTCCAGGTTATAGCAGTGCTGAGAATGCAGCCTGACACTCATTTTCAAGGTAATGTAATAAAGGGGAAAAAGTGAGTTGTAGAGATCTTAATTCTTTAAAATTTAAAAGCTAATTTTGTGTCTTTTAGTCAATTTCCTATGCAGGAAGGAAGAATTTATTAACTGACTTCTGATGTTAAATGGAGTGCTAATGGGCAAGTACAACAATTCAACAGGTGCCAAGGAGAAATATAGAGACATTATATCAATATTAATCTTAGGGCCTCAAAAAAGCCTTGGTAGGGGGTTTTATTAGGCAGGTTGTGATGAGAACACTCCTGCCACCTGCAAAGTAAAATAGGGGTTGGGTTCCCCAATTGAAAGTATTTGAATGTTCACATTGCAAGGGGTTTTAATGGAAGATTACGAGTTTTGTGCCATTGGAAATTGCTGTTTGTTGAGAGAGGTTGTCCTGAGCTGGAATTCCTCCTGGGAGAGATTCCTTGGAGCTTCTGTTCTCTGGCCAGGGCAGGCAAGGCAGCGCTGCTGAGGAGCAAAAGTATTTCCAGCATTGAACACTCAGCTGGAAACCTGAACACCCCATTATTAGTCTGGATAGAAGTCAAAAAAATAGTTGAACCTGTTAAAAATCTACACAGACGCTATTTTACAGACTGATCTTCTGCCAGTAAACAAATGCTGACTCTAATGTACTTCTGATTTTGACCCCTGGGTTGAAAATTTTCTGTATAAACACCAGCTGATGAACAGGTCACTTTGTTTTCAAGACAAGACTCTCACACTCGCGCCCCACACAGCAGGTCCCTGATCCAGATAAAAGACTTCAAAATGTCCAGCAATAATTTTCACTGAACAATTTTTTCTTTGTTCCAAGCTGTCAAATTATTAGTGGGAAAGGATTAGCAGGGAAGGGAAAGTGTTTTTGTCTAAACATCTTATTCGGGTGCAAAAAAAAAAAAAAATCTATTTTGATGTTCTCAGGTAGAAATTTTCCACATTTTACAGCCAAAAGTGTTTGAAAATTTCACAGTGTAAATGAAATATAACTTTAAAATGATAAAGCAAAATACAAAGCAAATATTTTGATGTTTCACAGTAATTTTTTTCACCCAGCTGCACATATTTTCTTGCTGAATGTGTGTTTTTTTGCAGATTAATAGCTTTTTCATGCCATACCAAAACCAGATAAAAAGGAAGGCACAGAAATTCCCTGGAATTTGCTAACTATTCATCTGTGGCTCTGCTCCTCTTCACAAATGTATTAAAATAACAAACAATAGGGATATCTGGGAGCACTGAAATAATAATCAAAATTTCAGTGGAAAAAGAGCTATTCAGTTATTCAGTTAACTGTGAACCTGCTTCTCAGGGTTTTGACTCCTGAGACATTTATGACTAACCATCTTATCTGCCTGTCTCTATTCTTTAATGTTGATTTTTTAGTAACAGAAATGATCTTTGGCAAAAGCACCCCCCGATTTGCAGACTGGGAAGGAATTCTGCCATGAATATGGCACGAATAGGTGAGGTGATAACACAGCACCCACAGCCCCTTTTCTGAGGGAGGTTTGGCTGTGTGACAGCCACTGGGAACATCTGAGCCTGTTGCTGTTTATAGCCAGGGAATAAACTTCTCCTCTCCCAGCATTTCATGTTTGGCTTAATTGGAACCACTGCTCAGAGGAGGATGCTCTGAGCTCAGTCAGTTTTTGGCCAGCCCATCCCTCTCCAGAGGAGCAGTAGCGATCCCAGCCCTGCTCAGACCCTTTTCCAGAGGATGTTGCACAACCCGGCTGCATCACGTTCTTGCTCTGTCATGTCCCTTCTCGAGCAGTGTCGTAAACAGCATCTTATTCACTTCAGTGGCATGTGCAGAGGAGAAACATCACACGGTGATCCTGGGAGCTGGGGCCAGAAAAGGGAATAAAAGCTTTGCAGTGTGAATGACACCAGCTCTGGGGCTGCTTTACAGCAGGGATTTTTTTTTTTAACTTTTTTTTTTTTTTTGGATGTGTGTGAAAATGTTAACAGGCTTTATCTCACATGAAGAATTAGTTTCCTGTTCTAATAATAGTAATAGTAATCACAACAATAAACATAACAAAATTCCCCTCAAATGAAATAAATGAGATTAATATTTTCTGGGTTCCAGCGTCATCTAAGTACTCCCCCCACCCTCTTAACTCTATAAATCCAAAATAGCCCCAAAGAAACCAGCTCAGTTTTATACATGTGAAAATATGCTGAGTGGAACTGGCAGCATCTCCCATTGCAAATCCAAAAAGGGATTTGAGAAAACCTGAGGCAATAAAACCCCCAAAATCCGGGAACACCACTGATGCGGTGTGAGGGAATGACGTGGTGGGGAGAAGTTTGAACATTCAATGTTAGTGTTTCGCAAAACTTTATGCAAGAAAAATAATGATGTCGCTTTCTGTAGCTGCTAGATATGTTCAATAATTTTTTATTCAAATATAAATATTTAAGATACTGAAAAGCTGCTTTCTCTACTCCCTTAAAAATTCCAAACTGTACGACCAGTTCCCATAAATGACTAATCTTATTTTAAATGAAGCTAATTTTTGGCTAGGTCTTGAGAAGAAAAAAATATTGGATCTGCAACAAAATCCATATTTTTTCCCCCACACTGTATCTTAAAAATGTATCCAGACTAACAGCTTGTTTCCAGATGATATTAGATGCTCCTTTTGGTTTCCAAAATCAGGTTTTTGTATCTGGTTGTGTGACACAGAGATCAGATACAGGTTCTAGTTTTTTTTTTTTTTTTGCCCCCTCCACTTTGTGAAGTTCAGGCTGGGGGCATCTTCACAAGCTGCTGGGGGGAAGAAAAACAAACGTAAAAAAGCAGGTTTAGAAAATCTGGGGATTTAAAGTGGAAGAGCACAGTCCTTCCCCCCTATGGCGGGTGGATTTATTGGGTGTCATGATGACACAATGTGTCTATTTGCAGGCGAAGAAAGCCCCCTACTTAACCTTCATCTTTTTGTGTGTGCACGTACCAGAAGGCACCACACTGTTGCTGGAAAGCAAATAATTAGTGACATGTTCTGTAACACCATTGCCATTTAAAGCTAAATCAGTGGGTTAATGCTTCTCGAAATGTGACATCCATGAGGGATTCTCTCTCAGCACTGTTAGTCACTTGGTGGTCTCCGGAGTGACAGGATCAATGCCCTGAGTTTTAAAAGTCTTGGTTGCAATGGGAAACAAGTGATTATTGGAGATTTTTTTGGTTTTGGGGGGAGTTTGGATCCTGCAGGAGTTGACTCTTTCTGCCCAAAGAGCCCCAGAGGAGATGGTGGTCCCCAGCCCTTTGCTGACCTTCACCCCAGCACACGGCTCAGTGCAGCCCCTCTCCTCTGGGGCAAGGACGAGCAGGAAAAGCACGTGGCATCAACTGCTGAACTGCAAAACCCCTGAAGGCAGAGCCCAGGGCTCCCCAGGGCATCTGCACAGCACTGACAGGCTGAAAGAATGAACCCCAAGAATTTATAATTGCACACCAGTGATAGAGAGAGAGACTCCAAGGTTGATTTTGCTAAGGAACTGAAGCAATTCTTCACCAGGGCAAATGACCTGAACAAAATGCTTTGCATGGGTGAGAATAAAATCCAAAAGCATTGAGGAAAAGGAAAAAAAAAAGAAAACGAAAAAAAAAAGAAGAAAAAGGAAGAAATAAAACAGTCAAATCACATTTTACTTCTTCTTACCCAGGAGACTGACACAGTAGCTTTTTTTTTCCCCTTCCCATTTTCCATTAAGCTGGTTCTTTAAAACACATCTGAACTTTTCCCATCCTGACGATTCCCACGGACAATTGGCAGAGAATCTAGGACAACTTGCAATACTGGGATTTTTTCCAGGCATGAGTAACTTGTTAAAAAGCCACTATTTCCCTAATACTAACAGTAAACAGAGTTCACATCCACATGAAATCCTCTGTGACCCATCGGGGAAAGTTTTTTGTATATTTATACAGGGAGATATATGAAATCATTTAATTCCTTTATCCATCAAGCACTTGGAACTCAGCATGTCCGTTTATATTTCACTTACAAAAATAAATATACACATGCATGCCAGGCTAGATTTAAAGGTATCCTTTTCCCCCAGTTGACAGCTCCATGCCTGTAGTTTTATAAGGAAAAACTTTAGAAAGAACAGTATTTAAAATAAAGTCAGTGAGCCATGTTTTATGTCACGCTGATGAAATATAACTCCATCACACCTGCTGCTCCTACTACTTTGGGTGGTAGACAACTCTACTAAGCAGCTATTCCCCAAATTTCTGAGCATTTAGAAAACTTTGGGCAAGCAGAAATTTTGGACAGACATCTGCTGTGTAGATGTATCAAATGTACAATGATTTCAAAACATCCCCAAATGACCACTACTTTTTGGGACCTGATGAGGTATCTAATTAAGCTAAATCTATTTTGGAAAAGGAAATCCAAATTGCAGTAACATTTGAAGTCCTTCTCACGCCATGTCCCACCACAGAAATGGGTTCTGCCTGCTCAAAGAAGTTGAAACTATCTAGAAAGAGATATATAGCCTATTATTTATTTCATACTATTTAATAGCTTAAAAGTACCAGGAAGCCCTTGTAAAATGAAGGAAAAAAGGACAAACTGAGTTCTGCCTGCGGCTGAATTTTGGGTGCTATATGGGATGGAGCACATAGGTGCCATCAGTTTGAGGACAAGTGCCTGGTTTCTTGATTCCCTTTTCAAGTACAGCTACAAAGGCAGTGTGGATGTTTCTAGTAGGATCCTACTCCCTGTTGTAACCCTGTTTTTGGAGAACTGAACAGAAACTGGGAGCCCTGCACTCTGTTCACAACAGTGCAGCTCTCCCACTCAAATCTGTTCTCCTGGCTATGCCTCAGTTTCCCTAAATGAAGAAAAACCAACACAACAGAATGAGCAAAATACTTTGTAAAGCATTTTGAAGTTTGTTTTATCGCAATTATAATAATGTAATCTTAAATCATACGGCTAGAGTTATGTGATGTAAAGACTTTTCCACATTTCTGACTTTTTTCCATCCAAAAAGGGTGTGAAAAGACAAAGCTGTGATTTCTTTCTAGTAAGGATTTCCAGAAAACATTGAGTTTTAGAAGAATCAAAAGAAAACACATTGGATTTGGACTCCTTTCCTCTTGGAAGGTTTTGTCAACCTCACATTGCCTGCAAGTGAAATTAGGTGTGTTTGTGTAGTATTTTATGTGCAGCCTTTTAGTCTGTCCACAAAACACAATTCTCATTAACAAGAGCCATTAACAACCCTCTTCCATTAGGCTGGATTTCCTCAGTGGATTATGGTTTCTTTGTTGGTGAAGTGGACACTTTCCTTGGGAAAATTTCTCTTAAAGAAAGGAAATTATTTGGTTGGAAGACTGTTCCGACTTAAATATTCCCAACTGGATTTGCCATTCAGTGCTGATTTTAGGGTGGGCAAGGTTGAACATTGACAGTGCCACAGAGCTGAATAATTCCCAGCCAGCCCAAAACTTCCAGCTTTCCTGACCACCTCTGGAACCATGGACCACAAAGTCCGGGGCAAAAGTGAAGCACCCACAGACACAGGAGAAAAGAGGATGTGGCCATCACCATGCAGGATCCAAAGACTTCTTCTCCACCTCCTGCAGAGGGAAGAAAAAACAGGATTTCTGTGTGTACCCCACATGTTCAGCCTTGCATCCATCCCTAGGTATCAAAGCAATTTCCCTTGTCTTGCACAGGAGAACCTTTTTTTTTTTCTTTAGTGGAGCCCTCCATTCAGACTCACACGATATTCTGGAAGGCTTTGAGGCTCTCATAGCACATTTCAGCCAAGTGCTTTTGTGTTTTTCTTCAATGTCTACATGGGAAAATGAATATATGTTAGTTTAGTTTTCACTTCCCTATTTCAGGGGTACCCTTTGGAATTGATTTGAGAAGCATATCAGCAAAAAAGGGAATGTCCCCCCATAATTATTCCCACTATGTACCTGATTAGAATCAGTAAATTGATCATCCACCTCTGCATCTGAAAATTATCATTAAAGTCATAGCCAGGCTTCTATACAGAGGGAGTTATTAGGGGTCTTTTTGGCATTGTGCCCCTAATTACTGTCTGGTGAGAAACCCCTAAAAATCCAGATCTTTTCTTAGAACTGTTGAGAGATCTCCTATTATAGTAGTGATCCAGCAATAAAACAAACCAAAACCAGAAAGAATTGGTTCCATCTCTGAGGGCTTACAGTGAAACATTTGCTAAAGTTTTATTAGTTCTGGCATAATGAAAAGTATTTTGAACTTAAATAAAATAAAAGTATGGTAGTTACAGCAACAGGCTGTATTTTTGCTGTTTGGATGAAACGTTTCAGTCTTGCTGGGAATGAGCAGATTGCTTTTCCCAGCTCCTCAGGAAGTCAGTGCCAGTCTCGTAAACTCAGATTTTCTCAAAGTACAGCTGAGGCCAGAACCATTTTTTTTTTACTAAGCAGTTACATTGCTAATTTCCCCCAGCTAATGGATATTCCTTTGACTCAGGAGATCAGGACCAGGCTCTGGGACTATTTTACCTAAACTCCCCTGCCTTTGTGACTAAATCTGCAGGGGGGATTGGAACCCCTCCCTTCAGCATTAACAAGGTCCTCAACCTTCCACAAGGTCACATTTGAGGACTTCCATGAGAAGGAGCAGGGAGCCGTTCTGTGGGAGCTCCTTGTCCTTCATTCTCATGGAGCTCAAGTCATTTAAAAGGATGAGAAAGTTAGTGCAATGTTTTTCTCTTTATTTGTGGTGCCTCAAATTATTTTTTTGTGAAGTTATTTGTACACATTTCAGCGCTTCCTGTTTGGAGCAGACGTGGCAGCTGAAATACCATGAGAAAAACTTCTTGTCCTGATGGCAATTTGGATCTGGCTAAAAGCAGGAGAATGCATTTAAAATCCTCACAGAATTCTTCCTTTTTTTATCCAATGTCTCCCCTGATTTATGACAAAAGATGTGTTCTGACTGATGAACCAGATATTTTCTAGATTTTGAGACCACACAAATATTGTAAGTTTGGCTCCTAACTGGACTTTGAGGGTTGTAGTTTCACTAGATCATATCAAACAAGTAGAATGTCAGTGTGAGATTAGATGACTTTTGTACCAGGTAGATTTTAAGATGGTCTAATATGAAAGTAAATCTTGCTTTATTTTGTAAAAATGTTTTGTAAAATATTTCCCTCCTATGTCCCACCAACTTATTTACAGTTTGTATTCTATATGCTGCAGATCAAGATACTGTCAAAAATCTTTTTTTTTTTTTCCCAATAGTTCTTTTGTCACAGACCAAAACTAGGTTGGTTTTTTTGTTGTTGTTGGCTCAGGGCAAATGAAAGAATGAAGCATCAACAGATGCACCACCAAACAACCCAGTTCTGTCTGACTTGGTCCTTGGCATCTGTGTGCTATTTCTGTCAAACCCAATCAAACTGAGTGTTAATTTTTGAAGCAAAACCCCTGTGATTATTTCACTTGTGATGTAAGCCAGATCTAACCTCAAGACTGTCAAAGGCCAGAAGTCAATGACCCAATTTTTCATGCCATGCAGCCCTCTATCAGTAGCCAGTGTTTTTCCTGGTACTCATTCCTACTCATGTAGATTATTCATTCTTTGTGAAATTTTTTATAGATGCCAAATACAGTATTTATATAAAATTCAGCCCGGTTGCAAGTTTGAGAAGCTTTGCCTACAGCATACTGTGGCAAATAGATCCCAGAGTGCACGTCAGGTAAGTATGTAACCTCATCCAGACAGGAATCTCACTTTGCACAGGGAAATACTTCTTAGAACAATCACAACTGAATGCCAAGGGTCCCCAGTGAAAAGTTTTAGTGAGAAATTTGTGTTTGGTTATTGCAATCATGGATCTTTCTCTAATTGCTCACTCACTTGAGTATAAAATGGAGTGATCTTGGTGTTTTATGACCTTTCTTCTCTGATTATACTGTAGAGTCCAGTGGGACAAGACTTTGACCTGGATTTCTGCCGTCACCTGAGCTGACCTTAGATTTTGATAGTTCACCAGTGTTGGTGTTCTTTGATTTTTTTACTTTTTCTTGCTCCTGATGCCAGGAATGCAAAACCTTAGCAGTACAAATTTAGCTTGTGCTTTTGCAAAACTAGTGAATAGTAACCCAGGTCAATGAGAGTATTTCAGCAAACTGGAAAAGTGCCATGTTTAATAAAAAAAAGGGAGGGAAAAGGGCAGAGTGGCTTCATATGTCGATAATATCTCTCTAGCTTTCTTCTGATCAGCAGGAGCACTGTGTAATGAGGCAGGGGAATGTCTTCTCTCTGGGACTGCAGTTATTCAGACTTGGTGACAGCATGAAAACTCTGCATATTTGGTCTCCCAACTCCACAGCCTCTTCTGCTTTTTGCAGATTTCGTCTTCCCCATGCAGAGACTGATTTTGGGGGAATCTTTCTTTCTAGGTCAGCGTGAGGTTCACAGGCATCTCTGAACCCTATCTTGAGTGGAAAAGATGTAGAGAAGAGGAACTGAGATGCAAACAAAAAGTAGATAAGTACATAATTATAGTAAATAAAATAAGAAAACTAAAGAATATTAATTGAGCTATAAAACAGTCATTGGCTGAATTTAATAAAAGTTGGCTAAAGAATGGCAAGCTAACTGAATTTCATACTGAAATTCCCTTTAAGGTGCATGTCCACTGAAAGTACTGAAGGAACTCAGGTACATTATTAATACGTAAACTAGTTAGCAGAACAAGATGGCAAACTAAGACTAGGAAATAACTGATTTTTCTATGTTTTTCTTCCTTGCCCAGCCCTATTTTCTGACAAAATTTATTAAGGCAGTGCATTTTGACAGATTAAACTGCAGTAATTATCCAGACATTGTCACTCTCTTACCTACTTTCCTTTTGTTGTTATCACATATTCAAAATCTATAGAAATAGAAGATATTTACTACAGCTGGCCTGCACACACAGCCTACAGTATGTTAAAAGCTAAAAGCAATCAGGCTGTGATGGTATCGATGGTTGCTGGTGTCTGAGCACAATTCCAAATGCACAAACCTATATTTAGAACACTACATTCCTTCTCTTTTTTTTTTTTTTTTCCTTTTTAAACCATAACCTTCTTGAAAAGCCTGTAATATATATCCCAGCAACCTAAGTCGGAAAATGACAAAACCCAAAAAGTCATATTAGCAGTGAGACAATAATCCTGCTGTCAAATGTGCAAATATTTGCTAATAACTGTTGCCATCGTGCAGGCCTGGAGGAGTGCTCCATGTCATTCTTCTGGCTTGGTTTTTGACAGAGAGCTTCCCTTAAATCTCTCCTCCACCCTCACTGCTCCCGGATTCCTCCCATCCCATTGGTGCCCTGGGCTCGAATCCACTGCTGCTCTTTGTCCTGGGAGTTCAACTGGAGCTCCAGGAAACAATGTGAAAGACATTTCACATTGTGGGCTCCCACATTTGCTTTTCCTGGCATGGTGCTTGTTGTGTTTGCTTATCATAACCAAATAAATGTGGTGGATGCTCAGGACACCTGCAAACCCTCAGTGTTCCCCGGGAGGAGGCAGCTGTGGCAGGAGACCACCACGAACTGTCTTGCCTAGATCTAAAGGCAGCAGCTATGAAATTAATTGGTGCTTTCAAATAAAAGTCATTTAACGTAAAACTGATAAATCCATTAAATGCATATTACGGCTGCCGTGGCTTTATTCAGGGAGGAGATTTATTCGTGGAACAGTTTGCTATTGCCTGTGCAGTTATCAGTGAATAATGATCTGGTGGTTTCATGCCTGAATTCCAGGTAGATAATAAAAACAAAACAAAACAAAAGGATTAATGCAATTTATTTATTTCTGGTCCCTTTCTATGTGTGTGACCCCCTGCAGAGCTGCAGGCATACAGTAAGAGCAGGGAAATTGGTCTGATGCTGTAACTCCTGTGTGACTGGGTGTGTTTGCAAAGCTGTGGTTGTGCCACTGTACATGCACAGAAATTGTATGGACACACCAAACCCATCAGTCTGAGCTCAAAGCACATGTTGGCCGCAGTCTCCCCAAAAATGCACTAAAATCCAGGCTTCAGCTGAAACTCCCCAATGTCCCATGACTCCCCCCAAAGCTTTGTTTTACATTTTAGGCCCCAAGTGTTCATCTCCACAAAAAAGCATGTACTGCCCATGTGTGTAAATCCTCAAAAATGCTCTGATTTTATCCACAAGTCAGGAGAGCAGCTGGGAGACATTGTGGTTTGCTTCCTTTTTTCCCTCCGTCTTTTTTTTCCTTTGTTTGCTGCCCCATCTCTGACTTGGAGGGTCAAATCCATGGCAAGTTCATTTCTGGGCCAACTCTGCCAAATTATATGATGTGAATTAATGTCTACTAGAGCTTAGAACAGCAAACTCTGATTTAAGCTCTTAGGTTGAACTTGTCTACAATTGTTGAGGTGAAAGGCCAGTTCATACCCATTAATTAACCTAATCCATCTCAATCTACTTTATTTTATACCTTTTAGGGTTTGTGACTCTAAGAAATATGTTTAGATAAAGCAATGCTGTTAAAACCCGGGAACATTGCTAAAGACACTCACCACCAACCATTGGTTTATATTAGGGATAATTTCAAGCATTTTTTAAATGCTGGGAATTAATGTAATCATATATTTGTTAGTTAGTTTCAACACATGGAGCAGTTTCCTATCCAATTGGTTCAAATAAGCAGTCCATTAATGTCAGGGTTATTTTTGATTCTGACTTTTAGTCCATTTGTAGTAATTTCATTAATAGGCAAACATTACTGTTGGACTCCCCCTGATTTTTCCTTCCACCTCCTCCTTCATTGTGGTTTTAGTGCTAAAACACATGAAAATTAGGGAGCACAATTACCTTGTGAAATCTGAACCTAAACACAACCCCTAAGTACAGCTTTTAGGGGCTCTTGTGTACATAGCACCAGGCAGAGAATATTCAGAAAGATTAGCAAGGTTCAAGCTTTATCTAAAAGCATATGGGAATTTCTTAAGAGGATCTAATCTAAAAATAGGATTAAGACATATTACCAGATGTCTATCCCCTAAATATTCATTTTTAAACTGAAGATATTTAATGACTGAGTAATATTTAATAAGTTATTAGTTGACCGTAGAGGCTTCTGAAATTGAAATTCCTTGGAAATGTCTATCACGATAATAATTAATAAGGATTTTAAAACAGCATCTTCATTGCAATGATTTTCTGCCATATTAGAGAAACCCATTTTTAAAAAGTATGGGCTGATTTAGATTTGGTTTGGCTTCTTTTCTGGTTTTGGGGGATTTTTTTAATAGTATATGGAGAACAGAAAATCCTGTATGCTGATTGAAATTCCTACGATAAAAATGGGCAGAAAGCAGACATGAATAGTTTGAGATAAATCTCTACGTATTTACCAATTTTTATCTGAATGCTTTTATTCTGGAAAACAGTCCAGAATGACAGGCAGGAGGAGGCACTTAGTGTGGTTTGTGTGGCTGTGCCTTGCATGTGGCCCCCATGTTGTAGGATGCAGTCAGACAGCTCATTTAAAGGACAGCAGGTCTTATTGATCTCAGCATCCACGAAAACCTGGAGCACATCTTAAAAAAAGCATTTCTCAGAGATTTAAATTTTCTACCATTGGACAGATGAAGAAAAGCTGAAATAATGCTAGTGCAGAGTTTTCAGTATAGTCAGAAAAGTGGGAACATGCAAATAAGCCCTTGTCCACTTTCACATTTGGATTTCTATCTCAAATTTTCTAATACTTGTGCATGCTTGAATCTCGAACTGTGTTTATTTTCTGGTAAATGTTGTGGTAAATCCAAAGGCTGAGCTCAGACAGAGGTTACTTGCTCAGATTCATGAGGTAAACTGAAGTCAGAGTTCTCCTGAGAAATCTCTCCAATGGCCACGATGTCCTAAGTCAAGAATATAATTGAAGTACATTTCTTGTGGTAGTTGGGCACATGTTTCACAGAGAGGAAGGATTATTATTCTTTCTCTTCTCTCCCCTGTTAATTTTTTTTAAATCATGTACTACTATAATTAAAAAAAAAAAATAAACTACTTTTATAAATCTTAGACTTTCTCCTGAAATGGAAGGCTATAGATACCTTCCATAAATCATGGTTGCACCAGTTGCCTCACCTGGAGAAATGTGAAGTTCTTCAACAGGAAAAGAAAACTTCTGTCAGACAGAAAGTGCAGAGCATCCTGGTGGAGTGACAGAGGAAAAAATGTTGGATTCATGGAAAACCATGAGGCTCTTAGTAATTTCCAGGGTTTCATCCATTGCTGTAGCTAAGGAGCAGCTCTGGAAGATGAGAGGAAGGGATGGTGTTGGGGAACTGGAGGAGCTGTAGTAGCCTTGTGGTTACTCTTGGAATTTGTGCTCCTTTTCTCTGCCTGTCAGTCCCACTGGAGGCTGGTACATAAAACCCCAGGCACAGCTGTGCCTGAGGGGGAAATTTCACTGCCCTGTTTTACAGTTGTTGTTTTGAGCCACTGATAAAGCCAAGCACCAGGGAATAGTTTATTTGAAGTTTTTTTGTGCTCCATTCTGAGCAGGATGGGATTTATGGGTTCATGCGTCAATCAGATAATCACGGTGGAGAACAACTGGCAAGTGTGGTGTTGATATTTTGGCTGAGCAATGAGGAGGATCATTTCTTCTTCCTCTTCATGTACCTAAAATTTTGGCTCCTAGCAAACTTAGGAATCCAATGCACATCCAGGATTTTATTGTGCTTTATTGTGTTATATTTTATTTTTTGTCCAGCCAGAATAATTAGTTATAGGAAAGAAAATATAGTGAAGCAAACATTCCTGGAGAGATCTTTCCATTATTTTTATTTTTTTCCCCTTCATCGCTTGCCAACCACAGGCTCTGCACTTGGCTTCTCAATCAGGAAGAGAAAAGAAAAGATAAAGGGACAAAATAACTTTCACAAAGAAGAGGCAGCACCTCATGCTTGAAATATTTTTTGCTTTCACAAGTGAGAGGTAAAAGACATTAACCCAGGGCTGGACTGTACTCTGTGGCTCTCAGGGCCCTACTATTCAGCAATATTGCCCTCAACCAGCTAATAACAAAAAATGAAGACTAGTCCAGCAACTATCCTGCTAGTCTGACCTTGATAAAAGCTAATTCAAATAATTGTTCTTGCTCTTCATAAAATCATACAATGGTTTGTTTGGTAAGGGACCCTAAATATCATCTTGCCATGGACAGGGACACCTTCCCCTAGGCCAGAATACCCCTAGCTCCATCCTTTGTTGGTTCTTGTTTGTATATTGCACCAAAAAATTGACTGTTTGATACCAGAAGCACAAGGATATTTATGAACCCAGACATACATTGAAAATACAAATAGGACACGTTTTTTAGGGATGGGATGTGAGTGCCTGATTTTGAGTCTGGACTTGGGCTCTAGTCTCTTGTTGCTTATCTGAGTTCAAATAGCCCTTTCCCATACCACAGCAGTTTAAAGTTTAAAACTAAAGTTTTAAAGAAAAATAAATTAAGGATCACACAAGTATTAGAGCAAAAGGGACAGAAGTTCAGCATTTCTGAGTGACGGTCACACATTGGAAAGACATTCTCCTGTGACCGAAAACTTCACACCTATGTATATTTATTAAATATGTAGCAGATTATTTATCTAGGCTACCCTTCTCAAGGAGCTGCAGTGTGGCTATTTGAATAGTGTTTCAACTTTTATAGTCACCTGGAGAGGCAGAGAAGTTTGGTGAGGTGCATAATGCCTGTCACATGATAGAATGGCAGTGGCAATGACCACACATTCTGCAGAACTTTGGGAAGGAAAATAATAGGATAAAATCTTATTGGCTTCATTGGAAACCTAGAATATTGAGCTTTCTGGGGGGGAACTTTCTGAGGTAGAGGAATTGCTCTTAGACCTCACAGCAAATCACCAGAATTATATCCTTGGGTGTTTGCACACTTCCACTGGAGCATGACAGTGTAGACAGCTACACCTGCAAGTCTTATCAGCCAAAATACTTTCTACCCCTTTGAAAATATCCTTCAGTGGTCTTCCTGAAGCCCCTCTACTGCCAGTACCTACAGCTCTGGTAGGGGCCAGACACTGGTGGGGCCACTGGCAGCCCTGCAGCTCTTGGTTTCTAATGAATTCCTCTTTTTTGGGCATGAAGCTCAGATGGCACTGGGTAGGAAGGAGTGGTGGGTCGTGACACATAAACAACCCCCTTCCTCCAAGGTTAGCTTATATGGCTGTGTACACACCCTGTGTGTACACTCAGGGTGATCCTGATCAAAGCTGCCACATCTTGGCCTATATCTTCAAGCTGACATAATTTTGTCATGGCTAAGATGATGTTCTGGTGTGGGAAATAAAAACATAGAATAAACCAGCTTTAATTTCTCACCCCAAATTCCATACAATTTTGCCTTATGCATTCTTTACTCTGGCCCTCTTCTTTCCATCAGTTGCCAAACTAAAGTTTTGTACTGGCCCATTAAATAAAAAGTGAAAACAAAACTTTTATTGACATGAATACTTTTTTTTATTTCTCTCTCTTTGCCATTGGGGCCTCAGCTAAAGTGACCTGAGGCTAAATAGGCTCTCAAAGAAAGCTTTCTTGCCAAAGAAATGTCATTGTTGTTAAACAGTACTAATGAATGCATAGATTTAGAACCTTATTTACATTGAAATTTGTTTAGTAAGCCAAGTTAGGTCTGAAAATTGGGACAAACTGTTTCCTCAATAATTTAATAACTCCAAAGACCTCGTCCATTTGAAAAAGGCTGAGCCTCAACATCCACTTACAAATGCAATGTCACGTTTCCCAAAATTGAATAAAATGCTAATAATACAGCAGATCCCCAGATCAGCAAGTAAAGTGGCTTTTAGCTCTGAGTTCAGCTGGAGACAGAGTGAATAACAACAGTCAGCTTACTCTGTCCTAAGCAAAATGGTTTTATTACATCAATTGCCTGTGTTTCAAGTGTTTTGAAGGGTTCACATTTATTTTCATAACCTTGCTGAATTTGGCACCCTTGCCAGTAGTGCTGGAAATTTCATATCGGGAGTTTTTCATTAAAATAGGCCAATTAACTCACTCAGGTCACACTCCCTATATGAACTGCTTTTAATAGCCAGTCTTACCACCCATTTTGTGACAAACAAAAATCTGCAACGAAAAACAAATTCAATAGTTCATTTTGGTGAGTCCTTCCCGGAGGAAAGTATGTATCAGCTGGCTAACAAAAAAAGGGATGCTTGGAAAAATAAATAAAATAAGTGCCCATCATATTCATCCCTGAAAGTTACAGCACCTGCTTTGTGGAAACCACAACACTTTGTTTCTGTCTCATGGATCAGTATTTCTGCAAAATTTGGTTTCAGTCCTTTGTGCCAGGTAGCCTTGGTGCAGAGGCTTGGATCTTTATCCTGATGGAAACTCGCTGCAGCAAGGGAAGGATGGGAGCTAATTTATAGCCTGGGTCTGAGCTACACAGTGATGTTCTGCTTTGCTGTGAGAGACAAAACTGTGTTTTCTAGAATAAAGACAACAGTTGCCATCTAATGCATATGTTGGAGGTAGCATTGATTTGATAATTATTTGAAAATTTACTCCTGAATGAAAGTTAATTTATCAATATATTATGAAAAGTGCAGGGCCCTGTGAAAGAGGTACTTGTGAACACCCTATATTCCATTGTAATAAAGCAGGTAGGAGAAATCCTACCACAGAGACAGATGCCATAGAGATCAGATATTGATGTCAAAACTTGAGCAGTCACCCATTAGTTCGGGGCTTGTGCTTTTTTTCACTAGACGGCAGTTATTATACTGAATTCCGGTCCCAAAATTTGTTCACAGTTTCCCACTGGTATCATTTTAAATAGTGTTTTAAATGGAAATAAACAAATGCAATCAGGCCATTATGATTCTTGTCCTGGAACTGGGGTAATGAGCAAACAAGAGAGACACCAATAATGTCTAAATATTTTAAATATGTCTGAGAAATGATGTGCTGTTCCCACACAGCAAACAATTTGTGGAACACGGCAGATCTCAGTCAAACTAAGAGCTCCCAAACAAATGTACCTTTCTTCACTACAAACTGTTAGGAAATACATTTTTGAAGCTGTGCCTCTATCAGAATATGATATTACATGACACTGTAACCTTTTTCCCTCCAGAAAACCACCCTTTATGAATAAAACATAGGTGACCTTTAGAAACTTAGCAGTTGTACTAGGTGATTGCATATTAACAAGCTTTTTGAGGAACTAGGACAGGCACTGTACGTTTCAGTTAAGGACAGATAATAGAACTATTCAAATAATTTATTATTTTATACAATATAGGGAAATGTAAGAAAACTACCTCAACAAGAGTCTACTTAAATTTTTGTACATATAATTTTATGTGGCTTGCTCCATTCATCTAAATTATACAGTCACTGCTAAATGAAAGAATTCCCTTTAAAGGACAACTCTGATTCTCCTTTACTTGAAGTTTATGAACAGCTTTGGTTTGAGGGCCACTTGATTGGACAAGTTGCAGTGACTACAAGGCATTTTTCACAGGTGATCAAAGGTATCTGAGGCCTTCTGTCCTTCCTTTGCCAGGATGAAAGGTTTGGAGACAAAGCTTGAGCTAATTTAAATCAGTAGAAATGGGGAGACATCAGGCATATACAGCAATATATGAGGGTACAGAGGATTCAGTCCTTTGGCTGACTTTCTCCAGGAAAGGCTCTTGACTTTATTTGATCATCTTTATTAAAGCCAAATGAAGAAAAGAGAGAGTAGGTTGACACTAAAGAGGACATTTCTACCAGAGGGATAACTCTGGAAATTTATAAATTTGAATAATTACACTAAATCTCATCCTCCTTCCTTCATTCTCTCCCTGGTTCTAAAGTCTAGTTAATATGAAGTAGAAATTTAGGGTGATATTCTGATGTCCTCCAGCTCTTGAATGGTCCATCATGTTGGCATCTCTCCTTACTTACACATTCAGTACATGGAGATCTGACAAATGAGAGGAAATAAATTGCTGAGCACTTTTTCTCTTTTTCTTTCCTACCCCAAAACCAATCCCATGGCATGTGAGCAGGATTCCGTCTTTTACTGAAAAACCTAGTGGTCAGAAAGCTTATGCCAGGAAAGCAGTCAATTCCATCTTAGTAAAGATGAAATAGTAGTAGTTACAAAGCAGATTAACCATTACAGAAGTCCAAATTATTATTTTAGAACCTGATACCAGTTGCATCTGAATATATCATATCGAATTCTGGAAGGCTGATAAGCCATGCCCTGTTTCTTGTTTTCTATGCTCTGTCTCAGGTATAATTGCCTGAAGGTGACTAGATTTTATTTCAACCTTTTGCTACATAAACAGCTCCCTCTGCTCATAATCCCTGAATATTAGAGCTATATGCAGGCACAGAAAAGAAAAAAAAAATCACCCTTATTTGTCATTTTATCATTTAATGTCCTTAGGCTGGCTGAAAAGTTTCCAAGTGGGAGTTTTGGGGGTGCTGGGTGCATGTACCTTTCCCTTGTGCAGGCAGAGCACATGGTGGTTTATCCTTTGAGCCTGTGGGAGAGAAATGGAAAAATGTTCCACCAGACCAACCCGACTGGTTTTTCTCCAATGTGTCATTACTGTGTTTCAGAGCATCTGTGTTGCTGCTGTATGAACTGGATAGGAACACAAAGTAATCAATTTCAGTTGAGAGCACTAATTTATCACCTTGCCATCTTTTATGCAAGGTAGAGGATCTCTCTCTCTGTGTTTCTCTTCTACTTTCTAAATGCAAAATCAGGACAACAAAGAGACACCCCCTCCCCCTTTTCCTCCCTCTCTTTCCTCTCCCTATTTTTTTATAAGCCCTTGTAATTAAAATAAATGCTCTGAGAAGCAGAAATGTACATTATCATGCTCCATCATTGCCTGTTAAAGGGCAAGAGTCATGTTGGTTCTTAGTGGAAAGTATACAGGGAAACTCCAAATTTTAGCCTCTTCTGCATTGCTAAGAACCTCCTCTTATTGCACAGCTATCCACCGAACCATAGCAGATATAGAAATCAAGTATCCTTTAATCTTCTCCTATGAAAATTGAAAAAACTCTGTTTTGTTGTCCTTGGCATAAATATTCTCTATCAAAACTAGAAAAAAGTCTCACTATGGTGGACCCAGACTTTGGGTGTCAGAAACAGCCTTCACTTTGCAATCTCATGCCCATGGGAGATCCTGCAAGAGGCCATTAAAGAAGGCCAGAACCTTCCCTAATCATGTGTCTACATGTTCTTTTGGAGGCAAATATGAACTTGGAATTTAAAATCCATTTATTTGTTGTTTTGGGGTTTTTTTTGGCATTTCTCCAAAAGCTGAATTTCCCAAATCCCCACTTATTTTAAGTACAGCTTTCAAATAATATTTTCAACCTTCCCAAGAATTTTTCTAGCCTTCATTGAAGGGAGTTAAAACCAAGGTTTTGAATCCATAAAGGTACAATTGATGTGCTTTCACGACTATTAGAGATTAAATATATTTGGGCCAACCTACACATAGTGAAACATCCTATCCAAGGTACTAGGTGTTGTCCTTGCTTTTTTGTTTTTTTTTTCATATTATCTTTAAATCCTTTTTACCTGAAACACTACTAACTAACAAGTTCTGTTTGCACTCACACACTTTTTACTTTCTTAGTTTGCTATTTTTTCTGTCTTTGAACCTTTACTGTTGATGTTAAAGTCTTTCATCATCATTTTCCTTAGAAAAAAACCCCTTGTTTATGCACACACATGGATATGTATATATATTCGTGGAACCTGACATTCCTCTGCTGTTCCCAGTATATCTTTCTAGGCCCCAATTTCCTAACCAAAAGAACATTACAGATCTGATTCCTTCCACAGCCTAGCAGCACATCAATAAACCAAAGATTATTGTGCTTTGTCAGGTTTTATTTTGTAACATTATGGGAAATTCTCTGCTGCTTTGGATGAGTGCATAAACTCTTATTGCCTGACAATTAACAGAGCTAGTAATAGAAAATGCAATGTAATTTACCTTAGTACAAGGGATTTTGGTTAACAAAAATTAAACTATTGAACTCTCCTCTCGTAAGGGAAGGACATTCTCTCATTATGTGTGTATTTTTTTTTTCAGGCGGTTAAATAAATAAAAAGCCCTGTACACAACAGCAACTGGGTGCTGGGCCTTGGGTGGATTTATTATGAAGTCTATGTGGAATTCTTCTAATGTGCTTGCTTTGGAACTAAACAACATGATCCCTTTGCAAAATAAGCATGCTGTAGCCTTTTCTGGGATACAGGGAGAGTTCACCAAATAAATAATGTTGAAGGGGGAGTTCCTTTACGTGCTGTGTAATTCCACTGTGCTGGAGATGACTTCTTACCTCTGTTGCTGAATTAGGAAGGTCAGAATTCAATTCTCTCCCTCAGCTACTACTTACCATAAATGTCGAGGGGCGACCACATTACTCTGAGGACCAGTCAATCTTTTCAGTTTGACCTCCAAAGTGGCTTGTGTATTTTTGATCTCCCTGGCCTGGAAAGGTCATGTTTCTTTTCCTTTTTTCTTTCTTGTTTCCATTTCCTTCTCCTTTTAAATTATTTTCTACTCAGGAAAAGAAAGCAAGCTAAACATTAGTACAATAAATTTAAGATTAATTTTCCCCCCACCAACTTTAATCTGTTTGAAAGGAAATAGCACATAAATGAAACCCTGAGAGAAACAAAGCTGAGGAATTGGGGTGAGGAGCTGGCATTGGGGTTCAAAGCATGGCCTTAAATTCCATGATGCCTGATGTGAACCTGAACAAATGCATGCGGAATTTGCTTTTTGTAGACTACACGAATAAGAAGTTTTACAGTCACTTTCCTCAGCATACCTAAAGAAGAACCTCAGTAAGAAAATATACCTTGGCACTGCAAGTTTTAGCTCTGTCACTTGAATAAAACCATTTTTTAAATGTTATAAAAGGCCCATTTTGATCCATTGCTAATTTCAGGCCAAAGAAATGATCTAATAAAATTTAAGGCCATAATGATGAATTCTTTATAACCTCCTCATCTTGCCTAGTTTCTTTACAGTGAGACTTATATCTGATTTTTAAAGGAGTGAGGGGGAAAGGTTAGTGTTTGTCTATGCCTACCTCTCTGTTTATCCATCCCTCAAGGCTTCCAACTGCTCACAGTCAATGTTCTTCACTGGCACCAAATCAAAATTTTGATGAGGGTGAGGTTTGGTCTTTAAAAAAATTGGACAAGGTTACTTAGATTAGATGTTGCATGTCTATTTCCTGTGATGTCTCTGTGGGTTTTATGTTCTCAGTTTTGGAGGCCATTTAGATAATCCCAGCCTAAGGTAGGAGAGTTTTCTTTTCCAGTAACCATGAGTGTGTACATGAGTGAGAAAGCCAGGATGGTTTCAACAATGGGACAGTCCAGTTGAGCATGGCTTTTTCTGGAGAATTCAGTGTATTTGAACAGTGGGCTTTGTGAGAAAGGCCATAATAGCCTCATGTACACAGATAATGATGGATGTTATGGAATTGAGAATTGGGGTTTAAAATTGTGCCCTCTTGCCCTCAAACCTGCTTACACACACAAGGAAAACAAAGCAGAGTTTGAGATGGAGGAATTAGACTGGATTGGTTGAAAAGCTCCCTTTTTACTGGAGGGGGTAAGCCTGTATCAGAGAGTGTTGAAATCACCTACTTGACCCTTGTCTAACCCTCAATCCAGAACGTACAAAGTGGGACAGAGCTAATCCCAGCAAGTAGGTTTAAGCAAACACACTAACAATTTACTACCACTCAGAGAATGGCACTTTCTGAAATTCCAGCTCACATGATTTTGGAAGCAAGAGCCATTTAAAGCAGAGATGCATTACAGGGAGAATATAAAGGTCAACCTCAAACCCAGGGAAAGCTCCTTGCTCTTCACCACCACTGAAGAAGACATCTCTTGCCACTACTGGTGTGCATGGAGAAACAGGCGCAATGTGTGACCTCCAGAGTACAATTTAGTGCCCCTGCAGCAAGTTTTCCCACTCTTGTGATTCCCCTGAAAGCCCTCAGGTGTCCCATCCAGCCACGTGCCATGACACTTAGCATCCTCAATAATACAAATAAAAGCAATTACAGAAAATATGAGTATGGGGAGTTATTGATATTTATGAAGATTTTCCTTTATAAAACTGCTTATGAAGGAGGCATTTCAGGCTGGAAACCTCTAGACTCTTCCTATATCACCTCAAAGTCTTCAGATTTATCCTGCCAGTTGGAGAATTTTGTTCAGTTTTGCCAAGGGCAGGCTGTGCTGGTGTTGACTAGGTTGATCTGACCCTTACCTCCCAGTTAGGTCTGAAATTTAAATGCTTTTATCAGGAAAGGTACAGTGGAAACAAAACAAGATAGTGCAATTCAAATTGGTCAAAACCACAGGATCATATTCATGGAATGGACTCTAACCATCAAATAATACTTCCACACATCACACAGGGTCAAACCATGCTGATTTTTTAAAATGGATTTTTTTGTAATTTCAGTAGAACAATCTGTGAGATTATCTTTCTCACTCCTTACCAGAAAATTTGTGTAGTATTGGACATAAATTGTGACTTTGTGACTATAATTAACAATTGATCTTTGTAGTTCCCAACACCAAAGTCCTCTCAACTTTTAGGGGAGTTTGGATCTGATCCCATACCAGGACATTATGGTTTAGATTAAGCTTTGATGTTCCTTGTTTCCATTTTCCTCATATGATGACAGAAGTTCAGAAAAATGTGGACTGACACTGACACAAAGAAGTGATAATGTCAGGGTTGTTTGAGGGGTTTTAATGTATTATGAAGCATATATCTTATTCCTTATTTTATCTTGAGGTTTCTGACTTAATTTGCCCCACAAAAATGAAATAGAATGTTGTTAAAACAACAAGAACAGAAACAATTCTGATTAAGAAAAAAAATACATTAAAATGAGGAAGAAGTGCAAAACTACTAAGTACTACCATAAATGACTCACAAAACCCAAATTGCAGTTACGTAATTCTTTGTTTGCCTGTTTTTTAATATTTTTTTCTATTTGTACCAGCATGAGAGTATCCTTTTAAAGAAAGATCTAGTGAAATGCCACCAGCCTGGAGCAGAAAAAAGGAGACTGTGAATGTTTCCCACTGAAATATACAGTGAGCTCATTAAAAATACAGTCAATTTATTTAATAGCAAAATCATTTTAAGTTTGCTTATATGGTAAAAATAAATCCAAAGGCCTGAATTATTGAGTGTTATTAAGCCTAATGCCTTAAAACCTTCACTATTGTTCCCTCTGCACTTCCAAACTTAGTGCCCACACTCCTCAGAAATATTTTCCTTTGCAAATGTGTGTGTTGAAGGCAGCAAGACCATTCCTGAGTCCCTCATTTTTTTTCTCAGTCCTTTCCAGGAGCTTTCCCAGGTAATGGAGCCAAATTCCCAGTTTTTGGAGGTGAGGTCAGATTAGGAAGATGATCCCAGGGAAAACAGGGGGAACAAAGTCAGTCCTGTAAAAGAATGAGTGGAGTGTGGAAAGCCCAGGAGTTTGGATCTCCTCTTATCTGACTTCTCCCACTCCGCTTCATGCTGAATCTGCTGTCTTATCTGTTTCTCATATTTGGTATGTGATTTTGTTGGCACTGACAGGGATTCTTTTCTCCTCTCATTCTGGAAGACATGCCAAAGAATGCAATGAAAGCTCGTATGACAATCTTTTAATGGTATATGCGAAAACATGAGGAATTTAAAAGGAAGAAGAAACATACTTGCAATTAAAATCACATGCTCCATCCTGTAAATAGACTTCCACTGAAAGAGTCACATCTCAAGCACATGCTGCAACAGTTCCTGCACATGGCTCTAACTGTCATGGAACTACTTGCTGCTAAAATATTGACATTTCCTCAGGCTTATGAAGAGGACAGCTTCTCCTGAAGGAATGGCAGGAGAGGAAACTCACCGGGCACTAATTCCTCTCTATCATTTCAGTTCTCTATAGTAAATGCGTGCCAAAACAACCCTAACATGTTTTTCAGTTGCCAGCTTAGTTTAGTAGCTTCATGTTTCTGAATTTGTGATGCAGCCTTTCATGCTCACACTTGCACAGAGATCTGCCCACATGCACCGTTACACTCCTTCACTTCCTTTCCCATTCCTGCTGGTTCTGGATCAAATCTGGAGCTGAGGGCTGGCCCTGGCACACATACCCAGTTTGTTTTTCTGTACAGCTCATTTTAGATGAAGGAAAAAGCTGGAGACATTGCAATCAGGTAGTCACAAGCAGCACCAGTCCTATAGTCTTGCACAGCCCAAAACTTTCCACCCTTTCTGTTCCAGGAATAACAAAATGCCATTCTGCTGATGTTTTCTTGGTTTGCAATTTGTATTCATTTCCTTAAAAATGTGAGTTCCTTCACCATATAGTTCTGACAGGCATTTGTCACTCCTCCAGACAGCATAGGAAGGATGAGTGTGTTCCTGAAAGGCTGGATGAACATGTGGACTTGCATGTCTAGGACTTATAGTGACTAAACCACTTTGCAAAATTTGGTTTGTTTTAACCATAACTTCACTGGGTTTTGCTGGCAGAAAAACTTCTCCAAGACACAACGCCTAAGAAATGCTAAATGCTGTTCAAAAAACTCGAGCAATTGCATGTAAGGTTGCCATAACTGTTGAGTTTGTAAAGACATCTCTACCAAACAATAGAATGGTTTGTGGTTGTCCCTAAAGAGGAGATATTTTGCAGTTTTACGTCAGTATAAAAGAATAAGGCTAAAAATGATATTTTCTCACACATTTTATAAAGTATAGTATGTTAGCTGAGGTAAGGTTTAACATTAGGATTAAAGACTTTACTGTCACATGTTGTAGGGAGCATCAGAAATAACACCTCATACATATTTCTTCACAATTAATTTTTTATCTTCTGTGCCTTAAACACTTTGCCAAAATTTCCAGGTCTCTGTCCTTCGTGGAGATCTTTATCAACTGGCAAAGTACACCAGTCTTGAAACGTTAATGTTAAGCACATTTCCACAAGAAAGTATTGCTTTAACAAGGCTGGAAAACGCTCTCCTTAGAACAGCAATTATCATTAAAGATTCATTATCAAAAGAGTAGTTACCTAAAGCAGAAAAGTATGAACAGTACGACTGATTCATTCCCCTGACAAAGGGTGACAGCAATCCCAAGATGAATATATTTCAAGGACTAGAACAAATTTGGTCTGTCTGTCTCTGTGTGTAATATGGCTCTTGCTGTATGACCAGATTGAGCACATCTTTAACGGATGCCAACAGGCAGATACCTTTAACAATGATAAGTGTCTCACACTGCAAGAGGACCTGTTCATATATTTTGAAGCACTGGCTGAATTTTCTCTCTGGTTTTTCAATTCCAGGTCATCTTCTCAAAAGGATTGACTTCCTCATCAACATCTTAGAACTCAAAGTGAGCCTTCACCTTCATACCAGGGGCTCATGTGCTTTCAAGCTGTTTGAGATTCCATTTCTGCTCATCTGTAGGCACACGTGGCACAAACTGTGATCTGCCTGTGTCTTTATCATGAATCATTTACATTCCTCTGCACAGTATAAAGCACTCAAGCTAGAGGTGCCCCACACTTGCTTTGTGTATGATAAGGATTTATTCACTCCCTGGCCCAGCCTTTGGGAAAAGGAGTTTTTCGTAATTAGTTTACTCCAGAGCAAATTTGGGAGGAGCTGGACATTAAGATTTATAGAGTTCTTTAGGATTTTTAATTTAAGATAAAATAGAGATGTGTATCTTTTAGAGTATATATTTGTACACAGACATTAAACTCTAATTATATATAGACTTATGTGTATCCACTTTAAATAATAGATTTGGCTGATTTTAGTAGGAATTGGAACCAGCAGATTGAATATTTTTTAGTATTACCTTATTAAGTCACAATGTACCTTTTAATGTGAAAATAATAACAAGAAGAAATTCTGCTTTGCCAAGACAAACAATACAATGACAGTAACCAACTGAGTTGGCTTTTTCTCATGTTGGAGTTGGGCAGGAATGCCAGACCAAATCATAAAATCCTTCCCCAGGCACAAAACTCTCAACAAAATCAATGGGAGTTTGTTTAAATATAGATTTAATTAAATCCAGAGTAGATGGCCAGTTATTGGTCACTTTGGTTGGGATGAGAGTCTTAAGGAGACAGTTGAATCTTTCCCATCACTGCCATTATATAAATGTTATTTTTGCTAGGATGTCTTCCTTTACCCCCACCCCCCAAGCAGTTCAGAGACAATAAAACACCAGGAATCCCTGAAGAGTGGTAAAATGCTGACATGATTTAAGGAGGAAGACTCTGATAAGAAGATAAAAATCTAATAAACAGAGTCTGGAGGACCTTGGCAAGTCTCAGCTGCTTGCCAGTGTAAGCAAAGCCCCTCCCAAGGAAAACAAAGGGAACCTTAATCTCAAGGACATTCCACTCACAAACCATCTGAAGGAGAAAGTCAAGGCCATGACCTCTGCAGTCTGAAGTTATGAGCATACTGACAAGAAAATATTTGACTTGGTTCAAGAAGCAAAATCAGTCTTTGGATTTTTTAATATCTTTTTTTCTTCCATAAGAGACAAAAATAACACAATGCTGAGTTACATGTAAATGTGTGCATATACACACACCTCAATATTAAATGGAAGAGATATTCAGAGGTATGGGATGCATGTATATTATTATTATGCATGACATATACATCACTTCCAATATCTGCACCCCAAGACTTCCCCAAAACAAATAAGTGAATTGTATATGACTGCTGTTGTTATTGACCAGAAAAGACACGGTGTCAGCAGATTAAAATGTTGCCTTTTTCTCTTTCTTTACGTAACTTTAGGCCACTTAAAAGCTTCTAAAACACAGCCAGGCTGTAATAAGTTACAAGGAGTGTAAGTTGGTTCAGATAAATCAAATGGAAACACAAAATGGCATCTAACAGCCAAAGTTTTCTCAGGCTGCAAAGATTCATTGTCGCCTTTGGTCACCATCTACTTACCCCTAATACTCACTCTCCTGCCTTTCTGTGGATGCTTCATAGGTTTTTAACATCAGAAATTAAGATATCAGCAACATTTGGAAAGCAGGCTCCTCAGAATGCACCACAGCTCTTTTCTGAGGTTTCTGCCCAAGTTGGATGGGTTGGTAGGGTTTAGGCACTGAAGGCATGAGGAGATGTGGGATCTTCTCAGCTCCCCAGGTGGTGTGGACTTTGCTCCTGTTAGTGATTGAGTCAAGCTCAAATTTAAGAAATGCAGGTGACTTTTTCTAAATCCAGATCTTTAAGCCAGCACAGCACCATAAAAATTCTTTCCTTTTCTACCTATTGCTGTTTATTGCTAGGGATCTGTAAACTCTCCTTATCTTGGAGGAAATTCTCCCCTGGTGCAGGGGATTAGGACACGGTGTGTCAATCTCCACTCACTTACGGGAAAATCTCCAGCTAAATATTTCATACAGATTTTTAATGCCCCATTTGTTTCCAGATGCTGGTAACTTTATTAAGGTTAATTGTAGTGCCCTGAAACATGGCCGTGAAGCACATTATTCACACACATTGCTGCAGCTCACTAATCCTGTGGGTTTCTTAACCAATGCCTAACACTTTGATTTCTTCACTGGAAGTTGTAATCTTCTCAGACCAGCAGAAATGTCTTGAGGTGCAGATCCCTAAGACATAATGCTAGATATAAGTAACCCTGTGCATTTTCAGAGAGAATCCAGACTTACCCCAGCTCTTCTTATGAAAAATAATTAATGCAATTCCTGCACAAGAATGATCATTACTTTTGCCAGTGCTCCACCAGAAGCTGGGAATTTGGATTTTGAGCTGTGGGGGAGGAAGTTGTACAACATAAAGAGAAGCAAGGATGATCTGTTAGAGAGATAAGCCTGACAAGCAGAATTTGGGTTCAGTCTGGAGCTAGGCTAGCATCCGTCAGAAGTCTGAACTAATCTGAACTGAACCCTGCCCCTCCAATAACCTGCCTTGTTGTTGTGGCACCTGATGACATTTTCTGCCGTGTTGTGTAATGACTTAAGGGCTGTAATGGGTTGCATGCTGCTAAATGTCATCAAATGCCATGAATCATAAACAATCCTGGCTTCTAAACCAGAGATTAGGGATATTTATGAAGTTTAGTCTCAGTTTGGGTTTTCCAGACTCTTGAAGTTCAGAGGGTTCCTTTTAGTCTTCCTTTTTTCCTTTTCTTTTTTTCTTTTTATTGCTCAGGCTGCTTCCTGCTGCTGTGATTGACCCTGCTGCTAATATACCCAAACTGCAGAGCTTGATGTTAATCCAAAGAAGTTGAATGCCTGAACTGATTGCCTGCTGACAGCCAGTGTAAAACCCAAAAGCATGACTGCAGATATTGAGATTAGATATTGGAAGATGGAAAAAAAATAATTAAAAGAAAAAAACTGGATGCAACTGTGCAGAAGCATCAGGAAACAACTCCTATTATTCCACTCCTCAAGTGCAATTTCTGGTTTCCAAAACTTTCTAAAGTGACAAACATTTTATTGATCCTATAATAATGAAAACAGATACAACACAGAAGCTGTAAACCACAAAGATAAAAGAGGAATAAAAGGACAAGGCACTTACTGTTGTTTGTTACAGTCTTAAAAGGAATTAAATGTAGAAAAAAAAAAAAAAGAAGAAAAAAGACAAGCAACAAAAAAAGTAGTGAGGGGGTTTAAAATCCTGGTTTGGTTATAGGTACACTGATTCACATTTCCATGTTCATACACGATGGTACTTCATGGGATAGCTCTCTAACGCTTTGCTTTTGTTTTACTTTATTTGAATCTCCTGAAGAAAGGACTGAAGATTATAATTATGATCAGTGGGATATTTCTGTTCCCCTATGGCTTTACTAGAGGACACCAGGGAATCACCCACACGCTTATGCACAAATGTTCTCCAGTGCCATGGAGTGACTCCTCTGGTCATGCTGGGTTACAGTGTTTGGTACTTACACGTGTACCCTACTGATCACATTTACATTATATATAAATATTAATAAAGGTGTTCTCCCCACCCTTATTAACAGTCGTTAAAGATTTTCTATTTGACAAAGATCTCATGTTGTCTGCCAGGTCATCTGATGCTGTTCAAGATAAATGTCCATAAGTCTTTTTTGAAAGCTCTTTTGAGACAAATGAAAGCACTTTGGTGAAACCCCTAAGAAAAAGAAATTACTTAACTGCTCTGTAAAAGGCCTGACTCTGCCCCAACCTATTTTTTGAGCTGCAGAATTAACCTTCTTATACATGTATTACAGCAAGAAGCACTGACACTGAGCAAATGTAAATATTCATTAATAATGACAAATCATTCTGAATGCTGCACACAACACAACCAATAAATGCAGGGGTTCCTGCATAAATAAACAAGCAGATCTGTCTGAAGGTTTAAGGCTTTATTGTTATATTTCCAAAGCACTTAAGTAATGGAACTCCTTTGGACACAATTGGAAATTCTGTTTTTGGGCAAGCTTCAAGCACCTGAAAGCATCTGCTTCAAACCCAGGTTTAAAAGCAAGGAGTTTGTGTTTATGCACTACTCTACTGCTGAGCCAAGCTCTTAGAAGTGTAGGCAACCATCCATCCCTCTTCAACTCTCCCTCCCCAGCACTCCCTTAACTTGTATTAGGAGTTGAGAGAGAAGTCAGAGGTGGTTATTGTGCACAAATCATCTGCTGGCTGAAGTTTTTGGTGGCAGCCCAGAGAGAAGAAGGAAAAAAAATTAGAAAAATTTCAATTTCAGGACCATTATTATTTTCATTAATCATAAGAGGCGCTGTCACCCCTGTCCTTATTCTTTAGAGGGAGATCTATTATACGGTCCATTTAGTCCAAGCCATATTACCTCATATGTTTTCCTGGCTGACCAAATAAGACTTAAGAGATAAAACAATTTACTGTTCATTATGATCCGTGTCACTGGAATCAATCTATTAACCTACATTAACTGGATATGTGACGATAGCTCACATACACGCTTCTCCAATTTAAAAAAAAAGAAAGAGAGAGGATGAGGGAGGGGCTGGAGGGAGGGGGGTGGGAAGGGAGAGGGAGAGAGAGAGGGGAGAGGAAATCAAGGCCCATAAAGTGCAGCAGACGTATAATTTGCCAAGCGAATACAACTTCATTTTCCAGCGGCCACTGCTGCGCCCTCCACATCTTCACGCAGCCCCTGACCTGTGAAGAATTCTAACAAATTGGCTTCTATTGTGAAGCCAAAAGGTGCCATCAATGAAGGGACGGTTCGCTGGTCCTAAAGTATGATGGGAAATCACAGGCTGGAATAAAGAGCTGCAGTTTTATGAAGTTAACCCGTTGAGGTTAAATCCAAGCGGGGAGGCTGGAACAGGCTCTTGCCCCTTTCGATGACTCGAGAGGAGTCATTCAGATGTGCTGCTCAAATGCAGGGAAAACTCCCTCACTGAGCCTGGCAGAAGGAAGAGTTTCTCTCTTCTCAGCAGTTTCTGCTGTGCCACAGTGAGGATTCATTCCCTCTGTTTTGCTCTCCATGCTTGATGGATTGTAAATGTCCAGGGGGAAGAAAGCGAATCAATAGGTGGCCTTCCCAATGCTCGTTTGCACAGCAAAAGAACTTCTGAGTAAACAGCCAAAGAGTTAAGGTAGTGCCACCTCTACATAGCTCCATCAGTCTATTTACTCTGGATTTGCGCTTGCTTATTAAGAGCTCATCTGGGTGCAAGTCCTATTTTTGTTATTCCCTCTCCCAGAGTGCTGGGGCCCTGCTGACAGCTGAAAATTAGGAGATATTTTCTTTGTGCTGGTTGCCTCAATGATTCCCATCCCACCCAAGTGCTGGCAGGGATCAATCCTGCTCCCAGTCACCATGTTTGAACCCAACCTCCAAAATCACGTGCTGGGAAGAGGTGGGAATGGTATTGGTACCATTTCCAAAATGGTTTTAATCTGCTTTTTGCAAGTATTAATGTGGTAAGTGTTAAGGTTCATATTGTTACTACAGCTGCTTTAATTGCATACTGAATGTATATAATCTGGCCCATATCCACTGATTCTAGCAGGAATTGTATCAAATTGGACTCATTTTCCCCCCTTGAGATAAGATGGACTTTAATAGCAGGGACAAGTGGGGTCATAATCACCTCCACGTAACATACACCTGCCTTAAGTGTTTCTTCCAGCCCATAAAATTACCTCTACATGCCTACAAAACCTGTGAATAGTCCAGGACTTGTTTTCTAATTTTTCTGTTAGGAAAGAAAAATAATGAAGGGCTGCTGCAAGGGTGCTCACAGTGAATGTAATGAATAGTAGAATAAAAATAATATTATGGTTGTGCCTCATAGTTTTTGCTCTATGGAGTAAGCCATCATGCTAGGAACTGGACTAACATTTTGCAGAGGCTGTCACTGCCCCACTATGCCTTCAGGCAAGAATAGAGACTGCAAATTAACAGTCTGAGGGAGAAAAAAGACAAAAAGCCTTGCCAGAGGCCATCCTAGAAACTCAGTGGTAGGACCAAGGATAGAATCAAAGCTATCTGCTTTGCCCATTTGACCACATTTTCCTTAATCTTTATAATGATTCCAGTCATTTCAAAATACATATCTATATATAAATACTAAAAATAAAAATAAATCTCATGACTTCCAGGGGTTAAGGGAAAGCTGTGAACTTCATCCTTAACGAGGTCTCAGGTTGTGTCTTTGGGCTCATCCTTGCCCTGTTGGGTCAGACACTGGTCCATGAATCTGGCTTCTACTCAGTCGTGTTCCCTGCTCAGCCATGCAGCCTCCAGCACTTCAGATCTTCATATCTCAGATTTCCCACTCGCAACATGAGGCTAAAAATAATTTTCTCAAGTCAACGGAACAGGCTGAGGTGCTCCTGGAAAACTGCAGGGCATGAAGTTCACTGGGGTCAAAAAAATCAGTCACTGACTCTGGCTAGATCCAGCATTTTCTAAGAAAAAGGAAGGATTATAGACGTTACAAAACCCAGTTCCTTATCCTCAAAAGCACAGTCTTCAAAAAAGTGAAAAAACCAAAACACTGCATTGGAAAACATGATTTAGTCATAAGAGACTTCTGTAAAATCTGCATGAATCCATGTAGAGGAACAAAAGACAAAATAAATTTTCCAAGATTCTTAATCCAGGACTGCAATTCTTCAATTAAAAAAGAACCAAACCAAACAACAGAAGACTAAAGCAATATAGCAAACCAACCTGTTTGCTCTTCTGTACTAAGAAATCTGTAAGAGCAGAACTTACCACCATCCAATTAAAGGAATTCAATGTTTATCTCACTGCAGGTAAATATTCAGTGATAAGTGAGTTAGGCAAGAAAAGGAGTAGTAAAGACATACATATCTCTCCTTGAGAGTCTGGAGGCTTAAGAAGAACAGGGAAATTAATGTACTGGAGGTCTAGTCACAGCTGGAGAAGGAAATAAAAGTTGGGAGTGTATTAATGTCATGGTCCCAGACTTTATTCCCTCTCCAGAGCACACACCATTGCGACCTCAAAATCTGAAAATTAAACTGAAAGGAAATGTTTATTCTCACAAAATAGCAATTCATTACTGGGAATGGAGATATTTAAGCAATAAATGATTGGTTAATGGCCCATAGGACCTTTTCTGCAGTTACAAAAACACTGTACGTTGTTAAACAACCAAGGATACCTCTTGAAAATGCCATGCTTACAAATAACATGAGAGTTTATTTGCTGCTTGATGAATGTCCATAAACAGATCCTCCCCAGGTGCCCTGACATTAAAGAACACTGGGGATCAAGGTGGGGTCAAAGTGAGGAAACAAGGAGTTGGGATGGAAGAAATTGTGCCTGTCTCTTGTCACACACCTCTTCAATGACTTACAGCTTGTCCATCTGTCTGCCTCACTGATGACTCTCAGTGCCATCTCAGTGTTGAATGAAGGGGAACAAAACCTGCTATTTTCCCCAGAACACAGAAGAGGATCTTCTGGAAGAAAAACATTATGAAACTGTTCTTAGATTACTGTAGAAATTATCAGATTGAGCATTTTATGGCTGTTGTAAAGTTTTTCTGTGCTTCTCATGAGAAGTCCAAGTTCACCAGACACCACAATAGCCCCAAGTTTTCCTGCTGAGCAGAGGAGTAAGTGCTGGACATTGATTTGGGGTCTGTCTCTCTGAAACAATTCCAAGCATCAGCTGTGACTGAGCAGATGACAAGATCTGCTGCTTGGTACAGCATTACAAGATTCAGCCCTTCCACTGGTCCCAGTCATCTCTGCTTAACCCTGGGCATTTCCAGCATGACAATTGCAGCAGGAATTAACTTAACCCCTAATGCCATATGAACATGGAAGCACAGAGCCTGGAGCAGTGACAGCACATGCAACTCATCAGAGTCATTAACAGTGATATAAATGACTTGTGGCATTTGGAAATCAAGTGTGTGTGTGTGTGTATCCACATGTGTGCGTGCATAAACAAAACATCTGAATTCAGGGCTTCCAGGGAGAAAATTTTCACTCCGTGTTCATCCCAGGATGCTGTTAGAGGTTCCTGGTTAGAAACATCTTTCTTCATTAACATTCTCTTCCTCTGCCAATCATGGTATAGACAAATAGCCTGATATATTTTAGTTTGTCATTTAGGCATATGATTTTTGTGATTCTCCCCATTCAAGAATCTCAGCGTCATGTGAACATGGCCAAGAAATCAACCTGCAGGGAGTGAAGATCCTGGTTTCTTCATCAGCAGCACAGTAACGTGGGGAGGCCTTCAAGGGCCACGTGCTTCACTTGACTGCAGCCACAGACACACCCCTAAGGCTGTGCGTACGTGGTAAAGGAACAGTTAAGATCTCAGTCTGATGCTTTTGTGAAGGTACAATCATTCTTTGGAAAGCAATGGATCTGTCCTTAATGGCACTATTTCTATCATATCTGTATTCACTGCCTACGTATTAGTACAAATATATTTGAATAATGCAAACAGATTTGACTATTACCAATTGACTTGGTGATTATTTAGTTACCATTTCATTCCATACAAGCAGAATTGATTATAAGACAGTAAGAGGATGTTTGTAACCAGCAATGTCATTCCACTGCACAAACATCCTTCCTTGAGAAGAGGACAAAAGAGCAAAGAGGTATGTGGTAACTGATAGTCCTGTTGCTAACTAGAAATTTTTCAAATGCAATGATGAAAAAGACAGTATAGAGACATAAACAGAAAAAAAAAATCACCAAAACCCAGTCTGTGGAGACTTGTTATTTTTGTCCAGAAAAAAGATACAAGAAGGTGATAGCAAGGCCAGAAAAAGAAACAGTGGGGTTATCATGGGGACAGCAGAGGTGACAGTCAAATTCCTACAGCTGGAATTCAGATCATGTACAGATAAGACTGGGGCAAGAAGTTATTCTTCCATAACACAAACCAACTTTTTGTTCTACAGACACAAGGAGAAGAGGTTTACCCTGTGGCCAGGTCTCAGCACTGCCTCTCCAGTGCCTCATTCCTTTGGACCAACGCGACAGCACAGAGAGAATCTGTTCCTCAATGAGTCCTGTCTGTGGCAGCTGATATGTGGTGACAGGCACTGCTATGACAGACCCAAAACTTTATCACTAAAGTTTCTTCCCTTTCCCCTCAGATATCCAATATCAGCTATTGAACTTCTAGCAGACTAAAAAACACTCAAAGGAAAGAAAAAGCTGTCTACTGGAAACTCCTCTGAGCAACCCCACAGGAGACATTTGAAGCTCTGGTGAGGCATCAGATTTTCAATTACCAAGTCACACCTTTTAACATGCCCAGAAACTGACTTGCTGACATGCTCTGAAGGGTATATGAGTTGCCAAGGTCTGCTGGCATCAAGCCTAAATGTTTCTCCTTTTTCTGCTCAGGTCTTCCATTTGGCATCAGAAGATGTCATGGTGCCAATGTCAGTCCACCTGGATTGTAAACAATGCTTCCATTCACCTCCCAGCATTTAATCAGTAACTAGTATCACTGGTATTTTCATTCAGGAGTGTTTCCTTTAGCTCTGGCTCCAGGTGCCCTGGAACAACCACTGATAACAAGAGAGCAGTCGATTTACCTGCTGTAAGGACACACCATGGGATATTCTCAGCTGCAGCCCAAGGCAGGGGGTTTGTAAGGCAACTCCAGCGTGTTGTACCTGTCAAAGATGAAGCAGCTGACAGAGAAGACCTGGACAATTAGCAGAGTCACCCAGCTGCTGGCTGGACCTACATTCTGTGCCCCTTGCTTGCTACTGCAGTCAAAACTCTTACTAATATCCTGAGTTAAAAGTCTTAGAAATATGCTGTGTGGAGCGCCCTACCTGGTGAACTTTATTCAAGAGGAAAATCCACATATTCTCTTTGTGCTTGGTTGTATTTCAGTATTATTCAACTTTAACTCATTGCTTATATAAGGGCAAAGCTCTGATGCATCAATAATCAAGAAGGCTGTATGCTAGGCTATAACTTTAAATTGGCATCAAAGATGACTTAACATGTCAAACCTTCTGACGACTCCTCAGGAAGGTCAGGAGGAAACAAAGAACTAGATTTGTCCTTAGCATACTTTCCTCCTTTTAATAGAGTTATGCCAGGGCCTGAAATGTCCATCAGAAAGGAGGGTTAAGTTGTCTCCAGCTAACGAAGATGAAAAGAATAATTTAATGGAGGTGGGAGCCAGAATGCAGTGTAGGGATGAAAGGACGAGCAGTAACTGAGACTGAATTTAAACAACTCTGGAGAATAAAACGATCCTTTAAAAAAAAAAAAAAGATAATTATGTCTTACAACAATTACCCTGGCTATGAAGCAAAATTAGCATAGTCCTTTCTAATTTAAATGTGTTGAAAGTGCCTGAGCATGACAGCAGAAAATTACAAGGTTTACGACACGGGCTTTGGTTAAAGTGATGGCAATCGGATTATTGTAGCTTTTTGTCTGTTGATAGCAATGATTGCAAAGTTACCTATAAATATTAACTATTTAGTACTGGGAGACTTTTGGTTTAGATAGCTAAGATATACCTCTCCTAGTCACTCCAAGGAACAAAGTTGTCACACAAAAAAACATTTTCATGTTTAAATCAGAGATTGTTCCTTCTGATTCATCAGTCTGCTTTTCTAATATAATTCTGTGAACAGCAAGATCCTAATTTATGATTTAAATCTTTCCTTAAAATGATAAAAATGATAATACCCATTTAATAACTACTTCCTACTTTATCTTCATCTTTCCCATGCAATATGGTAACTAGCCCAGATCAAAAATATTTTTATTTATGGATTGAAAGAACCAAGCTTGATCTTGTGTAGATGTTTCTCCTGGATTTCCAAAGATCTTTTCAAGGCATATCTTTAATTCCCAATATGAAGGCCTGCAGTTAAGCAGGAGAGTTATTAAAAAAAAATTAAAAATAGTAGAAAATCATGATCGGCAGTCACACTGCAGCATCAGTCTGGTAGTGGTGAATTCAAATGCAAATAAATTCACCTGGGTTTTGTCCTGGCTTGAGCAGAGACACATTGACTGCCTGTATTGCCCACATTTTCTTTACATGGGTTTTATCTCAGTTACAATGATGGCCATCAATTTTTACTTTGAGATTTCAAATTCTTAACAGTGTTATAACCAGGTTGTTTATACAAAAGACACTTTTCCTCTCCTTGGATATAACAGGCAAAACAATATTGAGCAAGACTTATGGACTCATGTGAGTTGGACTAGAAGTAAATCTTGGCCAAGAAAAGATGTGCAGCACAGGGTGGGACAGAGTCCAGTTGCATGCTGTACCCCAAAGTTCATCCTACACTTTTGTAAATATTCTGTGCTGGAGTCTGCTCCTGCTCCATGTGAATTCAAACACTGTGATTTATATTTGTACTAAGAAGGTCAGTTACTCAAATACTTTCATTTATTAAATTAGCTCTGCAGTAAATTAATATGATTTTCTTAAACAACTTTACAACTTGGGAGGTTTGGGAAACAGAATTGAGCTCAGCTGTTTCCTGTGGAATCTTGTTTTCATAACCTCACTGAATCTTCTCTCCTTGACTTGAGATATATCTATATGTCTATATATAGATAGATATAAATTTTTGTGCACACGAAGAGAAAAGCATGTGTAGATTAGAATTTAGGTTCAAGTATTAGTCTACTTGATTAATGATTAAACTGATTTGTTCTTTGCATTTTTGGGTCTGACATTCAGATTAATGTAGGTTCTTCCCAAGTTTACTAAAAGCTTTCTCCTCTTTATTTTTTCTTGGCAGAATTCTGAAAAAAAAAATCCATGCTATTGAAACAGAGGTTTATTGAATTAATACAATTACATAAAGAAGCTGTGTCATATTTTAAGTAGATCTCTGATAAGATGCTTTGCTCTGAATACTAAAAAGAACTTGGACTCCCTGTACGCCTGATTCAAATTATTATCAAAGACATTTATTTTTTGTATGTGACATGTTGTTAAATATGTTAATTTCTTAGAAGCACAGTGTATGAAGTGCAAGAGCAGCTGTGTAGGAAAGTGAGCTTCAAAATAACAAGGCTGAGCTCTTCTTGGGAATTAGTGTGGTCCAATGGGTAGGCAAGAGGCCGACAATTCCAGACACCTGGGTTCTGCTCCCAAATCTGTCATTGACCTACTATTTTCCGCTGGGCAAATCATTTCAACCTTTGCTTTTTTTTTTTCCTTATCCATAAAATGATCAGGAGTAATTTTTTTTTTTTTACCTTAGAAACAGTTTTGTGTCACTATAGTACACTAGAGTTTGATATGTGTAAATGCCTGTGAAGTAAAAACTTGGCATTATTCACAGATAATTCATGCCTGTTAGAGCCCCTGTATTTAAGGAAGAATTAGAAAGCCCAGTTGCATCTAGATTCAAACTCATGGCAGAGCTCAAAGGCTTGGCACAGAGAGCAACAGTGGACACATAATTTAAATGAATAAATGGTTTCAACTTGAATAGTAGTTCCATTTAATTTGTGGTGACTATGGGCAGGGCTATTTAATTGGCATAGTAATTGATTTTGATGATATTACCTGCTTGAGTGAAGGTTATATGCTGCAAAGGGAGCCACTGTGCTGAGGCAGGCAGAGAACCAATGATACCCATAGGCCAAAAAGGAATAGATCAGGGAAATCAGAACTTGGTTCCATTGCTAAACTGCTTGGCAATTTTGATTTATTCACTTCAGTCCTTCCAATTAATATTGAAATAATAGTCCTTTTAGGAGCTAGGATGGGTGAGTGCAACCTCATGCACATTAGAAGGAAAAAATTTAAACCACTAATGTTGTCTTCCTCCTGAGCAGCTCCTTTCTGCTCCCCTAGGTGTACTGAGGATGAAGGTCCATCATGGCATATGTTCACAGTAGGTATTTTTGTCTGTATCTGGGCTCACATTCTGGACAGCTTATGAAGAAGGAAACCTTTGGAGTTTCCATACCTTTGTGCCTCTAGAGGGGTTTGTGTCCATAAACATGATTTAACCCATAACAACTACTGAGATCTTATCTATCCTTTTAATATCTCTGAAGAGTACACGGTTAGACTGCTGTTTGCCTGAGACTTCCCTGCATTTCTCCTGCTGTTCAGAACCAGGAGTCTTATTTCATTATTTTCATATTTAAGGTACTAGTTTCAACTAGACCTAGTTCCAGGCCAGAGGAACAGGGATACTCCTCGGAGCAACAGAAGGAAAAGACTTGATAAACCACTTTCTGGATCTGTCTATTTATTCAGTTGTTTCTGTGTGTCTTGCAGGTCCTTCTACAATTTCATTATAAATCTCTTAAATGTGAGGAGTTTTCCAGCTTCTCTTTGAAAGTTAACCCATATTCTGTTCATCATAGAAAGGCTTAGAATCATAGAAAGACTTGAGTTGGAGGGAACATTTAAGATTCTATAGTTCCAACTCTCCATCCTGTTTTAAGATCTGTTTGGTGTCCAGAATTCCATGTCATTTCTCCAGTGAATTCTTTTAGTGGTGGAAAACATTTCTGCCCTAGGAGGAAATATTCCTTTTATTCCAGGGTTGGATCATTTCCCTTGAAAAAAATCACACCAGAGCATCATCAGGGATCAGGACCTGGCTCTCACCAGGGCAATTCTTATAAAGCCCAACACTTCACTTTCACACTGACACCTTTTCACAAAGTCCTGGAAATAGAAAGGAAAAATAAAGGTGATGCAAATGCTTTGGAAAGGTCCCTTTGCACCATCAGACTTTCAGTGTAAGCAAAACACTAGCCAATAAAATTTTTAGGCCCTTGCCATTTATGTCTACAACCCACATCTGAAATCCAGAAACAAAATTAGCAAGAGACCAAAAGGATCTCCCTCTTAATCAGAATAATTAAGGCGTGAAAGAACTTTCTAGGGATCTGAAGTTAAATTACTGGGAACTTCGTTTTGAGCATTTTTTCTTTTTTTCAGTTTCTGTTCATTTTATGCCTGAGTTTTACGTTTGCACTTATTTAAGCTGTCTGGGAAAAGAAGCTGTACATAAAAGACGATTAGTTTTTAAAGCACTCCAGGGTTGGATTGAGGAAGAAGTCTTTGTTTTGTTTTGTTTTCACTTGTTGGTGGGGCTGTTGGGCTTTTTTTTTCTCACTTTAGATAGGAGACATAAACTGTAGCTCTTAAATAGATGAATGCTGAGAATAAAATCACCAAAGATTTCTTTCTAGAAAGGAAAGAAAATCAACGAGAGAACAAGTAAAAATAATCTGTGTTGTGTAGCAGTCTTGAAATGATGCTGAAATACTGGGCCAAATTCTCAATGGATAGAAATCAATATACTTCCAGTGAAGTCCATGAAACGACATCACTGTGCACAAGCTGGGGGTCTGATAGCTACATATATATTTAATCTATCTATATGCAGCATTATAGGGAAAAAAAAGGAGAGAAAAGAAAAGATAAAAGAGCTCTTGAAAGTGAATGAAGTTGATTTTCAAAAAAAAAGGATTTTAGATGTTGAATATTTAATTCACTGATAAAAGGACCTTGATTTCCTGCATCCAGCCACCACAAATAGAAAAAAAAAAAAAAAAAGAAGGAAAAAAAATAAAAGAAAGGCACATCTTAAAAGGGAAGCAATGAGCAGAAACTGACCTTTCTGTGAGCAAGCAGATGAGAGAAGGTATTTGGTTAATCCCATCTGTCGCTGATTGGTCAGACAGAACCGTGTTGAAAATGTCTCCATCTGGGCTAATCTGCTCTCAGTTGGATGAGCTGAGGCCTTCAGAGTTAACCTGACATTTAACAATAATTACCCTTTCGGATGACCCTGGCCCAATCTCCTGCTCTCTTAGAAATCTCTCTTTTTTTGTGTGTGTTCCCAAACCCCTTGACTCCCATGTTAGAGATAGCTGAAAAGTGATGATACGATAATGAGATATGCTGTACAAACACACACATACACACTTGTGCCAGCCCACACCCAGAGATGCCCCATGTCCCCAACACTCCTCCATCATTTATCAGATTCCTGCGCCATATAGGAGAGGAGATATATTAAAAATCAAGGCGGGGATAATTTCCCAAATTAAAGAGTAGTCATGCTCGCTTGCTAACCTTTGTGTGGAAGCTCTAAGTTTCTTTCTGGCAGTTGGAAGTCTCTTATCTGTGGTGAGGAGAAATGGTGCATGGAAATAGGTTCAGATAGAAAAGCAGAGTTCAGAGGTCACAAAGGCTAACTGTAGATGAAATGTGGCTATTTCTTTTTACCTGAGGCTGGCTTCATCTTTCCTCTGAAAGGTCGTTGCGATAAAACAAAAACACATCTCAGGAGAGGAATCATTTATCTCTGGTCAGGTTCTCCCTTCCATTGTGGTACTTTATTTATTTTCCTCATCTTTTGACCACATTTCTTCCAAAGTCACCTCCTTCCAAGTATCCTCCTTCCACTGAAGTCCAGTGCTGAGTTTTGAGTGTTGGTAGAAGTTTGGTTTTGTTATACTTCTTGTCTCTGCTTTTACTTGGAAATCACGTCCAGAGACTTGGATGATTCCCCAAATCACTTTAATCTGTTGGTGATGAGCTGAAAAGTTTGAGAAAATAGCTATACTAATGGAAAAAGAACAAGGACAAGTCTATATGATAGGAAGCTCATTTCCAGGGTCTGATTTATTTCATATCTCCGCTCTGATCATACATAAATCTTGTATCTACCTCAGTTTCTTTATTTGTCCAACTAAAATTATAATAGTCATTTCACAAAAGTGCTATAAGATTAAATGTAAATCACCTTGAAATTCTTAAATAGAAGACAATTAAGAAGAACTATATATTTATACACGGTATATCCTCTTACATCTTGGGTTGGATCCAATAACCAGTCTTAATTACAGTAATTATACCTCTGGTCACAGCCAGAAGCTAGAAGTGAAGTGAAGAAATCAGGAAAAGTGTTTAATCGATGCCCTAAGAAAAACTTCTTTGTAAAAGTCTTGTTTTCTCAATTTCTAAACAGTTCTCAGCTGTAAATTCAGCTCCAAGTTTATGTCTTGACTTTGGACCAGCAAACAGCAAGGATTTTTCCAGTTATTCGCTGTACAGTTCTTTGTTTAAAGTCCATCTCTTATGAGGCTGGATCCCCCAGTATTTATGGGCAAAGTTCCTTTGACTGCAGAACTGCTGGGAATTACCTACCTAGATTTGTAGCCCAATTCTGAATATTTTCATGATCCAAGCAAACAGTCCATTTCACTGAACAATGTTCAAACAGTCATCCCTTGGCAAAATCTCTGCTTTTGCTTTTGCCAAGCGAGCAAACTGTGGCTGTTTCCTTGCCTCACACCCTGTGGTGACTAAGGTGACATATGGAGGAGCTCAAGTTCAGTCTGAGATTTTAGCAACTTATACATGTGATAGTTTCAGTACTTTTCTGGAGCCTACAGATTAATTTAGGTGTGACATCATCTTTGTCTTTTTAAACTTTGTTTCAGCCTGTTGCCTTTCCACAGGTATTCAAAAGGATTTGCAGAGAGGAATTCTTCCCTTGCGAGTAACTCATTAAGTTCATTAAGAACTTAACTCATTATTCATTAAGAATAATGATTTCTATTCTATTTTCCCCTCTCTGTTTCAAAATAAAGTATAGGTCCTGGACTGTTGTTCCCTGAAATCAGACATAGCTTTTCATATATGATAAAAGAATTTCTTTGATGGAGTTCTGATTACTCTCTCAGCCTTTCATATATTTATTTAGATCAAAATGTGTTTAAATTCTTGGAGAAAATACAAAAAAAATTCCCTTATCAAAAGAGTCTCTAAAAAGCAATTTTAAAATTTCCTGCAATTCTTCTATGTTAGGATGCTGTTTTTTACAGCAGCCTGGGCTACAAGATTTCTAGGTCTCTTTTAGAAAGGGTGGAAGCTTTTTTTTAACCTTTGTTTGTTTCTTCCTGGTTGCAGCTGCTGCTGATTTTTTGCCTTTGACATGTTCATGTAGGACATTCACGTTGTTAAATCAAAGGTGGACTTTCTATGGAAGAGATGGTGTTTGAGGTGGGAGGTGGGAAACAAGCTGACACGTGGACATCCATTCACCTGTACATCTGGTGATTTGCACTACAAAGTAGAGCATTCAAATAATACCTGCCTAATGTTTTTCTGTTCTCATCCTCAGGACCAATGTCCAGTTAAATTTGTGGTGGATGATCATAAAGCTAAAATGCTGAGCTCTTGGTTATCTGCAGAAGCATTTGAGAAGTTTAATTTGTTTTCCCTAGGCTGAAAAAAATGACTAACCAATTCATTATTGCTGAAATTGATATTCATATTGATTATAGGATCATTAATAGATGCCAAAGTTTTCCTCAGTGATGTGAAAGTGTGCAACCTAATTTTCTACTAGATATAATTAATCTGTGAAGAAAAGCAGTCCATAGTGTGTTTAAGGCATGTCCATTTGGATTTCTACAGTTTATGTACCTGTCCTTTAAGCTGTCTTTGTAGGCTGCCATTAATTATTGCACATTAAAAAATACACACTCAGAGGCCCATAGACACTGAATACTGAAGTAATTTCTCTTCCACATCCATATTAGCCAATACTTTATGCCCTGAATAAAGCAATTAAGGGGATGAGGTGAATAAGTTTTGCTCCAGCTAAGAAAGAAGAACATAATTTTGCCCTTTGAACTTCAAGGATAAAATTGTCTGTTTTATTCTCAGTGAGTGACACAGTTTGGAAGGTACCCTCAGCTGGAAGGAGGAGCTGCTAACCCAGCAAGGGTGCTGAGGTGTTATCCAGACCAAACATGTAATACTCATTCCTTACAGCAACAGAAGCTCATCAGGGTTTATTTTAGTTAGGTCATGTCAGTGCTGGCTTTTATTGATTCACATGATTCTCACATCTGAAATAGAACTATAATATCAGTGATTCGTACTGGTGGATTAAGTGTTTACCTCTTTGTTGTACAGGAGCTATATCCCCTGACAGTGTAATTGAACCAATGTTTTGCTTCAGCTGATTTCCATCCACAAACTGTTTTGGAGTTCAGAGAAGAGATCACCTTAAACCATTGAATTCTCCATTTTCACAGTCAATTAGTGATGGTTGCCAATATGGAGGAGGGCGAGGGATATGGGCTGCCCTTGAGAAAATGTCATACTATGCTGATGTCATAAAATAATAATACTGCATACTAGGCGTCATTACTTTTGCTAGTACATAAAGGCAGCCAAGCACCAGAGCTACTTGGCTGTACTCTTTACACAGCCTGGGTCAGGTAAAAAACTGTGCTGCTGGAAATGGAAGTGGAACAGCCTGTGCCATTTGGACAGGCTGAAATTTAATACCACAAGGTTAGGGTTTACAGCACCAGTCTTCCTATTATCCAGTTCCGATTGTCACCCTGTGTAAATTGGCCCAACAGCTTTGAAATCAAGAACTGTGTGGGCTCATGGTGTTTTCTCATTTTATGCCCTGGGAGAATTTGGCCAACCATTCCTCTGTATGTCACTGAAACATGGCTATATATACACCTATTAATGGCCTATTGAGTTACTCTGAGCCTTATAACAGCCTCTGTATTTACAGGCTCTTAGGAAAATCTGCCTGATGATCATGCAGGCAATAATTAAGCCCAGTAATACTCAGGCAGACAGAACCATGAACATAAAATTCTCCATACAGAATTTTCTAGGTAGGATAGAACAGATGAACTACAGGTCGGCCTTTGCCTCTGTGCTATTTTTTTTCTGTAACATGATCAAACCAATTAGCTTGATCACACTCTGACACCTATCAAACTGCAAAGGGGAAATACATATTTTTGGTAAAGGCATAGAACTGTCTGTACCCAGACAGATGGTAAACGTGTATCAGTTTCTTCCCTCTCCTCCTTAGTTAGGGGTTTTTTTTCCCTTTTGGTTTAAGTCACCCAGACCTTGTCTTTTCAGTAATGTCATAATCAGCAAGCTGAAGGCAAGGCTGCTGATAATTGTTCTTTATGTTGCTCTCTGTTTAGTATCTGATTCAATACATCTGCGTGGACACCATTCCATCACCTTCTTAGTAACAGAGGTGAAAAAAATCAATGGCAATCAGATTACCTTTTTAACAGAAAGGCTAAAGGGCCAGTGTGTTAAGTTCACAGTGCATCACCTTTCATTTAAAACATCTCACTTCTGGGGGTTCTGTTTTATTTTTTTATTATTTACCCTTTATTATTATTTATAGCACGGGGGGTTCCTCAGTATACCTTGATATAATTGCATTGGTCTCCCCTCAGTCAGACTGTGGCAGCTGTTTTCTGCAGGGTGCAGTGTTAGTTTTGATAAGACAACTCTGTCCCCAAGTCCTTGTTTCACATGTGGTTTGTAACAAAATCCAGGAAAGTCTGAACATCTTGTATAATTGTGCGCTGGGATTTTTACAGTTCACCCTCTCCTTTCCCCCTCATCCTCTGGGACAAACTCGAACTTACAAGATGTGCTGTGTAGAATAACTACAATGACATCTGATTTGGAAGAAATTTAGAGATTTTAGCAATCACAAAGAACAAAAAAAAAATTATAACAATTTCAGGATATGGTGTTAATAGCCTGTGATTCCCTGAGCACCCCAGTTGTAGAAATCTGGATTAATGAATCACTCTGATTGTAGTTCATAAACATGCTATGTTCCTTTTAAATTACTAAGAAAATTTATTAGAACCATCTTCTGTCCAGATATGGTTTGCAGGATTGCCTTATGCTTTCCCATATTTCCACTCAGTTATGTCTCCCCCTGCACCTCCAAGTCCTTTCTCACTGGTTCCACTAAATATGGGTGAGTTCTGTATCTGAATCAGTCATGTCTCTGCCATGGCTAAAACAATTCCTATGCATTTCCTGGATAAAATTCCTGGAATCCTTTCTGAGAAAAATAGTCCCAGCAGCACAAACTTTATTAATCAGGCTGGGATATCACAATTTATTATCATAAATATGAATGAGTAGGGAGTGTCTCTCACAGAGAGCTTGTCATCTTTATATCTATTACATGAGCTGTTCTCATCAGCCAAGGCACAGTTTAGAGTGGGTTGGAGTTAGGATTTTTAGTGATACTGACTCTTCTGTAGTTTGAATAACAAAACAAGTGGTTTGTATACGTTATTTCATCTCTCTTCCAGAGCCAAAGTTGTGCTTAGGCAGGTAGTTTGTGCACATAAGCTGACAAAGGGTTATGTCCAGCAAATCCTCAAGGGAAAACAACAGGCAGGATAAAAAGAAGTGGATGACTGATTAAATTCAACAGGGTCTTTATTTTTCATTCCTTGGAAAATGTTCAAGAATCTTTTAGCTCGAATTCCAGGTCAGATTGCAGGTAACTGTTAGAGACCTCTTCATCACAGATCCCTGCAGCTACAGTAATTTCAATTCATTAAGTGTTGCAGAAGTTAGTAATGATTTTAAGAAGTGGAATAAAATTACTTTAAGAAATGGTAAATTCCTTATGTGTTTTCTCCTCCCTTCATTTGGGAAATGGCTATCAAAAGTGCAATTTTGATAATTAATTAAAGACGAACCCATATCTAACAAGTTGCAGTCAAAATCCAGATGTTTGTTTTTAAGCAAAGATGCACAAGGAAAGCAATTCAGAACTAAGTGGGATGAAATGTTTGTTTCTGCCAGTTTTTTAAGTCGTGTAAGTCTGCAAACTACATAGAAGACCTTTCAGCAAATTAACATATATCAAAAATAGTAGGGGAAACATGGATTAATCAGACATTCAGAAGCAATGAGAGACTTGAAACTGAGTGCAGGCAAACATCACTCTGTGATTTTAGGACAGTAGTGTTTATTGAGTCCAGCTCCAGTTTCCCTCCTATTTTTCCAGTTGGGAATTTTGAAGGCCTGAGATATGTTCCCTCCTAGAGACAAACATGCTGCATCAAGGTCATGAGGAGGAGCAACTTTAACCTGGCAAAGAACTTGTACCCAAACAGCTTCAGCACTCAACTCCTCAAGCAGACAGCAGAGAATTTACAGCCTCAGCCTGCTCCAACCTCTCCATAATTATATATGCAACCCTACACCTCTGATAATTACCAGGCAGGCAAGAAGTTACCCTCTAGCCCCACATAACGTGGTCTATTTTGTACCTTGAATTTTCCAGTGGAAACATCCACTGAGTGGGGTTTCATGTTGTACTGCTGCATAAGGCCCACATCTGGTTTGAGTGGAGCACAAGGAAAGCAGGGAGGGGAAGACAATAAGAGGGAATAGAGGCAAAAAGAAAGAAAAGCTGTGATCCTGCAAAGCAGGATTCATGTGGCTACAAGGAGCTGCTTGTGCTGGGAAGGGTCAGGATCTCAGCTCAGGTGAATGGGAGGAACAGTGATCATCTGCAGTGTAAACCAAAACAACTCCTCACAAAATTCTTAGCACGTTGCATGGTACTTTTGCAACTGGTATAGAATTTCACACCTGGGGTACACATTATCCAGCACTGAAAGACAAGAGCAAGGTGTTTAAGGCAGATCTATAGAGGCTGCAGTATCAAACCTTTCACATTTCCTTTGCTCAGTTCATAGAAGAAGCTGCTTTGTGAAGCACTGGTCAGTTTTGGGAACCTGTGGAGAAACACAGGATGAAGAAAATGTGCCTTTTACCCTTCCACAACAGAATCTTTTAGCGACACAGTCCGTTTCTCTATCAATGAAGCTTTGAAACAAACTCAAGATTTATAAAGTGCATTGATGTAGAAAGCAGCACTGTCCATAGGAGTCTGAGTTTCTGGCTCAGGGAACCAGACCCTCCAGAGGCCCTACACAACTTGTGCCAAAAGTCTGGAATAAAAGGACACGTTTCTGTGTGAAATCTGTCTCTTCCCACACTTCATGTTTGCTAAGATGCAGCCTTGCAATGTAGAAGTGAAAAATGTGTGTATTTACTAATTACATAAACTACACCAACCTGGGGGAATTTGCAGGTGTGGGAAACTCAGCTCACAGGTGACTCTGATTACTCCAGATGAGAGATACTGAGGGCTGAAGGAAGTGGGAGATTTTTCTCCCCCTCGCTTGCTTTTGCAGTACCGCTGTCCAGGGAGCTAGAAGCAAAGGATGTTACAGTGAAAGGAAGATAAAAGCATTTCTGCAGGAGCACAGTTAGAGCTGGATGAGGATTAGCTCAATAAGTTTGTGTTTTCTCCAGAAAATCAGGTCTTGTAGATGGAGAATTTTTCTGTGGTACCTGGGTGTCCAAGCAAGGTGGCAGCCTGAGCTGTAGGGCTGTCTTCAGTGGGGCTGTTCAGAGAGGAAGGAGGGGGCTTGGTGCCTTCCATGACAATGTCTGTGCCAACACCATATGAAAATTATATCTTGTGCTGACTGAGTCTGAATTATACATGCTCAGGCGGTGGTTCTGGGTGCCCCTGAGGTGGAGAGGGCTGTTGGAGCTGAGGACTGCAGCACAGTCCTGGATGTGTCTGGAGCTGGAGGAGCAGAGGGGCAGGGTGCCCCTGCCACTGCCAGAGCTGCCTCCAGCCCTGCTGCCCAGCCAAGTTCTGTCCTCACTTACACAACAGCAATTTAGATCTTTGACCAAAGATTTATTTTATTATTAGGGACATATGTTTCTCATAACTATGGTTTCTGTCAGAACCCATGAGCATTAGGGGCTTTTTGTTGAGAATAATGGAAAATTCCCATTGAGCAAAGTTCCCCTATGCTGTGCCATTAACTTAGCTCCATATATCTTCAAGGGTGTGGAGAGGAAGGGTTTTAAATATTTTTAAACAATTAATTTAAAAAGCTTTTTCTTCCCTTAACTTTTTTCATTACAACTTGATAATAAGTTAAATAGTTTCATGAAACGTTCTTCTTCAAATTAAAATTAATGTGTTTCCATTTTTATAACCAAGCAACAAATCTTTATATTTTTGGAGCTGAGAATATGCCAAAATCTATTTACTTATAAAAACCCCCACAAGCCAAAGTTAAAAACAGGAATCAGTTGGGGTAGTTTATATCTGAACCGTAACACAAATTCAAGGATTTTGCAGGCTAAAGTGTAGGGATTGCTGCATCTGATTCAACCAGGGATCCCTGCCAGGATGAAAAAGGAAGAAATGTTAAGAGATTTAAACTTTTACTCCAGTAAAAGCTGATTTTTCTGTGGCATTTCAGTAGTCAATGATGATGTGCAAGGCAGAAAAACTACAGTTATTTCTATTGCAAATGGAATCACTAACTAGGAGAAGAGTAGAAGATGAATTATGGTCAAAAAGGAGATGGAAGCTACTCTTAATTACTTTTCTGATCCCAGAGGTACTTCAATAACAGTTTCAAACCTTGTTTCATATGTTAACCTGGGCACTACATATTTCAAACTGGGCTAGCAAGTCACTAAAGGTAATCAGGACTCCATGGTGTGATGTGAGGCAGGGTCCCACAGAAGACTAATGACACCAGATTTAATTGGAAGGTGTAGTTGATGAACCAATAAAATCCCCCAAACCAAAAGCAGCAATATGGGGGCTGAGGTTCTGCCCACAAGTGACTGCTTAATGGTGTAAAGTGTTACAGAGAAGAGCCAAAGTGATATTTTTGCTATTAGAGCAGACAGAAATCAGTTCACTTGCTTCCTTGTTTTGATATCTTATGCATTTAAGAGATTAGATTAATAACAGTCTAAGATGCCTGTGTGGTGGATGGGCTAATCTTTAACTATGTTATGGCAGAGTAGGCCTGCATCTTAATGTGGGTTATGCCTTATGTGATGAAAATGTCCACAAAGTCTGGAAATCCACAAAACCAGCACTGAGATATCAGTGCCAAAAATATGATGCTTCCCAATCTCCTTATAATGGTTACATTATACTTGTATTTTGATTACAGTACTTTTCAACAGGTACCTTTGCTACAGGTAGAGATAGAGGGGCTCCACAGAGTTTGACAAAAACATGATTCTCAAATGTTGCGCCTCTGTCATGTTTGGCTTGCCACTTTCTCAGACACCAGTTGCCCTTGGAGGACATGTGCTATCCTTATCAAAGAGGATGCCTTCTTTGGGATGGGGGATTATCTGCATACACCTTCTGCCTGACACTGAGAGCCAAGCACACAGGCTTGTCTGGCTGGAGACCAAAAACCAGCTTTAGGGTAGATGCATGACAAACTTTTCCACCTAGTGCTTATGTTTTCCACGACTTTCCGTTTATAAAGTGCTTGTAAAAACCACTGCCTTCTGTATTTTTTCCATTTCTTGTTTCTGCATACTAAATTTTTTGCATCTTCCTTCAGCTCATTTCTGGGGGGAAAGACCCTAAATCATCTGAAAAAGTTATCCTGACAAAATGTAGTGTGGGAAGTGCTTTGAGATCATGTAATGGAAGACCTCGTGAAGTGCATGTCTTTGAGGAGATGTTTATCTCACCCATTGTCTTGTTGCTGCCACATTCTTTGGTGGAAACATTTTTCAGTGGTAGGGGATGATGTTTTAACTCAGAGCAGATGTATAAAATAATAATAAAAAAAAATTATATCAAAAATTAGAAGATATCAACCCTAAGCTTTTCCATTTCTACTTTTATATATGGCCACATTGCTACTTTCTCTGAAGAAGAAAAACACATGACAGCATCTAAGGTGTCAGCTTTTTCGCATATTGGTGACAAGACAGAAGATTTCAGCCTGATGGCAATGACTGAAAAAAATCCATGCAGGTTATGAAGATGAACACTTTAGGCTTGCACAAGTGTCTGTCTCTTGCAGGGTTCCTGACAGCAGTCAGGGAGGCTCACAGGAGCACCACAACAGAGCTGCTCTCTGGGCTCAAGAGCTCTCTCAAAGGCTCAGATCTGTGCTGAACAGCTCAGTATGTGAAAAGAATGATATTCCAGCACTGGAATATTTGTTAGTACTTTTGGCTGTTTGTAAGTTCCCTAACCACCCCTGTGTGTGTGACTCGGAAGCTGCCATATTGCACAATGCGTTACCATGGTGGGTCAGATCAGAGATGCCTTGCCAACCCTATTCCAGCAAGAGAGCTGGCATGGAGAAAAGATGACTGAATTACTGGCCAATTGGGACATTTTCTGACCTACTCTTTAGGAACCAAGTCCTCTGAACTTTCCCATTATCCTTCGGCTTCATCCTTTTAATAGGGACCAAATCTCCATTAACAATTGAACACCGACAATAAGTGCCATCAGGAAAAGGAAATTCAATTTTAGTGGGGGATGACAGCCTTACCTTTTCGCGCTTAATTGGCCGTATTGTCTCCAAAAGTTAATTGGTTACTTAGTCCAGGTAGTTAGTAAAATGTTTAGCTGCGTCAAAAAGCCCAGGCTCCTACTGTTAATGGGGCATGAAATGGAATGTTTGATACTGCAAATAAAATCAGTGATATTCAAGGATGTTATGGTAGGTAATGCGTTGAAACTGCCATTTAATGGGTCCTGGAAGATTAGGGTAGTGTCAGCTGGAACCGCCCGGTCTCTTTTCTGACATTGTTAGTTGCCTCTTCATTTACTTAACGGCTGTCTGCACTGATTACATAGGCATAAAACTCCCTACAAAAAAACAACAGAGACACGCTCTATTAGCAGTCCAATTAGAACTATTTGCATATTACAGTTCATTTCTGCTTAAGTGAATCCCTAATACAACTTTAGGAAAAAAAAAAATTCTATTGTCATTTAAAAAAAAAAAAATAAAAACCACAAAAAAGATGGGAAAAGAAAGGAAAAGCCTTAAAGGTGATCTCTTCTCTGCCTCTTCTTTCTCCCTGGGTAAATTTAGTAAAGGTTTATAAAAAATAAGAGGTGGTGGAGCAGCCCAAAGGTAAGAGATTTCTGTTGCAGTCTTATATGATGATGACTTTTTAGAATGTCAGGAAAATCATGCCAACTTTTTTACATGGCCGTTGAGAAGTTTTTTCCTAGATTGCTTTCCAATATGTCTTTTTTTTTTTTTTAAGTTTTCTTTAAGACATCCAAAGGTAAATGTTAGATCAACCTTCACCTTGTGCTTCTTGAGCTAAATAGCTAATGTGTCTGAGAATGGATCTCAGGAGGAGCACACTTGACGCTGTGCAGTTCACCTACCCTATTAGCAAATGGTGGAAAATGATTCCTCCCCTTCTCCCAATCCTCTCCCACACCCTTAGAGGCTGCAGCTAATAGGGAGGGAATACAGCTCTCTGCTCCTCTTGAAAATACTTTTGTCTAAATTTAAACCCATTGTCAAATGGAATAGAATGGATGCCTTGGGACTGAACTGAAGCAGGTGAGAACAAATGCATCCAAATTATCAGAACTTCAGAGGAGCCATCTCCTGCAGGAAATGTGGGAGACTTGGGATGACCTAATTGTGTCCTTCAAGTAACCTGAAGGGATCCTACAGGTGTAGAGACATTTTGTAAGGGCATGTAGCGACAGGACAAGGGGGAATGGCTTCAAACTGACAGAGAGTAGGTCTAAATTGGATATTGGGAAAAAATTCTGTACTCTGAGGGTGCTGAGGCACTGGCACAGGCTGCCGAGAGAAGCTGTGAGTCCCCCATCCCTGGAAGAGTTCAAGCCAGGTTGGATGGGGCTTGGAACAGCCTGATCTAGTGGAATGTCCCTGCCCAGAGCAGGGTGTTGGAAAGAGATGAACTTTAAGGTCCCATCCATTCTATGTCTCTAGGAAGTAAAAGAAGCTGGGACTGGTGGTGGATGTTTGCTGGAGGCTTCTCTTTACTCATCTGTAGGATGGGAAGCGGAATATCCATATGGCCAAGTCACTGTGGGACTCTTGTTTAAGTGAGATCAATGCTTTTAGCTCTGCATCTGCAGTGGCAGCAACTGTGCCCATAAAAACAGCAAGAGAGCTGAGGGTCAGAGAAACAATCCTACAGGACTCTTGAGGTGAAGGCTTCTTTAAAACAGCAGCAAGATTGCTAGTAATAACCAAAGGAAATAATTTCTACTCTTCCTTTTAATTTCTACTTCCCTGTAGTCTGCTGAGCCTGTTGTATTTAAAGGCCTCTTTTTACGATGGTAATTACAATTTATGCACATGCTTGCTGGTGAGGTGGGTAGCCTGTTTCTCCTGTGAAATAAAAAAAATACTGATTTCCTCTTTTATTTTTTTCCATCTCTTTTGTTAGCATGTTTCCCGGGGCCCCACTCTCATGGAAACCTGGGGGCTGACAACCAGCAAGGAGCTTCTCACCTGCCTCTTGGTTGGCTGGGATATACCTCCAAGGGTCTCCAAGCCGGGCTGGCTGGGTGGAAAAGCTGAGCTGGTTGATTGGTACTTGGATTAGAGGCACCTACAGGAGCCCAGGGGAGATCTTTGATGTTGAAATGCTAGTGTAAATACCGACAGAGTTATTTCCAAAGCTCGCACAGTTCAATTCCTTTTTACATGCAGACCTAATTTCACAGGTCAGCCAACCCACCTCCGCTATTATCTGGATTTAGCGATTAATAGAGGATTTCAGTAGTTGACTGTGACAAATGGTGACTAGGGAAGGGGGGGGGAGGGAAACTGTTCTAAAACAAGGAAGGTTTTTAGCAGGTCGTTCTCCCCAAATCCATTATTTTTACTCTGACACACAAACAATTGCAAACAAGCCCAGAACCAAGAAAATCCCTCAATGCAAAGAGCACAATTCTCTGTTCCTCTCTCCTTCCACCCCTGCCTTGCCCATCAGAGGAGTCACAGTGTGCAATATTGTATTGTTTTTATGCCCTGTTGGGTCCTTTGTGTCCGGCCTCCTGCTTTATATCTAACACTCATTCACACTTATCAGAGATGAGTATTGTCAGACAAAACTCTGGCACTCAAACTCCCGCTGCCTTCCGGGGCTGCCCAGCCCCAGAGGGCACAGCCAGGGGGGACGGGCCCTCTGCCCCCACAGACACTCCCTGCCAGGAAAATGGCTTTCTGGAAAAGCACTGCCTGCTCATAAAACGGACCTAAATCACTGAGCAGTGATTAAGGATTGGGCAGTGCTTTCTGCTGCTGTTATTGAATACAATTTTTTTTTTCTCAGGTATTAAAAAAAAAAGAAAAAATCTGCAAGTTATTTTAGGGACTAGTTTCTTGCACAAGAGATGAATGAAAGAGAAAAGCAATACTTGGAAAATATTCATTTTCTTCCTTATATATATATATAAAAAAGGAATGGCAACTGGAATTGCCTTTTTAAATAAAACATCAGCCCAGGAATGCAAACTCTATTCTGTTTATATTCAACATCTATTCTGTCTTTTTTTTTTTTTTTCCTGGTTCAATGTCATGCCTAGTGGAATAGCAATTCACAGAAAACATGGGATAAATCATTAGTTCCAGTTTATTCTACTTTTATTTACAGCAAGGATTTCTTTACCACTGAACAGAATTGATTGCTGGTGAGGGACTATTTGATTATTAGTGTGGGACTACTTGGGCACTGTGGTAGTCACCAAGGGAAGGTGGCTTTTTTGGGTGCAGAGGGATTGTGTAAAGACTTGCTCCATGGTGTGAGAACATGTGCCTCTTTCTAAAGGTTATTCTGCAGAGAACTCCAGATTCTGGAAACTGTTTTACCTTTTATTTCCATTAATTAATGTGAACTAGCAGAGGATTTGTTGATTTAAAAAACAACAAAAAAGGATAGATTATTGGGTACTGCAAATAAAATCTCCTCACTTATTTGTTAATCACAGTGGTGATTTTATTTTGCTTCTCTGTGAGTGACAGGGAGGAGTCAGGTTGCCAGTTGCACTTTGCATTTATGATTAGATTTCCTTACTGATCCTCCTGGGATTTCCAGTACTGAAACAGGAGAAATTTATTTACTTTTATTTGTGTGTTTTGTTTTTTTGTGCAATTTTTCTTTTCCCAACAGTCTCACTCTAAAAAAAAAAAAAATCTGAGTTTTGCCCTCAAAAAATTTGCCAGAGGCTTTCAAACTAAAAAGCTACTTTTTGTTACCACTTGGAAATTTGCATGGCAAACTCTGGTGAACTTTAGCTGCACGCTGATGACCCGTGTGCCTGCGAGCCAAGAAACTTGCCTTGTGAAGGGAATACACGGGCTGAGAAGCTCCAGGGTCAGCTGGAGCCAGGAAATGCAGTGTCACAAGGAAAATAATTTGCATGAGTCCTGCAAAAATAAATGGGCGTATTGACATCTCTGGGCCCAAGTCAAACTCCGAGGGTGGGTCATTCTGTTCTGGTTTTGTGCCCATCTTTTAGGGAAAATCAGAGCTGTTTTGTTATTTTGTTTGTGTAACCAAGAGTCATCTTTCTCCAGTCTTGGTTTGCCTGTGCGGGACTGGACTCCAGTTCTGGAGCCCTGGCTCTGAGCACCCTTGTCCTGACCCGGCGTTCAGCAGCAGGATCACATTACTAATGAGGGCATGTTTGAGCTCAATTAAAATAAATACATTTTACAAAACTCAGCCTAGTTTCAGATATTCAGGCAGCTGTCTCTGCCAATCACCTGCCAGTTAATTGCTTCAAGTCCTTTCCTCTAACTTAAAATCCTTTTAGCCTCTGCTCAGGGACAAATGACTTTTCTTGTTCCTTTTTGTTTACTGCTTTGGCTGTACACACAACCCTTCTTGGAAATCACTTCTTTCCCAAGTATGGTACTTTGGCACATGAAATAATTTGGCTTTTTTAAAAAACCCAACCAGATCGCAACATTTCCAGTATTTCTGTCCCACTGGAAGAAAAAAAAAAGAGGAAAAAAAAAGACAAAACAAGGGAAGATTGGATTCCTCACTTGTTGAAGAACTGGCAGAACAAATCTGTTCATTAAAGAGAACACAGACAAGGAAAACATGGTATTTCTGACTTTTTAATATCAGGGTATATATTTTAATATGTTTTGCAGTATTTTTGGGGAGAAGGAGGCTAAACCATATATTTTCTTATTTTATTTCTTTTCCCCTTTGCTCTTCCTTCTGTTAAGTGATGGAAGTTCCCATGTTGACAGCACTACTTTAGATCCAGACTCCTGACTGCAGCACATTCCTTACTTCCATAGCCCTTCTCTCCTGTAGTAACTTCAGTCCCAATCTCTGCTGAACAAGTCGCTCTAATATATGTATGTGTGTCTACTCATATAAATAAATACATTCCCTGCCCTCTGTAATTGCATCAGTAGCATCTAAACTTGTTGAAACACAGGCTTCTTGTTAGTTTCCTGAATTGGCTGTGAACAACTGTGTTTTCATGAGCCATCCTAAATCTTTATAATCAAGCTGGTGGTGGAGACAATGCTGCCTTTGACCACACTGAGCTCTCACTGAAATTCACAAACCAGTTGAGTATGTCTTCCAGGCATTTTTCTCTGGTTTTGCCTTTCAAAGTCACAACAAACATTTGTGTGTTCTTCAGGTTTATGAAACTCCTCTATGTTCTATAATTTTATTCTTTTTCTAGCTCTTCCCTGGGCTCCACCCATGCGTTCCTCCTGATAATTCAGTGTCCAGTACAGAATTACAGGTACACTTGTAACAGAGTTTTGGCAGACAGACCTTTTTAAAGCCAATGGCAATTTCATGCATACATATCCAAAGGTATTGTCTGACCCTCAAGGAATCTTGTGGTTAGACATGAACAGTGAGCATTTGATTACCTGTGTGCACCTTTAATAATATGTGTGTGTAATAAAAAATGAAGTGCCTGGTTCCCTGCTCTGTTACTCCATTTCATGATGGAATAATTGAAATGAACAGGACTGCACCCTGCTGAAAGTGCTGTAGAGGGATGTAAATGTGTTCTCTGCTAAGTTTTGGTGCAGTTTGTGAGGGAACTTGGGAAGGTTACCTCTCTCTGTGGATGCCCCATCCCTGGCAGTGTTCAAGGCCAGGTTGGATGGGCTCCAGTGGAAGGTGTCCCCGCCCACGGCAGGGGGAGAATGAGATGATCTTTTAAGTCTCTTCCAACCCAAACCATTCCATGATTCTACATTCCTGTACATTTAACAAATCCACAGAATGAAAACACACCAACACACTATGTTTCCATCATTGATTAAACAGTTTCATGACCTTTTCAGTGCGAGAAATAATTGGCATTTTTAACTAACAATAAATTGATCCCATTATTCAGTATAGAATATTCCACCAATTTCAAACAGGATGCTTATTAAAGGGGCCAGCTACTTTCTATCAGTCTCCTACACAGGTAAATAAGCAGAGCTGTTATGTGGCATCTATGACAATGGCAGGACAAGCCATAAACACAAACATTCACACACAGCCAGGTCTCCAAACCTCCTGTTTGCCAATTACAGTAATGCTGATGACATATCTAGTTTAACGCACACTGCATTAAAATTGTCCCCCCTTTTCTAGGAAAATCTAATTACACCAAGCCCAAGCACTCAATCAAACCTGTTATTCTGTGGCTAAACAGCCCAGTGTTAATGCAATTTGAGGAGATCCAGGCCGTGACTGGGAACGTCATGTATTAACAATATCTAATGGGAGCTCCCGTAGGTAAATGAATATGCTAACAAGCAAGGTCGCTGCTAAATCTAATATCTTTAAGCTGTTTAATTCCAAACAGTCCCTTAATAAATCAATTGACCGGGAGAGCTGATGCCCCTATCAATTATTCAAGAGGGCAAATAAATATTTCAGATGATTTGATAGGAAGGCTAGTGTTGGCCTTATAGAAAGCTTTGCATTTCATTAGCCTCTTGCTAAAAGTTTTATAATGTGCAGAACAGTGGTGGTTTTCCCTAATCTTGAAACCCCAAGTGTGGGGAAGAAGAGGCTGAGGTATCCTGCTTCAACCACCTCATCTGCTAGGGACTTGATGACAGCTGAGATGGGAAGAGGTGGGAATAGTTTCAGGCTTCCTAGTGACAACTTCTCCACCCCAACAAATGACAAGAGGAAAATCAGAACACACTTTCATTTCTAGGGGATCCAAAAGAAAAGTAACCTTAGGAAGCTCGGATTAGTGGTTAATGCCACGTGCCATGCTGCCTTTTGTAAATGGGGGAAGTAATTTGTGTTTGCATTGGATTATTTGTGTGTTTATGTTAACACTGAGCCGTGATTCAGGTTTGCCAAATGCAATTCCCTTGAAGGAAAAGCAGAGTTATTAAAAGAGGTGCTGCCTGTAATTGATCTGCATTAAGTAAGTGAAGCTTGCAAAGTGCTTGAGATACTTGAATGGGAGAAGCCAGGGGTGCAAAATGTTATTCTATGAGAGCAAAAGTATTATCATGGTATCTGAAAAATTGCTGATCATTGAAACTTGTGGTTTATTATAAAATCAATAAAGACAAAGTTACAAGAGACCGGCAGAGAAAATGTACCTGAAGCTGGAGAACAAAGAAGAGGGAAGTCCCTGTGGAAGCCTCTTATTTAAGCGTGTGTAAATTTGCTTGCCTCTGTCCAATCCATTTATACCACTAATACAGATTAAAAGTCAATGATTACTTACATAAGCATTTCAGTTTAGGAAAAGGAACCTGTGCCATAAAAACATGATCTATTGTTCTGCAATATGTCTCTGTACACGGATCTGTGTCTCCCTGAGATAAGTCAGGGTCTCATTCCTGCCAGAGCTCTCCCACCCATGTCTCTCCTCCACAGAGACTCCCTGCAGCAGAAGGCTGAAGAAACAGCCTTAGGGTGTAAGTGTGTTGGCACCAAAGTCATCAACACTGAGCCTGAAGCCTCCCACTGAGTCTCATCACTCTGGAGAACATAAAAAAATGAGATTTCTTGCAACAACAACAAGCAAGGAGGTCTCTGCCTGGCATGATGCTCACAAGGGAACTCAAACTCCCCAGCAGTGCTCTCCACGTGGCCTGGGTTCATGCTCTGATAAGAAAGGAGACTCAAATCCTGCTCCCTCCAGAGTTACAGACTGTATGAAACTCTCCAAAGGGTGGTTTGCAAAGACCTCCTCCCCACCAATGCAGCATAAAGGATTTTCTACAGTATGACAGTGATGAGTTCCAGCTACAAAAGTCCTTTTGGTGGGAAGATTGTTCAAAAATTAAGATGCAAGTCAAGTTTTTAAATCATTTTGGACACATAAAAAAACACTACACTTTCAGAACTCGACTAGAAAAGCTTCTGACAGTCCAGACTGGGTCCTCAACAGAAATAGCCTGATTTACGCCTCCTCTAGAGCAGGCTCTTGGTTCTTTCTGCTTCTTCTCCCTAAATAGCAAGATCCATATAAAAATCACTGAATGAGGATTTTCTATGGCAGCAGTTTTACATTGCAAATTACTCAATGAGGTATGAAAGAAACATCTCAGCTGCGCAAAATCATAATTTAAATGTTGGGTTTGGTTTATTTTCAGCTCCATGACTCAATGGGGTAGATCCTCTCTATGGCACTAAAAGTAAAATCTGGCCAGTTTTAAAATACAGTGCAGGGATTTCATCTCAATCATTAAGTAAACTTTTTCTTTCACTCAAAATGGCACGCTGTCGTGTGGGTCTGAAGCTGAGCCTGGGTGCCACAGAACATTGTGGGAAATGGGAATTACTCTGCATGTGGAAAATGCAAAAGTAATACAAGGATACTAAGGGATAATACAATCATTTACTGAACATAAAAATTGAATCCAAACCACTTTTTTGTTTAAGTTTAGTTTCTACTTGTTTCAAAAAAGCAACTTCTTTCAGAAATGAATTCTTTACTTGCAAAGAATGTATGGCTCCCATAAGCACATGTAAGAGTGAGTCCCAGTTCCAGTTTTCCAGAGGGAAGACTTTTTCAATCCCTTGCAAAAGCTTTCTCTATTAGAGGGGACACAATCCATAGGAATTTCTTAGAAAAACAAAGGTAAAGTTATATGGGAAATTGGTGTAAAAGGTTTTCTTTTTTTTTTACCCTTTCCCATTAAAATAGAAATTCCCTAAACATTTTCTTTAGATTCAGTTCATGACAGGCCTTTCAGATTCAGCTATCCTTAGGGACCTCAAGGACAGTGTTGGTGAGGATTTTAAGAAAATATTGATGCAGAAAATCACATGAAGTTTTTTTGTTATATTGAGTTTTGGGGTTCTGGATAAGGAATTGTGGAGTAAGTACATGACAATCAGGTTAGTAATTATTGAAGCTTTCATATTTCTTTTACTCCCATAATTTGAGATTTCCATGAAGGACAGAGTCTGTCCTAGTGGGACTGTAGCTGTAGAGTAAATATACACAAATGCTCTGATTTGTCAGCAAAGCTTCTCCTATTAGCAAGGGTTGTTTTGAAAACGTGGCCCCTCACAGAAGTACACGGAGATGCTGTTGACGTCACTTTTGTCCTTTTGTTCCTTTTCTTCAAAAAAAAAGAAAAAAGAAAAAAAGAAAAAAAGAAATATATAAAGAATAATAATGAGAGAGTGTTCATCTAACTCATTCACAAGGTTCTACCTGCCATCCCTTATGCTCAATGAGGATGTGAGGGCACTGTTAGGCATATGTGCATGTAAATTACCTCTAACTGCACATCTCTATTATAGGCAATTACACTAATGTGCTAGAATGATACATTTAGTGTCTTCAGAAGATAGAAGCTGGGTGGAGGGCAGACTGATTTGAAGATCAATCTGGATGAAACAAAGAATGGTATTTATTTGGCAGACCACTGGGGAGAGCTGGCTAAAACTGCAGAATGAGATAACATTAGCCATTTGATAAGTGAGGGTTGCAATTTAGGAGTCTTATTTGCTTTTAATTTAAAAAAAAAAAGGTCTGTGGATTTCTAGGCTAAGATTGGGAACTACTTTTCTCTGTATAATAGGTATCTCAAGCAGTATGAATTGGCAACCAGGAGACGTGCCAGGTGTTTGAGTTTGGCCTGTCCAGTCTGTGCCTCTATTCAGGAGTCAAAATTTGGGTTCTTGTGCTCATACATGCAAGGCAGAGCCCCCGTGGTCACCTCCCTGTGAGCAAGAAAAAGTGATGCCAGCTTTGTCTGTGAGGTTTCCAGCCAATTTAGGAAGTGTTTCTTTATAGAGAAGGAGAATTCAATGCACTTGCCTGCCTGTGCCTTCACCACTTCACTCCTGAAATGCTCTTGGCTGGACAACTTCTGTTGACTGAAAAAAAAAAAAATCTGAATTCATAACAGCAATAACTTTGGAGGCGTTTGTTCCATCCTGGCTGCTTTACAGCTTTGTGCAGAATTTAGGTGATTTTATATTAGTGCCTGAGTCTCAAATGCTTTGCTTAGAAGTTACAGGTGGAAAGTTCTTGCTGCTACAGCAAAGGAGTCTTGTGGTGTGGAGAAATATCTGGATTAAAGCACCAGCTGTTCCCATGACTTTCCCAGCCACAGAAGCACCATGACTATGGGCTGCTTCTGCTGCTTGTTCATGTCTTAGCCTTGCTCTTGCTTTCATTTGGGCAGAAACAGAGGAAAGTTGCATGAGATTACCTGTGAGGGCTGAGTGACAGCTCAGGTGGCACCACTACCCAATACTTGTATCATAACATGAGTTTTCTACTTTTGTCCTTATCTTACACGTGGCAATCCTTATGGGAAACTTAAGAGACTTTTCATACTATAACAAATCCATAAATTTAAGATGTAATGACATATCAAAGATTATTATCTGATAATATATCTTTTTTAATGCACCAGTACAGGCTGGGTGCTGACCTGCTGGTCGTGGTGGATGACAGACTGTCCATGAGCCAGCAGAGTATCCTTGTGGCCAAGAAGGCCAGTGGTACCCTGAGATGCACTAGAAAAAGCACTGCCAGCAGGTCAAGGGAGGTGATCCTTCCCCTCTGCTCAGTGCTGGTGAGGCACATCTGCAGTGCTGCTGTCTCCAGTTCTGGGCTCCTCACTACAAGGGAGACACGCAGCTCCAGGCCCAGGAGAGCCACTAAATTAGTCAGGAGCCTGGAAAATCACTCTTGTGAGGAAAGGCCGAGGGAGCTGGGCCTGTTGAGCCCAAGAAGAGGTGAATGAGGGTGGACCTTATTCAAATTGTAAAAGGGTTTGATAATCCTAACTGCTTGCAGGTGACAAAATAAGAACACTTCAGGACACTGTCCAGGTGGATGTTACAGGGACACAGTGCACAAGGCACAAATGGTGGGACAAAATTTTGTATATTTGTGGGATGTGGGGGAAAAAAGAAACAGTGGATGGAGGGAAAAGAAACACAAGAGAGAGAGAACTCTGTTCCGTATGAGAACAAGAGGATAAATATCGTTTATTTGCTTTCTGAAGAACTTAGCAAATTTTACACCGAGGGCCTGCTTTTTTGCAGGGATTTGCTTTGCATGCTACAGGCTGCTTTAAAGAGTTTTCTGGTTTTACATTTGGCTGCACCATGAGGAGATTACTTCCCAATGCTTAATAAATGCAGGAAAGGGATCCGTAGGGCCACGCATTTGCACACACGCATGCATGCAACTGAGATGCCCAGCAGATAAGTGCAGTATTTTTGTTTACAAGGAGATATTACACTGGAAATCCTATTAGCAATCAGACAGTCTGCTGGCTGGATTTAATAAACTTCAACCAAAGGAGTTACTCCAGCTGGCATATTAACCCCCTAAAGGCTCGGTTTTACATTTTAGATGCTCCCCTAACTTGTGGAGGGATGAATGCACTGTAGGCACAAGCAAAGTTTTGCCAGTTAAAGTGTTTAGGATCAAGACAGAAATTCATGAAGACTCCAAATAAGGTGATTTTACTGCACTTACATCTGCAACATGGGGATGCTGATGCATCTGAATAAATGCCTTGTCATGATAAAATCTACTCCCAGCTCTAGCCTTAGTCCCATGGAGTTTGGCACTGTGAGAAGAATGGAGGGACACATCCCTTTTCCAGGAAGCCAGGCTGTGATTTGGAAAGGGGATATAGGCAATCCTATATCCTCCAGCTCCTCAGCATCCGCATGTGTAAGTCTTGCTGCACCATCCTAGCTTAAAAAGACAACAAGCAGATGGAGACCAGGGAAATAGGATGCAACATACACAAATTAAAAAGTCGCAGATGTGGCAGACGCATATCCTATTAGTTTTGTCTAGAGCTGGTTGAGAAATGCTAGGGATAAAAATTCAAATGGTTGTTAAAAAAAAATGGTGTTGAGATACGTAAAGACATTTAACCTCCTTGTAGCTTTACCTTGTGCCATTTCACTCACCTTGGGGCTGGGGATGTGCACAGGTGAAAGTGAGAGCCCAGAGGAAGAAAACAGTGTTAAAAGAACCAGAGTGTTTGAATGTATGAACCTCCAATGTGTGATGGTTTTATGTTTACACCCTAAAACCTGTTGACTATTTGTGTTCTCAGGTAGTGTCTTCAAAGATCCTGAAATCTGTAATCAGATTTGAAATGTTTTTTTTTATTATCTTCAAGGATTCATTAGGTCAAATGATAGTTTGGGCTGTGGTTCAGAAAAAAAAATTCAGATCTGAATTTTTCTTTGGTCAAGTGTTAACACAGGATCAGAGAATCCTGAAATGACTCTTTTCAGCTGTTATTTGTCACGCATTTTGAGCTATTAGCCGTGATTACACTCACAGCTTATGACTCTTCGTCAGCTTATTTAAACTCAGCCCTCTCTCTCACTGTCTGCATTTCTAACTGGATATCTTTTCCTGAGGATGAATCATTCAGCACCACTGCTCTGATTTCCACTCTCCTTTACTCTCTGTGAACTGAGCATGTTTGACAAATTCTGATCCTTTCTGAAAATACCTGGCTTAGTTTTACAATATTATTTATTTTTATAGCCCAAAGCCCAGCAGGTGAAGAAAAAAAATGAAGACAATTTGGTAAATAATGAACACAGGGATGACATATTGTTTTCCTGCAATGAGGAATAAATGCACTTTATTAAGTGACCTTTACTCTAGTGGCTGCCAAGAAATTGGAGATAATAAAGCTCTCACTTGAAGAGGAATTTAGTTGAGACAGGGTATTCCTTCAAAAAAAAAAAAAAGGAACAATTTCTTTATTGAAATGTTGTTGTAGCAATATTGATACTGGCTAAAGTGTGTTATTGAGACCATTTGTGTTGTTGTTCTGTCTTTCTTTTAATTAATTTATTCTTGCAAATCCTCTGATTGAATTACTGCAGCAAATGAAAGTTTAATTCCCCACTCTGATACTTTTCTGGCTTGCAAATCTTTATCCTGGCTCTTGGTTTACTGTTCCCCGTCTCTCCAGGAGGCAGAGCGTGTTTGCTGGGGATGGCACTGGGGCTGGCCAGTGCCACCTGCCTGTGTTTAGCCATTGTTTCCATGTACAATCATAAGCAACTTAATCAGCTTTGCATCTAAAGGGATTACCATGGTCAGGGACCAACAGGAATCTTTCCACTGGTTTCAGTGTATTACTGGTCTAATCCTGAGTGTCAGGGAAGGCTGAGAGAGAGGACAAGGGACTCTGTGCGTGTTGGTGTGCAGGATAACGTTCACTGTGCATGAGATAGTGAAGTTTTGGGGTGGGTTGTGCCTAGGAAGGCATCAGTCCTCCTGTAGGGCATGCCCAGAGTGAACCATTCACCCCTGTAGACACTCCCTGTTTGTGGGGTTTAAAGGTTTTACATGGCAGGCAGGAAATTTAGCTCTAGAACAAGGTGTAGTTCCTTTGGGTAGGGGTGTGTTATCCAATAGTGTAACAGAATGGTTTGGGTTGGATGGAACCTTAAAGTTGACCCTGTTCCAACCCCCTGCCATGGGCAGGACACCTTCCACTAGATCAGGTTGCTCAAAGCCTTGTTAACCTGCCCTTGGACACTTCCAAGGACGTGGCATCCGCAACTTCTCTGTGCAACTTGCTCCAGTGCCTCAGCATCCTCACAGGGAAGAATTTTTTCCTAAAACATAAACTAAATCTTCTGTCTTTCAGTTTGAAGCCATTCCTCTTTATCTTATCTCTTCCTGGCTTCCTTGTAAGTCCTTTTCAGACACTGGCTATAAGATCTCCATGTAACCTTCTCCATGTAACCTGACAAGACAGAAACATTGCCCCAATAACTCTGCAGTCACTCTTGATTTTGACAGAATGGATTTTGTCTGTGCACCCTATTTCTTTCATACTTTTAAATTTAGGGGTAGCTTCCAGTGGTGTTTCTGCCTGTGAAACCTACACTTGGGGCTCACAGACACCAGTCACCAAGAGCCAGACAGCTCTTCTCACAGGGCTAAATATGTTCCTTAATGTTCAGTTAGGGATGAGCTAGACCACATAACAGGCTCCTCATCCAGCAGCCAATTCCTGGGGGAAGCCAAAGCCCAAGTGGGAGATCGGGTCCCATGAGCCCCACAGCCAATGCCAGCCACCATGTTCTACCTAAGCAAGGATTAAGGACATATCCTGCACTAGAAACTGTGAACTCAAGCACTGACTGTGGGGTATAGGTGTATGTTAAAGGATGTCATATCCCACCTTAAATATGTATGAGTGAAAATGAGGTTAGCTACTGGGGAGGGAGGCTGACAGAGGATTCAGAACATGAGCCCACAAATCCTTTTTAGAGATCATCCCCCCCAAGTTACTAAAAGCATCAAGGAAGAGAAAAAGAAGCAGAGATATAAAATGCAAGTAGCACTTTTTAATAGATTTTTCTTTCTTTTCCCCAAAGGGTTCAGCTGCAGAGAAAGAGTGGAACATAATAATCCTTAGCATTTATATAGCACTTTACATTTCCAAAGCTCTGTACAAACATTAACTGATCAATCTTCACAACACCCCTGTGAGTTAGGGATGTATGATTAACCCCATTTTACATTGGGGGAAACCATAACATTTCAGAGCCTGACGTCCCCCTCTCCTCAAGAGGTGCCTGGCTCTTGCAGATCCCAGGAATTTAAATAGGAATCATCATGCCTGACACTTGTGAGCGCCTCAGGGCTACATGGCCAGGCTGTGCCTGCTGCTCCAAGGGCTCTGTCTTCCCTTCCCTGCTCTAACTGTTGGGCAGCCCCTGCTTTTGCACACCTTTGCCTTTCCATTTCCTCGCTGGAGTGATACCAGTGACTGGAATTTCAAGAAGCAAAGCCTTACCTGGTTGATGTGCCCTGCCCTTATCTTGACCCACGAGCCTTTTGTTGTATTTTCTCTCCCCTCCCTGGCTGAGCAGGGGAGGGTTGGAGCTTCTTTGGTGGCCACCTGGCATATAGCTAGGGTCAACCCACCACAAAATGTGTTTTCTTTTCCTTTTTCTTTCTTTTTTCTTTTCTAACCCCTGGAATGATTTAAGCTGAAATGCAATCCTGTATTGAGCAAAAGCACACAAATACAATTATATACCTGCTACTTGATGCCTTTCTCCCCCATTCTTTTATCAATCTTTTCTTGATAATTTCCTGTGTTTTAGAGAAAATGGCAGGTAGAGTAGGGGATTCATGCAAAAATGTAACTATCTTAGTTCTTTTTTTCCTCGTGCAGAAATAAATAGATGTTTTTAACATGAAATCTTGCTGTAAATTATTGAATTGTATTAACTTTTTCATGCTTACTGAGTTTTCATCCGCTGAGCACATGTTGCCTCTTCAAGCAGAGCTCTGCTTTTGCAGGAGGTGGAACTGTGTGGCAATGCTCTCATTTTGCTTCGCTCCCTGTTTTGCCCATTCAGCTTTGGATTCCTGAGCCACAGGTGCTTCCATATCGATTCATCCCGGGGGCCCTTCAGGAGAAAACCAGTACATTCACTCAGAGAGGTGCCCAGCTGTGGCTGGAAGACAGTTTTCCCAAATGTCCTATGGGCAGGGATGGCTCAGTATGACCTGCAGCAGCATCATGAGCAGAGTGGAGAAGGTTCTGCACCAGCTGATGTGGGCTGACCTCGGCAATGGTCATGCAGAGAATGCAAATAACAATTACAAACACTGAAAAGAGCCACTGGATGTCCCAGTATAGCACATTTCTCCTCCAGGATGGGGTATCAGGTACTGCAGAATTCATGGGAGTCACTGCCACTTCATCATCAATATTTACCCCCTTTGGGTCTCCTAATTTTCTTGAAGAATGTTGTATCTGATTGGGAAATGGATTTCTTGGTGCCCTTCGTCTGAAAAAGGTCTTAGGAAGGAATACAAGAGGCTCTAAAGGAGACTGATGGAGAAGAAGGATTAAATAATTTGAAGAATTTCCTCAGGTGTCATTGCTTGAGTATTTTGTGTATTTATTAATTTATTCACCTAGAAAATATGGCATTTGCTACAGCAACAGAAGGCTCGGGTCTGGATTGATACTTCGCTTCTGGAAGAAAATGGTTTCTTCTGCACTGGGATGTGACCTGTAATCTATTGCTTTTTATCTGTATTACTGAATCTTCTGTTTTGGGAGCTGTTCAAAACAGCTTTTCATTCTGAATGCTAATCAAAAGAGTGTGTTAATTAAATATACTTCTGATGAAACTAGTTTGAAATGAGACATGCAGACTGGAGTCTGCCCTTTCTGAAGTTAATGAGAGATATTGAGGGACCAGGAATTTTTTTTTGATGGGGAAGCTACCCACAGGTAAAGAGATGACTTTATTGTGATGAAGACTTATAAAATAAGATCATTCACTGATCCCTGTTGTACCTGACATTGGTGGAGTCCCTCCAGATTTGCACTGGTGAAAGAGAAGCTCTGAATTTGGTCCCCTACTACTTAAAAATATGTAGTTGCCCTTTAAGATGTAAATCTATTGAAATCCAACCTTAGACATTGCCAGGGTCACTCTGCTTATTACTTTATGACATTTCCAGATTAAAGGTGCAGTGGGGGCTCACATTAATTTGCTTTATGTTTGACTAGAAATGCTTCCCATCACTATTAGAGCACACTTGGAGCTCTCTTCATTTTAGAACGCTTGTCAGTCATTCGAGAATGATATGCCCTACGTCTGGGATGAATAAGCACATCATATATTAGTCAGAGGCTTTTCCTCTGGAGAGGCTCAGGAGAGCTGACAACTACTTCCAAGGAAGGTGAAAAACATACCCATCCCAGCAGCTGAATGAAGGAGGAGAGGGGAAATATTCTGCTAAAACATTTTCTGCTGAGGTGATCGAAAGCATTTAGGCAGTTGTCCTGTGGGGGCAGATTTTAGGACTCACCTGTGGGAAATAGGGACCAACACTTCCAGATGCAACCCTGTTCTGTAGGAAAGAAACCTTCCATGGGGAGCTTTTACATGTCTGTGCAACCCCTCAGGTCCCAGGCAACAGAGAGGCTTTCCTTTTCTATTTCATTTTTCTGAGGGCAAAACAAATTCTGTCATTTATTCCACTAATTTCCATCTTGAAGCCTTTCCTAGATTTGTTATCACCTTTGAAGCTGTCTGCATGCTTCAAAAAGTGAGGGTTGTATTATGAGGGTGGAAGTGATGGAGCACCTTTTGTTTAGAGGTGTTAATGTGTTTCAGGGCAATATTGGAGTACCCCAGCATGGGAAATATTTGTTTCTACTCTACCAACAGACAGAATATCACTCTGGAGATTTGCTAATGTTTCTTCATGATGAGAGGACTTTTGCTGAATGTCACAGCAAAATCCCCTTTATGGCTCTTTAACCAAGTGCCCCCCCCCCCTCCTTGCAGCACTGTGGGTCAAAAATCCTACAAAAACTAGAGGAGGAAAAGCAAAATAAAAGGCATTTTAACATTTGCTTTTGAAACTTTGGGGTTGCTTTCAGGGAACTTGAAGCTCAAAGCCAGTTATGGAAATACCCTTCTCTAATTATACAAGGTCTGATTCTGAAAGAGATGGATGAAAATTGCTTTCCCCAGAGCCACCAAATTTTGGGTATTAACACAGCAAAAGAGGCATAAACATCTTTACTTCTATACCAAAACCAGTGGAAGTCTATGCACTTGATGTGTGTGTGTTTAAATGTCTGTTTAAACACCTGGCCAAGGAGTTTTGAAGGATCAAGTCCTTCACTCCCAAGTTATGAATTTCAGGCAGTCTTAAATGCCCTTTTTTTTTTTTTCTTTGCAACTTCACAGAGCATTTTTCACAATATGGATCAGCTTAATTATTTATTTTTCTGCCACCAGAATTGATTCCCTGAATGCAATCTCTTGAAGGAATGTGATGACAACATGGCTAAAATACCCTCAAAATATGACACTTCTGTGGAGGCAAATTAGAACTGTAGTGAACAACAAAGAGGCTCTCAAAAGCTTTATGCACAATTAACTGTGTGCTAATGTGGCACCTGGAGGAGAAGGACGGTGAATTTATGACTGATCTGTGTGTCTGTCAATCATCACATGTGACCAACTTGTGACCGACCCCTTCCTCCACCTACTCCTGTTCAGCCCTTCTCAAAGGTGGATCCAGCCACTGCAGCAGCTTCACCTGCTCTCACTGCTCTATTCCCTGGGAAAATTGTATTTCCTGTTCCATGTGATATTCTGGAACACTTTACAGAGCAATGTAACCAGATAAAAACTCACATTTTCAGAAACAAAGTGCAAAAGCTGCAGCAACCATTTGACTTGTGCATACCCACAGTTAGATCTTAAGTGCTCCATCCTCTCTCTCTCTCTCCATCCTCAGTTTTATGTCCTTCCCTCAGTTATCCACAGAATTATAAAGCTTAATATATAGCTTAATCCATTCGTGGGATTTTATCTTTTCTTATATTAACTTATCTATAGATGCTCTTGCAGGGATGGCATATGTTGGAGACAGTCATTTTTAAAGCCATATGCAGCTGGCTCTTGTGTGAATGTAGCACCCTGCAACTCATGATTCCTCTTCACTACTAATTATTTCCTATGGCTTTTAATACTGCTCCGAGTCTTAGAATAGCTCTGAATGATGATAGACATATATTATTATTACAGGTTGTATTAAGCAGTCGTAGCTCAAGTTCTAATTACATTACCCTTCAGCCACGGCAGCAGTAACACTTGGTTTGGTTCTTGAGTTTCTAGGAATAATCTCACCAGCAGTTCTTCGTCGGGCTGCAAGGTCAGGGAGAAAAAGGAAATTCTCCTGCCCTCCTTTTCGTGCAAGAGCTGAGGGGATATATTGTGGAAAGGGAAAAAACTGGTCCCCCCAAAATAGGAAGGGGATTAAAATGAGAAACTCCATGCATACCATGCTAACAGGGACTGGACAGCATCATGGCTCTGCTCCAGGCAGGGTGGGCTCCCTGGGATGTGCACATGGATATGTGGGTGCACTTTAGGGTGCTGGAGTTATGGGGTTGGTCTTCTGAGCCCCAAGGAACGTAACAGTGAAGATTTCTAAATCAACCCAGTATAGAAGTGTTTAGGTTAGAAAAAAGCCTCTAAAAACCTCTAAAATGAGTGAGTCCAACCATTAACCCAGAATGGGTAAGTCCAGATACAAGAAATGCAAAACACCCCATTTCCCTACAGATTTCCCACACCAGTGACCCTTTCCACAAGCCTGTGATTTTTAAGTGGTTGCACAAAGTCCTTTAGAGTGGGAACAAGGCTGTGCGTGTGTATCTCACTTTACATATATATAAAGTATATAAGTGTGTATCTCTGTATAAAGTGTGTATCTCACCTTATTTTTTTTGACTGAGGAAAAGCACCAGTGAGGAAAGGATGACATTTGAACCATGGAACCATGAAATCCCAGAACCATGGGCAGGTTTGGCTTGGAGGGGACCTTAGACACCATCTAGTTCCAGCCCCACCACTGCCATAGGCAGGGGTGCAATCCATCAGCTCAGGCTGCTTAGTCCCCATCCAACCTGGCCTTGAACATTTCTTGAACATTTGGACGAAAGATGGCAAAGCCAGGAGTCAGTTAAAAAGTATTTCCACTTTATTATTCAAAGTCAGTGGGTGGGCAGGGTCATCATACATAAATGCTTGTTAATAGCAATCCTGATTTGGGCCTGTAACATGTTTATTAGCATTCAGTAGTTGTTTATAAATCTTAAGGGAAATATTTTTATGATTTAGAAATCAAATAGAAATATGACAGACATTTTTCAAAAAAATATTTGAAAAAATTCCTGTGGTATTGAAATAACATGTGCTGAACTTAAGGACATGATCTTTTTTTTTTTTTTTTATGTTTGGTTATCCAAATGCCCAAGTAAATAAATGGCATAAATAACAAAGGGACTATTTCTTTGTTCTCAAATTCCTTTATCTGATAATCTCAGGCAGTATAAATAACTAAGGATAGGTTTTATTATGTCACACTGTTCAGCAATATAATATTGGTGGTTCTTTGGGACAGAAAGTCTCTCTCCACAGTCCCCAGAACATTTTGGCTACCCCTATAAACTTATTACAATGTATTTCTCTATTGTGGAATTTTCTTACAGTGCCTATAAAATCCAAGCACCTGATACTAGAATATCTCATTTATACAGCAAAACCCATCCCTCAGCACATGAATTTTTATATGCATATCTGCGAGCACCCCAGGTAGTTTATATTTGTCATCTATGCATCCCTGAAAATCAATATGCATTTTTTAATCAATTAATAACTTGCAATTAAAAAAATCTAAAAATAGAATAATCATCAGTTTTAGGGATTTAAAAGAAAAAAAGACCAGTTTTATCAGCTCAAAAATGAATGAAGAGTGTTTCCTCACTATGTTAATTAATTGCAGTTGACAAAAGTAGGATCCTTCACTCCTCCTTTCATGTTGCTAATTCCATCCCTCCCTCCCTCTCTCTCGCTCTCTCCCCTCAATTAAACGTATGAGAGTGTACCCTCCCCTTTCAGAAAGAAGCTTTTAGATTAATCATATTATCTTAAGGTTCCAAATCTCAATGCCTGCGTGACCTTTCTTCCGTTAGAATCCATTATCTTAAACTATCACAATAATCCTGGCTTTAGGGAGGGAGAGCGGGAAGCAGGAATCAAACCTAATAGATGGCAAATAAGATTAATCTATGATCTAAGTGCCGATTACACTTGGCCCTGCCCTTGAACACCCAGGTGTAACCTTGAAATTCACATCCGCTAAGACACTGCAATTGGATTGCGGGTCCCCCAAGGGCTGGCAGGGGCAGCTGGCCAAACTTTACCCCTTATTCCCCAGCTGCCTCAGCCTGCAGCTCTCTTTACTTGTGGAATTTGGCAGCAGAGCAGCAGAATGTTTGTTTTGGGATGTTTAGCATTTTTTCAGATTAAAAAAAAAAGTTATTTTCGGGTCCTTAATTTTTTTGTTTGTCAGAAGCGAGCAGCCGGGGAATGGGTGAACTTTTACCTGGACCTCACAAGAGGAGAAAGCTCTCTGCTGAAAATCTGATAACTCCACAGAAGAAAACAGAGATATTTTCTTTCTTTATAGGCTGACCTATGGACCCTGCCAAAAAAAATATTCCTTGTGAACTTGAGTTTGCAGGGCCCTTGTTTTTAGTCCCAAATACTCTGCGCTCTGAGAAAGGACATCTGTGATAAGATGGAAATTGGCACTGGTAACTCATGTACTATGGGCAAAGCACGCTCCAAAGAGGCAGACCCAGAGGTAATTTTTCATCAAAGAACTTTTTAAAGCCATTATTAGAACTAGCATAAATTTCCCCTGTTTCTGGCAGCTTCAAGAGGCAGGACAGGATTGATTTTGATACAGTAGCTCAGTAGTTTTTTCTATTTATATGTAAGGCCACATTCTCTGCTGAAGTAAAATGAAGAGTTTGATGACTTGTTTGAACCTTGACAGAGAGATGTTAGCTAGTGGTGGCTGTAATGTTCAACTGGAACCATCTACCCTCCATCAGCTCAGTTTGGGGACAACAGCTGAACCCCAGAGCAAAGGGGCAATATTCCTGTTTATAGCTGTTTATAGCACACAGCAATTCATGTGTGGGACAATAATGCAAGAGAGAGGGGATTAGCAGGAGGAGGAGAAATCTAGTGGAAGATTCCTGCCCATTGTGGGAGCATTGGAACTATATGATCTTTAGAATCCCTTCCAACCCAAACCATTCTATGATTGTGTGCCAACATGAGGCACATCTGGTGGGAGGCTGACTCTGAAGTGGCCCCTCAGTAATCTCAGAATCAGAGGAGAGGGGAAGAAGAAAGAGAGAGGACCAAAATCACATGGATAACAGGTACCAGACTGATAGCCCTGCAGGAAGTTGTCTGAGGGGTGAAAATGCTGCAGCCCACAACATCAAACCCTCCAGAGGGCTGGGAGCATCCTGACCTGCCTGGCTCTGCCCACCTCCTCTCACATTTTAGGAGGGATCCCACAGGATGGAATTCCCTGCCTGGAATGCCATGGACAGAGGGCTATTGTTCCACTGCCTCTTCACTCTCTTTGCCAGCCTACAAGTGTTGGCTCCCACAGCTATTTTAAAAGCTTTGCTCAGCTCCTAGTGCTGCAGGGACAGCATATAAACAGCATGACAGAGAGTTTGCCACCAGCTCCCTTGCCTGGACGCTGGTCTGCTGGGACCTGTGGATTCTAGGTAGGTATGTAAATAAAACAAGAGATAACCTGACCCCACTTTTATTTAATTTAAAGAGAAATCAATGGGGAGGGGGAAGTTACAAAATGGACTGGTCAAGTGGGCTTTGATCAAAAAGTAAATCTGCTCACACAGGTATTGATCAGCAACATCGCTTCTTTCTCAATTTTCTTTGTGAGTACATGAATGCAGCATTAAAGGTGCCTGTGGTCCCAGAATTGTGATATTTTAGAAGTTTTGTAGTGTCATGAAATGCTGGAATATTAGCCTATGCAGTTCAATGGTCATTATAAATATGAATCTGTTATTATATTTCTACAAATTCTATGAAAGTTCTCACAGGGATTTTAATTTTATGAGCACATCTTTTAATGATCTTCTAGGATAAGCTCCCAGCTTCAACCTGTGCTCCCCTAAACCTGGAGAAAATGAGGAGCTGGATACATCCATAAGCTGATACATGGGACACTCTGGCACATGGGGTACAAGGCAGAACTTAGGGGCACATTTGAGGGTGATGATGAGGATCCGGGGGTTGCTCGGGTAATGTGACACCAGGAGCCAACCAGAGCACACAAACTCTGTGTCTTCCATCCAGAGAGGGTTAACTCTCACTTGCAGCAGGCAGCCTCATGCCATTAAGTCAGGGAGAGTAATGAAATTTCATTTAATTTGTCAGGAAGAAAGTGCTAATGTTAAAAGGCATTTAATAAAAAGGGGGAGATTCTTTGAAAGGAAGCCTTTAAGTAATTACTTCAAGTGTCTTAGGCCTACTCACCAGAATATTTACATTAGTGTCTCCCAGCGCCAAAGTGTAATTAAATTAGTGCAGCATTTACATTCCATCCTGGGCTTTTTTTTCAGAAGTGTGATTTTATTAACAATTCTCAAAAAAAGGAAAGCAAGTCTTGATCTAATCAAATCAGGTGTTAGTATTTTTTTAATGTTCTCATTGAGAAAACTACTTAGTAAACTGGCTTGGACAAGGCAGGCAGAGGGAGCGAAAGAAAAACCTGAGTTTCTGTCTTGGGACTGGTGTGGAGAACTGGAAAACACTTCAGAGACTGCAGAGATCTCCTGGTAGAACTTGTAGGGTGAGTCTGGCTGTCTGCACCAACCACAGAGGTGCCCATGGGAGAAGAGAAGGAGATGGAGAGCCAGTGGAGATGGCATTGGAGGGGAGAAACAAGACAGACCCACAGACAATTCAACATCAGACAACAACAAAGTGCTGCAAAATGCTAAAAAAATATGTTTTCCATATTTTCTAGTAAAAAGTTGTCTTTTCTGAAAAATATGCCTGTAATAGTCTTTTAGAGGAGGAAGACTTTTCTACCTTGAACTAAATGGAATACATTCTATTTTCCTTAGCTTCATTATAGATGCTGTGTTTTAAAAGCAAATTTAAAGAAAGACAACAGAAATTCACTATGGAAAAATACATATCTGGGAAAAAATTTTCTGGGACAGAAATGGTTTATGTTGTTGTGCGCTGACAAAATTGCCATCACCAGTACCAGGAACTGCATACCAAGAGAGAAAAGACTATGGACTCTTTTTCTAATAAAGCTAAACTAAACAGCTAACATATAATTTTGAAAATGTTGAAATGTCTAGGTGAAAGATACATAATTACTTAAAAATTCCCTCAGGAGGCAGCTCACCATTACATGTCACTTTGGTCAAAATGAGAAAAAGGCATTTTCATCATGGAGGAATGAATATCTTCTTGTTAAACTTCTGGGATGATATGGGGGACACAAATTCAAAAAGAAACTAAGCAAAATAGTTTTAGACATGACTCTTCCTTTATTATCTAGAGAGAAATCTTGGCTAGCTTTATTGCATGTGAAACTTTCCTAGCTAGAAATGTATTTTGAGTGATGATGAGAACAAATAAACAGGAATATTTTGCAGAGTTACATTGAAACACTGCCTGTGGCTATATAAAACTGAAACCAGAGCAACTGCTGCACAGCCTTCACCTGGGACCTAGGAAATCCAGATTCAGATTTCTGCTATGTTTATTTATCAATAGAAATTTCATCCACCATCTCTACCAAAATATATAAAATAAATGCCTAAGAAGGCACAGTTATGTGTCCTTTACTTGTATTCACATAGTCCTGTATTTACAAATGCTCTGGCTCCTAATTTGCTTGATGAAATATCATTTTTAAAAGAACTGAAGTGTGAATGGTCACCAGTACAGAGGGTCCCAGTGTCCTTCAGTAGCTCTTGATTTTCACCACATCCAGTTTGCCTGTGAGTCAGAGATGTTCTAGCAGGAACACATTAATATGCACAGTGAAGATAAACTGTGTTCACCCAGTGTTTAAAGATTTCTGAACACAAGAAAGAACACCTTTGTGGCTGAGAAAAATCTTCTGCTTTTGCCACTGCTTCTCTAAACATCTACGGTGGAGGTTGCCTGGGATTTGGTGCTAAATCAAAGGATTTTACAGGATAGCAATAGCTGAATGATCACTAGGGGAAGAGCACGTGTAACTCCATCCTAGATGGAGCACAATGATTTCCTCTTCCCGTGGTACAGTGGATACAAAGACAAGCTAAATACTCAGAGATTCTAGAAAAACATCTGAGCTAGGGGAAACTGTCCAGCATATCAATGAAATGTTGACGGGCTGACACTTTCAGAAGAAGAAGAGGAAAGAACTGTAAAAGCAATGCACTCTGCCTCTTCCTGCCAGTGTTGTGATGTTATTTACAACTTTCTAAGTTCTCTTGTACGTATCTGCCTGACTCAAAGTGGCTTTTTTATTTTTTCCTGTGCCCCACAGTCTTCACACTCTTTGAAGGATGACTGACTGAAGGCTGTGTTTGAAGTTGCTGCTTGAATCATGACAAATGCTTTAGTCTCCCAAAGAGACCCTGATATGGGCAAAGTCCAGTTGTGACAGCCTGGATGGTGCTGCCATGGCCTGGCACGGATCTGGATGGCTTGAACTGGCTGTCTGATCAAGAGCCAAGATGTTTAATATTAGCATGGTTAAGAGGAAGGAAAGAAATTGAAATGCCTGTGTGCATAAACAGGGCCTCGATCATGGAGATGTGGCATCTCTAAGGCCTCTTCATGTGTCCCAATGGGTCTCTTTCAATTTAGTGTATGGGCAATCAACTCTCCCCCTAAACCAATGCTATTGTTCTTATCTGAAAGAACACCAATCCCACTCCCACCTCTCACAACTATTTTATGAATAATTTAGAGACTGGCAGCACATGTTTTATTTTACCGTAGGTTTGGTTTTTCAGGTATTGGGATTTGTGTATGGAGTTTTATTTGTGGACCAGCAAACAAAAAACTCAATAAACCATGCTGGGATTGCCATCACCAACCCATGGTGTGCCTGCACTGCTCATCAGACCTGGTGCCATTGACAACTGAACTGTCAAAGGTTGCTGAATCTTGTGTCTCTTTATATGAGGTTCAAACTGAGCACACAATGCTTTTGGAAGGTACAACAACCTTGTGCTGCAACCATTCCAAACACACATTTTTAAGGGAGGTGAGATTCAGGAGGAACAGCACTCTGTTCCTGATTAGGGCAAAAATAAACCAATTCTGCAAAAGGGCTCTATGATCTGGAGAAAATGGAGAACTTGCTGAATTCTGAAAACTTTTGAAAAGCCGCACTTTTCCTCTAGTGCCTGAGCAGGAGCTAATCTCTTTCAGAGATCTGGTCCTGCCTCTTAAAAACACATTTTTTTATGGTAGAACAGCTGTTGTTGCTTCTGTTGTGATGATCTGGGTGAAAAGTTTGGTAACAGAGAGGGAGGCTTTAAAAAAAGCAAAAGATTAAAAAACTTCAAAAAAAAATTCCTCCCCAAGCTCACCCACTTAAAAGAAAAAAGCCCCTTCTGCTCTGGCCTTTCAGAGACATTAAACATCTAGAGCTTTTTAATGCAATTAAAACAAATGCTGACGTTATTTATAGTTAAATTACTGGCAAGAAAAACAACTAATGAACAAACCCCATGTTTGTACCATTAAAAAAAAGAAAAAAGAAAGAAAATCCTAAAGGGAATGGTTTGTAAGGATGTGGTTAAACCTATTTATACCCTGGGTTCTATTTGTTTTACAGCCAGCGGTGCACGAACAACATGAAAGGTTATCTTTGACAAGGTTTTAGCTATTATTTTCTTCCAGTGAAATGGTATTTCTTGAGAAAAAAAGGTCTTCAGAACAAAATAACAATAAATCCTGATTTAGATACATAAAGCTGCCATCGATATCACATAATATCAGTGTTCTTTCTCACTCGATACAGGCGTTTTTAAGATAAATGGTAAAACTGAACTGGAAATCCATCTGGCCAGCTGCCTGATCTAATGAATAACCCCACTTTGGCTCCTGCAATGTAAGCAGAAAGAGTTCTCTCCCGGCCGCTTTCGTCTGTCATGAATCTACAAGACAGCCGACATAATATCTGGGCGACAACAGCGTGCTAACAGTGCAGTGACTTCCATTTTCTTTGCTTTCTATTGATTTTCACTTAATAACTGGCGAAATACTAAACGTCCGCCCTGAGTACCTAATAAATCCTGCCTGAGCTTTTTATTGAGGAGAATTTAATAAAAACAACCATTGCGGTTGAGGGATTTTTCTTCTGGACAGAACGTGGTGAGGGGTGGGTGATGTTCGTGGGGGTGGGGGGAGAGACATTTGAATTTTCTAATTATTTTTTTTTTTTAATATCCCCCCCGCTTCTCCTTGCTGCCCTCTTGAGGACCCAGCATTGTTTCTTCCAAGAGGACTCAGTTGCTTTGCCTCATGTTTGTTTTCTCCTTGACCAGAAATGGCCACTGCATGAACATATTGCCATTAGATGAGGAAAGGACATTTGCAGAAGGAAGGCACTTCCATCATGTCCAACCTATGCACCCACACTTACTTCTTCAATCTGATTTCAATTCTGTTAATTGTTATGAAGGCTCCCTAATTGCCAAGCGCGGGGGCTGTCAGAATCCTACAGTAACACGCTTTTTATTGTCCCATTTTACAGCTATTTTATGTTTGACACTTGACACGCAGGCGTGAAGATCCCCTGTCGGATTGGTTGACTACTGTAACAAAATGGCATTTTTAAGTTATACGAAGTGTTAAATCTGCATCCAGTTAGAAACAAAACAAAACAAAACAAAACAAAACCCGGTGGTTTATAAGTTGACAATTAATCCTAATTGTTAGCTTGGGAAAAAAAAATCCACTGGAAAAACAAAGTAAAAGGCCAAACCCCTTCTTTCTCCAGCTGTCCAGCAACTGTGTATATGTGTATTTATATGTTAACACACATGTTATGTACAGTTTTCCTCACTGAAGATGAATCAGGCAAGAATGGGACACCATTCCTAAGCACAGTGTATTATTTTCCTCTACATAACCTTACGGAACGGCTCTCTTTCTTTGCCAATAAACTCAACAGAGTTCCTATTATACAAAGCTGCTCTTTTAGAGCATTTGACAGTTTTTATTTTAATTGACACAGAGGCAGTTTCAAAGTCATTGGGTTTAATGAACAATCATCTTAGCATTTGCCTGCTCAAATCCTCTTATTCCCAGCAGTTCACAATAAAGTTTATTCTAACGGTTGAAATTAAAAAAGGAGAGAGAGGCAAGTAGAGATGTTGAGGAGCTTATATAAAAATCTGCGAATCTCAAGTTTTGTGCAGTGCTGTTATGAAAACTACTCAGCCATGCAAAGCAATAAGAGGTTTAATTACTCATTGGTAGTCCCTCTGCTGCTCCTGATGTGGCGTGTGGTGGTGCAGAGGCCTGGGAGAGATAATTGAGGCATATGGGTGGAGTACAGCGCTGCTCTGGCAGCTCATCTGCTTTTTCCTCTCATTTTTGTCTGCCTCATTTCTCCTGAGGCAGAAGGCTCAACAGTTCAGCACGGAGAAGGATCCAGTAGATGACCATGATTTGAAGCACATGAGGACCTCACATGGGAAGAGGACAATCTCCTGGTGGTCTGGCAAATTCATGCTGACTCGAGCCAAGAGTCAGCGTGAGAAACCTCTGAACCACTGGAAAAAAGCTCTTTTTTCAGGTTTGGTTAATTTATCCAATCTAGGCATTACTGGGCTCACATGGCTGAGGATTTAATGGTTTGTAATAGGCATTACATCAGTGACAGCCATGCCCTCTCCCTTCTTCAGGGTGTTACAAGGTAAAGGGAAGGGCAGGATTACTGAACCTGAACACAGCCTGGACCCTTAAAACCACATGGAGGGAATATCCAAACCCGGAAATTATTAAATCTATTTATTGTTTAAGAGCAGACTAATTTGTCCATTTTAGGGCAGACTAATTAATGAAACGCGTCTGTTGTACAACTTCATGTGGCAACTCTGTGAGAATAAGCACTAAAAGTTTCTCCTCTGGTTTATTAATATATGTTAATGACATTCAGCAGCTGGAAGTAAAATCAATGTTCCAGCAGGGTGTGATCAAATTGTTCTTCATAGCTGACCAGCCTGTAATTCGTGTAGTACCTGTCATTGCAGCTTGGAATCCTCTTTCCTAAACTAAAATCTTTTTACAGTTTTCACCAAATGGATAAAACAAGAAGAAATTTTATCACTATCTAAATGGAGTAATAGAGTGACAGGACATATTTGCATTCTGAATAGATTAGCTGGTCTTTTAAATATTTATTTGTGTCTATTTTCAAAGTCCCTGATCCTCTGAAATTTTCCAAATGCTTCTGATTTGACAGACTGGGAAATCTGTCTGCAGCTCCAATTATACTTGAAAAGATACATATAAATGATTTGACAAGTTAAAAATTAGCAGCGAGTTCTATACCTAGCACGATCTGGTGAGCAGCAGTTCATAATTCATGATACTTCACTGTAAAGTTCATGTAAATGCTGTATGTGTGGGATCCTTTAATTGGTAAGCATAAAGGTGTATTGCCATTCACCTAATGTATTCTATTGCTCAACAAAAGGTTGTTGTAGTGAGCCCTGATTGTGACAAATGATTTACTATTAGGAACATTCTGTAATTATTGTTTGGTGGTACCACAGACCGATACATCATTAACATGATAGACGACCTTTTATATCAGCAAAAATAACTAAATTAATAAAAATGGCTTCATTCCAAACCCTGTCAGAAAGCCAATACTCGAAACAATCAAGTATCAGTGATACCTGAAAAGACCAGAGTTATATTTTTGTTAAGCAAATCTTATTGTTTGTGTAATAACATTGATGTGCTGTAGAATAGAGGGTCGGATTTTCAGCTGCTGTGAATCAATGATCTAATTAATTCTATTTATGTGGAGACACACCACTCCACATCTGTCAAGGGTATGGTATGTAGGATTTTATTGTACTGCTAAAAGCATGACTGTAAATGAAGTAGCAGAAAACTTTTCTTTTTTCTCCTCAAGAATTCTGGGAATCAGTGCAAGTGTGCTCTGACATGCTGGTTCTTCAGATGCTGCTCCCAATTTCATCCACACAAAACCAGTGTGACTCTCCTGAATGAAATGCTTCATCCAAATTTATATCTCTGTCATTTGTGTTTAGAAAGACCAAAATCCCGGTTTTTTACCTTTGAAATTAAGGATTTGGAAAACTACCTGAAGAATAATTTGTTTTCTACCCAAGATCACAAATTCTTAGTTATCTACTATCCATATTCAGTTTTTATTTTTTTCCCAAATATTTTGTAAGAGGTATTTGGGGAAAAAAAGTTTCTGATGGAAAATATTGAGGCACAAGTTCTGCAGAAGTTGTTGCTTTGCAGAATACATATAACTTGGGGGTGATGCCATTTGCTATCCCTTCTTAAATTCCTATAAATGACAGATAATTTTAATGAGGAAGATAAGTATCTTTTGGGAAATAGTGTGGATCCCCCAGGCTATCTCCCTAACTAAGCCCACTAAGAGCCAGAAGGAAATAACAAACCTGGATACTACAGTTTGGGGAAAGGTTGGAGAGAGTGGTTACAAAGCATTTCTACCCAGGAATTTCTTTCATGTCTTCAATTCTAACTTCTCGCATTCCCTCTCTCCTTTCAGCATGGGGCAGCCTCCATTTTAGAAAGGAAGAAAAGCCATAGAGAGACTTATGCTGGAGAAATCCCTGCAGAAAGCCACCACCATGGCTGAATGTGCCACTCTGGAATATTCCTCTATGGTATTTTTTTTGTTTTATTTGGACCTCTCCTATACCCACCCTGTCATTTCATCTTTTCTTCCTCTTTTTGTCACTCCACCAAGCTTTTCATTCCCAAGGTAACCCACGAAAAAAAAAATAAAACAGATATAATGAACTTAGTTGGTCACTTGTCAAAGGCTCACTGTCACACCTCTCTCTTTTTTCCCTGATTTTGTTCAAGTTCCTTCATCAGGGACTGCTCTGTGTATAGATGCGGCTTTCTCAGCTGTCCGTGAAGACACCACAATGATAAACAGGGCAAAGAATTTGAGTAGCTGGATCACAAAATGTGATCCAGAATACCTGACTTGGTTTCCTTCACCATAATAAAGTCTCTGGGCATTATTCCAGTGACACATCCTGAAAGAAGAACAAAAAACCAATTAATGTACAGGACATTGTCTTCTAATAGGCAAGGAACAAGATTTTGGGTCTTCACTCCTTCAGCAGCTGTGTTACAACTCACTGTGTAACCTTCAGCAAATCCCTTTATTGCATCTCTGAAAAATATTGGTAATGAATTTACGTTTTGTAAAGTGCTGGGAGATCCGCAGATGAAAAGCACTATATAAGCTAAGTGTTATTAATGTGATTCACTCAGTGAAATGAAATCTCTGTTGAGCAAAATACTGTTCTGTAAAATTTGTATTTAAAGTTACATATTTTACAGCACCAAGAGAATGAAGGTTGTGTCACTTTTTCCAACATATAAACTATATTTAGCAATTTATTCCTTGGCTTCTCTCTAAGTAAAAGAAAACAGCTTGATGTTTAAAAATAACATTTTGTAGGCTTGACGTTCATAATTTGGACTGGAATACTTTTTAAACAATTATTTAAAAAGAATGAAAAATCTCTTTCTGCTCATATAGAATAAATTTTAATTCTTGCATGGGCCACACATGTGAAGGTTAGCAATTTATCTTGAATACTTATTTCAATTTCATATGAACATTGCTATAGAAAAATGTTTCTAATGTCAACCATTTTTGTGTTTTCTTTTAAAGCATAACTTGCCTGTTACTCTTGCAGCTTGTTATACAGTGGGGCAATGTTTGGCTGCTGGACAGTTCAGTTTTGTAGCAAAACCTCTTTTACTGCTGAGATGGGCTAAGGTGCAAAAGGTTATACAAATCACATAAATGTAAGAAAGTATATTTGACTCTTAAAACCCTTTTGATTTTATTAACTGATATTACCTAAAACATCTTCAAGGAAATTGTTTCAAGCATCTGAGTTTTAACCCAATATTATTTTTTTTTAAGAAAGAGAGCAGTAATTCCTGATCTTTTCCCGTAATTCATTTTTAAACATCTTTTTGTATAAAAAGGTTTTGGTTCAGAGTGACTTCTGCCAGGAATACAACCCAGATTTTTTATCTTGAATCAATTAATCAATTATCACTATTACTGGAGTCTAGGGAAAGAAGGAAAACCTTTTACAGAGCTTTACCAGAGGATGTAACTACTGAAGAAGAGATGAATCTGGATTCCATCTTAAGTGAAATGTTGTTATGATTCTGATAAAAACCCCCAAAATTTCTGTGTAAGGGCAGTGCAAAACACTTTTCCCATTTGTTTCTTTGGCTCCAGCCTGTCATCACCATACTAAGGCACACCAGGGTTAGACTCAAAAGTATCCTTTCATGAGCAGGTCACTGCTCATAAATGGACACTTTTTCTAGTTCTGGCATCTGAATTGCAACTCTAAGCTCTTATCACCTGAGCTTTTTTGTGGAAATTTCCCTCTTTAGATATGAGTTATTATCTATAGAAACCTCTTTGACCCACTATCATATTCAACCCTCCTTTGAGGAGCTCGAGGAAGCATTGAAGCATTTATCCAGCTATTTTCTTAATTTATTATACATCATCCAGATCCTGATGAAAATGATGCCCTAACTTATTGTGAATGCCTAGCCACCAGACATTAGCTTCTCAAAGAATCTGAAGGCTATAGTTAACCTGAAAAAGCACAGCTTTGAACTGGGAATAGAACCTCCAGAGAAATGTAAATGTAAACCCAACTGATTGAGGAGGTAGTGCAGTGTTTTGTAAAGAAAAGCACACAATACCTCCTGGAGCCATGGTCCTGTTTATAGTAAAGAGATGAAGGTGCTACCTTGAACTTTTTTGTAGCAAGGTCTGTAGCTGCTTTTAATTCTGATGTAATATAATTTACTAAAATATAATATAAGGGAATTAGGCAGGTACCTGATTATTTCTAATTTCCAGCAAGCACATGATAGGGCAATCCTTGTTACTTGTACATTCCCTTGGAATGCTACATGGAGATACTAAATAAATCTGATGAATGAGTTTCATTGTTTGAATAGGTCCTTGTTTTCCAGACTTTGGACTCAAAGAGATATTCTTTGTCCAGTTCTTCTAGATCAAGGCTAGACTTCTTCCTAGCAGTCATCAGTGACCCTTTGAAATTGTTTTCAAAGCCAAATGTTGGCTGGAACTATTTTAGGACCTGCTTTACTACCTTGGGCCTATCTGAAAGGAAGAAGTTTGCCCTTGAAAGAGAGTTAAACTGCTATGATTCACCGACTTGGAAGAATTGCAGGATGCTGATGCCTGAAGTGGTGCCTCCCCCTGGACCAGTGCAAGTTTCCTTCCTTCTTGTCTGACCAAGCCATTAAGAAGTTAGTTAATCCCCTGATGGTTACTTCCAAGGAATATCCAAAAAGGAAATACCCAGCCCTGGAAAGGTAATTTACCTAGACAGGATTTGAAATGCAAGGTTCTCAGCTGAGGGAGAAAGTCCTATATCCCATCTGGCTGTGGGAATACAGCTTCTCAAACTTTTCATCCCTTGAGCTAACAACTGCAGATGTTCCACTGGGAGGTGTCCTATAAAATCCAAAGTACTTGGAGATCCATATATTATCACATCCAGCCAGATGGAGCCAGAGGAGCCAGAAATGTGGCCCACTGTTGTTCTCAGAGAAACAGTGGCAGAGCAACATCCTCAATTTGAGAACAGTTTGAATCCTCATCTGTGTGTGATGTCTCCCAAACTGAACCTATTTTTGACTTGGTGGAGGCACAAGTGGGAGGAAATGCCAGCTCTCTGTCCTTAGGGACTTGCTGTAATTTGTTTCCTTTGTTCTTAGGGAGGAGATCCCCAGCTGGTGTGGAATGGTGTTTCAGATGAGCAAGGCTTATGAGAAGCTCGTCCCAGTGCCTGGTGCACTGGTGGAGCTACAAAAACCTCTCTGGGCCAAAATATCTTGCACAGCAATGCTATTTGAAATCCAAGGGGCTGGTAGGCTCAGGGAAAGCTCACACTGTATCTACTTTTTGGGGTCAGAAATACCCTTTGAAGGACCTCTAGCTGGTTAAAATGTTTATCAGAGGTTTTAATATTAATTCCTTCTATGTTTTCAAAGTCCAGTTTACTCCTGAGGAGAATGCGCTGGAAAGGAAGTTATAAGGGGCTGGAGCAACTGCATAGAAATAGGTAAAAGTGACTTTTAAAAAGCTCTGGATCAGTTTCTTAGAAGCAGGAACAGCCCCACTTGTGTTTCTTGGCCCTCTTGGCATTTTTGAGAAAAAAAATCCTGGCTGCAGGAAGAAACAGCACTGGGAGTAACAGACTCTGGCCTCAGAGTACCAACACCTTATGCAAATGAAAGAGATTTTAGTAGATAACAACACACTTTTTATCCTTAATCAAATGTGGTTTGGCCTGTGGAAAGACTGCATTTTAAAATATTTTCCCCTTGCCACCACTTCTCTCCTTCCTCACCTTCTCTGCACCCAGCAGTCCATTGAAAAACACTGAAGGTATCTTCACTGAAAAAAAACAGCCACCACAAACAAACAAAAAAAGCACCCCACAGTGTCTCCATAATACTGGTGTATCAAAAAACCCTGACAACTGTGTGAACATATTTTCAACACCTGTTCAGTCCTTAGCCAGATGCCTCTTTATTTCAAGGCTTGTGAATACCTACCTGCTTGCTTAATTTATTTGGTTTAAAATGTGCGAAAAGATGCAGCAGGAAGAACTAGCTAAAGTTCTTTGTCTCAGTCCTGCTTTTGAACCCTGAAAGTGAAACTTTGGGATTTGATGTACAAATTTTCTTCATTTTCTTTCTTGCTTGTGTGCTTCTCTCCAAGTTTCTGCCTTAGTTTAACCTTTATAAAGAGTGATTTTTGTTTAGAGTTAAGCTTTACAGTGATCTATTGATGCACAGTTTTGCTTTATCCTACACTAAAATTTCCAAGAATCTCCCTTCTCCATGATGGTCATGGTGCTTAGTAGCTGCATGAAGATAACTGCATATCTGGATAGAAAGGACAACTTGGTCTGTCCACTGAAATTTCATCCTTTCCACCATTCTCCTGACTCAAATCTATTTTTCACATATAGGTTTAAAGGACTGTTCCTTCCTTGACTGATATGGATACATAAAGGCATCAAAATTTTGTTAAGCCTGAAACCCCCTTTTGTCAGAAGTTTAATTTTTGATGTTAAAGATATCTATCTCTCAGAGCACAACAGGCCTCAGCCTTTCACAGCTCCAAGACATAGATGTCTGATTACTTAAGCTCTATTTGAAATTAAATTGCAGCCTCGGGGGCATTTTGATAATAAATTCATTTAGGGAAGAAGTTTCTTTCACAGACACAAACATCCTCTGCAGCCATGCTTTGTGCCAGTATATCCATCGAGAAAACTTTAGGGTACTTTCCCCACATTCCTCCTTCCTGTATTCTTGTCTGTGGTTTGACTACCTGATTCACCACTTCTTTTGGCAGGAATTACTGTCCTGCACTTGACTCAGCTTTATTGCACTGCCAAGATTTCCTCAAGCTAAGCACGTCTACATCACCACTCAAATCTGCCTTTAAAGATGCCATCAGCCTGCCAACACATCTGAATTCCCTTTCCCTTCTTAATCCTGCCTTGGATTCCTAGCAGAGTCACCTCAATGCCTGTTTGCCTGTTCTCCCCAGCTTCAGGGAATAGAGAAAGGAATTAAATATCATGCTGGAAGTGGGGCTCACAGAGCTGGTGCTGGTTGGATCCACACAGCACCAGCCGAACAGGCTCTGGGCATGTTGAGCACTCAGGGAGGGGGATTGGAAGGTAAGCCCTGACCCCAGGCTGGTGCTTGGTATGTGTGGAAGGAGGGGGAATTTCCCAAACCATAGTGGTTTTGCTCCCTAGAAGGGGGAAAGGTAAATAGAATTTTAAAAGTGAGGCTGAGAGAAGTGAACAGCTTTCTGCTGCCTTTGGTTTTCCCCCAGGAATCATTTCTGATGCTGTATCTTTGTCTCTGAGAAATTCAGACCATATTTTCCTGTTTCTGAATTTCAGTCTTCATTTGATGCCAGACTACAGTGGCTTATAAGAGTGATCAAAATGAAAGTTGAATTCCCAAAGACTTTACTGAGGTTGCTGTATCCAACACTTAGAAAAGCACTTTTAAGAGGACACTAAGGATTATTATTCCCTGTTTATGGATAGTGTCATCACAGACATCAAGACGAAGGATTCTCTTGCACATATTTCTTGTCCATAGTAAACCAAGGAGGAAGGTGGAAATCTCAAGATAAAGAATATTCCACCAAATCTGCAGACTGTTTCTAGGAAAAAGATAAGCCCTTCATCTTCTGTGGTTTGCCTCACCCTGATTTCTATCTTTTTTTCTCACACTAACCCCGAGTAGGAAGAATGAAGAGAGAACATTGATGGAGGACTTGCAGGAGTTTTGCTTGTAGACAAATTCTGCTATTGACCACTTCCCTGGAAATCTTGTTTACAGGGACTGGATTTTAGGACCACATTTGCATTCAATGATAATGATTTTCTTTTAGTCCAGCTGGGATAACTGTAAAGATACTGCCCAATTGCAACTCTGTTGAAGAGTGAGTCAAAAATAAATTGCACTCCTTAGATGAGTGGAGCAGTGGGAAGGCAAAATGCTCAAGAAAAATCCACACTGTAAGAGCTACAACAAGGACCCTTGATTATCCAGGTTAAAATAACTCCTTGGCTATGCCTGTATCCAATGTTATTACCACTGCCAAGTGAGGCACACCTTTAAAAAAAAAAAAAAAAAAAGTAAAGCTTTATTTTTTAAAAAAATAGCCTGGATCTTTAGATAGAATTGAATGTTCTGTGACTTTAAATGAAAGCTCCAGTGTTGTTGGGCAAATAAATTTAAACCACTTAACATGGCAGAGAAGGTCAGGCAAGCTTATTATAGTGATCATAGCGTTACAGCTATTGCGATTGACCGCTGCTCTTTGGAATCACCAATAATCAGAGGCCGCAAGCTGTGTTTGCAGAGAAAGGTCATCATTCATTTTTTTCGAAGCATTAATATCTTTTGTTTGTTTGGCTCAACATGAAACAGGAATCGATAGAGGTAATTCACAGAGCAATTAGCCCCTCATCTGTCAAACGGTGTCTGGGTGTATTTAACAAAAAGACCTTTGGAAAGGTTTAAAAAGGAGGAAAGTGCCTGTACAATCAACAATTTATATTTTCTACATGACACGTTGTGTATGTATCTGTGAAGAGAAGGGACCTTGGGACTAAAAAAATATACATAAAACATGCTGTAAATCTGTACTCAGACTTTAAAAACCCGCAGTGAGACAAACTGTTAACTGACTTGGAGAAGTTTTCCATGCTGTTCTTAGCAAAGATAAAAATTTTCTACCCGAGGCTCAGGGAAAAAGTTAGACAGCTGTTCAAAAACTTGTCAGATTAATTACATGAGGGGGAATGGAGCAGCATATAAAACATAAGAGGGCAGAGACAGAGGCAAAAGGTCTCTTGCTGCCCTGCTCCTACAGTTCAGGGCACTGTGAGTCCCTCTTCCGTGCAAGAGGCTTTTCTTTATGGAGACACTTAGGGGAGTTAAGGAAAATGGAGAAAAAGTGCAGAAATCAGAACATAAGTTATTGCTCTGTTACACTTACGAAATCTGGTGAACTTTCACATTTGAGAGACTGAACTGGGAGAGTAAAGCTACAGTAGATCAAGGGCACTTTATTTCTGAATAAGAGTGTCTACCAGGGGATTTCACATACATTAAGAGTTGGCTGCATAGTGCCTGTATTTGGAGGTAGAAGACTGGCAGGGAGCATATGGACTGTTAAAAAAGGGTGTATTTTAGACATATCATAAAAGGTTTGGAGGTCGTCCCAGAAGTTCAGATGCTTTTTGCAGATAAAATTTGGTTATCTCAGCTGCTTAAGAATAAGGCTCTGGATTTTATTAGTTGAGTAATTGTAGGTTAAGCTCTCCTCCTTTTTTTTGTCTCAATGCTGAAATTCTGTATCACATTAGAAAGTTTAGGATCTGTAAAAACTAAAATCTCTTTCAAAGTCCAGGATTGTGAGCTCCAGTTAAAACAAACATGGAAGTTCTGCCAGAAACCTTTCTGTACTTTCAAATTTTCATTGATTTTTATACTTTACTTTGCAATGCTTGCAGTATTTAATTATTTGTTTATTTATTAACTTTCAGGACTTAGAAGATGTTATGTATCTCACCCATTGATAATACTGGGAATCTTAATTAGAGCCTATGGAAGTTTGGATCTTGGGTGCTATAGGCCTGGGCAGATGCTTTCAAAACTTTCTTCAGACCCTCAAGACCTATGCCATGGTCAAAAGCACCTGATGAAAACACATTGTCAATACTTTAAAGATGAATCTGGATTCTGTCTGTCTTCCTACATCTAAGACTGACTCTTTCTCCACCAAGTTTTCAATGATTTTGTTTGGGACCTTTTTTTTTAAACAGAAACACTGAAAGTTTTTGAATCTTTTTATTTCATGGGTGGTCATTTTAATTTGCAGTAAACTGGAAAAGTTTCCTTCATGACCTCAGAAAGCGCATCAGTGCTAAGCAAGACTTTTATCGTATACTCTGAAATTAGCATAAAAATTCAAATGTTTATGTTCTAGAAGAAATATGCTTCTTCAATCTGAAGAAAATTTAAGAAAATTTAGAGCTTTTTTTTTTAGTTACTTAATCTTCAAAATTTAACAAATATAGTGAGTGAAATAGCACTATGACTGAATTTAATTTTCTTATCCTGAACAGTTTCTTAATAGGTTGATCTGCATGTCATGCCTCTAGTACTATAGCATTAATTCACAACTATTTGGATAATTTCTCTCATTTTTTTCTTTTTCTTCTAGATATTGCTATAAACTCCCACTGCCAATTCTGGGCTTCTGCAGAGAAAAAATATGGGATAGACTTTTCCTTACTACATACACACTTTTAAAGCTAAGGCATCCAAAACTCTATAAAGTAAACAGTCAATGAGAGTTTTTTACTCTTATTTCACTAATTCTTAACATTTTTAATTTAGGATGCTGTGCAGATAATTTGAGCAATTTCATAAAAAGCACCATTCAGATTCCAGTCTGAGGGCAATCAGTGGTCTCTGAGGTTCTGGCAGGTTGTTTTCAAAGTCCTATTATCCTTGTAGTCAAAGTTCTATTATCTTTTCAGTGTTCTTTCAATTAAACATTTGATTAACTGTGCTTGGTGGTTCATGACAAATTTGGAGTGCTGACAATGCTCTGTTTGCCCCCAAAGTGTGAGAACCAGTGCTCTAGAAGAGGATTATACTCCTTTCTCTTTTGATAAGGGTGAGTTAAATCCTTGCAGGCTCTTCTGTGAATTTTCTCTGATTTTATGAATCCATTCTTAGATTTTAGCTAGATGGATATGCTGCTGGGGACTTGGCTACTCTGTTATTGTCACTGAGGTAGGATAGTCCATCAGCAAAACACCTCTTAAATATCAGTCCTGGCTACCATCCAGAGAAAACCAAGACATGCTATTGAACAACACTTAGGACCAAATCTTTCTTCCTCCTCTGCCACCACTAAGCAAATTCGTTAAAGGTCTTGGCCTGTATTTAAAATAACATGGGCTTAAAGAACTTGCTAGTGTTTCATCTTAGAAGACATTAAGTGTTAGAGGAGAGGCCAAAAAAAAAGTTGGCAGACTCCTCATCCGAGGAGTTCAAAGATGGTGTTGATACCTAAATGTCCAATCCATCCTTACACATCTGTTTGCCAGGCAACTCGTCTGAGGACTTGGGCAGGGTTTTCAAAGCAGCAAATGGCAGAGAGATGCCTGACTACCATTTGTGCCTTTGAAAAATCTACCTCCTTGTCCAGAGTGACATTTCCCCGAAAATTTACCACCAGTGGCAAGAATAAATGGTTCTGACAGTCCCCCAACAACTGCTAGCAATTAAAGACATCCAGATCTGCTCTGACTCTACATGCCATGGCATTTAAAATCCTGGCAGTCAGTTTGTTAGCACTCCCACTGGTGAGCACAATCTCTGCCTGTATCTGTGAGACATTTCCAGGTAAGTCAGTTATGCATAATTGCCATTCCAAACAAAGTTTAAGGAAAAAAAAAAAAAGAGGTGGAGACCTTTGTATCTTGCACAATAAAGGGAAAACATGGCACAGAAAGTCAGCAAAAGCCAGAGAACCCCAAGAGGAAAAGACAAAGCTTATTTAGTGGATTTATGGTAGTATTTTTACACATTGCAACAAGTCAGAACTGGAAATAAATGAGTTTAAGGCATGCTGTCATTCAAAAAAGGAACAAAGCACTAATTGCTGTTTGGCATCACATTTTTGTTTATATTTATGGCTGCCTTTCTTAAAAGCCCGACTTCCTATTCATGTGCAGGTTTCCTTAAACAGTTTTAAACTAAACAATTAAAGTTTCATTCATGGATATAATCTAATAGGAAGGAATTCTTCTGTCACTTCTTTTTTTTTTTTCTCTTGAAGAAGAAAATATTTCAAATTAGCTTTACAAGTCTTTCAGGGAAATAAAATCCCATATGACAGCAGCTCTCAAGATTAACCCACAATATGTCCCTACATGGGAGAAGGCAGCAGTTCCTTTTTGTGGTGACTTTGGCAGCTGCATTTTCTTAGCTGAGATCAACATTTCTTGGAAATTGAAAGGATATTTATCTTTGTTTTGCAAAGAGCCAGGGTCCACCTGTTCTTTATCTCAAGGATACTTGCACTTGAAGACTTGCCTGGTTTTCCAGACTATTGGCAAATATTCAAGCTTAGCTTCAGGAAGAATCGGGGATGCTCTTTAGCGAGGGTATGTGCCCTTTCATACTGAACAGCAGCTGGAAATCAGTTTTCAGGCATGTGCTGGGCCACAGAGCATCCTGCCCTTACAAGTGCAGTCTGTAATGACTCATAAAATATCCAAAACTTAAAAAATGTGAATGCTTTGTCTTTGAGGATAGTAAATTTTGAAAGAAAGAACTGATGGAATATAGACATAGTAAAGGAGTTTGGCCTGGGTGACACTGAAAACCCAGGTGGAAGTGAAGTAAACCAAATTCCAAGGCAGAGACATTTGCCACACTCCTCTTAGAAGTCCTGTAAATAAAGTCTCTGTTGAAGCTGAAATGTTTCCAAAAATAATTTTTAGCTTAGAAATAGCATATTTTACTGAAACATTTCCAGTTAACCTTGTTGTTGACATCAGGCCAAGCCCTGAAATACCTTTTTCAGGTAAAAAGAGCAACAAAATATGGAATAGCTTTTGCAGTGAACTCAGTAGGCATCAGATGGAGAGATGCACCTGGAACAAAGCTCAGGTCTGGATCAGGAAAAAGTCATGCTTCCTTAATGGTGCCATGTCACATAAGGAAATGTTTATGCAGATTGCTCTCAGAGCCTCCATAGTGCTCCATTTACAGAGGATAGACCTCTTATTTATTCACATCCAACCTGGAGCAGGGTTTTGATGAATTTTTAAGGGCCCTTGTCTAATGAGCTTTGAGCCACAGTCAAATCTGTGCAATAGAGAAGACATTTTCAGAAAAAGGCCTGCAAACCTGTTTGGGCTGGATTTTCAAAAGTACCTAAGTGAACCACATTTTTTCAGAGATATATGAGTGATTTTAAAAATCCCATTCTTGGAAATTTGGGTTTCAGAAAACATTAGGCTGACATGAAGAATAAAGTTTTTATTATAATAATAATTGCAAAAGGAGGACCTGCCCATTCTTGTTTTGCTTTGAATGCCAGCCCATTCCCTCAAGCCAGGACAGGGTCCAGGGTTCCTGGGTTTCTGCTTTGCCATGTCTGGTTGAATGCAATGAGAATGTGTTTTGTTTTGGGTTTTCTTTTTTCTTTTTTTTTGAAGTAAAGACATTCTAGAAGAAAGCTGTTCATTCACCTACAGTTAACAGAGCTGTGCTTGACAATCTGCCACTCTGCTGCCACTCTTCTCATCTATATTATTAATTCCCTGTATCTCATGGATGGGCTCTGATTATGTAATTTCAGTTAATTTATCTTAGGTAACCTCATAAGATTCTAGGGCCCAAATTTTACTAAAGAATGGCCTAAATGTCACATTTGTGAATAGAGGTGGATTTTCAATTCTCCCAAAGCTGCCATTAAATGTTTTTTTGGCTCCATCCCAATCTCTGTCAGACTCTTGGTTGTACATGGACTTGTTTATGGCTTCTGGAATCTACACAGAAATGTCTTTTGACACTCCTCCATGTACACACGCTTTCAAAACCTTCCCAAACCTGCTTCTTCTCCTGTAGATATATCATATTTACTTTGATATTTGATCCACGTGTTCCTAGTAGGAACCTTGTGGCAAATTGTTCTTTCTCAGCATTGACAAATGCCTCAAAGTGAAAACATACTTCGGGTGGGGAAGGAAAGCTGCTCATAAGTTCAACGAAAGCAAAATTAGGGACCTGTTAATAAAATTAGATTTTCTCGACACTTTTAGTCAATGCAAAAATAATTGTGGGAATATAAAAGGGTTTTTATGGTCAATTATTCTTGTCTCAGTAAGTATCTATAATCATAACCACCTCTGAATAGGTAATAATCCTCAGCAGGGAGAAGAGAAACTTCCCTGCAGGACCATAAGGAAGGTATAACGTTATCACATGCATGCATAAAATGTATTAATATTGAGATGGTGCCAGTGCTAAGGTCAGATGGTTAGACATCTTGTCTTCCCCAGAAAATATACTACTCCACCTTATCTGACTGCTGACATCTAATTGATCTGCATTTTTGCACTTTGGCAAGTGTATGTGCACCTTAATTTTTCAGATAATAGGCATTACAGTATTAGTTAAAAGTTTCTTTGAAGTCTCAAGCAATATCAAAGATGTATAGAATAGGAAAGATGAAGATGACACTGGAAAGCTTTGAATGAGATGTCATTTTGCTTTTAGAAAGACACCTTAAAAAGTTAAAACAAAAAGGGAAAATGGTGTCCACTCATGTTTTCAGCAAATGCCCTTAAAGGCTTACAATTGACCTCTTAGCAGAAATGAGTTTTGCTTGGGATTCAAACACTGTTTGTTATCCGGGAAAGAGAAGATGATGAAAAAGCAACAGAAAATTCTGGTGAATGATGCATATTAGAAGGTAAAATGCTTCCCATCATTGGTGCAGTGGGAACATACTGTACATGTCAGCTGGAAGTTGAGACATTTGTGTTCTTCACAGGGTCCTTCACCGAGCGAGGACTGTGGAGAACTTTTCTAGGGAAAATCCTGCTGGAATCTCAATTGAGTGACATCACTATCCCACACATCATGCCTGGGAAATCCAGATTACTCCTCATAATGAAAGGGGAAGGGGAAGCGTGTTCTGTAAATAGGGAGCTTGAACCCAGATTCTCTGGCTGCCACCCAGATGTCTCTCAGTACAAATGGGCTCATCTGATCTTTCCAGTCAATTTTATTCTGGAAAGTAGCCAGTGGGCCTAGTTCATGACCCAGTGATGTCATTATAATTCATTTTCGCTCACCACCAAGCCTTCTGAACTTTCCATTTTACAATGGGTCTTTTTAATAAAGAAGACAGTCATGAATAGAATTCATAAGCACTCCTAATGATTTATAATCTCTTTTTTTTTAGCTTTAAAATGGACAATCCTGCCTTCTCTGTCAAAACTGCTTAGGAAGGTTTATTTCCTCTGTCATAAAACACAGTATAGATTTTATAGGTAAAACGAATGCTATTGCCACCTATTCAAAAAGGGGAGCTTTTGTGAATATAAAAAGACCTCTTCTGTTTCAGCAGCATAAAGTTACTGCAATGAAGAGGTAGTTAGTGTGTTGATGGGTCTCTGCTTGTGGCAAAGGAGTGGAGGTTTTTCTTGGGATGGCTGGAACCCTTCCTCATGCTGTTGGTGAGGCAGTGCTGCTCTCCTGGCACAATCTGGAGGAGACCTAAACAGCTGTGGCATGTACGACCTGCAGCCTGTACCTGAACAAACACGACACTGCTGAACTTGGCTCCAGAGCCCTTCCAAAGCCTTGCCTCATTGAACTTGTTTAACCCCTCCCAGCTAAAATAAACTTTCCTGAGATTACTTCACTTATCCTCGGCATGGATCTTTTCACCCCTGGGTTGTAGGAGCTGAGTGGATGATCAATGCATTTGCAGCCTCCACTGTAATTTAACTTGCTGTGTCTGACAGGAGATGTGGAATTGCTAAAGAGAGGCTTTACTTGTAATCTTCTTATCATCTTATCCTGGAGTGTTTGTGAAGGGGGAGGCCCTTCCAGCAGAGACTCGGAGTTGAGGGTTAATGCTGAGAAAGAGAAATTGCCCTGTGGTGCATCTGAGTCAGTGACCTGATAAAACATGCTCAGGACAACTCATGAACTCTAGCCTCTAACTGCACACTGGCTCAGGCTTCCCTGCTCTCACATCACTCCCCTTCCTTTCCTAAGCTCATTAGGAAAAGTCACTGGCTGTAAATATGATAGTGGGAAAAAAGCAAATCTTTCCTCCCCTTGTCTTTTTCTCGTTCTCTTTCATTGCTGGTGCTAATTCAGATCTCGGCTGAGCAATAATTAGCACAAGTCTGGTGTGATTAATGGAAATGAGATGAATGGCTCAGTGGTAGTAAGAGCTAGAAGGAGGCAAGGATCAGTGGCACAAGGGGAAAAGGTGCAGGAAGGCAGGAAGTAAGAAATCCTGGAAAGAGGTCTTGGGTTAGGAAATGGAAGGAATGAAAACAAGGGCTAAAGAGAGCAGAAGGAGTGAAAAGAGGTGCAGGAGTTGAGAGGAGCCTGGAGATGGTGAAAGAAAAGAGATACCCATGGGGAACTGAAAAATGTGAAAAAAATCAGGCATCTGAATAAGAGTTTTTGGCTTCCAACTGGTGTTGTGCAATGGATTTGTTGCATGGGATTAGCTAAATGGCTTCTTTGAGTAGTAAGGAAAATGAAGGGAATGATCCTGCCAAGCTCCCATTACCATCTGTGAAAATCTTTCTGCTTCCTTTACTAGGAGCTGGATGAAGCTCCAGGAGAAGGAATGTAAGAGGGGCCAAAAGGAGAAACTGCAGAGATGGCTAGTTAAAGTGGAAAAACAAGGAGGAGTGGGATTTTAAGATTAATCAAGAAACTAATGGGGAGCAGTGACAAGCCACGAAAACCAGTTTTTTTAACATAACATCCTGCAGACATAAATGAAATGTCTTAAAGCTTTCACATGCAGTTGTACTGTAAAGTTGATAATCCTACAGAAGCACATGGAATTAATTAAAACTCCTTTAAAGGGCTATTAAGGGGAATTCCAACTTCTTTACTGTCTGAGTGCTGTTTCACACAGTTGTTATTGATTAGACTTGAGTTGTAAAGTGGTTTGTAAGAATTAGGGAAGGGCAAATGGTTTAGAAATATACACGGTGGGTGTTCAGACTGGAGCAAAACAAACTCAAATAGTTATGGCTACTGTATTATTAGATACTCCTCTCATTTGAGGAGGAATGAGGGGAAAGTCTTCCCTAGAGGAGTTTTCCCATAAGTCTTTTCCCACATCTGAGAAATTTTTGTTAGGAGAGTGTAGCCAGATCTCAAGCCTTGAGAGCTTTGCTGGCTCTGAGCTACATTCAATGTATGTGGCCCATCAAACCATAGGTGCCTGTCATAGGAAATGTGCTCCTAGGTGAGCCTACTTCTGTCCCAGCCTTATTCTAGTTTTATTAGTCCCAGATTTGATGTAGCCTTCATTCACAGTCCTCACTGTGACGAGATCTTCAAGAAGGGGCTGCTACATCCAAGTGGAGATGAGAGAAGCAAATCCCAAGTTAAATATGTAGCTGCTTCTACTTGTATGTTTATATAAAATAAAATGCAATAGCATAAACAAAATAAAACAAAATAAAATATTAACAAGCAGAAGACTTTTGAAATCTCTCCACTGCCCTCAACTTGCATTGTACAGATTCAGCCATTCTCTTCCCTGTGCTTCTGCCTCAAATTGAGATGCTGAAATACCTTCTCCAGGTCTAAAGAAAGCAGTTGTGACTAACAAGTGTCATCACTTGCCAAACATAAATAAATTAACTGATTGTACTAGATACCTTTTCCCCTCTTTTCTACACCAGCAGCATGTGATTCTACTAGGGGTGTTTTGGGTCAAGTCCAACTCACAGCCACTACAGACAACATTCATGAATAATAAAAAATTCATGGAGTTATCAGGTTTGGGTGTTTTTTTGTAGCTGCCTTAGTAGTTTTCTCCTCTACTCCCTGACTGGAAATCTGTTCCAAGAAATTTCCTATAATTTCCAGCCTAAGGGTAGACAAGGTTACTCTACAGACTTTTGTTACTGGGTTAGTGTTGTCTCTTTGGTTATAGAACTCTCTGCTCACATCAGTTTCTTCTTGGTGCTTTTATAGAGTGATTATACCCCTTCTCAGGCAGGATTTTGCCGGATTAAACAACCCATATTCCCTTTGTCCTCCTGGAAGATGGTCTCTCCAGCAGGATTTGAGGTAAATAAAAAGAGATGTCCCTACACAACATCTTAAGTCCCTTGCAGTGGGTGTAAATGTGCTGTCTCGAGGAAGCAGCCAGTCTGCTTTCCAGCCTCTGAAAATACAGAACAGATGCACAGGTTGTTTTATGGGGAGAGATTTTGTAATCAAAGCTTGGGTGGAGCCCAGCTTTGAACTTCATCTTTAACTCTGGTACAGGGAGCTATATACACAAATATAAAATCTGAGGCAGAGGAATGGGGAAGCTGACCTCCTTATGACTTTGGGGAAGGAGTAAATTTGGAGTAGTGGGAAACACTGTGATCTGTCAGTCTGATTACAGCCCACACTTCTCTGTGCATTTCAGTCATCGCTACCGGCTCCAACCCATCTCGTATCATGACCCCAACCTTGTTATCTCTCAAGGTCTTGAGTCTGGGGGTATGCAGAGAACTTTTCTCTTTCTGGCTTCCCATGACAAGAGCTGTTCTTTTCTTCCCCCTCATCCATCATATTTCACAGAAGATCCTTAAATACATCTAGAGTTTGCAAAGCTACCAGTTTTTTTGCTTTACAAGTATTTATGTTGCAAACAAAAAAACCTGATGCTAAAATCTCACCATTCCTGTTGGTGAAAACTGAAATAATTGCTCAGAGGAAGAAACTGTGAATTTTCACAGTTTTATTCTGGGACTGAATTTTGGCCATTTTTGCAGTATATATGTTTTTTATGTGTGTGCCTGCATTCAGAAGGCCTGGAGGAAGCACACCTTTTATTTAGCAGAAGGTCATGAAAAAGATTTGGTCAAACCAAACAAAATCACTTTCATTTCCATAAATCTGATTATTTCGACCTTTGCTGCTTGCTTGGGAAAAGCATGAAACTTGAAAGCTTGGCTTTGTGGACTCTGGGTATGGGAGTTTAGTTAGAGTCTGATCATTGTCTTGGACATCACCAACAGCAGAATTCTCTGTTTATCAAATAAGATCATCGTTACCTATTTCCCTGTAAGAGTTATCCATTACTAACTGCACTGCTCTTGGTAAATTTTTTGATAGCCTTGAGAGAAAAGCACTGAGTGAATCCAACTATTTATATCAGGCCATTCTGCTTCCTTTATAACTATCCCATGCCATTCAATTGAAAGGATTTTATCATGGCCTTCAAAAGTGGACACCAAGTTGTCCTACACAAGCAAGCAATTCTCACCTCCTCACTTCCTCATAGCTTTAATCTCCTGAGGGTGAGGAATTTTTTAAGGTTTGTTTGTTTGTTTGTTTGTTACTTTATAGCTGGGACTACGAAAGGGACTTTAAAGGCATAACAAAATTAAAAATCTTTTTTTCTGCAGCAATTTTGGTTACTCCTCAGTTAGGAGGAAAATAGAAACTCCCCCTTTCAGAAGAACAGTCTGACAGCATTCTCAAAGCACAGTGGCATTCGGAAGACAAAATCACCTAAAGAAAGAACCACAAAATTAATCAAATCTGGTGCATCAAGGAGCACTTGCTTGACATTTGCTGCTCCTGTCAGGCATAATAGAGAGATTTTTACCTGTATTTGCCTATTCAACACATCAGCTCCTCAGCCAGTTTTGGAAATTATTTCTGATTTATGGCTCTCATTCTGGCGAGTGTCGGCTCAACCTGTCAATTATCCCTCAAAGCAAATGCTAAGTGAATGCTGGCTGGGCAAAATTAATAAAGGAAACCTTTACTTTAAAAAACCCGAAGACACAGCCTTATGAAAGGGATAATTCAGCCAAGGTTTAACTCAATTGCTGCTCTTTATGTTTTCCAAAGACATGAAGAACACGCTAGATCAAAATGATGCAAAGGACATGGAGTCTGGTGGGGGAACAGTAGTTGTTTTAATTCTTCCTGTGTAGAGCTGGTCAAGTTGCCTTCTGCCCCCTTATCCCAAGATTTTGTTGGCCCGGTATAATGCCTTTAAGCCACCTGAGAATGCACAAACCCTCTTATTTGCTTTCAACTCCATTCCAAACACACTCAGTGCAGAGTGAAGAGCTGTGACCGGTTTTCATGGTGTGCTTTGTGTTGGGCTTCCATCCCAAAGAATATGTGTAGACAAGCCTTAAAGAGAAGCACTGTCAGATTCTTGCTCTCTTTCCTTGTGACTCTTTACATGGCCAAAATGATATTAATGATTTTAGGAAACCATAGAGATCAGACAGTACATAACACATCAGGAGACACTGTGGTGGATTCCTGAGTATTCATCATTAATGCCTTGTTGCAGCAGGTGCCATGTGGCTGAGAAAGCTTTTGTGAAGATCTACCTTACTGACCACAGGAGATGGTACCTGGACCTTTCCTGGCTGTACAGTCCTTAGGTTTTTGTATCTAAAGGCTTTAGATGCCCTGTGCTAGTAGAGAAGTTCTTTGTCATCATTTGCATCATATCAAAAAGTTTTAGCCATTCTTTCACATGATGGTTCCATTTAACTGATCATTTTCCTACTGAGTTTGTGTTTGCAGGACTATTTTGAGAAAGTGATAAAGCTTGAAAAAAGCCTCCCTGGTCTCATGGGAAATATTGAATCATGTCCAAGGGAGATGCAAGGCCTTCTCTTGGTTGCAAAAATTTAATTCATCTAATTGATGAGTGATAATAGTGACATGAAGAAAGCCTGGAAACTGAATACTAGGGGTTCAGTCTTGACATTCAATTGGATTAAATACTTACCTACTCTGGTGCACAGAATTCTTTTGATTTGAATTCTCCCTAAGATCCTTTCAGATAATTTTGCCCAATGTGATATAATACCATAGTAAAAAATATTACTGTGAATGCACAGTGCAACAATGTACAGCTGATTCCTTCTTTGTCTTTCCATGAGGATGGCATTGTCCTTTATGTTATGGATCTGAATACAAGAAGTCTCAAACAGCTTATCTTTTTTTTCTAGAGCTGTTTGAATCAGAAAACTGTTGTGAAATTGTGCCTGAAAAAGATGATGTTCTACTGCATATAATTTTATAAACTTCACTGCAAATGTAATGTCAGTGAAATGACATTTTTACCAGCAGAATAGTAGTGAGGTATTAACATTTAAGGACTTTTTCTTTATTTCTTAATTTCTTATCCCAGAATGGGTATCTTGAATCAGAAAGGAAAATTAAAAAATATAATATATAAATATATATAAATATATACATGTACATATGCATTTCCTACCTGTTCACCTCATAGTTTCACACTGTTCCTTTCTTAACTGTTAATTTTGCTTTTTCACTGCTATGTGAAATAGATTACTGAAGGTGTCAGCCTCTGGACCAGGCAGACTCCAATGATCTTCATGATTTTTTGGGGTTGAGTCTGACTTTGTGATCTGCAGATGTGAGTGTTAGGTCTATACTATCAGACTTTTTGACCTCTGGGAAGCCTGGATCACACATGTGAAGGAATCCAGATGGCCTGAGACTCAGAGATGCTAAAAAGCTGCAACACAAACTGAATTTTCATAGGAATCAGGACAGTTGAGCATTTGTCATTTTCAGACTGAAGATTTCCTTGATCTGTGTGAAGCTGGATTGTGCTTCTTTATATTTGACCTGTTCATCAGGTCAGATTACCTCTGCATAATTAAGAACATTTTAGTTCCTTCACTTTAGGATAAGAAATACCTCATATTCAGATACCAGTGAGTAAGAATTCACATGAACCAGGAAAAAAACTGAAAAACCTACTCTAGTTTCATTTCTCACCAGAGAAAGCACTGACTATTCAATTGGTCCATCTGCCTGGGAGAAAACTTCACATAGCTATCCCTGCATGACAGAATCCTTATGTTGCTCCTTTTGGATCAATAATTTCTCATTTGGGGGCAAGCAAAGCCCTCTGAAAAAGTATGGTTCAAATCAGCCAGGTCCTGCTGCAATACTAAACTGAGTGTCTCTGCATCTGAATGTTTATACTGTGTCCATCTGTGTTAGGAATTTCTTATTTGAGGCCTGGCTATGTCACAATTGCGTCATCTCCCTTGAAGGGAGGAGGGAAAAAAAGAGAAGTCTGGTTGGGTGTCAGAAACCTATATAATTAAAAGGCAAGAGTTCAGTGTTCAATGACACAATGGTGAAATGCCCTGTTTTTCTACAGCCTCGGGCTATTGAACCACAAATAAATCCCATTTTAATGAAAGAAATCTTATTTTGTCTACAAAAAAATCTGAAAGTCCAGGAACATAATGAGTGCACAGAGAAAGCTCACATCATCCTGGCTGTGCAGGGGTTTGCCTGCACACCCTCATATAATTATATACAGACCGCATATGCACCTTTATCACAGGCAGCTGGAGAGAAACGAGCAACAGTTCCACAGTCAAAGAGAGTCAAGAACCACAGGCTGTACATTTTTATGTGACTGTTACTCTGAACAACCTCCTTTAATTTTCCATTCTTTCATTTTAACAAAAGCTTGAACACTTCTCCATTGATTTGCCTATTCCACAGAGAGACAGACAGAGGGAGGGGAGGGAGTAAGTGAGGGGTGGGGGTTGATTTCCAATATTATGTAAAACATTTGGTTTCATGAAGCAAGCTGGAAAAGGGGATGAAAAAAAAACCCTTTAGGAAAATAGTTTTCCATTGAAATCAGTGTATAAAGTAGGTCCCACTGGGAATATGTTTTCTCAAAGCTAAATTTTTAAACTCTTTCTACACTTCCCATGCCACTTGTCAGCAGAGAAATGAAAGGGAAAAAAATAACCCTTGGGGTTTCACAGCTTTGCACATTGAAGAAATGAGGGATCACTCAATGGTTATCAGAATTCAGCATTTCTTGTAGAGGAAGAATCTGGCATCCCTCAGACTGTCTCACACTTGTGGACATAATGACTGGAAAGATTAATCACATGGTGGCATTAATTCTGCAGTTTTGTGTGTTTTTTTTTTTCTACATTGTTATTGGAAGTCAGTAAAGGAAACCCTCCTGCATACCTACTGCGTGTGTGATTTTGCACATATCAAAGTCATGCAGTTAATGACCTGCAGTGTAACAGAAGCCACCCCAACTGGGCTAGAGTGGAGGACTCTGGGCACTAAGACAATGGTAGCAATATGAAGCCATTAATTCAGACTACTAGATTGGCACAGCCCAGCCACTCCAAAAGTATTGGATTTGGGCCTGAGCCACACTAAAATAAAGAAAGAGCTCCAGGGAAGACGAGAAACAATGCCTGCAACGCTGCTTGAGCATCACACATCTCCTCAGAAGGAGAAGTTTACAGTTCTCATTGTTAAATTTGACAGGCATCTTCTCCAGAGCCAAAAATTTCATACAATACTAATAGTCTCTAAGTAAAAGGCTCCTCCCTGGCATAAAAATACCCCAGTGCTATTACTTTCACCTTTGCAAACATGTCAACTGCTGTGCAAGAATGGTTGCACCAAACCAGGCAGTGGTTCCACACAGAAACACCCCTCCCTCCTGGCAAATAATCCCTGAGACATCAAGGAGTGAGCAGGTGTGCACCCACCACACCTATAAGAAGATTTTTCTTCATATGAATCTATGAAGAATCCTTTTGAATCAGGTTTTTTGGTTTTGATGAAATCTTCCAGCACTCAGACCAACCACAAGTTTTGCACTATTTCTTCTCAAAGCTATAAATTAGTCAAAGGCTTTCTCACAACACAACGCAGATTTGTGGACAGGCTTGAGTAATGCATTTTGTGAATTCTTCTCCCAAATATGTTTGTACTTGGATTGAAGTGCATGGATAGAAAACCAAAATAAGCAGAAAAGATTTGTCATTAGCAGATATGCTAAGAAATTGCTATTATTCTATTGAATATTGTGGTGAAGACAATACTTCTTTCTCTATTTTCCCTCAGGTAATTCCCTTCCCCTTCCTTATTATTTTTTTTAATTATTTCAGAGATGTTTGCTTCTCTATATATGTGTGTAAGAATAGAAAATTCAAATTTTAAGATTAAAATAAGAAACCTAAAGGAATTTACTTCTGGGATGCAATTGTGTAATTTTTTCTATATGAACACAAAGGGAAGAACCTTAAGCAGCAACTACCAATTACCAGACATTATACTGGCACCTAGTTACTGAAGGATTTTGAGGACTTTTCTCATTTCTGGGCAATTCTGAAGAATGCTGCAAGAGATGCGACAAACAAATAGATGCTATTTACTTACCAACATGACACAGAAGTAAATTTGCCAATAGTGGAAGAAAAAATGACTGTACTATTGACCAGCCTCAATTATTGCCCCAAAAGTGTGACAGCCATTCAGCTCAAGCATAGGGGAAAAAAAATCCATCCCTTTACCTGTAGCAGCTGCCCTTGAGCAGATGGTCAATAAGGCCAGTTTGATGTGGTTTGATAGGATGTTTCAGAGATGGTGATGGTGAAGACAGAATCCAGTTTATACTGGGAGCACTGTGTATGCCCTTGATTTACCACTAAGTGCAAGGTGATGTTGAAGTGCCACCAGTGACTGGCGGTGCTCCTGTGTCTGCCTTTGGAATTGGTGTTTTATAAATGAATAGGTAGATCAGCCTGGAGCTACATTTTATGTGCCTAGTCATACATATTCCCTGGGAATTTCTCCTGTGCAGCCAGGGTCAGACTTGGGGCAAAATGTTTTCTTGGGATTCTTGCATGCAGGTCTCTGGGATGCTAAGACAGACTTGTGTCCCTGAAAAACTTGGGCTTATAATATGCATCATTGAATTCTGTAAAGCTCCACTTAGAGTGGAAGAACACAAGCAGACCACATTTCAGCTCGAAACAGTGTGAAAATAGCAATTCCTCTTATGTGGGATGCCTGCCTTGAGTGACACTCGCTGGTGAGGAAAGCTATGGGCCACACTGTGTGGAGATTCTGCTCTCCAAAACCAAAGTTAGTTCAGAAACTTTTCCTGTTTTCCCTCCCAAAATGTGTGTGCAAAAAGGATTGGAGGTTTCCTGCCTGCTCTGAGCCAGGAGGAATGGAGAGCAGGTATTTATTCACATGTTACTCAGCTGCCCGTTTGCGAATAGGGGGGCCATGTTTTCATAGACCATGTTTCATAGGCAGCATGTGCTCAATAAAAACCTTTGTACACTTGCCAGAAATCAGGCTGCCAGAGTGATTTTCATGGATTGTGTCAGCAAATGTTATTAGCAAATTGTGTAGTTAACCTGGTGTAAGACTTTTATTACTGCTGGGTATACTTACATATCAAAAAGCTTCTGATCCCCGCCCACTCTAAGCCTTCGGCAAAGAGAATCTGTAGTTTTTTTAAGAGACCGTGTTTACAGCTAACTGGTATTGTTCCTAATCCTGTAAAGTCTATGTGGGAGAGAACCCCATCAGTTTCAGTCTTAATTAGTTTTGGCAATTAGTTCTCCTGGAAAGGACCATGAACAAGGTCCAGGAGGCTTCTCAGTGCATTATTCCTGTTCAGAAATGAGCCTTCCTCTGGCTGTGTGAACTTTTGCAGGCATGAAAACAAAAAAATAAGCAGCGTAAGTCACTACAGATATTGCCAGCCTGACTGAACAAGAAGTTGTGCTGCGGGAAGGCATGGTGAGAAAGCTGTTAGGGTACAAAGAAGTAATCTGTGGCCATTTTATCTATAGGGAATTAGAACAAAAAAGCCGTGCGCTACATCAAAGGCTCCATGACTGGAGACTAAGTCTTTTCTTATTTAGCATTATGTTAGTAATTACTGGTTTAGAGAAAAAGAGAATGAAAATGTATAGGACTTTCTCTCAGGATATGTCATTACATCATCATTGGTACTCCAGATTCTCTTAGATTACCAGAATTTATAGAACTTGATTAATTAAAAAAAGGTTTGTTCTGCTGCATTGTAAATTATTTAAATCCCAAAGTAGCATAACTTTCATGGTTTTCTATTAGGCAGTCATCTTGGCCAGGGAAGACAAGAGGACAGATGACTTTTCCTGAATTAGAAATGTAGCTACTGAACTCAGGACCTGAGCTTGTAGTGCATCCTTACCAGAAGCTGCTTGGGTTTGCTCTGCCTTCCCTCCACACCTGTTAAAAAATGCTGGGCAGGAGGTTTACCCCCTTTTCCCTCTTTAACTGTCTCCATCAAATGCTTTGTGAAGAGGCATCTTCTTACAGAATAACAATCACAACACATTTCTGCACATGGCTAAATCCTCTCAGAAATACAAAAACTCGTGAGGTCTGCTGTGTGTTTGGAACAACAAGTGCATCATGTGGGATTTGATAAAAGGAGCTGGAATGATTATTTCCTTTTGTCTTAACGCTGGCCTCTGTATTTAACTGGATGATGCTGTGCACCTGGAATGTTCTGTTCTGAAGCACTGGAGACACTTTGTTCCAGCCTGTCCGGTACAAATATGTTGACAAATCCACCTGTGCTTTTTTTTGTGTTTGTTTTAACCAGCCTGCAGAGCATACTGGGGAAACAGACCAACATCTCTTTGTTCAGCTTTTTTGTCTCTTGAGCTTAATTGGTTTTATTTCTCCATATCCGGGCGGCAGAGGCCTTTAGTGTAGGTCACTGAGATGACAAAGAATTTCTTACAATGTCTCACCTGTTGGCCAGTGTGATGGGGTATATAAACTGCTCTCATTGTAAAAAGCACGATGCTGAGAGGTTTGTACAGTTTATTTTTGGTAATATTGTGAAGCTGTGTTATTGGGATCTTGGCAGAACCCCTTGAAACCAAGGTGGACTGCAGTGGATCTTGGTCTTGGTGTGTAGAGGCCACTGGATCCAGTGCATCAGTCACTAGGATTTCTTCATAACTTCTTATAATTAAAAAAGTTCTTAAAGTCACCAGATGAATTAGCGCTTAGTTGTATGCAGGAATCATATTTATGTAACTTACAAAACACACCACAACACAGAAATATCTCTTGTTTTAGGTGTTAAATGTCATTCAGTTATTTTGGCCATGGAAGAGGTCAGAAAGGAGTAATTGCACAGCCTGGCCATGGGTGACACGGTAACTTTCTAAAGGTGGAAGGAATACTCCCACTTGTGTTATGTGCATGAAGAAGACAGAGTCAGACTGGGAGCTGTGTCAAGGTCATTACTTTGGTAGTTGTGTTTCAATGTAGATGGTAGAAAAAATTTTCCTCTCACAGGTCAAGTAATGACCAAAGAGCTAGAGGTAAGATGCAAAGAAGAGGTTGGGAAAGAATATTTACAAATTATTCCCAGTTTTTTGCTCCATAATGACGACCCAGGGTGTCTCACAAGTTTTCTGTTGGAAAACAATTGGATTTTCTATCAGGCCTGAATAGGAAATGGTTAATGCCATCAGCACCAAGAATTGCAGTGTGTGGAATAAAAGCCAGACTCTCTGCTGATCAGCCACCAAGTACATGTTCTATGTTAGACATTTAATCATATTACTGCTCCCAAAGCCATCGGAGCCAATTTAATCAAATTGTATCATGGACGTGGTGTTATTGTTTTTAATGCCTATTAGGAAAATAAAAGTTAGCACTTATTAAATGAGGATCCTCTTGCATGTTGATTGCTTTGCTAATTTCTTGCTGATAAACCCTTGTTTTATCTTCAGAGAGAATGGTGGATTTTTATCAAGTTTCTCAGTGAAGGCTGGCGTGCTGCAGGGTCTCAGACATCAGCTGCACATAGGAAATGAAAAATAAAAATAGAACCTTGTCCTTCTCTTGGCTTGTACCAATACCAAGTCAGAACAAGTACAATAAAGTCAATGGAGTTATTTCAGTGTAAAATGAATGGATGTCAGTGTGACTGAGAGAGGAAGAGGGATGTCCATCCATTTTTTTCTGGCAATAACTATATTATCACTCTGTTGCAAGAAGGTGCACAGAACATAGCAGTGAGACAGGCAAACAAACAAAATGTGATAGAGTTGAATTTTGAAGGTGGTGCATTTATCTGCTAAACAGCCAGTGGCTTTCAGCAGAGAAAATGGGTTTTGACAAGATGGTGATACTGGAAGGGTGGTAGGTGGAGGGTGGGGATATTAGGTACAAATCTGAGAAAAAAAGGTGTTGCATTTGGTTTGAGGCAGAGGTGAATGGAACCAATTCTTGTTATTCCTCCCTGATGATGTGTGATGGATCTCTGAAGGGTTATTATATATGTGAGTTGAATTAGTGAAGTTTACTTGTCGGGCATCCCAAGGCCCTCATAGTAATACATGACCCTAATTTTTAAGCCATATTTAATGATAACAGAAAGATGATCCAAATATTCATTAATGATCACAGGAGATCACCATCAGAATTAGAGGATCACAGAAACATGAAGTACTTTCCTTTTCAGCATCAATTGGCGAAATGAATGAGGCAGATCCTGTGGGTTTTTTTGGAAGCATCAGTTAAGAGACCACTGCTGAGACAGGGAAGCTGTTTTGATGAGCCATTTCTTTGTTCCATTAAGGCAGAGCCTTTGGCAACAGCACGAACAAGATACACCACACTTTGAGGAGTTGCCATTACAGGAGTACCAATCACAGTGATACTTGAAGAAATTGTATTTTTCTTCCTTTCTTCCTGAATCTAATTTAAGTTGAAAGAAGGTTTCTGGAATGGTAACAGAGCAACAGTAACCACTGGTTCTATTCAGCTTACACCCAAATAAAATGGTTCATTTCAGCTAAGTACAATATCATGCAATGCTGGTTAGTTTAAATGCTTTGTTTAGAAGGTTGTTTTTTGCTTAAAAACATTATGCAGATACTGCTGAATGAGCAGTTAGGAAACACATGTTTCCGAACTGCAGTTACAAGTATTGTAAAATATGATTGATACCATATGCTTTCATTATTTTCTTTTCTGCTTTTTAAAATGCAAATTAAATTTTGGAAAAAGGGCTTATGCTATTTTTATATTTCAAAATTAATAATAATAATAATTTTAAAATGGTCTGAGACATGTGGTATGAGAGGTTATTGCTCTATTCTGCCACTAAAGAGTTCCAGCTTTGATTCTGGGTGGAACATTTGACTCCCTGGGGCTGGAGGCTGCTGTATCAGCCAGCTGGTGGCCAAGTACTTGAGCCAACTCCACCAATTAGTTGAGTCCTCCCATCCGGTGGCTGGACTCGTTCAGGGTATGTCTTGCACATTTTTTGCAGCTGAGATGGGAATCAGGACTCTCCTAATACGTTTTGTGGCAGTTCTGCAAAGCTTACCAAAAAGACCTGTGGAAAACAACGTTTGGTTGGAAAACAGACTGCAAATGCACCATGGAGGCACTAAAGAGATGTGTGCTCAAACCCCGTAATTCGGTCAAGTGAGGGAGATGTTACTTTTGGAAATTGTCTCTGGCAGTAAAAAAAAAAAAAATCAATCGAGTTTCAAAGCTGCTGTAAACCAGAGATCAGCAGGCATGTGAAAGCCTTATTTTCTGGGAACACTGGTAGAATTAGTGAGAACATTCAACAGAGAGCCAAATATGGTCAACATTTTAAATGCTTTGCTCTACAAACTGCTTGGGTATGTCCTCCGAAAGAGCTGCACCCAGTTGTAAGAAATCCTTGCATGGACTCCATGAGCTCCAAACCTCATTTCAGAGCTATGCTGACACTGAAGCAAACACAAAGAAGATGCAGAGCTCACAGCTCAGGGGTAAAAAAGGCTACAGCTGCATTTCAGTGATAGTCCAGCATTAAGACCTGCAGTTCCACATGAAAAGCTGTGTGAGAATATAATATTAAATACTCCTCTTAATAAATTTTTCCCTTACTGACTTTAGTCTGCTAAAAAAAGGTGTCACAGCTTAACTCTGTCCTGCCAGGCTTTCTGCCAGCCCAGATATTGTCTGTTCATGCCACTCTTACCTTTAAGCCAGATCAGATATTGTCTGTCTAGACACATCCAGTGTAAATCTGGCATAAACTCCACGTTGTGCAGCCTGGTTTGCTCGACAGAGATGGAGCTGTGTGTATCTCTCCAATCTGAATTAAGCTGTTACTGCTGAACTATCACTTAGCTCAGAAACATGCTGCTAATGACAGCAGGATGATGGTCAGCACTTGAAATGCACAGAAACTTGGCCTCCCCTTCCCTCTGTCAAAATCTAATATTAATAGGGGAAACTCTCTTAAAAGCCAATGGTATAAGTACAAATGCAAATCTTATCTTTGTCTTGTTATTTTAATATTTCATTTCCTTCTTTCCATATGAATTCAGCAACTCTATTATTGCCAACTGTCAGAGATATGTGGGAAAGAGGAGGTGGTGGGAATAAAATAGTTTTATTTATTAGAACAGTGGGAACCATGGAAATGGACCCTTTTCTGCAGTTTCCCTGGAGTACCACTGTATCCTGCTGCATTACATTTTGTACATGGATGTCAGCGAGGCAATCCCACAACAAGGTACTAAAAAAAGGGGAAATACAAATGTAAAATTTTAAGAGTGAACACTTCAAAAGCTTTTCATATGTGTTATATTTCACCTGTAATTCTGTCATTATTACCACAAGTTTCTACTTCAAAGGAAATGGTGTGGAGTAAATAAACGTAATCCTTTTGATACGTGTCTCTGGCCTAGATGTTTTTGTAGCTCAGCACTGAAATGAATTAAGTTATGACAAATGTTACTTATACCCTGTTTCATTGTCCTATCTCTGTTGTTGGGCTGGGAGTCGTTGTCTTTGCTCCATGTGTTCCTGAAGTGCAGTCTTGTTCTGAGAGAGCCTAATATTGACAGAGCAATAAACCACAGACCAAATATACGACGCTGGGAAAAATATCCAGCAGAATTCCAGGGGCTCTGTGGTCCAGCAGCAGGTTTCTGTTACTGAGGAGAGGTGTGGATGGGGTCCACGTACCAGACTGTGCACGAGCAACGTTCTCATCCTTGTGGGCAGTGAAAGGAAGAGCTGGGTCTCACTGGAAACCTTGTCTCATCCTCTCTCCACCTCATTCCTCCACCCCCTCATTTCTCTCCACGATCTCCTCAGCTTTGTTTATGTTTTAAGTGACAAGACACAAACCAGAAATGGGAATGGGAGCGAGCAGGCCTGACTTTGCAGGGCTGTGCTGGAAGCAGCGGGCTGTGATTCCAGCACATGCATTTGGCATTTTGCAATATACCGCCTCTTCATCCTATGCTCTGTGTGGATTCCAAGGGGATGATTCATCCTGACTAGGGAGCCCATGGCTTCTTTAATGCCAAGCATTTACTCTGCAAAACGTGAGAGACAAGAGGAGAGGTCTATTTCTTTCTGTGTTTCCTGAAGTATTCCCTCCTCCTTCCCACCCCCTGCCCCATCCTGCATAGTTGAGACAGAGACTTTCCTATGAGAAACTTTGTGTTTGTGACATAATTCCATGGTTTTCGACCCAACTTCTTCTGCAATTTTCTCCCCTCCCTCTCTTCTCACGATTCACAAGCTGTATGAGATTGCCAGTACAATTAAAGCCACGGGAAGAGGAAAAAACTGGGTATAAGGCCTTGATAACCCTTTCAGGGTCATTTGCCAATAGGGAGTGAGGGTCAGCCACAAATTCCAATTTTAGTGTCAGTGACAAGCAGTAATAATCAAAGGAACACAGGAAAACAGATACGTGATCTGAAATCATCTATAACCAGAAGTGTTTATCTAGAAATGCTACTCTCTGGCAAGATGTCTATCTTCTCTTTTTTGCATATATTTCTCTTTTGGAGAATAGTCCTTATCTAACATCTAACTCCTTTTACAGTCCTAGTTTGGAAAGGTCTCCCTGGTCACACGTACCTTTGCCTAGAAAGGAAGGCGGCTGATTACATATTTTTCTTAACTGGCGAGCAACTTGCAGAGAACAATGCAAGATATAATTATAGAGTTGCTTTCAAAGATGAAGATAAATGAAGCTGTTGCAGCCATGGGGGTAAATGTTGAAAGGTTCATTGCCCACTGAGGGCAGAAAGAAACCATTTTGTGAGCAAAGGAAAACCCAAGAGAAAGCCCCTAGGGATGGGCCTTACGTGTATTTGCTCCAAAGCAGGGCTGGGGTTTGGAAGGGCTGCCTGAAGGACACCTCTAGTTTTGGTCAAACCCAACTTTGAGCATGAAGGAGAGGTTCTGAAATCAGACTCTGAGAGATTTGGGAACTATAATAAAGGTGTAGCCCAACTGTTTCTGTTTAGGGCTGTTTTTGTGTTTTCTTTCTAATTTTTTGATGCAGTTTTACTTTTTTGAAGCAATGAAGATTCTTCCTAGAAATCTTTTGCATTCAATAAATCAGGCCAGAAGTGCAAGTTGATGCAAGCTCCCTATAGGTGACATGATTTCTTCAGCTGATGATACCCCAACATATAAAATTTCTGGATCTATTTTCTGGACAGAAGTAACACCAGACTGAGGCAGCAGCTGGGGAAAAAAGCTTTGAGGCTTGGCTCGTAGAAAAACATGGGGACAGTTAACTTTTAGTGAAAGCTTCTGTGGATTTACCCTAAGTGGAGTTGATCCTGAGTTTTGGGGCTCTACAGTATTTCAGTTCTAGGGTTATTTTAAAATCTGGGCTTTCCATTCTGGTCTACATATAACCTAGATACTTGACAAGGAGCTGAAAACGTGAAAACAGAGATTCTAATGAACTGTAGGTCTTTCTTTCGATTAACTTGTGCTGAAAATATGGTAAAATTAATTGCATTTTCTTCCCCTGCCTGTATGGAATTTCCCCTATCTGTCTGTGGCCATCATTAGGAAGTGCACATCCATGCAATAATTTACAACCAGAAACAAAACAAAAATAGGCATAGGAAAACAACACCTTTTAATATTTTCCAGAAGATTTGGTCTTTTCCTCTAACCCATCCACTGTGTTTAATTTAGAACAGTTCTTAATTTAAGGTGAGCCAATTTTCTTACCTGTCCTCAGCCTCGCCATCATTAAAAGAGTAATGATAAATACTGATGTGTGAGGTGCATTGATATATTGAATAAAGCTCCCAGTACTGTTCACTGAGTGGAATCCTGGAGATAAATGCAGGAAGGAGACAATTTTTTTTTTAAAGTCTTGTTTACTTCTGGTCAGGATGAGTGAGAAGAAATCAGGATAAACACTCCCAGCTCATCATTGACTTGGAGACATGTAGCAGCATGGTGTATAGGTATTGGGCTGCGGAAAATAAACAGTTGGAGAACCATGAAGTCCTGGACCTGAGCAATCCACTTGGCTGAGTCAACTGTGTCTGTCTGCAGGTGGAGAGCAGTGCCACCACAACCCTTTGACTTTTATTATATTCTGTATTTCCAGTGACAGGTCAGTTCATCCCTTCCCTACAGGTTAATGATGCTGTAAAGCAGAAGAGCAGAGGAACAGCCAGCTAACCAAAAGTCAGTGTGCTGGGCCAAGGAAAATGCTCTTGAGAAGGCTGAGACCCTAAACTGAATCACAGCCCTGCCACAGCACCGTGTGAAGGGGATGTGCTTATAAAATTTGTTCTCATAGGAGAGAGAAAAACCACGGTCAGCACAGAATCAAACCATTTCCTTGTGCACAGCTGTGGGCAAAATATCCAGGCACACGAAGGAAAAGGAAAACTTGCAGATACTTGGACAACAGACAAAAACCCCCACAAACAGTGGGTCAATCAAAGCCCTTGACACAGGGCATTTGGGCCATTCTGGTGGTTATGATGTCTGACTTGCGAAAACACCACAGGACTTTCCAAAGTTGTTAAGGACTTAGTGAAACCCAGATGGCAAGATGGGGGATTTTTTCTGTCTCTTTGTCAGCTCTCTACAGGGGTATGAAAAGTTATCTGACCCTTAGCTTTACTTCACATAATCCCACCATAACTCATTTCTGTGTGGCTCTCACATAGGATGACATGCTATGCTCAAAGCCAGCCTGGAGAAGCATGCCTGAGCTTGGAAGACTATCGCAGTACATCCAGACTTCCAGGGTCTGAGGACAGGTCTGCAGTTCTCACAGATGGCAATGTTTATCATTCTGCCTTTGGCACCAGGAAAGGCAGCACTGAAGGTACCACTGAGGTTTGTTCATAAACTGGTTGCTTTACCATGTATTTTAAACAGCAACCATATTTTTAGTATATCTAAGGTCCATTCATGGCAGCATGCTTTATGAAACCACTTCCATCGCAACATAACATTTGTGTTTTCTGTTTCATGAAAAGCAATATATTTGTGGTTTTTCACAGTCTTTTGGCCAGAGTCTCAGCTGGTAACGATTGGCATCATTTCATGGACTTCAGCTTTGATGACTTACAGAGAATCTGGCCTCTTGTATGTGGATGCAACTGTAGTGATAAATGCCTAATCCCATTTCTTGGGAGTTAACAAGTTTATTTATGCCCAGAACAAGAAAGACAACAGCCAGCAGAGAGCAAATTTCTTTACTGTCAATATTTCTCAGGGTTCTCCCTTATTGCTGGACACAGAGGCATCCCCCCATGATTGAAGTCGGCTGGATGAGAGCCATTCTAGTCAGAAAAGCAAACACAGATCTAAAGTGAACAAGTGAAAAGCCCAGGGCATTAGCTCAAGCATAGAACCACATGTGTGCCATTTTGAAAAGTCGTGACAGATACATGCTGAGGTTAATGTGCCACTCATTATAATTAAAGAATTCCTATTTGTGCTTCTTACTTTGATGCTGATTTTCAGTCATTAACACCATGGGTGAGAGAAGTTCACAGCGGTCTCAGTGCCTTCAGCTGCTGAATCTTCACTGAAGGAGAAGGTGAAGAGCTGTTTGGATGGGATGAGTGTCACTCAATATTGCTGGGGACAGTCTGACACTGCTTTTGTAGCACATGTTAAAACAGTCTTAAGACAAGATTCAGGATTAAGTCTGGTTGGGTAAATCTGTGTAAACTTTCACTACATTTTATGGGTTTTGGAAAATGTCCAGCCAGCAAAGGACCTCTTATTTGCCTGGGTATACTTTCAGTTATAAAGTGTGAAAGAAGAAAATTCAATCATGACTTTCCTTCAGCCTCTTGCGTTTAAAGAAAAAAAAAAAAAGAATAATAAAAAAAATCTGTGTCTGCTACACTGAAAGACAGCCTATAGGCTGAAACACTCTCCAAAGAGCAAAGCCCTGTTTTAAGGGCTGCTGAGCACCTATCTGTGATATCCATAGCCATTCAGCAACTCTGAAAATCTGTTTTTGAGATGCTTGGGTTGATCTTCATCCAAGAAATGAGAACCACTTTGTTATCTGGGTCTTTGGTCCCTTCTGTCCGTGCCTCTTCTGCAACCCACTGAAGAAAGTCATGGGAGAAAAATTAATTGAAAGGCTATTTTCTACTGTATCAGTAGGAAATATTACCACTATAGAAAAACCACAGAATCAGAGAATGATTGAGGTGATTCTGTGATTTTCCCATTGTGGTGATTCTCACCTCTAGTCTGTCCGAGTACAGAGTTTGAACATTCAGACCCACACAAACCTCATAGGTTTTTCTTCAGTAAGTGCTGTCCAGCCCAGTCTGTAACTACTGTTCCTTCCAGCTGCCATGCAGAGGGTTCCTACCCAGCCACTGTCTGGATTTATTTGAGGAGTTCATGTCTGTGCTGAGGGATGTCCTTGGAAATCAGTAGGATTCTAAAGATAGCCAGTATCATGTAAATCAAACGTAAAGCAAATGTTCTTGTAGGCGAAGAGATGATCCTCTGAGAAGATGGATCACCTTGCCCTGTGTTTCTCTCTGAATTGTGAGGCTACAGCAGCCATTTGTCCACCAGAAGGATGGAGATGGCAGGCTGCAGACCAACAGTGTTTAAAGACAGCAGTTTCACTATTTGACATGTTTGTCCATGATAAGATTAATATCTCCACCAATGAAAATCTGAACCAAGTGCAGCTGCATCCTTCTTGAAGTTTTCTTTTCCAGGAAGAATCTGGACATGAGAGCTGGGGACACAGGGGATACAGGCTTCAAGAGAAAACAGCTGATTAGGACATTCAGGTGACACGTCCCTCAGAGCCAAGAGGCGGCTAATGTGAATAAAAAACTGCTGCTGCATTGCTGAAGGCCTACTCATGTACACAGCTGAGAAGAAGAGAAAGATTTAAAGTCTTTGTCTTACCCATGATAAAAACCATTGGTAAATCAGGTTAGCTTTCAACTTAGCTTTCAGCAATCCTGATACTTGTACTAGGACTGAATAATTTGCCATGCACCACTAAATGGTTTTCATGTAGGTGAGAGGAGTCCATCCCAAGACCACGTTTTTTCCCTCTTTGAGCATCAGGTTCATCAGGTCATTCTTGAAAAAGATTGAGCAACTGAGGCCTCATCAACTTCTGTCTGATAATCTATGTGCACTTAAGCTTGGTTCCTTTATCCAGAGACAAACTAAAACAACAGAAGATTACAATTAAGGGATTATACAGATGACATTTTTCTCCAGCAAGGTGTGAAAGAGGAATTTAGCAACTGCAAACACCTATGGATTGCTCAAAATCCAAAGTCTGGCCACTAAGTGGATGACAGTTTTTGCATGATGTGGTTCCCTGAAGACGGTAACAGAAAACTCAGACTGGTACTACCTCAGCTTCTCCCCAAGTAGAAGCTAGAGAATAAACCTATCTGTTGGTCTAATTGCTTCAAAGTATTTGGACAATTAGGAATAAACTGTGCTGAACAGTTTTTGATAATCAACACTGAGCTGAAATGTGTGTGTGTTGTGAATGTTTTTATGTGTCCAAGGAAGTCTGGTCAAATTCATGGAAGGATCTTAATAAATGCTCAGAAATCATGAGTTATGGGTGGTTAGTGTGATATGCTTGACCTGTTTTTATACTTTTGGCTAAGAAACTGCTTTTGCCATAGATGGAGACAGGATCCTCGTCTGGATTGAATTCTGTTTTGCTTCGGTGTGGCCATCCTTCTATTAATGCTATTCCTGTCAGTCATGAAAAACATGGACATTTGGTCCTTGCTAAGTGCAGCACAGAGACAAGTGATTCCTTTCTATTCATGCAAGGCGGTGAGCTTGTTCTTGTTCCAGCACATAAGGAAGGGCAAGCCCTTCCTTACCCATCCCTTGCTCCCACAGCTGCTTCTGTGGGTGGGAGAGGCAAACCACAGCTCCCTCTGGAAAAAAAAAAAAAAGCTCTGGAAACTCCCTGAATTGAAACTTTGCTTTCTTTCCCTGGCAACAAATTACTCATGTACAGCCAAATCCCACACTCACCATTACAGGGATTTGGTTTTTCATGAGGGAAAAAGGGCTTTTTCAAATGCTGCATCGGAACAACCCCTAGATGGGATTTTGACAGTTTTTGCTCTGTTTATAAAAATGGTAACAATAAAAAGGATAAGAATATTATTGTCTTCATTTTCTCTTATTTTTAATTCCAAACTCACCTCAAAGAGTCTGCTCTGTGATGTCATTGTGCTACCCCAGCAACCAGCTGTGACATTACACGACGTGTGGGTTTGAGGCTATGATTAAGGAATTCATAAGCAAGATGACTTGTGCCACCTGGGCACAGAAAGAGGAAGAAAAAACCCATTTTTCCTGCAAAAACCCCTAATGTAACACCAAAGCAAAGAGATTGTGGGTGTGCAAATTAAGTATCCTTGAGGTGTATTTTTTTTTGTAAGGACATTCTGTCATCAGACACCAAGAGCTGTTTCAGAGACATTCAGTAGGGAAAAAGCTGAAGGTCCAAAGAGTTTCAAGGGGTTCTGAGTTACTTTTTTTGCAGAATGATTCAGTTCTTTGCACAGGCACACACAGTCAGTGAAATACTGGATATTACACCATTATTTCCTTCTCTTCTTTTAGGTGCCCAGCAATAAGTACTTCAGACATAAATATAGTAATTTCAATGAAAATAGAAAGAGCGTGAGAAAACAAATCACATTTAAAGTGTAAATATGCAGCCATGGAATCATTAAAGAGTCACAAATGTTGAAAAAAGGAAGTTTATTAACTCCATGTCTAACGGAATCTGGCTGGAAAAGAGTTTAGCTGTCCTTCTAGAAAACAAAAATTAATTTGCTTTGGCCAAATTAAAATTAATTAAAATTATGCAATGTTGCCCTTGTGTTAATTTTAACGGTGAGGTTGTTGTGATTTAAGGCTACAATTAGTTCTAGTGTTTGAAAGAGAAGCACTGTAATCGAGACAGGACATTTTAATAATCCTGGTTATAAACATTTAATACATCATCTTTAGGGACTCACAAACACATTGTAATTAACTTTTACAACTGAAATAAATCAGATTGCATTAGCATATTGCAAAGGAAAAAATCATTTGCATGATTGAAAACAGCTTCGGAAAATTATGTATAACAGGCTTCATGTAAACATCAATACAAGCCAGACTCAAACTTTTACCAAGATATTTTTAGGTTATTTTTAGAACAGTTAAAAAACCACTCACATCTCTTTTACCCCTGTTAAATCTCTCCCTGCATCAGGAGTGTCACTCACTCTACCTTGTACTTTTCCATACCAGTAATAAACGTGTACATGACCAAGGTCAACGAATAGCATAAAACACAAGATTAAGGTCTTGATCCTGCAAGCACTTAGGTCATGTGAGGAACTTTGCTCATGTAAAAGCTCTGTTGACTGTACCAAGCCTGCTGATATGAATAAAGTTATGTTCAAATATCTTCAGGGTTATGGTATTCATCATTCATCTCTACTCTTCACCAAAGAAAGCATAAACAAAATACACTGAGGGGGAAAAAAACCCCACAAAAAAACATAAACAGAAGCAAAACAAAAAAACCCCCAGGATTTGAGCTGCAACTTCACCAAGGGAAAAGGAAAAATTATGAAAACAACCAAAGGCCAAGTAGGAAACTGGTTTCAGTTTATTTCATTTATTGCAGATACAAAGGAAATGACTGACCTTTTGCCCAGACATGCAGATCCACCTGCTTCCAGGGAGCTTTGATACAGATTTGGACAGTGAACATGTGAAAATTCATACTTATAGTCATCTTTCTATCCCTCAGTGTTAATCTGGACAGAACTTGTGTTCCTCTGAGCTGAGAAATCTCAATAGTGGCATTTAAATTTTGGGAGAATTTTATATGGGATTTTCTGACTTAAGATCTTTATTAGATAATATGGGATCAAAGTAGCTTGTTAAAAACCAAGCAAACAGAAAGAACAAAAATGGAAAAAATCTCTTTTACATAAGGCTATAAAGTAGACCTTCACTGGATGAATCTGACTTTCACTTCTTGAGAGTGGTCTGTAATTTGACCAATAAGCCTGTGTCAGTTGTTTAAGATATACTTAAGACAGTCAGATCTGAACTTGAGAATTCATTTAAACACATAGTTTTTTGAAAGTATAGCCAACTCTGGGGATAGTGATGTAAAAGTGGGTGTAGGTCATTCAAACTCTTGCCCATAAAGCAAACACTAGATGCAGAGAAAGGAAGAAAGTGGCAATGGGTAACTTCAGTGGGAAATAAAGATGTGAGACTGAAAAAAAAAAGGAGAAGCTTGAGGTGAAATCCCTACAGCATGAACATTATTTTCATTTGTCATTGGGAAGGGTCTGCATTTCATTTCTATTGGTTGAAGTACCTGGCTTTCTCTTAACACTTTCTCACTCTCCATTTAAATTTTTTCTCTCACTTAAATTGAGAAGTTGTAATTTCAGAAATAAAAAGACAAAAGGAGATGAACAAAACTTTTCTCTTTTTTTTTTGCCCCAAAGACCAGGGGGAGAAAGCTTTTCCTCCTGAGGCCACAGTGTATTGATTCAGAGGAGCAGTAAGTTAATTAACACGAGTAGTGAAGCCTCCTGCATAATTAACAAGACATTTACCTAAAATCAATAATCTAATTGCCACACCTACCATACATGGGGGACAGTGTTTATCCTGTTGAGAAAGACTCATTTATATCTGCATGTTAACATGGTGATTCGTGGTTTGTTTAAGAGCCTAACCTGATCTGTAAAGTGATAATTTATTGAACAATCAATTAAACTTTTTAACCTTGCAAATATAAACAGGTAATGAATAGCCACAAACCTATTTCCATATGAAAGTTCACACATCACAGAGATTTTCATGCAGTTCAGATTATATTTCATCAGTCCACTTTGAGACCTAGTGGAGAAGAATGAGAGAGGAATAATTTGTCTTTGAGAGGCATCGTTTCATCATCCTCCCTGGCTTTTGGTCCTGTGTTTATATTCCTTAATATCAAGTTGATCTTGAATTACTCTGCCAGCTTCCTAGTCCCTGGTGGTTGAAAAGAAGGAACTGGGGAACGTGGAGTGTCCTCTTCTAAGGAAAATAAGTGTGTCATCAACAGAAGGGGACAACCAAAAGACCAAGAGCTGGGCAGAGATATGACAACACAAAATACCATTAAACTGCTCTTATTGCACTGAAGGACAGCTCACTGTAGATCCACCTTCATGTGTGTTTAGTCGCACCACCCCGTAATGAGGAGGAGCAAGAGAGGCAAGTGAGAGTAGGTGGATGGGGGGTTTACACCACCAGAGGATCGCCTTGCATTGAGGCTGACAGCTGGCATCCCTATCTGAAAGGTGGGGTCCACTGAAAGCTGCCAAAATCTGGAGCCTGAAATTGTTTAGACTCCTTTAAAAAGTCCTGTCTTTCATCTTGCAAGTGCAAAATAGGAATTGAAGATATCCCAAGAAGTAATTTTCTTCTGCATTTTCAAGTATATGTCCCAGCTTGTGCTAAAATGGCATGGGGCCCAGCACCGAGGTGTCAGATTGTTTTAAATTGTATTTTTCATTTTGGCATGTTGATGTTTTCTAGTCTTACCCAGTTTTTGATGGTTTGGAGAAACAGCAGACAAAATAACAAATGAATGTAATGGTTTTCAAACCTTATCTCCAGAAAGCTGGGATTCACAGCAATTCTGCTTTTCCAGAGAGAAATTTTGATTTGGTTTGAATCAATGCTTTTTTTGATAGTATTTTGCAAGATCCAAACCAGCACTTTGGTTCTCACCAGGAAACCATTGGGATAATTCAACTCACCAGGAACATAAATGATTGATAATGCACAGCACCTAATAATACTTGCTTAAATATGTCTAAGAGCATATAAATTGAACAATAAATCTGTCTTTGAATTCTCGGAGCCTTTGACTTTTACAGGCACTCCTGTGAAAGAGAGATTTGAACCTGTCAGTCACCATCCTTAGTAGTACCTTAAAGCCATGGACTGTGGCTTAGCAAAAGACTTGAAGGCACCAACTCTCAAAATCCAAGGTCGTGTGTGAAAGAAAAAAAAATAATAAACCCAGATAAACTAAAATGTTTTTAACTTCTCTGCCAGTAACTATGGTTTGGCAATGAAATTTTTTACTTCTATACATTTCAATAAAATTGGGACTAACAGAGTCAATGAAATTTGTCACAGGAGTGAAAAGTGAGACTTTACTGTACGTGCAGGACAGAAGGACCACAAGGCTGTGAGGATTTCAGTCCCACCACGGATGTCTTACTGGAGTGTAGCACTGTGTGTGCTAATTAAAACATTTGGAGGTTAGGTGAGGAAAAAACCCAAAAAAGAGGGCTGGATGACTTAGATACCTATAAAAATATTTTTCAATATTATTAAGCTTTCTACCTTAACTGAGATAACAATGAAGTGTGAAATATAACGTTCTTAAAATTGATTTTTCAGTCTGTTTTAAAAGGTCCTGCTTTTTTAAGGTATAATTCTTTAGTATTTTTTACATTTCTCATTTCTTCATTTTTATTTCTCTTAAGTCCTTCAACTTTAGTTTCATCCATTGAGGAATTTAAAAATTTGGAATAGCACCCTTCTGGCTATTGTAACTCTCTTTGCTGCTATCTGGGATCTTGTTATTTGGTCTGTTGTGCCTGCTGCACACTAAACAGGAATTTCCCCTGCTCTGGAGCTCATCTGCTCACTTGTCTCTTTGACAAAAAGTGAAATTTTGGAATATCAGTAGAATTAAAAGAGGTAACAGAGACACAGCAATAGGTGAGAGTCATAATCAGTGGCTGAAGCATGAGACCACAGTCCGAAATCCTTTTGTGACAGCTCAGCCTCAGGATTTATGTGATTTCAGTCTCCTTTTCAACAATACTTTCTGAAGGCTTCAGGAATTTTTAATCCTTGTTTGACCCAGTTCCACAAAAAAAAAAAAAAATTGTGAAAATAAACCCCAAATATGAATTCAGCAGAATGCTTGTTATTCTTTTCTCTAACCTTGAAGTAGCTCAGTTTCTCCACCTGTGCACAGGGAGTTGGGGCTGTTCCTCTGTTATGAGCAACATGCAGCAGTCTCTTATGGATGAAAATTTCAGAAGTGCTGTGAGAAAACTTCTGCCACTGGAAAAAAGGGCATTTTGTTAGGTCAAGCCTTTCTTCTCAGGGACTGGAGAACTTTTTTTGGTTCTCTTATCTCCATGCCACCAAGACATTCTAATTCTGCATCTGGACAGGCAGGGCTGTGATTAAACACTTTATCTGACAGTAATTTCTGTGGGTTGCACCAGGGCTGGGATCCACCCCTATTTTTCAACACAAGTTTTACCTGAGTTTGTTGAAGTAACATTGTGAGAGATGCAGCACTGCAAAACCTCAGAAAGGGCTTGATGTGGTCATGATGTCAGACATTGCAAGGAAAAAGTGCAAGGAAAATATCTGGATTTTCTTATCTGAGGAGCTGGGAGGGGCTCCTGAACAAGTGTCATGTAATTATATGTAATTATATCCCCCTTGTATTATCAATGATATATGCTCTGCCTAATGATCTACGTATTATCAGCGTTTCCTCTTAGCCCCCTCCTATGTTTTCTCCATGTTTTATCTTTAACCCCTTGCAGATTCCTCTCTCCTTCCTCCCTCACCATCCTCACCCCACTGACCCCCATGACAAGAGTGGGGTTGCATTAGTCGGACTTTGTACGTGCACCAAAAAAAAAAAAAAAAAAAAGAAAAAGAGATCCCAGTTAATGTTTTCAAATTAGCACAGCTCCAACTCTGGAGATTCTCATTAGTTGTTGGCTGAGATTTATCAGCTCTCATTTGCCTAATATGGAGCCTAACTTTAGGCGCCTGGCCCTTTCGGTGGGGGGTAAGAGAGAATAGGAAGGGGTCTTTTGTCATTGCCATGTGGGCTCACTAATTTGCTCTGCCTAATAAAATTACAAATGAACACAGCTTTGCTCCTGTTGCCTTTATAGGTTATAATAACCTTGGTACCCCATAACCTCCCGCTAGCTGAATTAATCAGATCATATTAATATTTCTTCTTACTTTCTTTTAACTGGTTCTTCTCTTAATTAAAGGGGCCAAAGATGTAAACAGGGTAGGTGACTAGAAACATGGCGTCAGGTTATAAACAAGGCTCATTAAAAAGATGGATGTGCCAGCAGACTGCGAAAATTGCTTACTCCGCAAGTGTACATTTTGTAATTTCCTGACGACTAAAAGGACTAATACCAGATCCTGCTTTGCTTCCCTAGCCCCCACCCTTTTCTTTTTAAAGCATGTATAAAAGATGATAATTTTTGTAAGCTGGGGGAACACAGAAGAGTTCATTCATCAGCTGGGATAAAGGCCATTTGTATTAAAAATCTTTTTGCCCCTCGGACAGATTGAGATACAAAATGGGATGTTGTTATAACAACAAGTGAAAGAAATCAATCTGAAACCTGAAGATTTTGGAAAGGATGGGGAATACTAGCCAGAAAACAGGTTTATGACTAATATTAATTTTTTTTTTATTATAATTATCATTAAAACTTTATTCAGCTGTAGTTTCATTTCCAGAGCTGGAATCAGAAGTATTTTTTGCACAGTTTAGAGTTGGCAGGGTCAGAGTATGTTGTTCCTGCAACACTCTCCTCAAGCATACAGATCCTTCTGCTGTATCCAGGCATAAAGCTGTCTGTCCTACCTGCTCGAGCTGGTAGGAGAACCCACAAATTCACATTTTTAAAGTTATCTGTGAACTTCATATGAAAAGACGATCTAGTTATCTTACATAAATAATTTATGTTTTCACTCATTAGTAACTTCAGTCTCCTTAATATTGAAACTTGGCCTTGTAATATGTAATATTAAATTCAGCTCCAGTACAATAACCACTGAATAAAGCAGTGCACAGTTTTCTCTCTTCCAGTGATTATTAGTAGGAAAGACCAAACCCCTAATTTTTCTATCTCCCTTTATCCCCTCTCAAGAAGAAGGAAAGTCATTCTGACAGGATGATGCACAGCATGACCAGAAAAGACCTCTCTCCTTCATGAATAAATTAGAGATGAAAGTTTCACTGATCCCCTTGCATTTTTATGGAGGGACCTCATCCTAATTTACCTAAATGCTTTGAACAAAACGAAAGAAAAATGTAAGCGGCGAAGGTGAAAAGGTTAAAATCTATGTTTAAATGGAAGGGCATTTTAACAAGAAGGCTGTGTGGGCTACCTACATGTGATTGGGGAATTTATTTTTAAGTTTAAGCATTTAAATGGATAAATCACAACACAGAGTGATTTTTTTCCCCCCTCATTATTATTAAGTTTTTGCATTATAGAGCCTGTGTATTTTCATTCTGCATCTGTAAGTGCCTAAACTGAATTTGATTGATGTCAATGAATGTTTTATATTATTAGTCAAAAAATTATGATTAATAATGATAATAAATAATAATAAAAATCTGAAGAGTCTGTGATGCATTAACTTCATTTGAAGTATAGATTTCAGCCTTTAGGGTGTTTCCTCAGTTATTTAAAATTTCTTTAGGTTTAAGAGGAAGGAATTGCCCTTTCTGTAGGTAATTTTGAACTCTATGAAATACTCTACACTATTTTAATCCAAATTGGAGAATTCTACAAGTTGCTTAAACATTCATTCCCTGAAGTTGTTCGGGTGTACTTCTGGAAAAGTACTTTAAAATCCTGTGGAAGCCAGCAGTTTCATCCCTATTATATTCTCCAGCAGTTTCCTTATAAGCTAATATATTTTTATGAGTATCACTTAGGAATAATTAAAATACAAAAAAAAGAAACTCTCATTTTCACATCAGTTATTATAGCATTATTCAGAAGTTTAATGACTTTGGAAGATGTTCTTCCAAGCCCAGGTGTACTTTTTTCAGTTTAGTGTCTTCTTTGCTAGTGGAGCTTTAAGCTGGGTCCAAATTCCACAGAGCAGAGCAAGTTGGACATTTGTCTGAGAATGACAGGCTTTTTTTTGTTTTGATGTGACTCAAAGCCTTCTGGATGCTTATTATAAAAAAGAAAGTAGTCACTAGGTGTTTTATAAGATCTCCAAATACACTTTGTCTATCCTATGGGTGAGAAAAACACCTGCACTGAGATTCAGGGCACAAGTGGAAAATGTATTCTCCAAACACCCCAGGATTTAATAGATAAGGCAGCAGTGGACCAGTTGGTGAGCATGTAAAATCTTTCCATTTAAATGGATCCCTTTCTTTGTTAGTTTTGATGTTTTATCTCTTTAAGTGCAGTGCCAAAAAAAAAATTCAATTTGAGCAAAGGTTTCTAAACAATGCAGGCAAAATGCAACACTTCAGTGTCTGCAGAGAGGGATCCTGGCATAGTGGAAGGGGATCATAGTCACACCCAGGCTGATGTAGGGATGGGTGAGGCGTCGGATTATTGCTGTCCAGTTGTCTTGCTTGTTCCAAACTAAACACCTAACATATAGACAGCTACACCTGGGCCACAGGAGCTCTGGTCTACAAGTTAGTGCAATTTATCCTGTCACTAAAACCAGCCCTTGGTGAAGCCCTATGCTTTCAACATCTATCATCATTTCAGAAATTCCAAAACCACATTAGAGTAGGTTCAGCTTCAGATTTCTAAGCCACCCTATGTCTTTAAAAAAGGAAGCCAACATTTTAGATCACCCAAAAAGCCAGTTCTGTTCCTTCCAAATCTTTAGAAGGTTTATGCCTAAACTAAATTTTACAGTTTGAACCAAAATGATGAATATAGTGCTTAAGAGCAGTCATGACACATATACAAATATTTTTGGAAAGAAAAGGTATGGTTCATGCAAAACCATGGTTATGTCTGTGACTGTGTCATTGCACTCTGCATTAGGAATCAATTTCTCTCCCAGTCTTAACCACCAAATACGTGTTAAAATTTATAAAAGCCAATTAACCCTTTGTGCCTTAGTTTTTCTACCTATAGACTCATGAAAACACTGATTATTTGTCTTTGTGTTTGAACATCTATTGATGACAATACCTGATTGTATATGGTGAGGGACTCTTGTCTCTTTGCTCCTCAGAGAAATGTAACTTGGTTTTGATGCTGCCAGCTTGAAACCAAACATTGCAAAATAATGAAAGAGGGGCAAGCAAGAAAAGTTGGGAATATTTTTATAAAAAGGATTGAGAATTTCCAAAAGCTTCAACGCTTCAAGTGCATTGTTTTTTGTTTTTAATTGGGGTCACCATTGATACAACAAGGCAGAAAAGGCATCCGGATAAACACGTTTCTCAAGCCGAGCTGTCATGGCACACCCACCCATGACCATCCATTAAATGTCAGTGTCTTTGTGGAAGAAAAATGCCCCTTCCCAAGGACACAGGCCAGGCCACGTGTGTGTGCCTTGTGTGTGTGTGTGTGTGTGTGTGTTTTTTGAAGGCTGACAAGGCACCTCTGCCATTTCCTCGCCTGGAGCTCTACCCACAGGCGGCCATGCCGGCCCCCCTCTCCCAAATGTTATTATTCTGTCATGAGCCCTTCTTCGGTCAGGATGTTACTTCATTTCCACCTTTTGTCTCAGGTTGAATGTGAATGATGCTCTTTCAGCAATATACGGTCGCCCGAGCTCCCCGCTGCAGCCTTACATAAATATACAACACCCGTCTCGGCCTATAACTCACTTCAGGCCTGGAAAAATAGTGACTTCCTTTATTGGCCAGATTCTTTCGCAATTCCCAACAGCTGTATGTTTTCACCTCCGAGGATCCTTATCTTCAAGTTTCCATTTGTCTCAGCACTATTCCAGTGGATTGCCAATAAAAATGATTCCCATTTTTATAACCCCTGAGAATGTGGGGAGGGGGCTTTCCAGAAAAACCTATTTTTTAGCAGGGGGAAAAAAAAAGGGGAAAAAATAAAAAATAAGGAGGGAAAAAAAAAAAAAGTGGCTCCCCACAACTTAGCAGAAGGCAGAATTTAGCCTTCACACAAATATTCGAAAGTGTGAAACTTCCCGAGCAATCATCACAACTCCGCCAAGATGGGAACGGAGACTTCTAGCAATCTCTGAAGCTGCTCAATCAAGGACTCTTAATTTTCCATTTGAGCAAAAGGAACGGCTGCAAACGGAACATTTATTAACACATGCGCCTCACACGCACAAAGAGAGCTATATTTACAAAGAATTAAACTTGAGAGCATGAAATAGCCTTGTAACCATATGACAAAGATACACTTAAAGAGATGTAAACACTAGGTGCAGGGAAATTTGCCAGGTTAGAGTCAGCTGTATCACTCTGTTTTATTACTATACAACTGTTTACTGAGAAAAGACAGATGATGGCTGATATACTCTGTGTGTTATCATAAGGGCTTGCTTGGGAGCTCTTTGTGACTGACAATTGCTACAGCCCTATGCAAAAACCTGGCCTGGGGAGTTGTTTTTCTTTTAATTCTTCTCTGTCCATCATTCCGAAGCATTAACAATTCTTTTAGAAAAGCAAACTGGCAAAGCATCCTGAGTGTTTTGTATCACTCCCATGAGACAGTCACTAAAGTTTTAATCATTCTTTCTTCTCCTTACAGGGTTATTGGGTTTGGTTCTTCCAAGGATAAATTTTTTAAAGCTTCTCCTCTGTCTGGGCTATGTAAATCTCTGATTCTCATGGCCCTTCCCTGCCCATGTCTTGGAAAAAACACCTTTTGAAATACCTTTATAATAGTTCTCAGATCCAATTCTGCTGCTACCAGCTCCTAAAGTGACTTTCTAAAAGGAGGTGGTGCTCCTGTGTCTCCCTGGAGATGTGCAAAGCTGCCATCAAGTTGCCCTGAAATGAGTTTGAAGGAACCCAGAAGAAGAGTCAATGCAGGACATGTGCCTCTCTCATCTGATTCATTTCCTTGACTCAAAAAAGGATTTCTAGGTATCTGAGAGAGATGGTTTAGAGCATATACGGCTTGCTTTATCCTTACTGGGATCACAGCACTAAGACTGCAACACAAGACAGCTTCAGTAGTGTTCCTTGCTGTCTTCCAGAGTGAGTCCCTCAAGTGGGGCTGGAGGACTGGAGGGGAAAGGAGGGGAAGAGGGGAGAGCTGTGGAGGCAGGTGCTGCCTTCTCCCCATCTCTACCTCTGCAGAAATTTACAGAGCAGGGAATTTAAGGCCCAGGTACCCAAAGCACTGAAGTTATGAACCAAATCACTCTGTTCTTCCTCTGTAGTCAATGGAGAGAATGAGAGGGATGCCCAAAAGGGATGAACCACCCCTCAGGGTCTCTTCCAGCAGGGGTGAACCCAGGGCCTGCTATCTACTGTCACTGAACCAGAAACTCACCATCACCTCCCTCTCTTCACTATTTCTTTTCCCTGCCTGTGGCAAAAATTTTGGCCTGTTCTTAGGTTCAAGTATTTTGCTCTGTCTCGCCTGAGGAGAAAAGGGGAAGGGTTCTCTCCTTATGGGTTCCGGATCTAAATGAATTATTGCAAGGTCTTTTTTTTTAAAGCCTCAGAAAGGGGATTTGAAGCTATTGTATTTATCTGACCATTATGAGCACTGTAAAACATGCTGTTTCACATTGTAACATAAGCTCTTTTTTAAAGTATGCCCAGAGTATTTGTAATTGTTATCAGGCCCAGATGTATCCGAGTGTCAGCATGAAGCACTGAGAGTTGGCTCAGATGTACAGAATGTAATTAGCTCAAAGCCCTGTGCGCTTAGTTTGTAGTGGAAGCACAGACTGATAATAAAACCAAAAAAAATGAAAGTGGCAAAGGTTAAAATCTATTGTTCACAGTGCTAAAGCTGTGCTGGGGGAAGCCAGTGCTGGCTGCTGCAGTGCTGGAGTGCTCAGACTCCAAACGAGATCAGAAGTGAGCCAGTGACAAAGGTTAGTTCAAAATAGGTGATGATAGACTAACATTAAATTGACATTATTCTCACAATAGTGGCCCAGACATTTGGTCTATCTGCTGTGGTATCCTGCCTCAGACTTGCGCCAATTCCCTCATGTGTCCGGAGGAAGAATAGCATATGATCCACACACCCACTTCCCACTGAGCTTCCAGTGACTTGTGAAATCCCAGATGTGGTGGGAGTGTGAGGATGGTGCAAACGGCTCCTGAGCAGCATGGGAACCATCTATTCACTCAGGCACTCATCTACATGTCTGCCAACTTGCTTAGCTTGGGGGTTTTTGTCTGTTGTTTTTGTCATATCCAGGAAAAATCTGATTTTTCTGATAGGCACTTGCTGGGAACATAGGAACATCCTCCATCTCCATCTACTGCTGCCCTCTGCTGAGTGGGAGCACAAGCCTATGTCCAGGTTTCTGGAGTTCAGCGTTGCCCAAATTAAAGAGTCTCCTCTTGCTCGAGTGACTTTGAAGCATGTGGATTTGATCTCTATCCCCGCAGCCACTATGACATTTCCAGAGGCTTTTGTGTGCACTGTGGTGACAAGCACGACTTTCCAAGGTGGCTATCGGCTCGTTAAAGTACAGACACTTTCTGGGCCGATTGTTGTTAAGGAGACAAATCTTAGCACTTGCAAAAAGCTCTGATAGTTACAGTGCTCTGCACTGATATAATGCACAGGGATGTGGGTGTATTTAAATTTAGATGTGTGCACTTGCATCACATTCACAAATGCAATAAACAATATCTAATAACATTAATAAGGCACAGGCACATACCAGTTCACAACAGGAAATTCAAATCTGAGGGTGACATGCTGATCTCAACTCCCTCTGTTTAGAAAAAATAAGTCAGAACAGCTTGAGTGAAGGACAGAGTGTCACAGCCTTAACTTGAACATTTCCTGGCTTTTGTTGGTTTGTTTCACAGCCTTCACATTCCTTAAACATAGGTTTGTTTGATTTTAATTTCCTTTTCTCTGTTAAAAGAATGAAGAAACATGTTTGAGGGGAGCCCTGAGCATGATTTCTTTTCACAGCCACAGCTGAAATTTCCTATGTTTGTTTTTTCTTTTACAATGTTTAGTGTTAAAGAGAACTTCTGGGGAGGTGATGCAGCCAGAGACAGGACAAATGTTTCTGACAAGAAAGACAGTCTCAGGCTGTGCTAGTCATCCAGCACGTGGTGGACCTTGGTCCAAGTCACATCAGCAGCCACAGACTTTGGTGAGGGTGCATGCTTGCATCTGCATGGGGATTGTGGTGTCCCAGTGTCCAATTCTGTGGTATTTGGTTTGCAAGTGGGTAAAAGAAAAACAAGAAAAAAACCCATAAAACCCATGTGTTTGGGCCACATGAGAGACTTGGTCATTGTGAAAGCAAGTCCAGTAACCTGTGTTTCTTTTACAATTTTTACACTCAAGTGCACAAGTACTGCTGTCCTAAATTCCATCTTTTCCAGAGCTTGACAGCCTTAGACCTTGCTTCACAGTTCAGATACACAGCCTCTTCCCATATCATATAATAATATCATATAAATAAAAAGTTCTACTAAGGGAAATCCTTCTTTTCACTTTCAAATTGTTGTTATCACCCCAGTTTATCCCTCCTACTGACTCCTTTTGTCTGAAAGGATTCCTAAAGAGGAACAAGAGGCTTGGCCATTGTCCTGTTCATATTTTCCCATGTAGAGCGATATCTTGCAATTGTATTTCAAGAACTGACCTTACCTAGTGGATGCTATTTTTGTTGTGACTCTTCTAACCCAATGACAGAGGGATCATTCATGTAGTTTCTATTTTTCTGTATTGTAAAAAAGGGACCCAGAAAGCTAGGAAAGGATTGCAGAGTCATCAAGAAATGTGCGTGATATGCAGGAGGGAGAAAAGTGAAGGGGAGGGAAATTCCCAGTGCCATTGGCTCCTTTCATTGGTGCTCATGAAGGGAATAGTTTCTGATAGACTCCTAATCCAGAGCTGGGATACAAAGCCCAGCGAAGGTTATAAAACCACATTAGTGGGTGCAGTAAAATAGATCTACAGGATGCTCCAAATGGGTTATCTGTAGCAGTGAAATAGCACAAGGGCAGAGATGAGGGGAAAATGGCAGCTTTGAAATTACTTCAAGTGCTTCTCAGAAAGGGAATTCGCCCCACCCACTGTGTTCCCTCTCTCCTGGGATTTTTGCAGGCTCTCACACCTCCAATTACTCATTAATTTTTTCCCTCTCTAGCCTCAGTTCTGCAAAGTCAACATGGCTTATGAAAATCAAGTTGTATTCTGTATACTTAATACATCATCTCTAAGAATAATCATTTTGGAATCTGAACTTGTTTCTGTTATCTGGCTCAGCTTGACAATGATTTATGAAGCAGAAAACAAGACAGCTTCATTTTCATAAGGCAGCCTGAACCTTCTGGACAAGGAAGAGCTCTGAAAGTTGTTTTGACTAGTAAACTGAAACAAACATGACACAAAAGTCAATACAACTGCAACATCAGCCTCTCATTTTACAGAGTAACTTTCCTCGGCTAGAGCAATCTGACAGTCAAAATGTTGTGATATTCGATAACATTCTGCATCTTCACTAATTACAACTGCGGGGTGCTCGCCGTGATGGGCATTTTCGATGCAAACGAAATACATGGCAGCCATTCACAAAGCATGTCTGGTTAGCAGCTAAAAGGACACTGTCATCGCATTTGGTTTGCATTTTATTCCTGTGGATAGAGATATTACACATCATATTTGAGCATTAATCTGGATTTATATTAGCTCTCGGAAAAACACGAGCGGAGTTGTGTGAATCAGCCCGTGTTTATTCGGCGATGAGCGCGTTGAAATGCGTGTGATTGATTCTTTGGAGTTTCATTCTATATTCGCTGCCATTATGCAGCCCTGAGAAACTGGAAGATGCAATTCCCATGAAGATCTTAGAAAAAGACTCAACAATTTCGGTTCAAGTAGACTTCTTGCCCATTGCTAGTAATATGAAACATATGGCATATGCCAGAGACAACGCGACTGTGTATATATCTACTGCTTAGCTTATTGCACCTCCTTTTAGTGTGCAATAAGTAATATAGATAGCACAAATCCTTCCATATGAGATTAATTTATTTTGAGCCTTTCCTTAATGATTTATAAAACATACCAGCAAAGTGGTTGTGGTGGAAAACACCACGAAGAGAGGCAAACTGAAAATTTTTTAGATGTCCATAATACCAGGAGAAAAGTTTTATTTTGTACTCCACATAACAGACACCAAGAAAGTGAAGTTAGTTTCTCCACTATGCCGAGCTTGTTGAAACATTTCAAACTACATTTGGGAGGATTTTTTAAAATTATAATGCTATAAAATACTAATATTAAAATAAATATACAAACAATGATAACTTTTTAGATTTTATTATTGCTACAGGTAATGTTTTAGATAATTGTATTGCAGGTTTTATTTGGAAGTATCCATTAAAAGTTTGCCTTTCATCTAGGCAAATTTAGTGCTAACTTTGTCCAGATTTTGAAATTATATATTCGTAAAACAGAACTGCTATTGCTGAAGTAAAATCTATTAAGGAATTTGGTCAGACAATTTTATGCACACATTTCCTGAAATCAACTGGATTGTTTCTGGATCCCTGAACAGAGCCTAGAAGATATAGCTGCATATTGCAGTCCTCCATACAACCACAGAATCATGGAATATTCTGAATTGGAAGAGACCCATAAAGATCATTGAGTTCCAACTCCTGGCCCAGAGCAGGGACACTCCAACAATCCCACCCCGTTCCAAAGAACATTGTCCAAATGCTCGAGTAGTAGCACAATGGCAAGGAGTTGCTTTTGGATTCATTTACTTGCTTTATTATGAGAAGTGCTTCCAAGGAGGTAAAGCTGGCTTGCACAGTGCTTTTCCTCTGTTTTCACCAAAGTAATCAGGAGTAGCTCCACTTTATATCCATATGGCTGCATGGATAGAAACGGGCCCAGAATTGCTCTTTGCTCTGTCCCTCTGTCTCCCTAGAGCACTGATTATTCCTATTCTCAAGCTACGAGTTTGCTTGTAGCTCTGTTAATCTTCACAACACGTGACTCATGGTGTGGGCATCCCTACATGTGAGGGTGACCCTCCACTATAGGGTCAGTGTCCCCAACAGCACTGTGACAGGTGTCCAAGCTGGCCAGGGACATTCCAGTGACCCCGTGGTGAGTAGTCTCGGGCCATAATATACCTTCATTTCCATTCTTCCCTCCCAGACTTTTTCCAGGCCCTTCGTTCTTCAGATCAGCAAAGCCAAGAGCACACAATGCTTGGAGAATATTTGATTTTTGAAGCTTTACAGTTAAGTCAGTCAAATATGGGTGAAAAATCCCTGATGTTTTAGTCCCAGCATCAGTACGGAAGTAGATTGTGTACTTGACTTTAACAATTTTCCAAGATATAAAGCCATTTGACTGAGGTCATACTTAAGATAATAAAACTCCCTTTGATGAGGTTCATTTACATATTTGTTTTCTTTGCTTGAGCCCATTTTTTTGTATAGATTTAGTGCAGTTGTTTACAATGCTGGAATTTTTATGATTAAGGTCATACATGAGAATATTTACAACGTCAGGAATAAACACAACTCCTATTTAAGAAGCATATCCTGTTCCCAAATGAGATCCAAGCTCTGCTTATAATGTCATGCATTTGTAGAGCACTTAATAAATGTTTATTTTCAAATGCAATTATAAACAATTCTTGCATTGTTGTGGTAGGACGTGGACTTCATATCTCTTGACATTAGCCGAGGAGATATCCATTAGGTAAGATATGCCTCTCTGAGAGGTAGTCTGACCTCCAGCCCTGTCTGCAGAGGGCAACCCCTTGCTTTGTAACACCCTGGACTGCAAATAATGCTTTAACTCATATCTTGATGGGTTCAAGGAAACACTCTAAATAAATAAATGCACACAGGCATGTCTTGGATATTCAAAAGAAGTTAAGTTAGCATACAAGCTTTAGGCCACCATTACCTGCTGAGAATGATCAATTTTGGGTTGATGTGGTGTATAGTCACTTGAAACAGCAGCAATATCACAAATATTTTCAGAAAAGTGACCAAGATCTTGGGTTTGGTTTGTTTTTCTTTCCTGCTCGTGGCCCCTTCCCCTTTGTATCAAATCCACAGACGTTCTGGCAACAGACCTCTCCTGTTGGAGGGGCAGACAAGAAAAAAAAGAATACCAGAAAAAAAACAATGGGGAGATGTAACACGTGCACTGTAATTAGATGAGGAAGCCATTAATTATGTTGTTTGCAATATCCTCTAAAAGGGTTGCCCACCCCTAACTACATATTTATACATATTTACTTGTTAATCAATAAAGGAAAATGGCTACATTATTTTGATTAAAACGTCAACCAAATGTGTGGCAATAAAATCAAATTTCAGGGGGAAGGTAAAAAAAAAGAAAGAGAGGGAGAATGAGAGAGATAGCTATGTATGCCTTCCTCCAGACCATGATATATGATATTTTCAGGCTGCTAGGAGAGCAGACACATTAAGAAAATAGTGCTAATGATATTAAAGTACTTTACAAGGCTTGTTACTAAGCGCTGACAAACCTGTCAAGTGTATAATGTAGGAGGCTATTGTAGCGTTCTCAGAAAACCATACCTCTGCCCCATTTCAGTGCAATCTCCTAATAATGGAGCTGCTATAAATTCTAGCCAGCAATGGGACAGACTCCTGGCTTCTCACCCCAATGTGAAGACATGATAAATATAAAAGAAAATGGCTGTCAGTTTTGGCGCCCGAACCTTATTACAAAGTCTTAATCTTACTGGCCTCAGCACCTTTTATCACCGCCTTGTTATGAGCTGATGGCTTTTTTATTTGCTGGGAGATGGAGGATGTGTCATTTGATGTCCTTTTATGTAGCCACTGCTCTGTCCTCTCATGGAAAAAAAATCTTTTTTTATATGTTTATTACAGTAACCGATTAAATGCAAGGCTCATGCTGTGTTTGGTGCAAGCACCTTCCTGGCTGATTTTTGCAGAAGCCTGGATTTAGATAGTCAGATGCAGAGTTATTAAGAACGTGGGCACAATGGAGTGTTATTTTTATTTTCCAGCTCCTGGAGTGTTGGCATCGCTGTTGGTGTTATTATTTATTATTATTTATTGTTTTGTTTCTGTATGGATTTTTCCCTCTTGCCAAGGTCAGAAAGGAACCGTAAGTCCTGGCTCATTCTCTTTCACTCTTGCCTCCCCGTCGCCTCTCTCTCTCTTCCTCTTTGCAAGTGTCAGCCACAAAGATGATGGGCCTGTAAACAAAGTTTGACTCAAAACTCAGCTCAGGTTCAATCAGTTTGAACTTTAAGATGAGATATCTCACAATTATCTAAATATTATTCCTAAACCTCACAGCTGACTTCCTGTCTTCTTCGTTTATGGCAAACAAAAGACTGAACTCCACTTGAAACAATGACCCTGTCAGAGCCCTTATCCCCCCAAGAACTGCAGCAAAGTGCCAGCATCAGGTACTTAACTCAAGATGACATTGATGGGTTGCTTTCAAGCTGTGGCCAGAGACTCCATCACTTGTTCTTATCCTCAATTTGAAGTCGGGGCGGCCTACTTTGTTGCTGCAGAGGAGTCCCCTCCCTCTGATTTTTGTCTGCCAGATGGTGACCAGGCTCTGAGCAGGGCTGGACCCATTAGCCGAGCTCCCCATCTAGTGGCTGCCAGCGTGGGGGGGGGCAGCAGGCAGGAGCTCCAGAAGGACCTGTCGCCCTCCAAAGGCTAAAGCTGGATCAAGGAAGAGGGCAAAACCAGAAAAAAAGGGTTTGAAATATATATATATATATATATATATATATATATATATAAAGAGTAAGTTTTCCAACCAAGTTCTCCTGTGAGAGTCAGTCTAGCCTCCTCTGTTTGTGCACTGACCTTCCCAAGACCCTGGCACTACTGCTCATGGGGACAGAGAATGCATCTGCACATGAGTGCACTCAAACTTCCCTGGCTCTGTAACACAGAAATGCCCAACAGAAATATGCATCCAGTCCCCCACACCTACTCCTTTCCCTAGAAAACCTCCAGTAGGAAAGGCCATATTTAACTGGTCATCATGCAGTCACATTGTCAAGGAATCTTCTCACAAAATTCAATTTACAATCTAAATGGATTTAGGAGACAACAAAATAGGAACAAGAATCATAAAGATATGAGATAAAGTTAGAGGTATCTCTAACTAACTTGCCTCAGCAGATCAGTGTTAGGAATAAAATATTTTTGACTTTGGGACTCACCTGAGCCAAACTGGCTGTTCTCTGTCTATGTATATTAGAATTGTCATGTAGGTACTGATACATATGATGTGAGGTTTATTTTTAGGCTACAGCTCATGAGAAATTGGGTTCCTAGGAGTTGCATGGACTTGAGCAGTTGGGTAAAGGATGGAGACTCTGTAGATCCTGGCTCTGGGAAGAGTGAACCTGAGCTCATACATTGTAAGACATCAGAAAATGTGAGGGGATCAAGTGCTTCTCATCATCCCCTTTGCTCAGTGCTGCCCTGGCTCTGGAAGGAATTTCAGTATGAGTTGGAGATCACAATCAATCATCCACAAGAAGTTTGGTCAGTTCTGCTGCACAATGAGCTGTTATAAAGCCCAGGCATGGATGCAACTGAAGGGTAAGAAGTAGTCCTTGCAGAGAAAGGACCTTTCTCTCCCTTACCAGCTGCTGGGCATTTGCTGTATTGATGTTTCTAAAGGGTAACAGCTTCTCAAGCTGGTTTCCATGAAGATGTATCTGGTGATTGATATATTAAGAATAAGGACTGAGAAAGATGAGTAAATGGTTTAACCAAGGATAGGAACAAACTTTTTTACATTTGTGTCTATCACACATAGCACCATTCTGACTCCTGTATCTCAATATCCCTTATTGTCTGTTATCATCCTGTAGCTAAAATAAAACAAAATAGTCCTTAATGTGTCCTGGGATATTAGCTTGTTGCATATCTTTGGAAATGTGTTTGCACTTTAAAAGCAACCTTGAGGGTGAGAGAGCACAGGACCAGTGTGGTAGTTACTGTAATAAGGCACTTGTGGTTTGCTAAAGCACAAGGGGAAGAAAAACAATTGATGAAAAACTCAATAGGATGGGAAAGGCAAATTGCTTGGCTGGAGATTTAATTAAAAAGGAAACAGCCCTCCTCATTTAAAGGTCGGTTTGCACCCCTTAAATTACAAAAAGAACTCGGGGCTGAAATCAACACACAGTGCATGTTAATAAGAGAGAGCAGCAGACGGTGTGACTGGTCCAGCTCCTCTCAGGCAGGGCCACCAGGCTGCAAGACTGGCCATTGCACGCCAGCTATCACTGGAACCTGACTCCAGGATCTACCTCCAACAGAAGTGATGCTCACCTGGATCATATAAAACATGCAGAATGAAATATAATGTGGTTTAAGTCTTTCTTTGCCATTTTCCTCCTCCTATCTTCCACCACTCCTCAACAGCCCTTTATATATTACCCTTGGCTTTGTGGAGCACTTTCACTGCCATGAATGCCTCTCTCCCATGGGAGAATTTGATGAAGGCTGTCCATTGTCACCCAGTGTTACACTGGGATGTCAGGACACCTTGAATAAACGTTTTACATGAGATGTTGCCTCTAAGTGCATCCTCGGAAAAACTGCCATTGCCCTTTGCTGAGAAAGTTAACATCATAAAGTGAAGGCTGCCTCTGACCAAATGGGAATGACATTGCAGATTAAGGGCTCTTTAAATTATGCATTTAGTTCAGACTCCCGGGGAGACAGTATATGAGATAAAGCTAGCAGACTTATTCTGCAGCCTGGCTCTGGAACCAAAGACATTTTTAAAACATTTTGCCAAAGAAACTTCTGTAGTGGTAAAAAAAAACCCTACTCAAAACCAACAAATCCAAAACAACAAAAATCCCCACTTAGTCATGTCTTTAAGGGCACATGTTACTCAAATGAGGAAAAAAGAAACAAGTGAAGAAAGGAGAAAGAACATTTCCCAGGGATTTAGAAGGATGGTGACTATCCAAGTTTTAATAATAAGATTTTTATTTCTGTCAAAATTCCCATTAGTAGAACTAGGATTATGTTTCCCAAACATTTATTAGATTAAGAATGCTCTTATTTGCTTTCCAGGCTGGTCACCCCCACACACATAATGTCCCTGGCAACACTGAAGTATTCAGAACATCCTCACAGCTTGTACCTGCTGAGACAGATTTGAGAAAAAAACCCTCTTGGTTCCCGTTTGCATGCAGCTCTGTAACCTGTAACTTCCTGCCTTCATTTAGCAGAGTTTAAATTGCAAATTCATGTTTCTTAAAAATGCTGTAACATCATAAGTGGGACAGTTTTATGACAGCTCTGAATTACCAGACAATACTGACACATGCCGCGTGCACTTACTTTGCCTACCAGTTATGGCTGTATTTATCTGCCCATATGTCACTCTGTGTCTAACGCATCTATTTACCACGTTGAGATAGATATTCCACAATTGAGGGCTCTTAGTGCATCCTTTAGAATGTTAAAAAAAAAAAAAAAAAAGACAAAAATCTTGTTTCTCTGATAATTTATTTTATAGGTGAGAGTTATGCCTTTTTTAGGGATTTTACAGGCATCTTTCTGCAGTTCCTTTATTTCCAGATGACACTGACTTGGAACTCTTCCCTGACAGGCAAAATGGGCTGGGCCTTCTTTTTATTGATGGTAAAACACAGAGACGGCACTCACAGGCATCTGTAGGTGAATCTGGGTTGGATTATGCAGAAGATAAACTCCCCTGGCTGGGGGATCGACACAAGAATTCAAAACCAACATTCACTAAAGACTTGACAGTCTTCTTTATCCTCTTTCCATCCTCCACAAACTCACACACACTCCCCAAAATGTTGTGAGCCTCCCTCCCCTGCTTTCATGCAGGAAACTGGCAGCAACTGGCCACAGTTCTGGTGAAACAGGGGACAAATTCCCAGCAGAAAGTCACTGGTGACCAGCAGGAACAGGCAGCTGAGGAGAGATGCTCCATCTGCAGTTCCACACAACCACTGCAGTCAAAGCATTTTTAATAAGCTCTGACATTCCTTCTGGATATTTTGCCCAAGCTGGAAAATTGACAGTCAGCTGGTAGCTCCCCCTTCCCTGAGGTGACAAAACTTGGGTGCAATGAGGTGTTTTTGTCTTTTATTTTATGCTAAGATTTTCATGTGTTTTGTAGCTTCAGCTGTATTTCTAAATATCAGGCAGTAAAAGCTCCAGAAAAACTTATAAGGTTGTCAAATCTGTGGAACATAAATATATACATGTACAAATGCACACATATGTGGAGAGAGAGAAAGAAATAAAGGCATGGAGAGAAAAAAGGAGAGGCATATGTTATATTTAGATGTATGTATATTACTCATACATATAAAGATGTGGTTTTTCAGGACCTTTACCAAGACGTGTGGTCTGCTTTGACCAAGGCTCACCAACATACTTTGCAATTTTGCTCTTAATTATTTTAGACAGCATTACAGTGATCTTTATTCATCCAAAAGAAAGCATAATGTTCTGTCCAAATACACCAACAGATGCAGCTCCCTATGATTCAAATCCTCATGAGTTTTGCCTGAGCTGGAGTTGCCTCTACTCCAAAGGAATCATCTCTCCCATCACAGAAATGCTGCCATTTTGGGGTGAAATACAGCAACTGTGTGATTAAGGGCAGAAACACTTCACAATAAGCCAGGCCCAGGTCTGAAATGTGGTGTGTCTGATGGTGATCAGCAGGGAGAATTTTGGTCAGCGAGTAGGTTTTTTCTCCAGGTCTTTATCTTGCAAAAAGTTCCACAGGTCGTCAGCACCTACTAGCTGTTTTACCTCGTGGTCAAAAGTTATCTACTCCTACCACACAAAGCCATTAAAATTGCACTTTAGGTGCAATTCAGTGATTCTAAGGACTGTCACTCCTTCAATCTGCTACCACTTGCTTGCAGCATTTGAAGCTTGAACATCTGAATCGCACTGGAGAAGGAATGGAGCCAGGTATTGACCAGACCAGACTGCTCACGAGAGCTCAGAGACAGATGAGACAACCTCCTTCTTCCACAGATAAGGAGAAATCTGGCTTTTTTTACTCCACTTACTAGACAGACAGGAAAATTACTCCTTCAAGGTAGAGCAAGAGCAATTGCACTATCCCCTTAATCAGTACTTGCAGCATATCAAGCTCATCATCTTGATGGTAATAGCTGTTTGACAAGTCAGGATAAAAGTGATAGTCTTCTGAAAATGAGATAACAATCTAGTTTAAAAAAAGAACCAAAAGAAAAGAAAGGAAGAAAAGAAAAAAAAAATGACCCAGTGTGAGGTGCCTTTTAATTTAATTTCATCCAAGGATAACAGTTTACCCAAAAATGTCTTCTGTGAGTCACGTATGGTATTTCAATCTGTCATCCTGTATTGACCTGTCTAACATGGAAATATACTGCACTGAGCTTTTGTCAGGCTTACCAGCTTGGTCTAAAATCTGATGATTTCTTTTTTAGATCATAACTGTGCTGAGCTATCTGCTTCCACTTTCTCCTCTCACACGCAGAGAGCTCAAAATGGAAAATTCATCCAAATGCAAAAAGAAACAGCATGATCTGGCTCACAGCTCCTCAGAAGTACAGTCAAAATTGAATTTTACTGTTTTCCTAAAAATGAAGGCCCAGAGTCAAGCCAATGCTATCAAGGAAAAGGGAAATGGCTGCAGTAGAACAGGAATGGCAAGAGTCAGGCAGAGCAGCGATATGGAAATGTGTTTTTCCTGCTGTTATAACGACTCTAACACTGCTTTATTTTATCAACAATTACTTTAAAAAGTTATTTACAAACTTTCAAAAGAGTCAATTGCAAGAAATGACTTGTATACATTAATAGTTTCCAAAATAATAATTATATTAAATATTAATTTAATAGTTATGGCATTAAATATTTAAAATATACCATTATTCTGTAGCTGAATCAGTAGCAGAAATTAGTTCAGCCTTGCATTGGTTAATTCTGAGAAATGGTACCAGTTGGTCAGGTTGCTGCTCTTTAACTGCTGAAGAGTCTCTGAGAATTTAGTTTCCAATTCAAATATTTATTATGTCAGAATTAGTTTTCTGGGAACCTTCTCTACTCTTTTCTTTAAGGTAACTAAAAGAATAAAGTAAAATTCCCATGCTGGTGTATGAGTATTCCTGACAGTGAACTTGGTTCCTGGAAGAAGAAGAGGAGAAAATACATTTAAAGCAAATGCATTTAAAACTGAATAAATCTTCACAGGGCTTTGCTTGAACATTTTGTCTCCTCTGGTATTTGCTCTGCTCTGGTTGTTGCTTCTCATGCTCCAGTGATCAATATCTCTATACAGTTAAGGCTGCACCACCAGGAAACTGTCGTAAACCACGGCAAATTCTGAGAAATCCAGCGTCCATGCAGCCCAGCAGTGGGATCAGAGATTTCTTACTGAACCTCTCCTCCTCAAAAAGAAAAACAACAAAAACCAGAAAGCCCAAACCTACCCAGAACAATGGTCTGTTTTTCAGCTGGAAAAGGAGTATTTCATGGGAGCCACACTATGCAATCTGCGATCTCAGAAGTTGTGCCAAATGGCCACAAGGACAGGAAGCGGGGAATGGCCAGGCGTGTGTTCTTACAGGGTGCTCAGCAGATTAAAGGCTTACCTGAGACTGATCACAAAAGCAATCCTAAAAAAATGAAGCTGGGATTTTCACATGCATGACCTTCCTTGCAAGATTTGTAGGAAGTTGTCCCCGTGCATGGCACTGGGATTGGAGCTAGATGACCTTTAAGGTCCCTTCCAACCTAAAACATTCTATGTTCCTTTAATTTCCTGCGTTTTCAAAACCCACAGGGAATTGGGTCCTTTTAAAAGTCTTTTTGAAATCTGGGTGTCAACAAGGTAGTTTGTACCTTTTATTTTCCCACGCATTTTCTTAAACTGGTAATGCCCTTTACCTCCAGCTCTTTTGCTCTAGTAGGACCTTCAGATCCCAGCCAAAGTCCTACAGTCACGCAGCTCTACATTTGTTGTTGAGAAGACCTTGCAATCTAAACAGATCAGACAAGGTAAGAAGAGAAATGGAATCACATTAAGGGATAATGATTTGTCCATGCTCTTAAAGAACTCTTTGGCACCAAAGTAAGCCCAGCTCTCTGCCTGAGGCCTTACTGTCAGCTCGCCAAACAGATATGGAAGGACTAATAAAAGTCAGTCAATATTTAGATGGTGCCACAGTAGCTTATTATTTAATGAAAATGAGTAGGAAAGTAGGAACGTAGACGCAGTGCATCTAAAGATCTGTATTTCAGCAGAATCCTTCCTTTATGAAGATGAATAGGGAAGCACTGGGACAAGGAGCATTTCTTTCACTGACTGATAACACTTAGGACAAACTATTTTGAACGAAGATAATTGTGCCTCAGATTTCTATGCTGCTTTATGACAGAGAAAATATTGCCACAGATACTTAATTTCTTCCTGGAAGAATGTTTTATAATGGCCACTTGTTGCTACCCATTTCTATTTTATTTTTCTGTCCTCTGGTTCATTTCTGTTTTCAGCAGCATGTTGCAAGTCCTTTATCCTGATCTATAATCCCGATGTAGTGGGGTGGGGGATTTTACCAGGGTGACAGTCTGTCTCTCTCCTGCACAACACAGCCCCTTAGCAGGATCTCTGCTCAGCATAAAGAGGTTATCTCTGAATACAGATAAGTGGCTGCTGAAGGCCAGTTAGAAGATTTTTGGAGAAGCGCCGGTCACAGGCAGGCGAGGTCTCTAACCCACATTCTACCCCAGTAACATGAGAAACTCTGTAACTTATATCATTCTGAGTAATGTTCTCCATCACACGCAATTCACCTTCCTTTCTTTTTTTTTTCCCTTTTCAGCTGGCTTTGTTGTTTGCGTGGTGTCAGTAGGAATGTGCTTGGAGCAGAGTTATATGGCATCATTTGGAGAAACATTGCGTTAATAACCAGAGTTCAAGGGCAAAGGATATAAACGGAGCAAATTACAAGTCTGAGCAGATATATGGCTTTTGCTAAAAGGGACACAGGCTGCTACTTTTATTTACTGGGTGCTGGAGCGCTTGCAAAAAGGTGTAAGAAAACATGAATACATTTTTTAAATGATACTTGGTAGTTTAGAAAAGCAATGCAAATTTTTAATCTAGAAAGAAAGGCTGTTTGAGGGTAAAAATAAATTAAAAATTGCCTATCCTTGTAGTGACTTTGTATTTTTTAACCCTACACTCTTCAAGTGCTAGCATCATTCAGATGTTAGTGACTCAACTTTGCCCTGACTGAAATTTGGAGGTATTAAAGCAGACATTAACAATAAAACAATGGCAGGTTCAGAGCAACCATTCATCTAACCTCTGCTGTAATTAAGTTTCGGCTTTGAATGTCTCAGTCCACTCCCTTGATCCTCTGGGTTCAGGCACCACCTCTCTGTTATCTCTGGATTAGGTGTTGAATCTCCTGCCTCCGTGACTCAGCACAAACCCCAAACCCCAGTCCCTGGAGGGATCAAAGTCTGCTAAAAGGCTGAGGAGTTTCAGGCAAATTCTGTCAAGCTTGTCACAGGGTGGGATTATTTCATTTCACAGCCTGTAATACAATTTCATGTACTGCTATTGACTGTGGCAATAACTAACTGGAACATTTTGTTTATCTGATTTTCTGAGGCTGCAGATTCATCACTGGTTTTATTTCATTTTTTCTTAAGTGTTTCATAATTTATTTTTTCTAAACTACAAGATACTACTGAAATTCATTTTTCTACTATTGCTAGACATACATTACTGCTGATTACCAAGCAAGATATATAATGTAGCCTATAAATAATAATCTCCTCTGGTGAAAGGATATCCAAAATAAAATCTTTCCTATTTCAAATTCTTTGACTCTCTATTTTTTTTAAATCAGCTCATTCTTCAAGTATTGTTTTTACAGCTTGTTCCACAAGTGTGCAAAGAGAAAAAAAAAAAAAAAAAAAACAACCCACACCAAAAACCAGAGTTTAAAAAATGAATTTTCTGAAAAAATCTGGTCTCCCTCCTTTGTCACAGTGCCACAGAAATTATTTCATCTAGCAAATTGCAGGTGATTTTTAAAGACATAGAAGTTATGAAAATATTAAGGAAGATTTACTCCCATCTAAGAAATGTTTTATGATGCAAAAATGAGTACAAAAATTAGTATGTAGAAAAAATAGGAAAAATTGCAATCCTCGTGGGAAAGAAGAATGCTAGGGGAGTGTTTAATTTCATATTATCCACCAAACCCCCTGAACTTTTCTTATTTTTGCTGTTTTCCGTTTAAAGGACACTTCCTTACTTGGTGGGTTTTGAGCTGACATTTTTACACAAAATAAAAAGCTTGCTATGATTTTAATGCCATACAATATAACAACAGCTGTGCACATCGGAGCAAGATATAAGTAAGAAAAACAGAAACTGGCTATTTAAGTAGGTGATTGAATTCTGAAGGGTTTGTTTATTTATTTTATTTATTTTTTTTTAAATACTCTGTGCGCTGCCTCACAGCAGCAATCACAGTTTAACTCGCAGATCGGCAGAGTTATATTTTATATCCCGTGGGAGTACCTGGGCTTTTTGGGGGTCTGTGAGCCGATTGGAGTGGCAGCACAAGCCCAGCCACGCTCGGGAAGCGGGTTCCCTCCCCGCCCTGCAACGCGAAGCCTATCCAGTTTCCCATATGACATATTCCTTTCTCCCACTGGGGCATAATAGAAACTAATCTTCGACATCTAAACACTCGGAGTCGAGTCCTTTTGTTAAGTCCCTTTATTCATTCCAGCCGGAGCCGGTGCAGCGCCGAGCCCACGTGTATTTACATACACGAAGAACCCCGCTGCTCCGAACTCTCCGCTCGGAAGACAGGGCAATTAATCATCCCCAAATCCTCCCGCCGTGCGCTCGGCGGCTCCGACAGCCAGCATTACCAATCAGCCAGGGCAGGTGGGACTCGGGCCGGCAGGACAGCCTTGCACCCTGACCTGGCACCGGTGGGCTCTCCCTTTCCTCTCCCCCTCTCGTTGCTGAGTAAGAGTAACACCATTAACGGTGTCCTTGTAATCAGCTGAACGTGTTAAAAGTCAGGAGCTGGACAGGTATCGTTTTTGTGGTTTTGGCAGGTCGAGGTTTCTCTCCCTGTCATTGTTTCTGAGGTTGGGAGTGTGGATATCTCCGGACCTGAAATCCAGCCCCTGTTGTAGGAAAAAAACGAGGTGATTTTGTGATAATTTTCTGTTTGAGGACTGAATTTGCCTTGGTTGGCGTGTGTTGCCTTTTGTAAACCAAAACCATCTGAGAGCCAGCGAGATGTTTTTGTGACAAAATAATTACCAGGGACTGACCTGGTTAATTGTACCTAACAGCTAAAATTGTGTGACTGGCAGCTGTGTGAGAGCCTTTATCCAAGGACCTTCCCTCCTGCCATAGGCACATGGCCATTAAAACACACACTGCCTCTGTCTCTCTGCTTTTCTTGCCCTACCTAATACCTGCCTTCTTCCCTGTCATCCCTGCTGCACTTTCATAGTTGTATCATCCCTTTTTCTCAATCTCTGGACTTAAATTCCTGTCTCACTAAAATGCTGCCATTTGCTTGTCCATTTAGCCTATGTGTGGCAGGAATCCATCCCTGACAAGGTGCTTCTCCCTGTAACAGCCACGCCTGTGGTCACGGAGACAGGGGAGTCAGTGGAAAGACACACATCAACACGCTGAGCTCAGAGTTAAGCCCATAAATTTGTTACCAAAGGTGTCTTGTTCCTCTTTGTAAATTCTAGGGACCATTGAAAATAGCTCAATAAAAGCAGCAAAAGTCAATTGTTAATGATATCTGGAATATTAATTCTTCAGAGTGTACCTTCTTGGTCAGCCTTTCCTGAAGAGTCTTTTTTTTCCCTTGTAAACATGACAGGTATTCTTTTTTTTTTTTTTTTTTTTTTTTTTTTTTTAATGCTGCTATTTCCAGCTCCTGGTGAGGCTTGCCCTTCAGCTGCATTGTACTAAGAGCATCTGTGATTTTGTCATTCAATGTTATGCAGATTAGGATGTGCCAGGACAGGACATAGTTGTGTTTGGAGCTGAATTAAAGTTTTGAACAATCTTAGCTGCTTTTAATTAATACAGTGGCAAAAAGCGCCATTTTGTTAATATGCAAATTGCAAATGACTTCTTTTTTTAAAAAATTAATTATGATACTAGAGATGTATTTGTTACAAGGTATATTGCAATTGTTCATGGCATTTTGAAGCAAAAAAAGTCAGTGACTGTAATATATGCTGTCAGTTGACTAATAATTAGTTTCCAACGAAACTTGAAATATAAGTATCTTTAATATTCATATACTGAATAATTTAATAGTTTAAAAACCTGTCCAAGTCTTTTGGAGAAAGAATACAGAGATCTTGAAGTGCAGCAGAGATTTATAGCTCCACTGCTGTTGTATGCTTTGGGACAAAAATAGTCCAAAACCAAGAAAACATCTTAGAGATAGGAGAAAAGTATGTCTTAAGTACAGATAAACCACATTGTTCTGCACCTTCCTTTCCAGGAAAGACAGCTGACTGTATTCCTTATCTCTAATCATACCCAAGAAATGGCTGTTCTCTTAGGCAGAAATTGGGCAATGTACAGAAAACTTGACAAAAACATGTTTTTGAGGAGGGGGAAACAGGGAAAAGCTGGAATGATTCCTTGTCTGCATGAAATGATGACATTTGTGTCTCTGCAGAGGACCCACTCCTTTTGGTGAGCACCAGCCTACCTAAGCTAGCCTATTGATTTTAAATCAATAGTAGTTTCAAGGTCAAAGGAGGTCTAGGCACTGCTCTCCAGGACTGGGATGTACATCCACTCTGGCCCAAAATCATTACTGATGTAAATCCACGGAGTTGGGCCCATCAACCCCCTGTCACCTGCTCCCTGGCAAATGCAAAAGGGAAACAGCCCCCAAAAAACCAGAGGTCTTGCTAATGATTTTCTTCCCCCCTGCCCCATAGCACTGACAGTTTGATTCCACAGGAAAAAAAAAAAGAAAAAAAAAAAGAAAAAAAAAAAAAAAAAGAAGCGCCCTTTTTTGGCATGGCAATTGCTTATCTCTAGAGCGCAAATCATAAATCATTCACAAAGATAGTAGTGACTCCAGCCTTTGAGTGTTACTTTGTTAACAGCACAAACTGGTACAAACCAAAAGGAAGAGAAATTAACATTTGAACCATATTGTTTCTGAAGGGCTGGGAGAGCCTTGGCGAGCTTGGCTCTGCCTTTGTGATGTCACTCCTGGCTCGGGATGAGGCACTGGTGAACTCTGGTCCCCAGTTCAGCCTCAGAGTCTTGCTTGGAGGATGATACTATGCAATCTGTCTGTTTTTCAAACAAGATTGGGAATGAGGAGCATTTCTCTGACTCTCTCAGCACTTCTTTCAATTAGCATTTTTTTCTTCTTTACTATGGATCCCTGGAGTTTAGCATCCCTGCATTCCATGGTTTTGATTGCATAGGCATTTCTTTATTAAAAAAAGGGGAATGGGCTCTCTATGCTAGCCTTTTACTAATTATCACTTGTTTTCCAGATAAATAAATATTTGATCAATTGCTTTAGTGGTCTGATTATAAACTGTCTTTCAGGCTTTACCTCAGAATACTAGAATAATATTTAATAGTAATTTCTGAGGGACATTGCCAACGTGAAACTGGGTAATTTTTAATACATTAAAAGCACTGTACATAAAACACCAAATCATAAAGCTTTATTCAAAAATTTGCATTTTAATTACCCCATTAAGAAAAAAAAGTTCAGTGGTGGTTTTTTAGGTTTTTTCCTTTAATTTCCCTATGCTGAGGAATGAGTCCCAGAGAAGTAGGGGAAAGTGGAACTGAGTTGCTGTAACAGAAAGACTAGATTGAGCGATACAAAACTCAAGGGAACAAAACTTCAAAAAATAGAGCAAAATACACTTTTCCTCTTAATTCCCTTGAGTTACAATAACTTCACTTACATTTTAATAAGATTTATATAAAATCAATCTAATTTTTAAGTTGACATGCCTTAAAATCTATGCATATGGCGAAAGAGAGAGAGAAAATCCAAGTTTTCATCACGGCACGTAGACAGCATTTAGGTTTTGGTCCTTCTGCCAATGAAATCAGTTGCAAGACTGCTGCCAGATTCCCACGAGGGAATCAATTCCTTTAGAAGTAACAGCAGCAACAAGGCTCGTCACAATCTGCACCCACCACAACACCCCTCCCTGCCAGACCACCAACCTTCCCCAAAGGTGCGGCTCCTGGGGTGGGGTTTGGGGGCAGGGGTGGTGAATTTCTGGCTCTTGGTGGTCTTTTCTCTTCACAGAACTCTGTTCCTGACTGAGACAGCCTGGCCTTTCACAGGCATTGATCCCCCATCCCGAGGCCAGCCAAGGTGGACACCTTTGCTTCTGAAATGATGCCCTGCCGCAGGCACCAGAGGAGAATTCAATTTCCAGCTCCAAGCATATACGACAGCAGAACTCCTCCACAATTAGGATGATGGTTGTTATTATTCTACTTTTATTAAGCAAGCTCCAGCCTCTGCTTTCCAGTCTTGGCTTTTACTTACAGTAATCAATTTTTCAGTATAACTGGCTGTAATTGTTAGCCAGATATTGAGCCTTCATGGTGCTTAGAGAGAGCATGTTACTGCAAAGCATCTTCCCCATACTTCTCAGACAGATGGGTAATAATACTATACATTAATACCTCCACACTGGTTTATGTGTGTTTGACCACAGCGCTGGCATAATTATTTTTCCTCAGTAAAAGCTATTAGAGATCTATTTGGTAGGTTTTACGATCAATAGCTCCTGTGATATTTGTGTAGCAGGCCCAGAATAATCAATTGAAGGTCATATAAAGTAAATTACCATCCTCCTATAATGATTCTTTTTTCTAGATGAGAATGGGTTTTATTATTTCATCAGGAGAGCCCTCTCAATGTGTGCTTCTTTTTTTTTTCTTTCTTGAGAGAGAGAAATAAATGTTGTGGGTGTATTTTGAAATGTGGTATTAATGTCTATTATCTAAATTTATATTACTAGATTATTGAATTAGTGGATGCCAACATGTGGAATAATTTTATGTGCTTGGTGACACGATAAATAGCCAGTTGTGAGAGTATCCTGGCCAGTATGTTGTTGCAGGTGACTTAGCTAAAGCCATTTCTCAGTAGATTTAACACTGATCAGGCACTGCTCTGGATACAGGGGGTCACTGGTTGGTCACAGAGCCACAGCCCCGAGTCGTGGAGGGGAAATTTCCCCCCCCATGCTGCTCTGCCAAGGCATTTTCTCTTTCTCCCCCACACAGTCTCCAATGCCCATAAAAACACAACCCAGCCCCAGCTCTTCTCTTAGTCCTGTGCCTCCTTATTTCAGTTACAAAGTGCTGGACGTGGGGAGAGAAATTTAGCAATGTGGGAGATCCCTGAGAACCCCCATCTCCTTGCCCACTGACCAGAAGGAGATGGCTGTGGATACTCTTGACCTTGGCCTCCCAACAAGGCTAGGGCTGTTTTGGAGATGGAAACACAATTGCACAAACATACTTTTCCTTTCCAATGGACTATGTGTGTGGTCACAGTCAGTTGGATGAATTTTAATTTCCAACTGACTCCCATCACACATGAGATAAGCTGGAGCTCATAAATGTAGCATTTGTACAGTTTATCTTCTTTTTTAGTACTGAAAGGTGGCTCTTTGTCCCCTCTTGTCTGAAAATCTTTGCAGTCCTAAATTTAGGCCCTGGAAAGCTGCTGCCTTCCCCAAGAACAAAACTGGTTCTAATATTTTTAGGAAGGCACCAACTTCATTGAACTAGAGCTACCTACCCTCATGTGACCCTCTCACCACCATATTTGAATAACTCATTGAGATCAATTAAATCACTTCTCCTAAAAAAACCCATGAAGCATAGTAGCACTGCATGAGTGCTCCAAAGAGGTGAAAAAAGGATGTTTAAATGAACAATTTTCAGCAAGGAATGTTGTTTCATCAAAACTATTTATTAAAAAAGGCAATCATGAACAATTAGGGCTGGGGAAACTGAGGCACGAGGGAATTAAAATAAATTCCTTGATTTTATATGGAATGGTTTGTGGTTGAAACAGTCACTGAACAAAAACTTTTACAGCCTCCAGCTGGGTATTTCATTCACTGGACCAGCCCTCCTTTCCAGGAAAAGGAAGTCACATTTCAAAGTAATTATAGTGAAAAGACCCCAAGTCCCTCACTGTTGCAAAAGGCTGCCCAGAAGCTATTTAACATGAATCATTTTAATCTCTCTTTTTCCTTGGCTGGAAATGATTGGTAAATGTTAACACAGAAACAGCCACAACCGGACATTTAGAGACGACAAAGAGAAACAGTTGGGAAAAGGACAGAGCTAAAAGAATAGATGCCAGCCTAAGCAGGTTTGAATATCCACTCATCTGCTCTACCTGCCACCATCCTCTTGCAGGATGAAGCAGTCCCTGCAATCTGGGCTCTTTCCCCTTACACATTAGCAAGAAGAGACCCCACAATCTCTGTCCTTCAATGCTGAATTCTCTTACCCAGGGTGACTGTTTCAGCAGGGCTTTGCAAGGTTATGATGATGGAAAAAAAGAGACATTTATTCCCAGTGACACGAATTAACAGTTAACCTTTTTGGCTGAAGCATAAAGACCTCTTGAGACTGCTTTTTCTATAGGCTGAGGGTGGGTGTGCTGTGTGTGGCACCTGGGCAGTGAGGTGCTTTGCTTTGCAGTAGGAGGGTCTTTGTGCCGAGCTGTGGTCAAAATGGCTGAAGGAACTTTGCAGAGAGAAGGATTGCTCAGCTGGATGCCACTGTAGGAAAGTAATAAGGCAAAAGGGTGGAAACACAGTGTCGTTCCTCAGCCAGGAAGAAATAAGTGGGGCAGTCTCACACCTACCTGTAAGATTTAATGGAACAAAGGTTAAGACAAGATGAGAAGCTTGTAGCTCCTTGTCCTGCTGCAGATGTTCTCACTGACCAGGACACTGCTCAGTGCCTCAGTTTCCCCAGATGTACAAGGAGTATAAAAACACCCTGGAGAAAGAAAAAAGCTTTAATGCCTTCAAGGACTGCAGTGTCAGCATCTGTGTGCTCCATTTGGAAACACGGCTTCTCAGAAAGAACAATGGAAATCCCGAGCAGCTGAGCTCCGGGGTCCTCCAGTTGCACAGCAAAACTCATTACAATATCCCTGTATTTATTTCCAGCTGCATGGCCAAGTGGACCCAAGGGCAACCTAACAGAGAGGAAAAAGGCCTAACATAACATCAAAGCGGCTCAAAACCCGGGTGGATTGCCATTTCATCAGTGCTTTGTGACATCACTTTCCACATGACATCAGTCAATGACCCTCTTCCCCTCCACCTCCACCCCCGCCTCCAATTTCTTTTTAAAAAGATGATGAAGCTGCTTGAAGTTCAGCAGAAGTTTGGGGTGGGGGGGGGAAGAAAAACAGACTCTGTATCCCTTCAGCTGAATATAACCCAATGTGCTACACAAACAATATTAACCAAAACAAAGCTAGCAGGAAACGTTTGCACACAGCATCTGTTATGATCACATAACCACCAGACAGATGTTTAATCCCAACTGCTAACATAAGATCATTTGTATGTTTGAAGAGGGAGAGATCCCATTTGGGTTCTTTCCCTTTTATTTATTTCTTTCCTAAAGGGGAAAAAAAATAATAAAGGGAGGGTGATTTTCTCAGCTGTGGGAAGCAATTTTGTTTTGTTATTGTTCTCTTTCTCCCCACTTTCACCATCAGCTGCAGAAAGGGAAGGAGCTGTTGCAGCCTCTCGCAAAGAAGAGAGCCTGAAAATTGTGTGGCCTGGTAGCGGAGCACCACACGATCCTTTTCCATCTTAAGGGACCAGAGCTGGGTTTCTCAGAGGGCTCATTAAATAATTCTGGTCCAATGAGGCAAAAAAGGGAGGCCACACATGAAACAAGTATGGTGGTCTCAGCCAAGTTCCTGGAGAGCTGCGCCGCAGTTTCCCAGCACCACCCCGGATTCCCTCCGCCCCTGGAAATTTCATCTACAAAAGTGAAAACAAACTCATTAGCTCTACGTAGCTCTGCAAGGGTCACAAAAAGATGTCAGCTTTTTGTGTGGCCTTTTTTTTTCCATTTAGCAAACAGCCAGACACCTACAAAGGGAAAAGAAGGTTTGAGCTCTTCAGCTGTGCTGAGGGATTATTTTACTTTTAATGATACCGGGAGGATTCAATGGAGATTTATGCAGATAGGAGAGATTATTAATAACACATTGCACTTCTATAGCACCTTCCATTCAGGGTTTCTCAAAGAACTTTCCAATCTGGAATGAATTGGTCTTTACACACCCCTGGTGAGTGGAGTAACTGTCATTAGATTAGGAGGTAACTACTGCCGTAATGAAAAATCAACCAGGGTATAAAATGTAAGTGGGATACCAGGCAGTGCTGGTCTCAGGACCTTGCTCTTGCACAGATCACATATGACCACAGGGAAACCACTGAATTTCTCATTGTTTTAGTCCCCAGACAACAAAACTGGTTCACCAACAGGGATCGGGGTTTTGTTTTGGTTTTTTTCTCCTGGGTGTTTGGATGAAATGACATGACCATTTTACTAGATAGCACTTACAGAGATGATATAAGGAAATTGAGGCACAAATGTGAGTGATGAGCTATCTCTATTTCCAGTCACTACTGAATCAGGAAAAAAAACCCCTTCAATTCTGACTCCTGGTCCTTTTTTAGGCACAAAACTCACTTTCTCCCACCTTGCAAATGTAGAAGACCTGTGAATGTTAAAAAGGAAAGTGAATCTTTTTCAGCACCTTAATATTCTCCTGCTGTCACTGGTTATCAGCTATAGGATTATAAGAGAAAATAAAAGCCAAAGTTTCCCAAGGCTGGAAAATAATAGCTTTACTGTGCATTATTAAGGTAAATAGTAGTAGGCCAGAGAAGTAGTATATTTTTGTATGCTGAACAAAAAAAAGAGAGGAAAAGAGAAATGAAAAGAGGATATCCAGCTAAAATAAGAAGGGGTTAACAATTTTCAGACCTTTCTGCTATGTGTGTGTTTGCACTGTGCACAGCAGAAATGCATTCACCTATGACATCCTTTGGCAAAAAAAAAAAAAAAAGGAAAAAAAAGAGTGAAAAAAAAAAGGCTACATCCCACAGTGAGGACAGTTGTCCCTACAGATTAGGAATATCCATCTTAATGTGCAACTTCCCCTGCACGGGTCAAAATTGCCAACAGCTTTAATGGGAGAAAATGCTCTGTTGACTGATTCATTTCCACGTTTTGTTCCTGCTGCTAGACGGGATATCCTGTAAGGTGGCAAAAAGGGAGGGAAAGCCGGCACTATATCAGTTTATGATTGACCATTATTATTATTATTGTTGTTGAGAATTTTTTTTTTTTACTCTGTTTTAAAGTTTGGTGTTCCATTTGTCTACTGCAATTCTCGTAATTATATTTTTTATTTTTTTTTTTTCCTCGAGAGGTAACAAATCATATCTCTGGGCTTGAACAGAGACGCCCCAGCTTTGGCAGACAATAATAGTGATATATTAAGAAACTCTGCCTTGGATCTCTGTGCAATCTTCTTCCTGCTTTTCCCATAGATATTTTACAGTCTCAACAGTGCCTTCACATATTCAGGTAGCTGCACGCTCCATGGTAGGGTAGCTGCTGTCCAAGTGCTTTATACATTCCTCCTGTGCCGGGTCACAGGGACAGAAGGGATACATCCAGGAATCACAATAATGAGAAGTCCAAGCAGGCCACAAAGCAGCACAGCTGTGCTAGCTCAGTACCCACCTGGGAGATCACAGCCCTTCCAGCACCTGCTGGGGCACGGCTGGGGCAGCTCAGGGAGGGGCTTTGCTCCTTCACTTCATGTTTGCAGCTCTTCCTGTAGGATTGCAGGTCCCAGCCCCAGTGAGGGACAGACAAAGCTGTTCTAGTACATGCAATTTTGCACAGTGGAGAGGCTGCTGTGCCATGGAGGCTGTCTCGTGAGCACTCTTCCTTCACTTCTCCTGGTTACTAGGTTGTCCCTGTCCTGTCCCTGTCCCTGATAACTCTGTTGTGCTCAAATACACATAAACTCCAGTTTATGATCTTACTAGTTGCCTACGTAGGAGTCAAAGGGACACTGTGGGTCACATATCCAGAGTGTCCCAATGTGTGACTTACACTTCTGGGCATGTTCTGTTTCTACTGAAGCCTGAGTAGGATCCTGCTGTTACCAGCCAGACAGGACTAATCACCACTGAATGCTGTCAACTAGTGGAAGGTCTGGAAGAGACTAATAGCTCATTTAATGCAGTAATCTGATTCTGAAAGCAAATTGTTCTACATACTCTGACCCAAGGATAGAAAAAAAAATTACTTTAGTAAATAGGTATGACTGTGCCACGAGGAGACATAAATAATGTTGGGTGAAAAGCAACAAAAGCTTATGAGAAAGCACTGGAAGAAGCCCTTTTTCTAGAGAAAGTGTCTTCAAAAACATGCAAAACAGCTCTAAAGAGGAAAGAACATGGGAGGATGATACCACAGTGTATTGTTGTAGATTGAATTTACACCAGAAAAGAATTCTTACAGTAAGAACAGTAAAGAAACAGCATAAATTTCCTGAAGAGATAGTGGAGTCTCCATCCATAGAGGTCTTTAAGAATGGATTGGACAAGAATGTGTAAGGAATTATATAAATGCACCTGATTGTTCTTTAGGCAGAGGGATGTAGTAGATGACCCCTGGAGGTCCTTCCCCACCTTATTTTCCATGATTTCTCTGGGCAATCAGACAAATGATTGCTTGTTAAGCTCAATAATCGTGTAGGAAGCATAAGGTAATTGAAATATAATTGTACAGAGAAGACAAGTGAAATGCATCTACTGCAGTCTCATTCCCCCTCACCCACTGCCCTCAAAAAAAGTCCCCAAAAGATAGGCCAGCCTTGTAGCTAAGCAATCCTGGCAGCAGAGAGCTGATTACAGAGTACATATGACCATTTGTTTGAAAAATGCAATCTCAATTCCATGGGAAGTCAGGATGTTTGTTTTTATTCTAAAATGGGATGAAAAGTTGAAATATGAAGGAAAAAAAAGTATTTTGAGGAAGAAAATGTAGCCAGGATACGAATGTTTTTGACATTTTCAATCAAAACTAAACTCTTTGCCTGGAAATGTCAAATAAGAAAACATAATGCTTCTTTTCAAAATGTCGACATTTCGGACATTTCAAAATGTCGACATTTTAGAGATTTTTCAACACTTCCAAAAGTAGAAATGTCAAAATGTCAGTTGAAAATAAAACATTTCCTTTTGAATTTTCCCATCAGAAAATTAGAAATTTTCATCCAGTTTTGACATTTTCCCATAAAAAGATGTAAGAAGGTTGATTTTTTTCTTTCCTGGAAAACCTACATTTTGCTGAGAAAATATTTCTGTTGAGGAATTTCAGCCAGCTTTGAAAAATAGTGGAGCTGACTTAGAGTCCTCTTCAGCTGACTGCAGACATTGCAGCTTACTACGAACAGGATCATGAAATGTTTATTCCTGTGACTGGGGACATTTCCATGCAGAGCCATTGCTTTGAAAAGGAAAAAATAAAAACCCTCAGTTACTCCTTTTCTCCCCCTGTGACCTGATCCCATCAGCGATGCAACACTGGAAATGCGCCATAAATACTCAGAGCTGGTTTGCAGACCTGGAATAAAAGGCCTTTCCAGGAAGTTATTATCAATGACTCTAAGGAAAAGGGTCAGATCCTCGCTTCCTCACCGGCTCTGGAAGCCCTGCCAGGCAACAGCAGGCAGGTGAGGGATGTCTCTTCCTGTCCTCTGGATTTTCCATCCCACGGTGGCTACTGAGCTCCGAGGAGCTCAGCCTCGTGAAGCAGAGCTGTACCTGCAGGGCTTGGAGGGCAGAGCACGGAACAAAGCAGCAGCTAAAGCACAGACACAGGAGCCTGCAATGTCCTTCAAGCACTAATTAAAAAACCTTCAAAAATATCTTGCTCTCACCCCCTTGCTCACACCCTTCCCCTCCCCCACCAACGCCAAAGCGTCTCATTGTGTAAACTTGCTTGCTGAAGAGAAGTTAACTTGGCACTCGTCTTAAGTATTGACTATCTGTCTTCAGGGTGAGGGCTGTAAATTCTCTCTCCTAAGATCCAAGTCGATTTGTTATCAAATCAGGCATTGAGAAGCTGATTCATTGCTATTCAGCGCTATGCTGATTTATATGCAGAATGTAAAACAGATGCCTTATGTGATACATATTTATGGTGAGTGCTGTTCTAGGAAGATTTATTACGGATTCCTTTGTCGGGGTGTGCATGAGCAGAGCCATGATGACTTGTATTTCCTCTCAGCTGCCAATGCCAAACTCATTAAAAAGAGGTGTGACTATTAATATACATTGTAATACTGACAGGCTCTAATTTATAACACCCTGGCTGGCTGGAGTATTCTCCTGACTTGAGAGGTGTTTTCTGCATTTCTTCCTCTGCAGTTAAACGGTACAAATAGAGGGGTGAGTGCCTGTGTGCATGCGTGTGTGTTCCTCTTCCTTGCCTCACTCCCCATTTCTCCCATCCCCTCTTTGTTTTCTTGGTCATTGAGATAAAGCTTCATTCAGCTGGAAACAGCTAAATGCATGGCAGTCACTTTTTCCAGGTCAAATACACTGGGGGTTTATAACAGTGTGGAATGGCTCTTTAATGGCCCTGTAAACACATGTTAACAGTCTTATATCCAGCTCTGGCACAGTATCTCTGTAGGCTGAATAAGCAATGAAGAAGTTGGAGAAGGGCACATCAGGCATTCTTGGCAGTGACCATGGCTGACAAGAGGTAGCAAAGCTAAGGAACATATGTTGTCCTATACATGGAAATCGGAAATCGTCTGCCCAAAGGGTGAAAAAAAAGAAGGGAAAGACACATGGCTAATAACAGGGATCTGCAGCAGATGGAGGTAGTTAATCAGGTGAAGGATGTAGGCAAAGGGAATGCTGTCTACCTAGAGAACAATGCATAGAGGGGAAAAAACTGGGAATATGGCTGAGAAGCAGGAAGTTATAAGACGGGTGTTTTTAAACCATGAAAACTCTGCCATTGGATTCCAGCCATGAAACAATGGGCAACAGAGTAAATAAAAACGCCTCTTCTCCTGATCTAATTGATTAGGTGGACAGGAGGACTGTCCATGGTGTCATTTTTCACCAAACATATATATCAGAAAGGGGTTTCTGAGAAAGGGTTGCCAAAAAGATTTACAGTGGTTAATCATCTCTTGCAACAGTATTATCTTGATTATCCATGCCATGGGAATATGAGTGGCTATTCTGAGGCATTATTTTCAGGAATTCTTTCATTACACGGTAACACATAAGCTATACTGAAACCTCATGGCAAGGAGCAAAGACATTTGCCCTTTGCATTTCTGTTTGGTAGAAATGGGTGTTTGAAGAATCTTGGTAGCTAGTTTTGGATTTTGTTAGGCTATTTGTGGAACTGGTGGACTGCAGGATGGGTGTATTCATTTCATTTGCTCCTTTCTGTAGCTGATTCCAGGCTGGATTCTCATAAAACCAACCAACTAAACAAACAAATGAAAGTATAAAACCCCTCCCTACTTTCCCATAACTACATTAAATGTCTCTCAGAAGACAGAAAAAAACCGCCAAATAAACCCAAAGCTTCTGTCTTGAAAAGCTAAACCTGAACAGATCAAATATGACAAAAATGCTGTATATGGGTTTGTTGACGTTCTAAAGAAGCAAAAATTAAAGCAGGGAGGTGAAATGACCTGCCTGAGATCACAGACAATTAGTCTAATGATAGTGCTAAGAAAAGGAGCCAGACTTTTTATTCTTTAATCACCAGATAATCCCTTCTGGTTATATTTAACATGTGAAATGTATTGCTAGAAACACTCTTTTGGATGACTCATGACATACTAAGCAGACTTAAAAGCCTCAAACAAACTATAAAATCATCTGAAAAGACAAAGACCAGAAAAAAGAAAGGAAGAAGATAAGAGATTAACGAGGAGGAAGAAGTGATAACATCTAGGATTAATATGCTGTATATTCAACTGCAGTCCAAGGAAGGTTACTGAAATATTAACCCTACTTTGCACCACCCTGGGGGAGATGTGGGAGGAAATTATTGTGCAGATTCCACAGGTCACCCGTGAGCTCCTCTGAATAACTAACACAGACCTGGGTCTGTGGGAAAGGGAACAATATGAGCTGCAGGCCACCTAATATTCTAGGCCAGAAGCTGCTTTATCTGCCTCCATCAGCAGGGAGCATGGATCAAGGCTTTGTACAGATCCATTGCTCTCCAGGCTGCTGCATGGCAGGCTGTGGCTGAACTTGCTGGTGTTATTTAGCTCCATCCCCTGTGTTGAGCTCTGTGAGATGGCAAATGTAATGTCACACCGAAGCACCTATGGGAGAAAACACCTCTGGAATGGGTGAAAAAGTCCACACCTCCCCTTTGACTCTAATGTCAGCATCATGAGAGTCAATCCCAACCTTGAAACTAGTCAGGTAGTTTTGTGAGACAGAGCGGTTGAAAGACAGCTGGACAAAGAAGGAAGAACTCTGATTAAGGCTGGAGTATTTCTCTTGTCTTATGGAGAACATAAGTCTTATGTACGCTATATGTTTTTTAAAGATGATATTTTAAATTGATTTGATTACCATAGAGCTGACACATACTGCACAAAAAGAACAACAGGCGGGGAAATTCATTTATAATAGCCAGTAAATGAATTTTCCCAGTGCTTGTTTTTTTGCACAGTATGTGTCAGCTCTATTGTAATCAAATCAATTTAATATACCTTCTTTGAAAAATATAGCAGTATTTATTACTAGCTCATACCTTTTTGATCTGAAGTATATATATGTATATGTGTGTGTATATATATTTATACTTATGCATATAAAATAAGTTTTCTAAAAAATATGGTTGTATTTATTGCTGGCCTACCTTTGGATCTGGACTGCATGTGTGTGTGTATATATATACATATATACAGAATAGGTTTTTTATGTTTATGAAAAGATAAGGGAAGCTGAAAGTTTCATGTAGTGTTGATGGCACCCAGCGAGCCTGGAATCCAGGCAGAAATTCCTGAGGAAAAATTACTCCATCAACTCTTCCATGCCACACCAGCAGGACTTAGACAAATGAATAACAAATACTGGGTATCAAAGCCGAGCAGAAGGAAAACTTCACATTTCTCCTCACATCTTCTGGCACTGAGGCAGGTGGATTTTGTAGGGCTCCAACTCAGCTCCAGTTGCCTCCAAACATCAGAAGCAAAGTGACAGAGGAAGGAGCTGACACTCTGCATATGGCCTCGTGTTTACCACAGCCTTTCCTGCAAGCATGTTTTCAATCTGGACAGTGGAGCAGCACGGTAGCACAGTCCAGCTGGTAGCAGCAGGACTGAACTTCACAAAGCAGCAAAGTTTGGTGTTATCCTAAGAGCTGGAGGAGGCTCTTTTTCATCTGCTGCATCTCCTGCAGCATGAAGACAGACAGGGGCAGCTTTGCCCACTCAGGTTTGGCTCAGCAAAGACAGAAGATGTGATCCTTTTTCTCCCAGAGTGAAGGGACAGGGACATTTCACCCAGCAGGTAAAGACCACAGGGTTTGGCACATATATGCATCCTTCCACCAGCTTTTTCTAGGTGCTGAAAGGCTGGCTGATGGCAATAAAATTTAAAATTTCAGACCACAGCTTCAGATGAAAATCTTTCTTCTGCTTTCCTGAGCCTCACTTCCTAGGAAAGGGCATCTATATGGCCAAAATATTTTTTGTGTTTTCACTGTTGTTCTTCTATTTTAAACCACTTCAATCATTTCTGAAACCTCTGTTTGCCTTCAGTTGTATCTGGCAGAGGGTAGCAGTGGCCTCCAAGCTATTCCATAGCCACAACCACTGGCAGGATAAACCACCAGGCAGAGGAAAGGAGTCCTGCTAATGGAGGAGATGGTTGAGAGCACAACCTCTATTAGACATCAGAGAATCAGGGCAGAGGAATGTCCCCGAGGCAAGGCTTCATTAGGTCCTGCTGCTTGAGGAATGACTGGCTTTTCCGTCCTGCCCCCTGGGGTATAGGTTACGCCTCTCACAAAGATAATTGCAAAAGGATGCAGCCAATGATAAATAAAAATGGTGCCACATTTTGGGGAGGGCAAAGCCCTTTACTGCCTGTGGGATTCTTCCTAGTGGCTTCACTGAGCCTTAGTCAGCCCGGCAGAGCAAAGGGCTGCACATCTGGGTGGAGTTCAATGGGAAATGTCTTTCTCAGCCCATGAAAATGTTAGCAATTCCAGCGTTTTCCTGTTCTGGGCTGGGAAGAATCATGAGGCTTTTAGAGGTTTTTAATGAGGAAGCAGGGAAGGAGAGATGAGAGTTGAGGTGAGGGAGTTGCCAGGGGTCAAGACACCCACCCAAAAGCCAGGTGCCTTGGTGGAAGCCCTGACTCATTCTGCCAAAGGTTTGCTTCTCAGCTCCTGGGTGGTTTGTGATTTCAGGGTGGTTCTGTCATTTACTGCCTGAAATGCATCTGATCCTTGTCTCATTCCAGAGGTGATGCAGTCCCAAGGAAACAGACTGCCCATCATCCATTTGCAGCAGAAATATGTATGGACTAGACTGACATGCAGGATGGCTCCTTGTGCCCCTGAGCCCTTTCCCATCTGAAAATCCCCACGTGAATGGTCACAGTCAGAAACCATTTGCTGCGTGGGCGCTGAGGGTCTCATCACAGCCTGGTCTGTGCATGGTGGCTTGAGCCTTTTTCCCTTTTATTGATATTTTGCTTTCTTTCTTAGTTTCTGGGATATTTTATATCATTTATTTACACAGTGTTTTATTTTTTATTTGGTTCTTTCTTTCTTTTTTTTTTTTTTACATATGTCTCCCTCAGAAGTTTATTGAAATAACTTATTCACGCATTAAAAAAAAAGGTACCACAAATCTTCCAACTCTTTGCAATGACCAGGAATGGTTTCTGAAACAGGCACCTCCAGGCACTACACTTACAGTAAAACAGCTTTTTAGGGATCGATCAGGCAGCTCCTGCTGGATTTTCCTCGCCACCACTAGGGGGGAGACTGGATTTTCTTCCATAAATTGCCTAGTCGAAGGAAAAGAAAAAAAAAAAAACCTATCACATCACTGCAATGTTGAAGGCACTTCAAAACGACTCAGATGTTTAACTATTGTGCTAGTGATCATACATTCACATTGGGCTGCAGGCCAAAAAAAAGGAGATAGAGAAAAAAAAAAAAAAGCAGGAGTCTTGCAGCTGAAATTCTATAAAGTGCTGAATTTTCCTGTGGAGCTAAACACTCTTCAGTGACAAATTTCAAAGGCCATATGTATGGTATTTTCATGAAAAGCAGAAGACCCTAAATTTCTTTGTTTAACTGGAAGCAATTTCCCTCCCTGAACAGGAGCCTTCTGTAGCTCACCTCATTTATTGTGAGGGTACACATTTTGCTTTCTTTTTTTGTGACACTTTCTTTTTTTGTGAGATCTAGAATATAGAAATAAGGGCAGCAGAAATTGAAGAAAAAGTATATTTGCTGTAAAGACAACAGGAGGGTTTGCAAAAAAATACCACTTCCATTTTTGATTGTTTCTAAAGATTACTTTGAGCATACTGTGTAATGGTAAAAAGAAGAAATAGGAAGGGTGATAAAGGGTTTTTTGTAGGGTTATTTTTTTCTCCAGTACAATCAAAGGTGAGACACACTACAGTGGCCTTTCTGCTGTCAAATTAAAGCCTTAGAATAAATAAGATGGAAAAGTTTCCATATGTTGTATGATGCCACCTTCTGAGCTGTGTTGTAACACTTGAGTAGTAAAGTTTTGAATATTACATTATTTTTATGAGGCTGGAGGCGCTGAATTTCTTTTAATCTACATTTTGCATTTTGAACCCTTGGAAACCATCTTCCCATCTTTTCCGTGGATTTATAAGGTTTGGAGATGTATTTTTGTAATAAATGGAAGCTAATTTCCCACATAATCACACGATTCCAGGAGCTGGAACTTCAGAAGCTATTTTAGAAATTGGCAGCACTGGATTATTTAGTTATTAAGTTTACTATGAAGGAAGCTGGAAGAAATCTGTATCTGGGAAGACTCACTGAATATTCATACAAATTACTCCAGTGAATCTCATTTTCTACCACTGCCTTCTTTTTCCTGGCTGTTCAGACCAGAAAAGTTTTGCTCTCAGTGTTTACATAAAGTTCACTCTTGTCCCAGTATTTGTGTTCCCACTCAGGAACAGCTTTTTTGCATACGAGCCTGTTCTCTGGGAAATCGTGTTATATCCTCCTGACAAAGGTCACTCATTTGGGAAATGAAAATGATTTGGTGTGGGCACATCACAAGGACATTGGCTGTCTGTGAGCAAGGGTTGCAGGCTCTTCTCTTGGATTTCCTTATAGTCAGTTTGCAGCAAGAGTCACTGGACTATTTTTTTTTCATACAAATAAGCCTGGTCTACATTATTTACATACAATTTTCAAACTCCTGATGCATCAGAGCATCTCCAAAACACAACCAAAGCACCGGAATCCTGTTGCCACTGTCTGATTAGGCTTTACCTGGCTCTTGGGAACACAACATAATTAAAGAAGCAAAGACACACACACAAAAGCCACATCTTTTCACCAGCAGAACTGTTGCTGGATAAGCACTGATATTTCCCATCAGCTCCAGCAATGCCGGAGAACCACATGCCTGGAATTACCTTTAGCCAGCTAAATATGGTTTGCTTAAGTCAGCTTATTGCAGGTCCTTTTGCTTTGCCTGACAGCTGCCTGGGAGGAGGCCACTGACTTTCCCAAAGCGTGCAGCCATCCACGCGTTCGGCCAGCGCAGGGGCTGCCCGGGAGAGCCTCTGGAGATGAATTCCTCCCCGTGCAGGGTGATTAGCCGTGGAGCCCTGCTGCATCTCCTGTCTTAAAAAGCAGGACTTTGCTGATCAGTGACGGGCTGAGGTTGGCCTTAATTAACCAGCGAGGTTTCTGTCCTCTGGGCCTTGTGAAGATGTAACCAAAAAAGGCAACTCCTTCCATTCCCCCCCGCTCCCTGAATATGACAGGACAGGCTTGACATCCTAATCCTTCAGGCTTGTCTTAGTCACTGAAAGGCTCCAGCAGTGTCAAAGCAACCAGCTGATTGCAATCTTCATGCCAAACCCAACATCTTCATTCTGAGGAGCAGCTCTCACATTAAATTCCTGCATGTGTGTCCCCCTCCCTGCTGTCCTCCATTCCTTCCTTCCCACCTTCCCTTCAATTTGTTTTTTAAAAGAGATTATTTCTCTGGAAAACAAAACACAACTTAAAAAAAAAAAAAGAAGAAAAATACTAATAAGAAAAATAAAAGGCAGCAACACACACACACACAAAAAAATCCCTTCCAACCCCTGCAAGCAATAACTGCAGTACAAGGCCAGTTGGGCCACAGTCAAATTAGAGAGTTATTATTACCTAGGGGACATTAGAAATCAAGTTTGTTACTGGCAGTTCCTGTTTCTGTAAAGACTTGTTAATAGCTGAAATTTTAAAGGGTGTTGTTCAATTGGCAAAGTGATATTTTTCTAAGCAGCCACCATGTTCTCACCTGCTGCCGCCACTCCCGAGAGCTGCAGATGTTTGGAGGATATGGAATTTGTGGCTGTCCTGCCGAAGGGAGCCCTGGGCCCCGAGAGAGAGAGGAGCTGCTGACCCTCTCCAGGCAGGCGGGATGGGAGACCTCTCCTGAGGCTGCCAGAGGCTTGTTGGATGGGTTGTATTTAGTCTGGCACACTCATAAAATCTTAGGGAAGGGAAAAAGGTCTTTGAGACTAGTTAATGCAGAGGTGAAAGGAGAAAGGAAGCCTGGGTTCGTGGTCCCTAAAGGGAAAGGTTTTTTCAGTTGCTTGCAAGTTCCTCAGTCACAATGACTCAATAAATCAGATTTTTCACTTGGGGCCAAATCCTATCCTTACGAACATCAATGATGCTGGCTTAGGGGAATCTCTGTAAATCTCTGCTAATTTCCATTTCGGAGTGTTGTGGTTTCACACAGTGATGTGACAGAAGCAGACTTCATTTTGGCAGAAAGCTGCCCCCACTGTAATTTCTGTAACCTATGTAGTCTCTGTGCAGTTTACAGATGCTTTATGTCAGGGTGATTTTTTCATTGTCTAAAATTATTTAAAAGGAAGAGGAAAAAAAAAAAGGGGGGGAAAAAAGTAATTGGACAATAATTTAGTTTTAACTGCATATCTAGAACTTTTATTCTTGATTACCTAATTAGGATTTTTTGGAGGAATCTCAGTGTGGATGTGGAGGGGAACATATGTTTCTGTCCTGTGTATACCTGTTCAATGCACAGGAAAATAAATGCCATCTGAAACTTCTTGCACAAGTCACAAGAGCCATTGTGCATAAGATGAGAAAAACACACTCAGTCCATAATTTACCTTTATATATATATGTATGTGCACACATGCATATTTACAAGTGTGCATGTATATATTTATATATACAATTATTGTTTACAGTATGACTAGTTGCACCTGTCCAGCTGCCTATAAATTTATTATAGGCAATTATGTATGCAATTGAATTCTAAAATGCCCTATAAATTGTAACCATCTGATATATTATATAATAAATAAAAAATGTGTAAGGACTCCATACACTTTGGATTTAAACACAAAATACCTCACTTTCCACCAGGATCAAAGGCAAGTGTTTAAAGAGGGCAGAGAGGAAAGCTGAGCTGCACCCCAGACTTAAAGTTCCTTTGGGGTAAAAGTTTATATTTTCTTTTTTTTTTTTCTTTTTTCTTTTCTTTTCTTTTCTTTCTTTTCTTTTTTTTTTTTTTCCTTTTTTTTTCTTTTTTAAGAAGAGACAGACAGCTTGCTGGGGAAAGCCCTACCTGTCCCTTGGAACTTGACACAGCATTTCTGGGGTGGGACTATGAGCTATTTACCCTCACTGAATCCTCAGTTTCCCCATCTCTAAAATCGGTATAGGGACAGAATTGGGCTCCTGAGGTGACAATCTGGGGGTCCTGGAGGTGTGCCATGCCCCACTTTTGTCATCCCTGCAGGGGAGGGGATGGGCTGGTGCAGTGGGGAGGTTGGCTGGACACTCTCCTGCACCCCACCACGACCATCTCCGTGAGGAGCATCAGCCACAACAATAAACACAAGCAGCTGCAGCGGCTGCGATAGAGGATGTCGCCAAAAAAACAGCAAGAATCCAACTTGCTCGGCCAACTCTTGTTTTCTCAGCAGAAGGAGACGGGATGGGGAAAGGCCGGGCTTGAGCCGGCACTGCTGCTCTGAGGGCTCAGGGGATGAGAGAGGATGGGAGAGGGGTCCCGGCCACGGAGGCTGGGGCAGCTTTGCATCTCTCTCCAGCCACAGCCTCCGGCTGCCCGTCCCTCCCTCCTTACACCCCCCGGCTCCAGCCCCTCTCCCCTTCACCACATTTGCTTTTATTTACGAATATGTCGCTGGAATTCAAATGAGTTATCTATTCTGTGGCCGCCTCACTTTCCCACAGGAGGGCCAGTGCCTGCCTGACGCAGGGTCCGGCCGAAACAGCGCGAGAAGAAAAGGAAAGAGCAAAAGAATTCTTTTCAGCTCCTTTTATTTTTTTTCTTTTTTCTTTTTTTTTTTTTTTTTTTTTTTTTTTTTTTATTCCTCTCCCCCTCTCCTCATCCCCAGCCCCGGCCCCCACCTTATTTCATTTTGTGTGTGTTGCGTGTGTGTCGGGCCGCACTCTTCACTGGCCGTGCCCCCCTGGCTCCCCTCCTCCCCGCTTTCATCCCCTTGGCCCAGCTTTAGCCCCCTTTATGTTACACGATAGCTCGAATGGAAGCCCAGGAGGGTCCTATAGGGAATGCATAGGATCCCTGGGAGAAAGAAAGCCCCCAACAAGCTATACACCAGATGTATAACGTTATATGGTCAAACTGGCAAGCACAAAAGCGGAAAAACAAAAGACGTGAATTAGGGAGAAGCATTCAAAGGCGTGTTTTGAAAACAGCCCAGCCAAGAGGCTGGATTCCCCCTCCTGAGACTAAATGTTTGAAAGAAAAGGTGCTGAAGAAAGAAAGGGAAGAGGGGGAGCAGGACGGGGTGGGGGAAGAAACCCATTTTTTCTAATTAGCTGAAGCTTAACAGGCCCTGAATTTTGCAACTAGTTTTGGTTTTGTTTTGGGTTTTTTTCCTTTTTTTTTTTTTTTTTTTTTTTTTTTTCCCTCTCTCTCTTGAAATCAAACGTGGGGGAGATGAGGTGCTGTAGCTTGTCAGAGTGAGGGGGGCTGGTCGGAGGCGTGTTGTGCCAAAACCTGTGCTGGACCTCTCCCTCATCAAGGCTGCAATTAGTCCTTGGGCCTCCCCTCCCTCAGTGTTTCCAGCAGGCTGTGCCTTCCTTTATATCAGCCGCCCTTTTCTGACTTCTCCCCCACCCACAGATCTTGAAACTGGGAAGATACCGGTCAGGGTTGATGAGAATGGAGGAACCTGCCTTTTTTTTTTTTTCTTTTTTTTTTTTCTTTTTTTTTTTTTTTTCTGTTGGTTTTGTTTTGGTATTTTTCCTTTAAATTAGCCTTCACTAGACACCCAGCATGCCTGACCTTGCTGAACAGTTCTGACCATTTGTCCCAGTCTGAGGTGAAAATTCATCCAAAGGAGGGAAAAAAAAAAATGGAAAACCAAAAAAAAAGCATGGGTTGCAGTTGCAGAGATTGCAGGGTTGCAGAGGCAGGGTGAATGCTTCCTTGCTTCCACCACTTGATGCCTCAGTGCCAGACCAGGCTCTGAGTGTCTGTGCTCAGTGCATCTCTCCTGATCTATTTCTGCAAAGGAATCTCAGGAGAAACAAGGGCCAGGACTGGGCTGTGTCTCTTTTGCTATTGGCTTCAAAATTCAAGCAGCAACATTTGCACTTCGGCAAAGAGGACATGGAGGGCACCCAGGAAAATTCCTCCTCTCATGGCAGTGACTGAGCATTGCTAAGGGCCTAAGGGCCAGACTTTTCTGTCTTATCTTCTTGACAGGGTGGGGTGGTGGCATTCTTGCAATTCTACCAGTGAAGGCTGCAAGACAGTTCTCCCTATTTCTCTGCAAGTGTCAGCCCTCTCCCCTCCTCTTCCAGTGGCAAATGTAGAAGCGCAGTAAACTATTAAGATACCCAATATATAACAAGGGCCTGGCAGAATTACCGTGCTGAAAATGTATGTTCACAGTTGAACAATTCATATTTTAGCTCCTTCACCTGGTGATACATTTTTTTAATATACTTGTGGCAATGGATAAAACAGATTCATTAGCTTTGATTAACCTTATTTAACTAGAGTTAAAAACCTGCTGCAGACAGCTCTGCTACCAATGCAGCCTTTAGGATGCTTTATCATGTTTAAGACCCAATTACTGTTGTACCAAATAAGAATAAACCATCACAATAAAATGTGGCACACACAGCCCTGTTAAAGCTCATGGCAAATAATCATTAATTTATAACAGCAACTTCCCCATTTCTATAGTTTTATTGATGGCTACAGTTAATTCAAGTTGAAAACAATGTAACTTGACACTGATCGGACCAACTAGTTTTCTGGTTTTATTGACTTTTGCCTTTTCTTTTCTTTTTTTTTCTTTTTTTTTTGCTTTGTGTTTGGAGTCTCAAATGGCTACTTCTTAATAAACCCTCATAAAAACCAGGCAGAGAACAGCAAGGCATAGATGAAAAGGCTTTGGGGGAGATTTTCAAAGGCACAAAAGGTGCCTAACTCCCATTGACTTTCAATTAGTGATTCATTTTTATTACAAATTTTGAGGAATTAGGAGGGAAAGTTGAGTTTTATGCAGTTATTTGTTTGTGCCAGCCATGAACTAACAGTTTTAAAGAAAAATGATGCTTTAAATCAGTAATTGCTTAGAAACTTTTTTTGTTGGTTCATCTGCAACCTATTTGCTTTTCTGCTTTTCAGAGAGCTCTTTGATCTTACTAAAAGTCCAGAAGGAATATAGAACATAAATACACTTGTTACTGCAGCTTTTTCATTTTCGCCTCGGACCTGATCCTGCACTCACTTTAAACAGATTATTAACTTCATAAATGTTCGGTTGGGCTTACTCATCAGGGTAAAACTGCCTATCTGCTTAATTTCTTTTGCAGGATCAAATTCTGTGCTAATTGAAAGAGCTTCCATGTGTTTATTTTACATTTCCTTGCATTTTGGCATAACTGGATCTGGAAAGCAGCTGCAGAATGCAACGTGTTAATTTTGGACAGGGTTTGACTGAAGTGGGAATAATAAACAGTGAGATGCTGCAGCTTTCAGGCAAAGCAGAGTAACAACAATTAAAAAAAAAATAAAAAAGGGGAGAAAGATACTAAGGAGACAAATCTCCAGTCAGTGAACTAACAAGTGTGGTTTAATATTTGACATAACTGAAGCCAGGCCACCAGGACTGAGAGCTGCTGTTCAGGAGTGGAAAATGTTTGTGCGTGCAGGGCAGCCTCTCTGGTCTGTCTTTTCAACTTCATTTTCTCTTTTGAGTTACACAGCCCTTTTTCTATAATAAGCTAAAGATGGGACTCTGGTCAAGCTATAGATCTGTTCAGAAAATGAAGTGCAAATTGTCAGCAATGCAAAACAGCAAGGAACTAAACTAAATCCCTGTGGTTACTAATTTGGAAAGTTTGGGTAAGAGGCATGATCTAAATCCACTCACCCCTTTGCTAGGATGTCATGCCTGATGAAATCTGCTGCTGACACAAGTCGTGATTATTCTTTCCTGATCTTTGGACATTGTGCTCAGTGGATTTTACTCCAGGTCAAGGTTGATGCCAGGTCTTCAGGGCTGATTCTATAGACTAACTCAATTTTTTTTCAGCACTTCTTTTGTTTGTTTGTTTGTTTGTTTGTTTGTTTGATTTCTTTTCTCATAGTTCCCATGCTTCATGGCAGTGGCAGAACTCCTTCCAACTTTATATGCTGGTTCTTTCCATAGGACCTGACTCTCCAATTCTGTGACCTGAAATAAGGCAGTTGAATTAAACAAAACTCTATCAGCTCTGTTCCTGGTGCAAACTGGTATATCTTCAGGACCAAATGAAAACTTTAATAAAAATCTTTGTGTTATACATGCAACCCAGGCAAGGAATTCCAATGTTTGCAGTGGAACTATTCCCTCATGGGTTAAATGCCTCTGTGGATTTGAAGAATATAACTCACATGTTTTGAGAAGAACTGAGAGATGCAGAAGAGGGTCTATGCTGAATACATTTCTCTGTAAGAGCCAGCTCCTGCTCTCGTGGAGTAGAAGGAAGCTTTGCTACCTCTTTTCCTGGAGCAACAGCAGAACAGATATTATCTATATGTTATGCTTAGGGCTGGAAATGCTTGCAAAGAATCCCAGATACTGGGCTGCAGCTAAAATATCTTCAAAAGAACTCAGATTTAATATTTCATCAGAAGAACAGAGAGGAAGATTTGCTAAACATCAAACATATATTAATACAAATGCCTCCTGAAAGGAAGTCAGTTATGAAAATCAGTGAATACAAATGTTCCAATTGACATTACTGGTGCATGTTTGTGGGTTTTTTGTTTACACTGCCACATCATGAAAAATAAAATACACCCAAACTGTGCATATTGATAAGGATGCGCTTTCATCTCTGAGTTGGGTGACATGTGAAAACTGTTTCAGCTTCATTCTTGTACCTGATACTTGCACCAAGAAACCCTGAAGAAAAATGCTGCTTCTGTACCAGTTGGGTGCATTTTTCTTTAGTCTGGTACATGCATGAAGAAAACAGCTTTAGGGGAGTGACTGTGTCTGATCCTGCTTTAGACTAGAACTTGCTTCTAAACATTGCAGGGAAAGGGATAAAGAAAAAGGATGGCTCAGAATTAAAACTGTTAACATGAAAGTTAATTCTCTGAGCTGCCATTTGCTTCCTTGTAACCCTGCTAAGGTCATCTGAGCTCAGAGGGATCAGTGGAAGTTGAGACAGCTACAATCAAGTACATGGGGCTTAAAATCCTTGGCTGCGTGAATAGGTATTTTGAGGGTTATTCCCAGACTGCATGGATGATTACATTTCTGTCTCTTTGGACAGTGGATGTTGAAGTTTGTTTGAAGAAGCAACCCTGCAGGAGCAGTGGGATCCTTCTGTCTCAGGTCATGTCCCTCTGAAATGGTGATGGTCATCCACAAGGTTTGGTTTGGCTCACCTTAACTGGGTTGCAGTGTTTGGATGTGAAGCAAACCTGAGTGAGCCACTCACCTGTCCTTCTACTTCTACAGGATTTAATTATGATTTTAGAAGGGAAAGAAGGCTCATATCTTTCCTACTGTCCACGTATCTTTATTATTAATAGTATTTATGTTTTCCCTGCTCCAGTGGAGATTGTCCCTGCCCATGGCAGGAGGATTGGGGCCCTTTAAGGTCCCTTCCAACCCAAACTATTCTATGATTCTGTGATTATGTTAAAAAAAAGAATGGAACCCCACTGTTATGCCATCAGCTGGTGATTTGAGCAATACTATCAGAAGCCAAAGTGCTGAGTTTCATGAGAATCTGAAGGAGTTGAACTGACATTTCAATCTACTAGATGTGGACCCATCTAGCTCATTTCTCATAAATGTCATTATGACCATGATGGTTAACAGTAAGAATAAAGTCTGTAGGTCCAGTATTGGTCCAAATGTGGTACCATTGCAGTAAGCCAAATTGTATATTTTTTGATCAGGAAACAGCTGAGTTTATTTTTTGGGAGTTCAAACTGAAAATGTGAATTTATCTTTTATCGTATCAGTGGGAAACTGTTCTGTGGGATCCATGCTGGAGGGAGTTTGAGCTGTTGCCCTGTTACTTAAGTTAGATTTCAAATGAATTAGAAAGGACAAAATGAAAAAGAAAAAGAAAAAGAAAAAGAAAAGACAAAAATGTAAGACAGCGCTCCCCCCAGAAAAAAGAAAAAAAAAAAAAAGAAATTGAAGCCTTTGGAGCTGTGTAAGAATAATAGGAAATTTATACTCAATTAAGCCACTCAAGCAGAGCTGTTAATTAACCTTATCAGAAAGGACATTCCATTTTTATAGACCTGAGGCTATCAGCAAGCACTGGACTTTTTAAGTGGATGAAAAAAGGTGCAATACATTGATATTAATGTGCAAAAGCATATCCAAAAAAAAAAAAAAAAAAACCCAAAAACTTAGTACAGATCCAATCCAGCTTGTTAGAAATTCCAATATCAAAAGGAAAAAAATATATAGGAAAAATTGTGATGAGCAGAAACAGTGTTTCTACAGCTGCTGAAGAGTATCATGGATCTGAAAAAAACCCCAAACCGTGTTGCCATGACCTGGAAGAAATCTATGACTGCATTTTGAAGGTCAGAATTCTGTTGGAGAGTCAGCTGGACTAAATAATATGTAAATATTATATTAGACATGCAGAAAGAAAAAAAAAAATTGTGAAGTCTGCTAAGTCCTGTCCCCCAACATGAGAAATAAAAGTTGAAAATATGATCAAGAAAACAGGAAAATTTATTAGAAATTAATGCGGAAATGTGATCATCCTAAAAGGGCAGCAAGAATGCCACCTACTAAACTAGAAACTATTGAGACATAAGAAATAAGAAAAAACCCCGACACCATAAATCACATGAAACACATCAAAACATTGAAGCATTAGAAGGGGATGATAATGACCTGTTCTAATACGAATTATGAAGGACCAGTGAAAGGAGAACACATAAAATACTGAGAGAATTGGAAGCTCCACTGTCCTGGAAGCCAGCTGAGCTCCCAGGGATATACACCTGCGGAAATGAGAGTACAGTCTTGGGTTTTTTTAATATGCAGGACAACAGGTTCATTCTATCTTGCAGTTGCTATTTTATCAGCTGCTATTTGTCCTTATACTTCACTATATATATATATATATATGTATATATGTACATCCCCATTAAAACACACATAGAGACTTAAACGTGTAATGGGAATTAGGAGGATTTTTTTTTTTTTAATGAGAAATTTCTCTTAATGAGATTCCTCTGATGTTCAAAGAACATATTCATTCTAGGAATGTGAAGAATACGCTTAAGTTGAAGTGTTTAAATGTTTTGCTTAAATGTCTAGCAATGATTCTCCTGAAAATTTTATGTCCTTAAATTACACAGTTCAGTCAGGCTTTCTTTCATAGTACTGGACTAACTCACACTCATTTTATTCAGGGTAATATTTCCCAAACAGAGCAGTAGTGGAGATAACCTTCCTTTCAAGCAATTACATTTGTGATGAAAAGAGAAGCTCCTATTCCATGTCAGAAGGAAATGGAGATTGTTGAAGTCTCTCATGGATGGACTCACCAGGACAGGAGCCCGGGTCAGAGCTGCTGGTCAGACCTGGGATGTGACAGAACCTGTCCTGCCTTCCTAACAAACACTGCAGGGAAAGGAATGGCTGCTGCATCATGTAGGACAAACTCAGTTTGCTTAAGAGCTTCCTCTGGCAATGCCATCATGGGAATTTTTTTAGGCTAAGTTGCACTTTTTTTTATATTTCAACAGAAAATTCAATGAAATTTCTCGGCTGAAGTTCATCAACTTAAGTATGCTAGAAATAAGAAATAAAACTGCTGGTCTATTCCATATTGAAAGAATAGATTGATCCTTACCCTGTATTCTGCTAATGAGTTGGCCATTTTAGTATTGAATAAAATTTTAAAATTTGCCAGTGGGGAAATCTATCCTATCAACTTTCATTTCTGGGGTAAAATCTGTCCATTCTTCACTCTCCACTATCTTTTTTTGTCAGCAAAACATTTTTCTTTGTTCATTTAATATTAAATAATTAGTTTAAATGGACATTTCCTAAAGGTAAGAAAAAAGAAAAGGGCAGAAAACATATTGTTCAAATTCAAATTTTGCAGTGGGGGTGTATTACACTGATAGGTAACATGCAGCATTTGATTCCAGCAGTTTCTAACAATGTCACTAAATCTGTTTTGTCACCTGAACAGATCCACCAGATATAATGTGCAGATATATGCAGATATATAATATGCAGATATAATAAACAATAGTGCCTGGGGAAAGGTGAATTTCCTTTACATTAAAGTACAGTGGGGACTTTAGAGTTTTATAGTAGGTGGTTAAGTCACATCTTTACCTCTAGATCTTCTACTTTCTATGAGCCATTAACAGCTGCAAATGAAAAATACAGAACAAACTTGTAGGGAAAATATTGCAATCCCCATATAAGCTTGTAAATGCTGGTATTGGAGACTGCAGGTGGGTATGTGTGTTTTATAATTCCAGAAAGAGACAGGTAGGGGAGCTCTTATAAATATGTTATTAAGCACTAAAGCACACTAAATGTAAAAAAAATATGTTTCGTTCCATGAAGAGAACAAAAATTAATTTCAGAATCCTTCCTCTTCTGTGGAAGTTGGCTTGGAATTTGCCAGTGTACATCAAGGGGGGCAAGGAGTTTTCAGTGGGTAATAGGTGCATGGCTAATTAAGGTCCAGGGACCCTAATGCTAGAAGCAAGTTCAGGGCATATTTCATAAATTATTTTGGCTGAGAAAAGATGGGAAAGAGGGAATTAAAAATGTTAAAGTAATTTTGTATATCTAGAGTTGGCATATTTAAATTTCTGTCCATTTTTCCCATGCTTATGGGAAGAAAAGCCATGCATATGTATGTGTGGGGAGATGGAGAAAAATGTTGAGAAAGTTTATCTAAGTCCTTTTCCATCTATTCTCCTTTCACCTTTCCCTTCCTAAAATGCTTTTGATCAATGATTCAGGTTTATCTGAGTAACATTTTCCTGTTTTTCTGAGCCAGAATGGAATTTGCCTGGAATTTGCCTGGAATTTTCAGGTTTTCCACTCAGTGAAAGGACCTGGAATTCACATACATGTATGTTCCTCATGCAAATCTATTTTGCTTCATGTTTTTTTGAATACCAAGAAATGACAACTGTAGACCATGGAGCTCTGGCCATAACCCTCAGTATCTTCAGATTGGCTTTCTGGCTTTGGACAACCAAAAGAGCTTTCTCCAAGAAGGACCTCATCACTTGCAGGGCATGTGAAGGATTGTGATGTGTGGTTTCCCTCTCCCAGAAATCACCGCAAAGGTGCATAGAACATTCTCCTCTGATCCAGGCTAATCCAGGGACAGCACCATAAACCAGCCAGCAACACAACTTTCATTAACTTGCTGCACCAGCTGTTTCATCCCTCTGTGCCTCAGCCTCTTCTACCTCTGTTGCATTTTTATCCCAAAAAAGCTGCATGGAAGAGGGTATCTTTTTGTGTCTTTGCACAGTGATATGAAGAGAGGGGCATCAGTCTAGATTAGAACAGTTTAGTTCTTTTCCGTAATGCAAATGAATCCTATTAAAGGATGGAGGCCTTAAATAGCCTGTACTGAACCTTCTGTGAGTAATTCAGATCATTTTTTAAACAAATCCATTCTACATTATTTAGTGAAAAAAACAGAACTACTGTGCTAACCTCATCCCATAATTTCTAAGCCCCAGAAGCCCTCCAAAAAATGTATCAGCAATTAGTTTTGAATTAAACAGAAAGTGATGGAACAAATGCACAAGTATTCACCTTTGTAACACGGCCACATTGCAGAGATGTAAGAGCACAGCTGTTCTCGCCTAAAAAGGAGAATTCCAGAAAAAGAGAGGCTGGGAAAGAAGTCAACAATGGGCCCTGGAACTGAACATCGTGCTCAGATTAATTTAGAAACCACTAAACATTTTGCCAAAAGAAAAAAATACAAAAAGTAAAAGAAAAAAAAGATGATTAGGCAATAATATGTGTGACTTAAATCCAGTATTGGAAGCAGAAGTTCAGGCTTCCACTCCTGACACACCTTAGCTCAGGCCAGTTGTGCAAGCAGAAATAAGGCTGGTATATTATTTAGTGGAAAATGAAACTGATCCAGAAAAATAAATACTCCAGGGGTAGGTTTTGGATTCCAAATTTGCTTAATAGCACAATATCTAAAAATAATAGGAATCCAGGAGGTTTGAGGGGGGAGAACAGGGCTTGCTAGAAAGGAAAGAACCCAGAGTGAAAGGACGGAATTCATCTGCTTCATATTAATTTGTATTAATTTCCATTTGATAGCATAACCACCTGTATTGAAAGAATGAATGTCAAATATTTTCAGTGATTGCCCCATGTAACTTAATACTGTAGGATATGGAATTGGACATGGTGTAGGGTTTGGAGAGAGCTGGAAGTGGAAGGGTGAAGAGCAAAATCACTCTGGTGAGCTCCACAGACACGGTGAGTCTGCTGTGCCCAGGGCATTCCCCCTGCCTTGGCTGTCAGGAGGTAAAGCCCCATTTACATCAGGCTGAGGAGCCAGCCTTGCCTTTGGTATTTAAATTGCAATCCTGGGGTTGGCCAACTGTAAAAACAAACCAAGCAGTGACATTCAATTTGGACTCCAATAATAATTTGGCAATGTCAACCTTTTCAGAGGTCTCCCAGCTTGTATTTTTGCTGTTACTGTAAGAGATGCTTGGTTTTACTCACTGAAAAAAAAAAAAAACAACACAAAAACCAACAGCTTTTTTACCTTTCCAGTTTGCTAAACCATGTTCCAACACCTGTGTATGTGTGAGGTAACAGCTTCAGAAGAGACCCACATGTCTGGTCTGGGGAAACACCAGCTTTGGGAAGCTGCTACATGTCATGGGGTTTCATTTAAACACATTCCTGGTCTAGCACTATTCATCCAAAAACCATGCTATGAGGTGCTGGCCAGCTCCTGCAAGGAACTTAGCAGTTTTCTGCTGGCCATGAACTTGTTGAATCAAAGTCCTGTGGCAGCTTGGTGTGCCTTGGTGAGTGCAGAATTAGCAAAGTGCTCTGAGTTGCAAGTGGCCATGGAGCTGCAAGGCCACGGTGCAGTCAAACCAGGGCTCTCTGAGCCATAACTGGCCTGGAAACAGGCAGGATACACAAGGTGTATCCTTGTCATTTCTCGTGTTTCCAGTTACCTGGTGCAGTGCATTATTAGCGGGTTCCCAACAGATGGTGCTAATGAGACTATTAAGTAGCCTAACCCAACATGCAAATGAGACTGCGAAAAGGGCTGCTGGGACCTGTCCTTTCCTTCTTCCTAGACTGTGTGAAAAAGGGACTTTATTAAAAATTATTGCCACAAGCAGCTTCCACAGGCTGTGAAATTCGTATGGGTTTTAAACCACAACTGAGGAAAGCAATTCTTGTCTGAAATTGAAGCGGGCTGGCAGCGGAGGGGTCTGGGAGTGGGGAATTAACTGATACAGGTGGACCAATCTGGAATCCTTGCTACTGGTATTTAACAAAGCTGTGTCCAAAAGCCCTTTCAAAGACTGCAAGAAAGTCGTCTTTGTTTGTGTGGCTGATTGAATGTAATTCTGTTACCTCCTTTCACACACAGCGGTTTCATGTAACACACCAAATACAATGTTTAAGTAAAGTTCTTGTTATGTTTTACAGTCCAACAAATAAAAGGATGTTTAAAGTTAAGGCTGACATTCCATCCTTAACTTTTTGTACCTTTGTGTTACATCACACCTCAAACATAACATTGATTTAGGGCCCCTGCCCTGGCTCTATCAAGACATGGGGAGATTAATTACGTTAAATACATTATTCTGACCTTTGCGTTAACTACCCATTCCTTTGTCGGTTTAATAATTTCAACCTTTAGGTAATGTCAGCTGTTAGCACACTGTGTTAGTCTTTTTTTTTTCCTTCCTTTTCTATAAGTAGGAACATCCCCAAACATTAAAAACGTGTGATTTCTGTACACTCAAGGTCATATTTTCCTTTTATTTTTTTCTAAACTAGGCATTACAGATCAGCTTTTCCTGACTAGGCGTGTGCATATAAACATCACACATTACAAATGTGCAGATTTAACTTAGAATATAACTTCTGAATGAGTTTGTGCTTATATTTCTGGGATAACGTGTCAGGTACCCAGATATGCATGCACACAACCAGTCCTTCCTTTGTGCTTACCCAGGAATGCATGGCCCTATCCTCTCTGAGCTAGACAACATTATTGAGTAACACTGCACTTGAGTTATTATTATCATTATTGATTTAAGCACATTTATTTCCAAATTCAGAAAGCTCTGATAGAGCACTTCCACCCAATGCACAATATAGAGCTAAACCATGTGCTACATTTCACTGGAGAGAAAGTGAGAAAAGGACAAAAAATAAGAAAAAAAAAAGGTTTTATTTACTTGGCACCACATATACCCCAGAATATCTCCCATTGCATTTGGTTTTTTCCTAGATGAATTTTCAAAAATTCTACAACTTACTTTAGAGCAGAAATAAGGCCGCTTCTTCTCCACAGCATTCTTGGTATTCTAAGAAGAGCTGTACCAGTAAGATCCAGTATCATGTGTGATAGTTGGAAACACTACAAAAATAGGGCAAGTCGACCTGTGAAAATAGGTGATCATGTCACTACTTACTTGCAGGCATTTTTTAGGGCTGTGCCTTTTCCTGAGATGAATCATCAGCCTAATCTATTCAGCCATTTTAGTATTAGTTACTATTGCCTGTAAACTTGGGCTGGGAGCAGGGCATTAATGGAACTTGGAGTAGGTAGAAACTGGAGTGAGAAAAAGCAAAATAAATTCTTTCCTTCCATCAGCATCTCACAATGTGTCTGGCCAGGTTTGTGAAGGTGGCTTCTTCCTGAGGGTAAACTCACGCTTTTCCCAGATGACCTTCATATCTCTTAAGCTAAAGCAGAGCCAATTTTTCCCTTCTTGTTGGAACAGCTGTTGTGGCTGTTTTTGAAGAGACACAGAATCAGCTTCACCTATGATGAATAGAAGTGCTGGGCCCTTTAATGTAGAAAATATAATTTGAGAGGTTAGACACTTGATCAAGGAACTATGACAGGACCTCTACTGAGGCTCTTCTAAGACCTAAAGGACTTAAATACTTTAGGAATGGTCCATATCAGCTCTAGTATTGACCTCCTCTGTGCCTGTGATCCTGTCACAGGTTTGTACTCTCTGTGAAAGGGGCAAACTGCACTTACTGGTCTCCAAGGGCAAGGGATGAGGTCTTGAAGATTTTAGAGCTTGCCCTAAAACTTGTTTTGTTGCTGACAGTGGGGTGTACATCTTCCCAGTGAGGAAAACCGAGCTGTTGTTGTTGCAAATATTTCAGCATTTGACTCCTTATATTTACAGAATGTATTGGTGGTTTTTCAACACGGCATATTTTTTTAAAATATATTCCCCTCAGCTTTCCACTCTTCTCTCCCTAAAATCAGCAGGATGACTTCACTGACATGGGAGCCAAATATAGTTCCCTGTGATGGTATTTTGTAGCAGTCATTGGTGTGAATGATGGTGAATCAGGCAACAAGAGCAATTTCAACTACAGGCACAGTCTCTTCTTCATGCCCTTCTTTGGAGGTCTCTGTTTTTGAAGGGGGATTTCTACTCTCAGAATCAATTCCTGGTTGAGCCATTTCATCTCAACACAAGCTGAAGGACAGACATTTCCAGCATTTACCTTAGGTCCTGATCCTCTGCTGAGGGAACCCAGTTAAGCTCACAGCATAACGTGACTCTATGAATGGTTCTTGATACATAAAGTAAAAAGGACAATTCATAAATTACTTTGCATGTGACAAATCTCATTGGGACTTGACACTGCACAGTATAAAAGGTGTCAAATGCGTTTGGATTGCATCAGTCTGCTCACCACAGACCAGAATTTGCACTGCAAATGTACTGTGCTGCCATGTACTGCAATGCTGAAAGAAGGATAAAAATAAGCGACAGAATAAAGGGACACATGATTTCCACTGCTGGCAAGGTGACATCTGCCATCCTGGCTGACACACCAGTGATTAAACTCCAGACTTCCAGAACTGCTGCTGTTGTAGCTTGAACTGGAGTCAAACCTACATAGCTGGGCTGTAACCGTCATGGTCTTAATGTATTGGACATGCCTTGTGACCCCTAATGCACAGACACGCACGCAGGGCTGGGATTGTCCCCAGATGCCTGTTAGGACTTTCCAGCCTGGAATTACAGATGCTGAAAGGTAGCTATTAAGTCCAAAGGATGCAAAATAAATTTCAAATTAGCACGCAGTTTGGCTATTGGTTTAAACATCACAACACTGCTTCCTTGAAAGCAACAGTTTGAGAAAATGTCATGTGCAAATAGGACCAAGAGTTTCACATTTCCAGATTTTCTTGGGAGACAACAGAGCTATTCTTCTTTCCAGTAGGAAGCAAATGTTCTAATACACTTTCTTATATATTTTTACATTTGCATTGACTATAGATTGGGTCAGGTTGAGATTATATTAAAATGTATATTACTTGCAGAGGAAAGTTACCTTTTCCAGATCAGCACAGCTTCCAGTCATTTTGGGGAGCAACATTTCACTTGTAGAAGCCTGCACCAAATCTATCTGTGCTGGATATGTTCTCTACATAAAGTCCCAAGCTCACTGGTCCATTTTTCCCTATAATGAAGAAGCCAGCATCACAAATTTGGCCAGCTTTTATTTGTCTCTGTGTCACTTCAACCCTTTCCTACCTTGGAGACATACCAACACAAAGCCACAGGATGACTAAGGTAATCATCTCCCTGAGGAAATATAAAGCACAGAGGTACAAAAGGAAGCCAGGTTTCTGGAATCCAACACAGGGCTTAGCTGTGACTCCCATCAGGCCAGGAAGGGGAATGAAACTCTTTAAAGGAATTGAAACTTGGAACCAAATCTTATTGCATCTGTATTCAGTGCCCTGTTGGTGGGAAAGGGGCAGTGGGGAAGGAACTGCTCCCCTTCCTCCAGCAGTTCAACATGCATGTTCGAGGTGCAACTGTCTGAAAGAAGAGAGCAAAATATCTTTCCTGATGCCAGGACAGAAACAACAGGGGAAACGCTGGGAAAGCCAGCTCTGGCAGGGCTGAGTTGTAAACGGGAGAGGAGCTGCAGTGGCTGCTGGACGAGGGTATGGGGGGCGTGGGCAGGGGAAGGGATCAGGACTACAACTTCGAGTCCCTCTGGGGATTTCCTCCGTGGATTGCACAGTCGTTTGTAAAAATCAACTGTGACTGTTACACTCTCACTTTCTTCTTGTTGCTTTATTCCACATGCAGCCCAGCATGTTTTTCCACCGACACGCAGATTTCGAGCTGTTTTATTTGGACTTGCCAGTGGAGGGGCTTCAGTTGACACAAAGGGCTTATCAATAACATTGAACCCCTTTTGACAGCTGTTTTTGCTTCCCGTGTCTCCTGTTAGGGAGGAAAAGGGGCTGCAGGCCTGAATAGCTTGAATAGCAGCCAGTACCTTCCATGGGTAGCACACTTCAGGCAAATCTAGAATTACCTCCCTCCTGGCTTCAATTCCCCGATGGGCTGAGGCCCCCCTCACTCAGCACCAACAGAATAAGCCTTCAGTTGATTGCTTTGGTAAATCCATCATTTTTGCATCCTAATAATTAGCCCAACAGATGTTGCAAAGCTGGAAACATGAATGTTTCCTTTTTAATGAAAGGATCACTTCTCTAAATGAGTGATGTCCATTTTAACTCTCCCCTGATATGCATAAATACACATGCAGCCAGTGTGACTTTAGGCATGAAAAATCAGTAATGGTATATGACTCTCAAATCTAGTAGAACTGATAAAAATCAAGGTTGCCGTCAGCTGAGTAAATTGAGAGCTCCAAGTGAATTTGGTGGTTGGTCTGGGGAAAGGGGGTTTTTGTGCTGGTGAGTTGCTCCCTCTCGTGGAAGACCAGCATCCCAAAGCCATCCAGCACGGCAGAAAGCGGTGCCGTTTCTTGGATGACTCTGCTTGAGGCACAGTGTGAAACCTAGAGACTCACACAGACACACACACACACACACACACACACACACACACACACACAAGCCTGACCTTGCAAGCACCAAAGACATTCCTGCTCTCTGGGTTTTATGCCAGGAACCTTGGCTTGCTGAGCAGAAATCTTTAGGAGGGAAAAGTGCCTGCCCTCCCAGAGCCTCATCATTATTGCCTGATGTAGCCTCATTAGTTTGGCTGTTTTGAAATCCTTGCACAGCACTGATCTGGGGGTCTTGGAAAGGCAGAGACATCTGAAGCTCAGAAACAGGACTGGCTCCCTTTTTTCCTGCCTCCTTTTGCTTTGTTGTGTCTTTTGGCTTTCTCCAGGACAAAATTAAGCCTGCTTTGGGAATGATGGATTATTGAGGAATTATTACTATGTTATTAGCAGAATAGCTATTATTACTAAACTATTAACTGAATAGCTTTCCTCTTCCCTCTTTCCATTTCAAGGCTCTCCCTATTTCTGCAGTTCAGATAATCCAAACCCTTATCCATTCTCCCAGCTGCAAGAATAAGCCAACTTCCCTGTCATCCCATGGGTATGATTCCCCTTCACCCCCCCAGGATAATCACATGTTCTGGACTAGTATTTTTTTATTGCTTTTATCGAGAGATTTTATTACAAAGGAAAATATGTCCTGTATTTCTTAGACTGGAAGGATATAGACTTGGCAGTTAGAAACCACCATAGCAATTTTTAGCACACTGGTGTGGTTTACATGGATTAATCTGCAGTAACTCTTTGGAACGCTCTTCAACTGCTCCAAAGCTGCCTCAGTCCAAACAGTTTATAAGCTAAATAACGAAAGTCTTGTAAATATTTATTTAACGAGACATATTTTGAATAACTGACATGTATAGAGCCTTCCTAGAGAGTGTGTTATCACCATCAATTTTCATGGTCTGATATAATAACAACTACCAGTGTAAACCGTGGCAGGGAAGATATTGACAGTCCGAGGCCGCTGTTAGCAGCAGAGTAATAACGGGGCAAAGAGACTGCACCGAGCTGCAAAAGCAGGATTCAAATTGGGTTTGCTTCCACTTGGCAAATCACTGGGAGGAAAAAAACTATGTGAGTTATCTGTTATTAGAGATTGACTGTAAATATGCTGTAGTTACCATGCTATTGCAGTGCAATTATCCAGAGGTTATTCCTTTTTAATAACTACCTACCAGGCAGAGAAAGAAACACGGTTTATAGAGCTTCATTTCCTTCTTTGGCCTCCTAAATTCTGAACAGTTTTTTCATGCCACAGTGATAGGTGCTGTTTTGCCACCTGTATAGACTAAATTAATCTGTGGAAACAGCAGGTTAATTACCTAAACATATTGCTTATATTTAACCCTATTGTTTCATATTAAATATGTGTATTTTTAGAAGCCAGATAAAGTTATTTATGCTGCAAATGGCTCTCAGTTACGAGTTCATGAACCCTCTGATTAATATGAATTAGAAATGATAACATAGTAAATGTGTAAATGGTCTTGAAAGAGAAACCCCGTTTGTTACTCTCATAATTATTATACACAGTTTCAAGCCTTTCATTCAGCTCTTTTATACAAAAAATGGCATCTCATCCACTGGTATCAAAACCAGCTCAAATTCTGGGCATATTTCACAATCATTTTTCCCCTCTATGTGTCTATAGTGATGATGGATGGTGTGGACTGACTGTCCTTAGAAGTGAATGTATTTATTTGTCCACAGGATACGGATAGCACATGAAATTGCAGTGGTAGTGTAAACCTCCCCCACACATCACCCTCTGTCAGTGTGGCTCAGCTTTGACAAAAAGGGACACAGCGAGGCATGGGGAAATTGTGTTTAATTCCAAAGTCACACAGAGAGTCAGTGGCAGGCTGACAATGAGGACTTCCAGCCCCTCATCGACATTCCTCTGCCGTAAACACGGGGCACCAGCCCCACTCTAATGACAGAGAGGGAGCTGGGCTCAGTGCAGGAGATGCTCTGCAAGAAAGGCCTCCCTTGCATTCAGCTAAAATGCTGCTAGTGGGATGTGATTAATCTAACTTCAGACTCTAGAATAGCTACTATTAAACCCAAGGGATGGCTTTATTGAAAAAATAAATAAATCTGGCTTTAAGGGGTGGGGGTTGAGAACAAGAAACACATGTGGGATTATTTTAGGCCTCATTTCTTAAAAAAGGGGACGTTTTGCGCTGTTGCTGCCATGGCATGAGGAGTCAGGTTTAGTAACCAGCCCCAAGCATCTCACTTTGCTCTGCCCACTCAGGCCAAATGCCCCTTCAGCACAAGGGTCATCATCATTCCTGACAACTGACTCTGCATTTTGATCAGAGGCAGTCTCTGTTCAGTAGCTGGGTTTGAATGCTGCTCCTGGCCCCTCAGATCAAAAAGAGCTTAGCATAGGCATTTCTCCCATGCTAGTGAGTCCCTGGAATCCTGTGGATATTGCAGGATGGCTCTTGGAGCTCGGTGGAGGTTGGCTGGTTACAGTTCCGCGTGTTGCCTAAAATTAGAAACTTATAAGGAAAGTGTTTTCTGGGATTACCCTTCAGGTAACCTCTTGCAGCATAATAGTGACACAGGATACTGTGATTTGCCACTTTCTGGCATCTCAGTCCTGGATCTAAAACAAGTTATTATTTTGAGACTAAAAACCTTGTGTTTTACTGGTGCATGTAAATACTTTATTGATCAAGCTGGCAAAAGGTATGTACACTAAGATTTGATTTATCAGAGACAGCTTTTCCCAGCAAGATACAGGTATTAGGTAAGTCAGCCTACTTCTCTTAAAACTGTCATCAATACAACAATACAATTTTTCTGGTTCTGGTGTGATCAATACAATTGTTCCTGATTCCAATGTTGTCATAAATCCCCAATAAACACACTCCATGCCTTTGAATAAAGTTTGATAGTGTCATACTTCCAGGACAGCTGAGTTATAATTAGACTCTTTTCTCATATTTTTTTTCTTATAGACCTTTCATAAAATAATGGGCTGATTTGGGTTGGAAGGAATCTTAGAGATCATCTAATTTTAACCCCCCTGCCATGGGAGAGACACTTTCCACTTTGATTGCCTTCATCACCAAAAGCTCATACCTTTATGTATTTCTTGTGGTATCCTTGCTGACTTGAATAGAGAAGCGGCCAATATATATTTTTTTCAAGTTCTTCTGCAGAGGTGTGATTTCTTCAGTGAGATTCATGCTATACCCTATCCTAAACAAATAAAATAATATCACACATATGATTATGCTGCAGTGCATGCAGTGGGGAAGTAGTGCATTTTTTTCATACCTTATGTGTGATGAGGAGGTTTAGTGCACGGGCTGCAGAGAAGGATTCCCATAATTGCTCTGCAACCGACTGACTCACCAGTCCTGTGACCCTGAGCAAATCCCTCAGTCTCTCAGGCTCTGACCTTCTTTCGTGCAAGTTTTATCTCCTTCAGAGAAGCTTTGTCAAGATAATTTATGTTTCAAAGCATGTGGAAATCCTTGGCTAGGATATACTGTTAGAGTGCATGCAGACAATAATGGACATGAGTGTCCCAGGCTACGACTCTCTGGGTTGTCTCTTCATGTTTGGTAACTTCCTTGTGCTGTCTTGTGAGCCCACATTCTCTGGGTGCATCCCTGCAGAAATATCTTAATTCTACTTAAGAACATTGCCCAAGGAAGTTGCAACAAACTGTTGTTGTAAGGCTTCTGGAGGACACTGGTATTCACACAGAAGTTGCACCTACACTGACCTGTCACAGCACTCAAGGTGAGGCTTTTCAAACTGGATTCTTCAGGTGCTCTCTGACTTGGTAATGGTCAGACTTGGTGAACCTTGTGGAGTTTTCAGTTCTCCCTTGCCTTGGTTTCCCACATCTTCAGGCTAGGCAAGTGCCCCAAAGGCTCAGCAGGTTTGTGCAGGAAATGGTGGCCTACGGTGTTTGTGTTTATGAGATGTAATTTCATTTGAGAAGTTTCATTTATTGCCCAGACTGAGGGCACTGCAGCACAGCCAGGTGATGTGCCCACTCATTTCTGGAAAATGAAAAGAAATTAAGTAATTTGGGTAGGTATTGGTCAATTTTTAAGCTCCTGAATTCACCTCTCTGCACACACATTCCTCAAAGACTTCACCATCGTGGTCTTAGATGAGAACCTCAAAGCTTTTAAACTTTGTTGACCCTTTTTAAAATCTTGGATCTCTTTGAGAAAGGCAGAGAGACAGTCTTAGCTTTAGCAACATTCAAGGACCTCTTGATGGAACAGAACTATTCTTGTGTTTAAGTGCAGCAGAGTTTGCTCGCATTTAGGCAGTTGAACCTGTAAAATTTGGTGTTGGCTACTGTGCCTTGTGTGGTTGGAAAATCTGCCAGCTACAGATGAAGGTGACCCAAGGAGTGAAAAGGAGAAGGTGAACACAACTAAGTGATTGGTCTGTGACTGAATATCTCTCTTCTCCTTCCCACTACATCCACACTTTTACTCTGAGACCCTTGTGGAGAGCATGAATCATGAGATAACATGGGGATACACTTTGAAATGAGGCACTCATGCAAGCCACTCCATCCTTTTAGCCTAAATTGATGTGGCCTAGGTATGGATGTGTATAGTAGAGACCTGCGCATCTTAGAAAGGCTGTGCTGGAAACAATATAAGTGCTTGGGGATTATGCATCTTTCCCAGAAGTTCTCCATTAGATGAAAGGATTCCTGGAGTATCTTGAAATTGATATAAGAATACTCAGCATGAGCAGAGATGAGCTACTCTACTGGGATTGCCATGAGAGCCAACCTCATGGAGAAGGATAGATCTGGTGGGATAAGGCTAACACATCCTCTTCCAAGAATGTGAGGTGGTGGTAGATCTATCTGCTCTCAAAGTGGGAAAGAAAAATGTCCCCTTTGTGCTCAGGGCCTTGCAAGAGGCAGGGCTGGCTTCCCAAAATGAGTTCTCTTCTCTTGCACTCCCCATCATGAGAAACCAAGGCAGGGGACATGGGAATTAAGAGCGATCTTCCACCTTACTGAAAAAGCAATTGACAAACCTGCCTGAACAAACAACAAATCATAGATGAAATTATCATTTGAAAAAGAAAGGAAAGGAAGGGAACCTGCAGACTTGAAGCATCCCAGAAATCTAAACAGAGGCTGCCTCACCATCCAGACTCATTCCATTTTAGTGCGCTATTTCCCAAGTTGTTGCGTGAATGATCCCAGTGTCTTTGCCTTTACAACCTTGCCTGATAGGCCATTCCACACATTTATTATCCTCGATGTGAAAAAGTGCTTCCTAACGTCTGTTCTAAATCTGTTTTAATTTCCATTTATGCTCCATTGTCCTATAATCTGTTTGGAGCTGAAAATAGAACCAAGGTATGATCTTCTTACAACCCCTGGCAATAAATTTTATTAGTATTTTTTCCCAAATTTCACAACCTTGCAGTAAATAAGAAAGCTTTATGGGGAAAAATAACCTCTATCCTCCTCCACTCTCCTCTCCATCCACAAACCCCATGACCTTTCTAAACTTTGACCAGTATCATTGTTTTCTTTCACCCCTCCCTTTTGACTTAATATTGCATTGGTTACAGGAGTAAACCAATTATATGAGTATTAAAAATGGAAGCAGTTTGCTTGCTGGCAATGTATATCTTTTACCAATGGCTGATGGAAAAAAAAAAAATTCTCCCAGCTGCTCTGTAAAGCTCTCTCAATGCAACTTGGAACATCTGGTTTGTTTTGTGTGCAGTCTTTTACACGAGGCATTTGCAATTCTTTAGTCAAATTGGATTTTTAGTTCACTTTCCGGTAGAAAGGTTGATATGTTTGTCATTAATAAGCAAGGTAAAAGTAATATGTACGTAATTAGAATTCAGTCATCAGAACCAGGGTGGCAGGGTCCCCTAAAAGACATTTTCATTCACTTCAATCTGCAATCAGAGGATGAAGTTTCCTCAATGAGTTAATGCTGTTCGGTCCTGGTGGACTGTAACATTGCTCCAGCAAGGCATATTTATTTGCATGATTGGCAATTAGAATTTATTGATTTCAAATAAGGAAATCCTTCCCTGGGTACTTGTGTTTCACTCCCTTGGCTGGCGTTGGACAGGAAAAGCTGTCAAGATATGGATACCACATCTGGGTTGGAGGAGGAGAACATAATTATTTCTATTTCTCAACAGTAATTTCTCAGGATCAAGGGCACTGTTGGACTCTGGAGAGGGTTCACGCCAATATTCCTTGGCAGGAAATGAGATGGTTGATGACTATAATAACGAGACCTTTTTGATAATCTCAGTGGAGGATGCAATGTAGGCTCACACCCAAACTAGTCTCTACTAGATCTGGGCACTAGATCAGGCTGGTCTTTCTCAGGTTCAGGTTTCAGCTGGAATTTTATATGAAATCAGAAATCAGCCTGAAAGTGGACTGGATCCTAGAGTGGCCCTTAGAATCCAATTTCATTGCCACAGACAGTTTAGATGGAGTTTGTGATTGTTGCCTACATCCAAAACCAGAACAAGAAAAACGCCTTCTGCCAAATAATGGCAAGGATCAGATAAGTTTCTTCCACAGGAATTTCAAAAGTGAGCAGCTTAGAAATTATAGAATTAGGAAGAAAAAATATACAGAAGCTATAAATAAAGGGTGAAAATGAAGAGACCAAAGGAGGGACAACTTTCAAAACATTAATTTCCAGTACCCCCCTTTTCCATTGGATGCAGTATATTGCAGATAATAGTCAAGAATAGACACAAGCTCTTGTCTGCTACTTCTAAGGAAAATGATAGCCCACAAAAAGTTGAAATATGCTTCATTTTTCACCCTCAACTTGACCAAGAGCCTGAAAGGACTTACAGTTCTGCCCTTTTTACCCATGCCCCCATTTTCCCTCAATATTGTTGCCAAATATGCAGTTGAAATTAATAGCACTGCTTCACCTGCCACATGTCAAATTTAATTTTACTTTAAATCAGTCCTAATTATTCTAGTGAAGTTTATAGTTTTAATGGAAAGACATTGCTTGCTTAAACTATAACATTTATTACAAAGGGCCAAGAGAGATTTAAAGCCACATTGTCTTTCCAAAGTGGACTTTTTTAACTAGATAGTATCACATCTTGTGCCTTCTATAAGAAGGTGAACTTTCTGAACCCCAGCTGTCCAAGACACACCCAATGAGCAAAAAAATAAAAACAAAAACAAAAACAAAACAAAAACAAAAACAAAAAGACCCTAAACAAAACAAAAAAAGCAAACAAAAAAACCCAAAAAACCCCAAACAAACAAAAAAATCCCCCCAAAACCAAAAGACAACAACAACAACAACAAAACCACACAAACTAAAGACAAAGCCCAATGGCCAATGTAGATTTCTCCATTTACACCAGTGTGGTACGGACTAATCCGTGCCATGAAATATTTTCGGGGAGTGAAGAGAGAAGGGTAATTCCAGGAACGTGGTTCCTGTTTGATAGGCTGACAAATCAGGTCAATGGCTAATACTGATCACTATGAAATGCTTCAGCTCTGAGGAAGATTTAACGATGCTCACAGCACTGTAGCTGCCTCCATCTCCCATTGGTGCCACTCATTTACGTGCAGGTGAAACATAAAACTAAGGGCTATTAAAGAGCCCACACTTTTTCCAGGAAGGAGGGTGTTAGGTCTGCATTAGATCCTGGCACTAATCCAGAGCCTGTAATCACACCTTGCCAACTGTACCGAAAATTTCCCCTATGAGTTCCTTTGGCAACACCCCATTTTACAGAGCTAAGTCTGTGCACAGTGACAGCAGCCTTTCAGTCCAGCTGCATTTCAGTCATAGGAAAATAACCCCCTGGGCACAATTTATTAAGCACTCTGGAACATCTCTGGCAGTTTTGTTTAGTGGTTAGAACATAAGAAAGAGCATCAGTGTTCAATATCTGGTTGTTTGATGATTAAAATTAAGGTATTTAATTTTTTGTGTGCTCTGCTCTACCTGCCTGTGAAATAAGTAAAACAATATTGCTAAAATATATATATAGTCTATAGCTATTATTTATGATTTGCATAAATATCCCTAAATTGTCTCCAATTCCCTCCAAAGATAAGCATTAGCTGAAGGTTTATACATGCATTGTTTCTTCTTTTTTCCTTTCTTTCTTCCTTCTGTGGGCTTCCACTCAGAAAACAGATGGTCTCTTCTCACTGACATTTTCTTACAGTTTTTAAATGATGCTGCAGTAGGGGAGAGCTGAAATGTTCAATCTAGAGCTGTTCAGTCTCAATCTAGGTTCATAATTAACAGTAGCTAAGTGAAGTTTAATAAGGGCAGCCCACCAACTTCTCTTTTTTTCCTGGTGCCTTCACAGACAGGCCATAATGAATGTGCAGTTCATGGAGTTTCCCCTGACTGTGGCTCCCTGGGATATTTAGTGTTTACCTTTTGTGATAATTAAAGGAAGGGAAATGAACCCTAAAGGAAGATGGAGAGACATCTAATATTCCTTAATATTCTCTTGTTTCTTTAAGGGATGGCTTTTGCCAAAGGAGGGCCTCCCTCTCTTATCATCAGCCAGGTCCTGACCCTGGGCCAGGGATCCTGGCTGTAACTTGACCCTGGGACCAGGTGTGTGCCTGCAGGTCACAAGGCTGACAAAAAAATATCAGCTTATGCTGCAAACAAGCCATTCCTAGGCACATTATTGCCTTTAACTCTTTCAAGCTCTCTTGAGGCATGAGCACTGCAGTGGCTGCCCTGTGCTGTGGGACTTGCTGCCAACTTATCCCATCCCTCTGCAAATGTGTGGCATGCCAGGAAAACTGGGATAACCATACATGTGTTTAGGTGTGAGCCTGCACAAACTGGACCTTTCATTTTTGAGGGCACCTTTGTTTTATCTGGTTGAAAATGGGGCTGAGAGAGTTTGTGACCTGCAGAGCCATTTACTTCCTTCCTCTGCGTTCACAAAGCTGTTGCTAAATCTCAGGGATTTTACAGGGATCGACTCTGGGATGGGTGCTCCAGGTTTTTGCAGCAGGTCAAGCTCTGGAGACTTTCAAGCACTGTCTCAGATGTGTCTCATGAGAGAATTCAGCTTTAATGACCTCACTCAAGGCAGTGACTGCAGTGCTGGACAATTGGACATGCAGTGTAAATGGCCATGAGAAAACTCCCAGATGCCCCTTACAGGATGGCAGGGTTGTTCTAAGCCTGGCCTAAAGTGTCTGTAGTCTAAGCATTTGGCTGCCCTAAATCCTCTATGATTTTGAGTATGGATTACTCACAGGTACTCCTTTCTCCAGCACAAACCCCACAATATATGTAAGACATTCTTTTTATTTGCTTGCTGCTTTTCTTTTCTCTTTTTTCCCCAGCCTTCAGCATGTCCCCAGGTCATCCCTGCAAGCCTTTGTCCTCGGCTGAAATGTCTGGAGACTTTTATAGGGGGTTCCTGTCATCACATGCATCCCCGTGCATGGGCTTTTAGGCAGACTCCTCAAACTATGAATTAAAAAGCACAGGAACTGACAGCCCTGTGAACTACCTGTGAAAAATCATACCTGGGTTTATGAAGCTATTATGTCTTCAAGGACGTTCGGCAGCAATTCTTCAGGAGACAGTGTTACAGGAGAAAAAAAAAAAAAGCTTTTTCAACATCAGTATCTACTCTAGTCCTAGTACAAAATGAATGCCACTAAGTAATAAGTAGTGTTCATTGTTATGAGCATAGAGAATGATCCAAAATCTATTAAATAGGAGAATTTCCAGTGATATCAGTGGTCTGTGGTTGGGGTCTTCAGATAGAAAATCTCACTGGTATCCCATTTGCATTGTAACAGTCTCATAACAATTTGTGCAGTAAAATCATTACCAAAAGCCATTAATAATATGAATACACGAGCAGTTCAGCTCTTTCCAAAGGGGCTTAGCCCCCCTTCATTTCTAGAATCATGCACAGTTAAAGAAATCAAAGCTTTCACTTTTCTTTTACTGATCATAGAAGTAAAAAAAAAAAAAAAATGCAGCCAGGATTGAATGTTTTCTCTCTTCCTTCCCCCTTTTCCTTTTTGCTGGCTGCTGAAAAATAAAAATAAAAAATTGCCAAATCCATTTTAATGACACTTTATATAAACCATTTTTCCAGACTGAGATTGTGGACATCACTATGTTCCACCCCATCACAAACTTTTATGGCTGACTTATAAAGTCCCAGAGAAGGAGATGTATAAAATTCATGCAGACCATGGATACCAGAAAACATATTTGGGAGCTTAGGCAGGCGTTCCTTGGAGACAGCTAATATGTAATTGAGCAGTTACCCTCCAGTGTAGGGATATCAAAAGAAAGCAGATACCTGGTTGCTCAGGTAAAGCCCATTTCAGAAGTTAATTTTAAACAGATGGAATTTGGTGCGGTCGATTTATAGCCACGTTCTCTCACCAGCACAATCAACAAAATATACTTAACCAGAAAGATGCTCGTGAGTCATGGAGATCCAAGACATAAAGGCAGTTTATCTCCCATCTGCCTTGTGATATCCCTCAAATTAAAATGATACAACACACATTTGGAGTATACAAAGCTGAATGTACCTTCATGACCACATGTACCCTCCTGCAAACTCAGACCACACCAATCACTGGCACTTCCCAGCTGTAATTCTTAGCAAATGAACAAAAACCCTACAGAAGTCCATTAAAGTGTTAAAATCAGTACTCTTTGTGCCAGTGCATTCTACTTTGTATGATTTAAATTGGTACAAGACCCTCATGGATTGGAAACACTGTATTATCCTTTTCATCCCATTTATCTCACAAAGTGAATTTATTAATTCTCTCCATACCAGGAAAATTCTCTATTTTTCAAGTCTTTTTTTTTTTTCTTTTTAACCACTATTGATTTCTTTCAGGAGTGTTAGGGATGATGCATTGAAAACACTGGAAAACCAAAAGCTTTCATCTGCTACTCAGAACATCAGATAAACCAAGTCTCCAAGTTTGGAATGAAGATGATTGACTGGGAAATGATTTAATAATAACTTCTCCATGTGGAATTCTCTTTTAAAATGTGTTGTATTCTGTGCATGCCTACAGGTGTGTGAGTACATAAAAATAATAGATCTGGCTGAAAACTCCTCTGCTTTGGCAGTTTTCAATCTTTCTGGGTTTGTTTCCCAATAGAAAGCCATTCTTTTCACTGAAAACACTAACAACAATGAATTTGTTTATATGTCAATGAGGGAAAAAATCCTTCACGTGTTTTTTCTTCTCTCCTGCTTTACTCTTTTATTACCATGGTTATTAACTTCACCATTTTCTATAGCACCAGACCTTTAGCCCCTCACAGCACACCAAGGCAGGCATTGCCTGTGCCATAAACCTTGCCAGCAGAAGTCATCTAGTACTTGGTGCTGGCCCTGTGTGCTCTGGTGGTTGTGCTTGGATCAACATGGCAATACCCCAGCCCTGTTTTGTGAAAGCAAATGAAGGATAATTATCTTCACAACGCTTGTTAATATTGAGCTTGCAGAGAAGGGGGGGGAACTTCTGTCTTGGGCTGAGGTCCCCTTGCATATCTTTGGGTTGGGGAACACAGAACTGCTTGCCTAAGGATGATCCATTGGTGGGAAAAGGCTCAGTGGCTCCAGTGGTCCTCTGTCTGGCACTGCCTGACCTTCTGCTGAGGCAGATCATGAACACATGTGTATGGATGGGCTGAGAAACATCTGCTAATCATGGAGCAGCCTAACGAGTGAGGAGCTGCTGGGCAGGGCGTGTTCCTTGCTCCTCTGGAGGTGCCGAGGTGGGGCTGTGAAATTTGGCGATCTGTCGAGTGTCTTTTTTGTGCACTGTCACGGATGGTGTTCCCAACCAGCCTCCGAGCGCCAGGAACCGCCGAGAGCAGCCAACCTCTCCGCCCTCCTGCGCAGCTCAGGAACTGCAGGCTTCCTCTTGGCAGGCATCTTCTGCACCCAAAATAATAAATAAATAAAAATAAAACCGCTCTATAAGTGTCTGCCTGTCTCCCTCCCCTTTTATGAGAAAACGGAGTGGGGGGAAAAAATGTTGCAGGTGGAGTAAGGAGAAAAGCAAAGAAAAATCTGCTCAGACAGAGAGACAAAACAAGCAACTGCTTAAGGGATTTGGCAGCAAATGAAACTGCCCCCTTCCCCCTCCCTGTTTGGAGCCTGGTTCAGCATGTACTGGTGGTGGATCACAGTACCAGCCACACTGAGATACAGGCAGACACTTCTGTCTCACCAGCTGCTCTGACAATCCATTTTCATAAAGGAATGGGAGGGGAAGCAAATCTGCAAGATGGAGCTCCCGGTCACCGTGTGAAAGCTTCTCCCCGCGCCGCCCCGTGCTTCAGGTGTCAAGGCTGTCAGAGGAGTTTGACAAGAGCAGAGAGTGGCTTTCCCTAAACACACAGCAACTGCAGCCAGGATGCCTTCAGTGGCTACACACATCCAGGCTCGTGCCTTGCACACGATGGGATTTTGGAGATTCCTAATGAAAACCTGAAATGCTGCATTGTGATTGATGACTGGAATAGGCATTCTTCCCACTGGGCAGTTAATGAGACAATCACTCCATGTTTGCTTAGGACAACACCATCTTAAGGAAACCAGCCCTGGCTACTTTAGGCATTAATAACATGTATTTTTTTTTATTCCCCCCATGAGGTGTTAACCCTTTAAACCCACCCCGGCTAAGGAAAAATCTGGATAGTTAAGTTCTGTCAACTTGTCTGCCTACTTATATAATAAACCATTATTATATAATGCGTGACACAATGCATTTTGAAATTATTCATCCAGAGAAGATGTATTTCAATGGAGGGGAATAAAAGTGATTCTTTACATTTTGTTTGTGCAAGTACCAAAGCTTGAGAGGCACTTTGGAGTCCATCTGGCTGAAATGTGCTATATATAAATGTAAGATTGTTATCACCAAAAACACATTCAGTATGGTGTTTCTCTCACATATTTTTTTGTTAATTTCAGTGAACCAGTTCTTTATAATGAATAATTTCCATTGGAAAGCTTTGTTTTCCCTGTAACATAAAGCTTTTTTGGTTTCAATCCCTTGTCTGGTTTTCATTAGCTTTGCAATGAATTAGCCAAGAGGGCTTTTCCTCTCAGTTAGGTTGGGAAAGTACCACTGGCATGTGTCTGATTTTTGTGGGAAAGTGTCTTTTCCCCCTTTTTTATTTAAATTATTAATTTTGCTTGTATTCCACTGCAGATTCTTGCAATCCCAACAACAGACCACACTCCTATATTTTCAGATGTGTCTGCCTTTGCTCCTACATATCCCCTACATGCTCATCACCATGGGATTCTTATCTCTCCGAATACAGTGTTTTATATGTTGCAACTATATAAATGTGTGTGTGTTTGGAACTCTTAGAAAGCAAACAGTTATAAAGAGATTGGTTTTGAGCCATAGGAAATGACCTGATTCCTAAATCCCAAGCAAGCTTTTTGGAGGAAAGCCCCAAATATACCAGTCAAGTTTTATAGCCCTGTTCAAGAAGTAACCAAATCCTTTCCCTTGAAATATCAACTTCTTGCAAGGTCAGTTTTATTGGGGTTTCATTAATAGAGTGGGGACATGAATTTTCACCCCTTAACAGACCTGGACTCTCCTTTCACTGACACAGTCCACAGTGTTGGATCAGGAAGAAACATATGGACAGTGTTACTCAGAATCCTGTAATAGTCTGTGGCCTACTGCAGGTGTATTCAGGAAAATGGTTTTATGTCTCTAAGGTGATCTCCACAATGATTGACCAGACCCTGCTGGAGAAAAACACACCAGAGAGGTTCTATCTCACTGGGTTTTTCTGCAGAACTGGAACTTGTGTTGCGCATAAAATGCCTGTCCCAACACACACCAACAAAGCCAGGCAAACACTTGCCTGTCATTGTGTTTCCCAAAGTTTAAACAATATGTTTAAACAGCTCTCATCTTAGAGGGGAATCGCTTTAATCAAAAGACCTGGTAAGGAAATTAAAACAAACATATACAAATAAAATTACATAATGTGTTGTGCTACATTTTACTTGCATATGAAATGTTTTTATAAACCCCTTTATGACCTCCCCACTTGTGACTTCTGGGTCTTGTTATTATTAACTGAGTGGAGGATAGATCTTACTCTATCCCAGATGCAGCTGCTTATGAATTCACCCTTTCATAAACTAAATAGTTTATGTATATGTATGTGTGTGCTTTTTCTCCTTGTTGTTTTTGCAGTAGGCAGAAATCACATACAATATGAAGCAGTTACATCACTCCTCTGGGCACCTTGCTCTGAACATCATTAGCCTCCAAAGATAGACACAGCCCTCCTAGACAGCAATGGCAAGTTATCAGACTTAGGAGGAAAAAAGATCTTCTTCTGTATGGAAAACACTGCTGTTATATAGCTGGACGTGGACCCTGACTAGAAAACGAGTTGTGTTCCTGCTTCAAACACTCCTACAGCTCTTAAATGGCCAGTGTCATAAAACCCAACATGAATTATTGCCTTCCAGCCAGTTTAGTATTTTCATCTGCAAACTTTTATTACATGGTTCAGCACAGACCATGAAATAGTGGGGAGATTTCAGCTGCACAATGCACCCTCTTGTCCCCATCTGCACCAGAGTTGCCAGCTGCCTGTACACTGACAGTAACCCTGGGCTTTCTGCCACTCCAAAAACACAGGAATGCCACAGGTGGTGCATTGGTGACAATGGACAGGTGCTTCCAGGGGGCTGTCAGGGCAGTGCTTACCTGGACTTTCCTCTACATTTATATTCTCAAGGACCTGGAGGCAAAGTGAGGGCGCTGGGAGCACTACCATGATGTAATTGGTCTCTCAGTGCATAGTTTGGAGATTTACACCTGTGTTTAACAATGGGTAAAGGAAATATTGAGCTCATTTTTCTAATTTTCTAGTATTTGCAAGCCTGGTGATGTCTTCATGCAAGACCAGATTTCAAGTCAAGAGCATTTCTACAAAGACATAGAAATTACAGTGAAGACAATTTTCTCTGTGGGAAAGCAGCAATGAAGAACAGAATAGAAGTAAAATATGCATAGAAAGAATCACAAAGGAACAACAAAAATAGAAAATTGACCTGTCGTGGTTCAGAAAGATTTAACTTGACTTTTAAGCCTATCTGAGCCCACTGACATGTCTTTTTTCCTCCATCTCAGCCAAGGCTTGATACTGTGCAATATGCAGCACTCAGCTGAAAACTGAATAGGATCTAGACCTGTGAATTGGAGTTAAATTTTAGCCAAAGCAAATGTACAGGATCCTCTCCCAGTTCTATCCTGGAGCTTTTTGTAGGCTCTGTTCTAATTACTATTCTAATATGAAGCTGCAACTAGTTGTTATATTAAATGAGATATCTGAATTTCATAAAGTTAAAGATTTGGTTTCTATTTTGACTTCAGTGCATTGAAGGGCTGAATCACAGAATCATAGAATGGTTTGGGTTACAAAGGACTTTAAGGACCATCTCGTTCCAACCCCTGCCATGGGCAAAGACACTTTCCACTACATCAGGTTGTTCCAAGCCCCATCCAACCTGGCTTTGAACATTTCCAGGGATGGGGCATCCACAGTTTCTCTGGGCAACCTGTGCCGGGCCCTCACCACCCTCACAGTAAAGAATTTCCCCCTTATATATAATCTAAATCTACCCTATTTCAGTTTCACATTTTTCAGACCTTCAAAATATTTCAAACTTATTTGATGTTCACCCACATTATCTGTTTGATGATTCATCTTATTTGATGTTCACCCACATAAACTTTCTCAATGTTTTAATGAGAAGGGAATTAATGGATGAAATCTATTTTGCATATGTGCTAGTCCCTTTGGGCAACCATTTGTACATTTGAATGTTGGTAAATGATGGAAAGTTCAGTGTCCATGGGAAGGTCATTTGAGAGTCTCAGAAAACAATTTTATATGCAAGAAACAAAAACATGATCCATTTCCCATTTCAATGGGTATCTTTTCACTACCACAATGACCCATGAGTTTGGGGTTTGTAAAGCTTATTCTCTGTCATACAAAGGCCATTTTTAGTGCAGTTTGAAGGCTACAGGAAGGGTTAACCTCTCAGCTGCCCTCCCACGCTGTGTTTTGATCGGTGCCCCTAGCTACAGGACAGATATCTCTTTGTTTTTCGTCTTTAATATCCAATTCCCAATTCACTTGTGTAGATGATGGGACTCTACAAAACTCCCTTTGTTTGAAGTAAGAGATGCAGCACTTACTCCACAACTGACTTTTAATACTTGACTTTTTTCTTTCTACTTCAGAAAGCACCTGCTTGAGTAGCTTGATGACTAAAGAGCCTTTCAACCTCCCTGCCACCATTTTAAGATTTGATCTACTCCATAAGAGACTGAACACCATTGTGGCTGCTGTTAGAGTTGCATATGTGAAAACAAATGGATGGTGTTGATGCAATTGTTAGTGGGTAAGTGGATGCCAGAATCTGCTGCAATAGTTGACACAGCTATTGGGAAGTCCAAAACTTGAGGCTGAGACCATGGAGCATTATCCAAAGTCAGGTGAAGGGGGGATGTTCATTCTTATAACTAGTGGGCTCTGTGTTGCATCCTGGAAGAACCCAGACACAGAAGATTTTCTTATCCCTGTGATTGGTTCATTTTTAAATTTATTTTTTCCCTTCGTGCCAGAGATAGTGCACAGGGGTAAAATGATGGCACAGAAGAAGACTGAACAGGCTGGAGACAAGCTGGTACCAGCTTTACAAGAGCTGATGGTGAGGACACTGATTTAAAGCTATACTAAACATCAGCAAAGAGAAGCATCAAATCAGCCTGGATTCTGGGGCACCCAAAGAGACTGAAATTTTCACTTGTCTGAGAGTGCATTGAACATTGGACACACCTGAGGTGTTGCTATTCTGTCTTTTTATGACTCATATGCAAGAAAGACACAAATAGTGTCAATTCCAGACACTGTGGTTCAGACATTTGATGAAACAGAAACCAAGCATAGGGAATCAAACATTAATTTATAAGTTCAGAAGTGAAAATAAGGTCTTTGTTCTTCCGTCTTGTTCACAACATCTAAAGCCTTGAGGAATAAACACTTCCACAGTCAACTTGTTTATAACCTTAGGGTAGATTATGTTTATTCGTTGCATGTGTAAATCTCATGGTTATAGCAAGAAATAAAAAGAAAGAAAGAAATCAGAGTTGATTACAGCCACTAGTGATGTGACTGGGAAACAATAGATGTACTGTGAGGGAAATCTCACAGCAGCCCAGAAACACACAGGAAAGAAAATTAAAAAAAAAAAGGAAAAAAAGGGGAAAAAAAAGTAAGGGAAAAAAAAAAAAGAGCAAAACAGACAAAGAGCAAAGAGTCAGAGGGAATGAGCGATTTCTTATGCAAACATATTAACCACATTGCCTGAAGTCTGCATTGCGTAACTGAGGAAAGAAATTTTCTCAGTGCAAAATGCTCCGTGGTCATTTGGCTTTTTTTTGTTGGGTGGATGTTCTTTAGCAGGAAAAAAAAAACGCATAAAGCAGTTCTTCCAGTAACCTCTGACTCCTTCTCGCCATGTCTCTCTCTTGCTTTCACTCTTGCTCTGTTTTTATTTATTCCCTGCAAATACAATGGAGAATAAAAATGTGGTAGGACCTGCTGGCGGCAACTATGGCCTCCGGATCCAAGCTGACAAAAATGTCAAGAAACTGACAGTAAAATATGCGAATAAAATCCCTGTGAACAAGAACAAAACTCAGGCTCACACCACCACTCTCTACACTGTGACTTTTGAGAGCATTTCTATCAGTAGCTATGGCTTTCTCTTTAAAAAACCATGCACATATATACATTTATCATATGTATTGTCTTCTAAAGCCTTCCCTCAAAACCTCAGAGGAGAGAAACAGCGCACAGGAAGATGGGAAGCAAGAGACATGCAGGGCAGGGAGCTCAGGGAAGAGATGACATTCCATGGAGAGACAGAACTGCATGTTGAGCACCAGACATATGGATCCTGTATGAAGCTGCAAGACAGACATACTTCTGCTGCTCCCTTCTGTGATCATAAGATGAGGGAAATGCAAAAGCAGTGTCTAGGAAAGGCAGCTCCAAGGAGCACTCAACCATCCACAAGCCTGTGTTCTTTATCCTACCTGATGGGGAACAGCTCTTTTCTTTGAGGAGATGATCACCTTTGAGAGGATCTTGGAGTAAGGACAGATTTAAGGGACTGGGATGGTTCAGTCTGGAGAAGAAGTGACCTAAATATGGCCTGAATGTGGTCTTCCAATACATGAGAACAATTGGAGGCAGAGAAACAATAAATGCTTACCTTGTTTTCACTAGAGGTAGAAAAAGAAATAATAGGCTTGAGTTGCTCTATCGAAGATTTAGGTTGAGAAAAGATGTTTATTATCATTAAGATATTTCAAACACTAGAGCTAATTACTGTGCAGATTCTAAGGTTTTTAGAAACATATGCCCAAATATTTTTCTGGAGGATACAGGCCTAGTTATTCCTGGCTGACACAGGTTTATACATCCTTGAGTATTTTTTCAGTTCTCCTTTCTATGCTCTTGCTCTATGCCAATAACTAGGAAGAAGGATTTTATATTTCCAGTCATGGATGAAAGAAAGCTCCAGCCATGAAGAGTGGGAGAACTGGAAGCCCTGGATCACCTTGACTCTCACAAACTGTCCCCATGACATTTGAGGAGCTGTCTCACCTTTTCCACACACACAGATGTGTGGGGACTGGCTCTTCTGCTCAAGGAATGAGGGAGCTCAGGGTGGAAACTCTCTCCTGTGCAGAGCACTGACGTGAAATGTGTATGACACTCATCTTGTACTTAGAGCTGTTTTGAGACCTAAGGCAAAGTGAAGTGGTGTTAAGTCTTTAGCTGGAAATTTTCTTCAGGAGAAAGTTTCACGCTGCTATCTTGGAGATGTGCAAATATTCACTGAGGGGGTGTCATAGAAAGGTCTATAAATAATCAAATATGAGCCCCCACATGAATTATGCATGGGATACTTAGAGAAAACGTGAATGTCTTGCACTAGAAGAAATCAGATCAGTGCCACTGAAATCACATTGCTATTTCTATGAGGTATTAACTGAAAGCTAGAAGACCTCATTTTTAAAACTGGCTACAACAGGTGCTTGCAGGTCTGTTCAGACAAAAATCATGGCTTTGTAGAGGCAAATATTAAAAAGTCTCTAAAATGTGTTAATTTATTATGAATAGAAAGCAGTTCAATGTTACTTTTTAAGAAAAACAGTCACAATACAACATTCATTAGTCCCTAAGTGAGGCAGGGGCTTGTCAGTCAGTTAGATTTTTGACCCTAAATCATGTAGACTCTTCTGTAAATTCTGTATCCTGCACCTGGAGGTGAGAGGTACAATATCAGCACACTGTTTTACTTATTATTCATTATATCAAACTGCATTGCTATTAGCAGTAATAGTGCATTTGCTCTCACGAAGAAAGAGCAAAAAACCCATTTTTATTATAGAGTATTTCACCAATAGACTTATCTGAGCAGAGCTCTATTGGTATTGAAACAAAAATAATTAATTTATGAACGTCCTTAAGTTGTACTCTATTTTTAGTTTGGTTCAAAGATATCTTGTGAAGGCAAGCCTTCTTTAAAAGTCTTTCCAAACAGCCATTCCCTTCTCCAGTAATGATACTTTTACATCTGATCTTAAATATGCCGCTGCGTAGTTGTGCCTGCAGATTACATTTATTCTCTTCTCTGACTGCAAAATGTCAGAATGATTTGTCCCAATGACCAGCAGGTAAATAGTCCAAAAGATGAAAACTCTTATTGATAAAACTAAGGACAATATTATTCCAATCCTTCCCATCCCTGTCCAAAGATGGGACCTTTGCTACAAATTCTTGGAGAGAGGTCAAAAGGTGAAAATGGTCAAATATAAGGAGTGCCATGTTTACCATATTTCAATATCAACTAATCAGGACTAGTTATCACTCACTGACACCAGGGAAAATGAAGAAGAATTCCATCAATGTCAATCCCATTACAACATCATAAAATTGGCATAAGTTGGGAAAAAAACTGGGCCTATTGCACTGAGGTTCTTTCATCTCCTCTGCATGTTCCCCAATTTGTCATTACTAGAATAGTTGCTATAACTATCCTGGTGAAAATATAAAAGAGAGACTTGCATGGCCCATAAACTCAATGAACCATTAAATAGGTGACAATAATCTTGATAGAAGTTTGGAATATTTAATTAGCACAAAAATGCACTTAGTGAGTGAGTTCAATTGCTATCATGGGTACTCCTCAAAATAATAGCCAAAGATTTTATGTGTCCATGAAATGCCTTAGAAGACATTTAAGAAAGGAAACAGACAATATTTCATGTATTAATTGAGGATCAGATACATCTGTAAGTGTCCAGTAATAAACATTTCCAAGGAAAGTTAACCTAGGTCTCCTGGAATCCCAAAGGTGACTTCGTTACACATGAAGTCAAATAATTCATTGGCAAGTTCTCAGCAGCAGGAGCTTATAAAAACACAACTGAAGAGCAAATATTTTTACCTTTTCAACAAACCAGGGTCTGCCTAATAGCATAAGATTTTGAAAAGAATAAAAAAAAAAGTCACTGGGGACGCTACAGTATTTCCCATTTTAGGAATATTCTTCCCACTTGAAACTGCTTAACAGAAGGTCTCTCTTCATACAAACTCAGTACTCCTTATAATTTTCAGTAGCAGAGAGCTGTTTATATACATATTTTCTTCCCATGTGGCATTGCCTCGTTCATTGGTGATGATTGTAAAGACTTGTGTACCTCTAGATTAAGGAGTAGAAGCGTGTTTATAATAGCTCTCTCTTTGGCACTTGTGCTGCCACTCCTGAAATATCATATCCAGATTTTGGCATCCACAGCTGAGGTTGTGTCTGCATTAAGAACTAGTTCACAGCAATCAGAGAGGATATGTGCAGGATCTGTACAGTGAAAAATGAATGCAGAGCACCCAATGTCCCCTCAACAGCTGGAGCTCTTTGGGGTTGGAGCACAGGTTTTTTATCCAAAATTCCATTGAGGCCACCCAAGATAGCTGGCAGTGTAGAATAAAGCAGCATAAGTGAGGACAATCATGAGATCTCCTTTGAAAATATTCTCCTGCTCTGAACAAAACCAGAAGCATAGATGTACCCTCAAAGTGCTGAAAAAAAAATAGGGGATGATGGTGGATTAGGGAATAGCCCATGAAAAAACAGAAGATTGAAAAACATTTTTGAGACAGAGCCTCTGAAGGAGCTGCTGGAGACAAGATAAAGCATTGACTTGATCTCAGTCAAAAGTGAGTGGGTGTAAGTACTTTGTCAAGTACTGAATACTGCTACTTTGGCTGGAGACTGAAGATAGACAAATTTAGACCAGAAACACGATACGTGTATGTGTGTATATATATACACACACGTATATGCCATGAAAGTATATATGTCTATAGGCTTTTGCAATGTAGTTAAAATTTAAAGTGGAATAATCACTTTTATTCTGGTTATAGCTTTCATTGCCTATTACTAAATGAAGTTCTCAGATTAAAATAATCTCTCCCCCATTCCCCTTCCATGTTAACCCTAACTTAGGCTCAGCTATTGGACTTGAAGCAAGGAAAGAATTCAAGGAAATTTTATGACCTCTGGCATGCAGGCTAGCAGAGGAGAGAACTGCAAAGGTCTTTTTGCTGTTAACTTCCATGAATCTGTCATTCAGAGGCTGCAGGCTGAAAGCTGATACCCCATACATTGCAGTGACCGTTCTAGGGCATCTCTACTAACAGATGTTTCTATTCTTGTCCAAACACCTTCCTTCAAAGTTCTGTTCTTGCTGTGACCTTCATACCAGGATTTGTTATCTTTCTGGCAATGTTTCCAGAGGAGTTTCATGGACCAAAGCTGCTATAATAATTTGGATATAGGTCAGATAAAATATTCATAGATGTTTGCCTGCTTGTCAGTGCTAGAGCAGGGTTGAACTTCTTGATGATTTCACCTCTATTGTTGCAACAGATAAAACATCTGGGCAAAATTTCTTATTTCCTCCATGTCCTTAAAACTGTGTGTATTGTGGAAGCTCAAAGCAATTTCTGCCACAGACATCAGTATAAAGAGAAGCTTCTCACTGATCATTTACCTCATCATTTTAACATGTTTTCTTGTTTCCTTTGGACTGCCTATCGAGAGCCTTTTCTCTCCTTTTTGTCCTGTGCTTCCTGTCAGTGTGTAACAGTCATTCTACAGCTTTGCTTGACATTTGGTGGTCCAGATGCTCAAGTCACTGCCCGACGTGTGGGTGTTCTTATCTTTGGAAATAAATTAGATACCATGCTAATACGTACATCATCTTCCACATGGAGTTAGGGAAGTCTCTTCCCATTGTGTCACAGTGTGCAGAAAAGGTCTGTGTCATGGGGCATCTCTTGTGTGACACAATGAGGTCCCCACCATGACCAAAGTGGCTTTCAAAGCTTGGTGATTTCCATCTGGTTATTTGACTCTGTTGAGATTTGGGCTACCAAGCATGCATGTTGATGCAATCAGACTTCATTTTGCTAGGGTATTCTCAGATTTTCATGGGTATTTGGATAAGTTGGAAGAAGGATCAGAAAAAAAAATAACTTAGACCAATAAAACATAGCTGAGAGAAACAGGAGTCTCTTTTGTTTAAGCCAGTGGCACATACATTGATGATCTATCCATCAGAACTTACTTTGGTTCAAGAGAATAGAAAATGCTTAATTGTACTGCCAAGAGGGCATAGCATAGCAGACCTAATCATAGCTTTTCATCATGACTCTAAAATTTTGGGGCTAAATTCAGTTTCTTAGAGTCAGGGTCCTCCACAGACCTTCAGAAAACATCTACACATCATGGATAAGCATTTTAGGGAAGAGGGATTGAATGGGTAACCCTGAAGTGATCTTGAACTTCTGCTAATGACCATGAGATCTGGGGAAAGAAACGGCCACACTTTATTTTCAAACCAGGAACTGCAGCTGTGGGAACAAACAGCATGTAATAAACACTTGAATCAAAGTTTGTGGGAGTTTTGCTATTGACTTTGAAGTAAGCAAGTCTGAGGCCTTTACTATGGAAGCTGTGATTCTGTTTGTGGTTTTTTAATGGCTAAAATATCCCACGGTCAGCTCAAGACCAAGGATTTCATTTTTGGTCTTAAAAAGAAAGGCATGAAGAAGAATTCTATATTGTTGTCTAGTCTGGCTTTTATTTTGAAGGGCATTTCTTAAAAAAAAAATAGTGCAACTTGTGTGAAGAGTGTTGTGTTTAGGAAAAAAAAAAGTTCAAAAAATACCACGCATGATTGATCTCAAGGCTGCTTGCCGATCCAAAGACAACACAGCGCGGCAGTCAAATATACATTTTATGGGCTTTTGTCTGTTTTGCAATAACAGTGGAAAGCATTCTTTAATTAAAATTTAAAACCGTAACTGATTAATTTTCTGTGTAAACAATCCCCATAAACATGGAAAGTCAGCATTTTAAGGGCAGAGCGGTATAAATTTTGCTTCCTCTCCTGGGTGCTCAAGGGAGAGATGGCAAGAAGGGAGGGGGAGTGCAGGAAGGGACCCAGGAGGGGGAAAAAGTTCAAGGCCTTGGTGTTCTGTACTCGGCGTACACCAGCTGCAGGATCTCGCCTGCTGCCCATTTCTCTGTGCAGGAATGTTGGCATAGGCTCCTTGCTCTCGCTGGGCTATGATTTATTCTCCCTCAGATGCTCCAGGCTGATTTCCAGAGCACCCATTCCCCCCACGACATGACACTGCAGTGCTGAGTCGTGCAGAGGGATGCACGGCTCCTGGAAAAGAGGGAGAGTGCTCTTAGCACATTGCCTGCAGCTATTTTTCACTTCTAATGGCATCAGTGGTTAAAAAAGTTTAGTTGCAGCTCCTTTCTTGCCTCTCTTTCCTTTCACTGGAATTTTGTTTTTATCTTCTGTCGGGCATTCATGGAAAGCTTGACAAATGTTAAAGTCTAGGTCCTCACAAGGGCTTTTTAGTGGGATTTAGGTAGCCACAACATAAGAACTTTGTTTAAGTTTCGGAAGTCTTGTGGGCAAGGTCAACCTTATTGATCTCTGGGTGAGGAAAGCAGCAATGGACAGCTGAAGTCTGGGTTCTTCCTTTGGGACTGCAGGATAATGTGTTTATCCTTTGGGAAAAGATCTTGACATGCAGCATGAGTGGAAAGGCTTCCATCAACAAAAGAAGTGCTAGATCTGACACTCAGGATCCACTTTACCACCCTCACAAACAAGATAATCCTTCATGCAAGCAGGATTTACCCATATCTGTGTCCAGTGGCTTCAATGGGTCTCCTTTGGAGTAAGATATCACTATAATAATAATAATAATAATAATAATAATAATAATAATAATAATAATAATAATAATAATATAGATGTGAATATTTTACATGTTCCTTTCCTCAGCTCTTGTTAAATGGGAGCACTTTTGATGCCTTAATTCAAAAGGGTCAAGTGAAAGCTCTGTGGGTGAGAAGAGTGGCAGCCCCTCTGTCTTTAGCAGAAGTGTCTTCACATCAATTGTAATACAAATGCCTAAAGAAGCCATTATTGAGCTGTTATAAATGCTCCTCCTGCTTCTACTGCTTTGCCTGTGGACTTTGAGGAATTTTATCGATGATTTCAGACTGTGTTGCTCTCTGAATAAAAAATAAAAAAAATAAAAAAATTGAGATACAAACCAAACACAGCTCTGATCTGACTGGAAGGCTTCACTGGCACACGAGAGTTATTTCTTGTAATATGAACCTTTGCCACCTTGACCATCCCAGCTGCCTTGCCTTAGCTGAACAAGCAACTGATTTTTCCTCACACTTTATTCTTTTTCATTTTGCAGAAAGCAAAATGCAATATTCCTCCCCAATAACGCTCTTTCCTGCTTCTTCCCAAACAAGCATCCCCAAGAGACAAATTCCTCTGGAGGTCCAGTGCTGTGAAACATTCACAAGGATGTCTCCCACTGCTACAATCTTGGAGAGAATCCTGACATCTCACACAGCCCCTGCAGCTATTTGGTGAAACGGATCCAGCTAAAGTTAATGGTAAAACATCTGCTGGAGTTTTACCCAGCAACTTTAATGGAGCCAGGATGTCAGCCACTGAATTTTGGCACTCTGCAGCAGACAAATATTGTGATCTGAGATTCTCAAGACAGCTGGCCTCCAACCTTCCTGTCTGCACACTAGAAACAATTTCAGAGTTTATCAGTTCTGTATCATAATCAGTTCACTCAGCCATAAAACCTGTTGGTCTCCTTATTTAACTATTACCTACCTGCTTACCCACTAAAATGGCCATTAACCCTCTTATTCCAGCCAGATTTATTCTTAACAGTATGAGTCTGAGTTTAATGGAAAGACACTTCATGACTTCAAGTATTTTCCACCAAATAATTTGTCCCTAGCATTTCTAAATCTTCTTTCCTTTACCACTGTTGAAAAAGGACCAAGTGAAGCTTGGAAGGAGACATATGTAGAAATTACTTTTGTTAGCAGGGAATGTAGATTATACTGGAAGTGTTCTAACAGTTTAGCTAAGTGTGGACACTGATGTGTCAGAGTGCTCTACTGACAGCTTCTTTTCCTCATCTTCACACTCCTGGCACTCAGAAAAAAAATGAAAGAAGAGCACACAGTCCAGCACAGTTTGGAAAATTTTGGAAAATCCAAGGCAGAAATGGTGTGGCAGCTCCCAAGATTTGGCTCCTCCAGGCTGAAAGCATTTTACTGTAGCTGTTGCACAGGCTGTTTGTTGAGGAGGAGATGATTAAACAGGACACTATTCAGAGCTCGTGGTCACTTAGAAGATCTTGGAAGCATTCCTGGAGAAGGACACAGCCAACTGAAGCCCAAGCCTCGCCTTGCAAAGCCATCCCCATTACACACAAAAAGTGCCAGGAGCTGTTCCCATTCCATATTCAATTCAGCATAAGTACTCTTTTAAATGTTAGTGAAAGGGAATATCAGCCAACCACAAAAAAAAAGGACAATTACACTATAGTTTTGAACTGAAGAGCCAATCTTTCTGCATTGAAATGAAACCTGAAAGGCACAAGCAAAGGGCTAAGAAGGAGGAGGGACCAGGAAAATGTGGGGGGACACAGGCTGAGATGAGAAAAAGACTTCAGAAGCTCCGGCGTTTGCTGGAGAGCCCTTCTGCCTCTGAATGGTGCTATTTCCCTCGTGCTACAGAGCCACAAAGTTGTTTCCACCCCCCCACCCCTCCTTCCCCTGGCAAAGCGAACAAGATCATAAACGTCAGATGCAGTCTTGTCGCTTTAATGGTCTCATGGCTATGAATAAAAATGGCGCGGTAACAGATTTGTTAATTGACTTTATGTGCAACTGGCATACATTAGGCGGCTCCGTTAGCGCCGCTCACAAAGCTGGATGTGTCGCTGCTCGCTCCCACCGCCACAGAATTAAACTTTTAACAGTTGAGAGACCAGAGGGTTAAGCCTAGGAGGCTGGAGTGATATTTTCACTGCCTTTGATGACACACTAAAATACAGAACGTCTCATTTTTGCAGCAGAACATTGAGTCTGCGAAGCCGATGTACATGTGGTTACTATTTGCAGAATTTGGCATTTTCTATGAATAGCATAAAACAGGCAGTGGATCAGCTGTCATGTTTTGACAGGGTTGTCCTTTTTTTCCGAATGCCATTCTTTCTTTTTTTTTTCTTTCTTTCTTTTTCCCTTCATTTTTTTTCCTCGCCTTTTATGCCATAAATCCACATTTTTCCTTTTTTCCACAGTAGTCTGTAAGCTGGTGAGTATTATATGAGAGGACAGTCTGACCATGCATTCAAAGGTACAAGAAACCTTCTATCATGACAGATTGTGAACTCCCGGATGAGAAGAGAAGGGAATAACGTTTGTGCATATGGACCAGTATAAGGGATTTGATCAGACATCAAGATTTTAAATGCAGATTGCACAAATGTCTACCAGGACTCGTGTACACCTGAAAATCATCATGCCATGAGGCACATTTGAGATGTGCCCTTGGGATCTGTGCTTGAATCCTATGATTCTTTGATCTTCACAGGGCAAATGGACTCAATTTGTCCTTTCTTTGAGATCAAGAATGCAAGACTAATTTTGAGACACTTATATCTGTGATGTCTTAAAGCAAACATTTGAATATCCCGGTTTTGCTGCACGATTTTCAAAATGATGAGACATTCTATCCCATTGCACTATGGTGTCTGTTAAGAGGAAAAACAAAAACCACCACCAAATCTTATCTCCAAAAGAAATTAATATCAACACATTTATCCAGTGCCAAAGTCTCAGGCTGACCCTTCTAACCCATGGATCCATGAAGGCATAGACAGAGAATTTAAATTTCTTAGTTTAGTGTGTTTTGGAAGAGTGGACATGAGGAATGCATCCCTCAGGAAGAAGCTCACAGACCACAGCTCCTCTCCTTGCTCCATGTAGGGGCAGGAGGGGTGGCCAGATCATGGTCAGTGCACACACTGGCTTGGAGAGCTCTTCACTTTCCAGCACTTTTTGTGTGCTTTTCCCCCCCACTGCACATCCACAGAAGAGTGGGCAGTTTCCAGAATGAAATACTTGGAAGTGAGTGGGTTCTTTGCCAGCAGCCATGACATTTCAGGGAACAGGCCAGCCGGTGCTTCCATGCGAGCAAGAGCTCCAGGAGAGCCAGGAAAGAAGGAGTTCTGAACAATAGAGTTATTGCTCAAACTCTGAGCTCTCTCTCTCTCTCCCCCATCTGTTCCCCCTCACCTCCTAGGCATCTCCTTCACCTTCACGCACCGCAGAGGTTGGCTTGGCTCATTCTCTCCTGAACACATTCATTTTTTGGGATGACAGACTCAGGCATTTAATACGGTTGCTGGCACTCTGCATCACATCCAGAGATGAAGATCCCTGTCTACTGATATTTTCCTCTTTCTTTATCACGTTCTTTAATTAGATTAAATTTTAGATTAAATTTCCCAGCATTCAGAAGCAAACAGGAAAATTACTCTTGTGTTTTGTTAGGCAATTACCATACCAGCTTTTTTCATGGATGGGGTGGTTAATATCCTATAAACAATGGATTGACCAAAATTTGCCACCCCCAGCTCTGCTGCTTCTCTTAGAAATTTCTGCTAATAGTCTCCCAGAGTGTTTGTATGAAGAAAAATTATTAAAAGAAGTAAATGATGAAAGAGATGCCAAAAGAAATAGTTGAACATGAACATTTTCTTTGTGATAACTTTGAAAGTAAGATCCTTCCATACCAAGGCCAGAGGTACCTTCATTCTTGAAAACCATTGTGTGAGATGTCTGAAACTGGGAGGATTGTGCCTGTTAGAGGTGTTTTGTTCCAATTCACCATTTGTCCACCAATTTTTGATGCTTCCTTGACACATTTCTTTCTCTTTTAAATTTTCTAGATAGCCTGTCTTGACAAAAGCATATTTCAGGTCAGACATAGGCTGATCATGGAAGCTTTTAAACTCTCTTGCTGACCTGGAATTAGTAGATTCATGCAACTTTCCACCAAACCCAGTATACCATAAAATAAGTGTTTTACGCTACAGTGGTATTGCTGGCAATGCATAAAATAAATATCCTGTATGTGCAACACCATAACTTCAGTCTAAACACTATCTACAGATTTAATAGATGGATAGATATTGCTTTAGTTGTGCAGGGCCTAACACTGCAAGCTGTGTCTTTGGTTTATTTAATGCATTATTTGGCTGAACATGTTTAATGGCAGTGAACAGACGAGAGATCTACACAGATACACAAGCAAACTTCCACAACCCCATGACATCCCACAGCTTTGTAACAGCAGAGGTCATAGAACTTACTTTTTATCACCCATTCATTCATTCATTCTACCTTCAAATCTCTCTTTAATTAATTTTTGTCTCAGTATCTTGATCTTTGTGTCTTAAGATTTTAATAATGAAAAATTAGTGTAAATCATAACCAGCTTTAAGCAACAAAAGGCAATGGGCCCCTGACAATGGACAAGTGGAATATATAAGGATATTGTGTCTATTTCAGGTGAGCTGTACCAAAATATTATTTAGAGAAGCAGAGAACGTAAATTATTTACTAGGGAATAAAACTGGTATAAGTCAAAAGGGGACATCCAAGCTTTGATTCAGACCCTAACTTTGTTTCTGATTGATAAATTGCACCCCCATTTTATGAAAAAATCAGCTGTTCACTGTTCTTTGTCAATGTGCATACCTGAAGGTAGGATGTATGCACAAGCAGAAGGTAACTCAGCTGTCACACTTCCAATCATCACCCTCCTAAAGCAAGTTTCCCCTTTTCCCAAATCTGCCCAGCCCTTGCAGATACTCTATTTTAAATAGCCACAAATTTATCAACATAATTCTTTTCCATGTGAAGCATTCAATATGCTACCAGGCCAAAATGTGTATCAGTATTGACTCAGTAACACAACCTACACAGTGGGTCAAGGTAGTAAATTGAATAAATCTTTTATAACTCTCTCTTACTCAGCAGTTGCACCAGTGCTCTGTGGGCCCATTGACCAGGAAACACAAATCACTGCATGGGGATGGTTTCCTTCCTACTTTTCTCAATAGATGGGAAAACATATTTGGGTAATTGTAGTTTTATTGGAATTGAATGCTTTTGGAATAGGAAATGGTTCTTATTTCAGTAAGTCTAACGGTGTTGTGATGTTCTCTTTCCAGAATGAAATACTTGGAAGTTAGGGGCTTCTCTGTAAGTGTCACTGATTTTGAAAATTTTCTCTTCCATTTTATAACATAATTTTGATTGCACAATTTTCAAATCTGAGAAGATAATACAATATTTTCATTTTCTCAATAGTTTTCACTTGAATCTGAGTGTATTTTCCCATATTACAATAACAAAAAACCCCAAAATCCAACCAAAACCCAAACATGGAAGATATCCAATGTTAAGGTTTTATTGAGAATCCAATGGAAATAAGTTTCAGATCCTTCAAAAAAGGAAAATTTGTTTTTCCACTTTACCACAAACCTACGTGTGCCATAAATCAAATGCTAGAAGCACCCCTATTACTGTCAGTCTTTGATCTTAACACACAGCTCAGAGAAAGGCCAAACCTAGAAAGGTTTTTTCCCTACTACACTGAGCCTGCTTTGTTAGATGAAACTGTGGGTTGGCTTCCTTCTTCATATGGAATTGGCCTTCCAAACATAGCTGGATTACTAGAATTAAATCAGAGGAACACTGAAAGCTGACTGGGTGATGGGAAGAGGAGGTTCCCATGTGTCCTCTATTTCATACAAATAAGAGTTGGATTGTCTTTTTTATTATTCCAGTGAGGAAAAAACATTTGCAAGAGGCTTGCTGTGGGGCGAGAGAGCAAGGGATTGCCCTTCATCCCACATGGAGATTCTCCTGCCCTGACCTGAGTCTGGGTGGATTTTGCAGTGTCCCTTTCCTGCACATTGAAGTTCTGTTTTCTGTTCCCACTTGATATTACATGCAAAGATCATTGCCCTTTCCTGTCCACACACACACACACATCAGCACAAAAAAAAAAAAAGGCGTCTTTTTCATTATTATTTTCTTTCTTTTCTTTTCCTGCTTCAGCTGTGGGTCCAGCTGGGGAAGGAGTGGGAAAAGGCACGAGGTGGGAGGAGTGGGATGAAATGGAGGGAGAGGAAGGGAGTGTTTGTGCGTGGGGGGACGTGGTGTCCTCCGGGGAGGCAGTTCCTGTCAGGGAAATTACAATGGTTGTCATCTGTACAATCAAAAAGGAGGGAAACACTGCAGAAGGGATGAGTTTCCACAGCTGTGAGGGGCTGTTAATAACATCACCACCAAGCAAACCCACACCACCCTCACCAGTGCTGCTCTCCACGGGAGGAGAACAGGAAAGTCCCTGCAGAAATTGGCACAAAGCAGCTGCCCCCAAACCAGCCACCGTGGGCATGGGGGCTGCCAGGGCCAGAACACAGACACAAGACACATGCCACCCCTTCCCAGCAGCAAGGACTTTTATCCTCCTTATTTTTTGCTTCTGCATGGTAATTATTCTTTTTAACAACAGAATATTTGGGAAAGGAACAAGTATTGCTGCAGAAAGAAAAAAAAAAGTGTTTATGAATAATGGAACATTTCAAATCCATCTGGTTTCCGAGACATTTTTTAGTTTCTTGCTACAGCCAATTATATAGCATGCTTGAGTGATAACTGGTTTTATCCTCAGGCTCATTCTGCACACTAATTTCTACACTGATAGTTGCTACCAACCTCTGAGGTTAGTAGCCATATGGTAGTCCAATATGGCACTTAATACTACACTTGTTATACAGTAAGCAGTATTCCGGCAATCATAAATCCACATTGTAGTAGGCACTGTAAAAAAGCTGTGAGTCCTTTTTCTGAGTTTTGGCAGTGATGGCTATTTTTAATTTAATTTCAAGGACATTATAGAATCATTTGCGACTCTTTTTAAATTTTTTTTTTTCCTTCTCTGTTTTATTGCTGATGAAAGTCAAATTGCTGGCACCAATCCTTCCTGTAAATGGCAAAGAGAGTGGAGAGCGATAGTTCTTTTCCTAGCAGAGGATCTCCTGATACTGATGCTTCTGTCAAACTGATCCCATCCAGTAGGAATTGGAAAGCCTCCTCTAAATTGTGCTCTGTGTTGCTAAACAAGTGCCAGTCACTAGAAATAGCAAAGTGGCATTTTGTGGGCTATCCATCTTGCAAAATAATAACCACTCTTAGCATTAATTCAGGGATTTTATCACAATGTCCTCATCTGATGAGCCATACCACAAGCTTGCTAAGGCAAAGATGGCCATTATTGTACCTACCACAAACATCAGAGGCACAGGAAGACAAACAGAGTCATGGGGATAAATGTGAATCCTTTCCAAACTGGGAAGGGAATGTAGGTGTCCTGGCTCCCACACCTCTACAAGCATTAAGTCAAAGAATTTCACAGGGGAAAGGGGGGAAATACTCCCATGTAAATGTACAGGAAATTGCATTGAAAACAAATCCATCCTTTCATCAACCTATTCTCATTTCAGCACCATATTTCCTATGAGGTTGAAAAATCTGCTGCATGAGAGCATATGTTCCTTCAAAACTCATTTCAGATGTAACTTTTTTTAGGTTTCACCTCCTCTTCATGCTTTCTTTCCATAAATTGCTTTCTGGGGCTGTTGTTTTTCCTATTTATTTGCTCAGCAATCATTAAGAACTACCAGATTCAAAGAGGGCTCTTCATAAAATGTGTTGGGCAATACAAAAGATACTCTGGTGTAAGAAATCAATTAATTATTTTCACCTCTATTAAAAAAAAAAACCCCAAACAACAAATACACAGAACAAAAAATAACAGTTATCTTATATTTACATTTCTTCCAAAAAGAAGTGTATTTACATTTTTCTCCCAAATCTATCAAGATTCTTTCTTTCCCCTGGTGCCTCTAGCAATTAATCAGTGAATATAACTTCTAAGGAAGTTTTATGGTGCATGGACTACAATCTATTGTGGAGGGAAGTTATTCCACATGAAGCTGAGCTGGAGGACCTAGAATAAATAGACTAAATTTTATCCCTGACAGACAAGTTGACCAAGGGATTCAGGGAAATTCATATGATGGTAAGGGCCAACCTGACCCAATGGCCTGCAAGAGGATGGAGAATTAGCTGCCTCTTATCCCAAATGAAGTCTGAAAACAGAGGGCACTCAGGACAGCTATAAAGTGGACATGATTTTTGATATAATAACACCATGTTATCTTAACTGCTAGCTGTAACCTCAGAGTCATTACAGTCCTCAGCAATGTAGCTACCAAGTTTAAACTGCACTAACAGAAGGAAAGGAAATCTTAAAGCATAAAGGGAACAGTGTCTTTGTGTTTGACTACCTGAGGCTTAAGAGCCTGTTGTCAGAAATCATGGGCATCTTTTCACGTGATTTCATCTTGGAATGAAAAGCAGCAACTCACAGGATTTCCATAATTAATACATTTGATTTAACTCAGAGAGAAGACCTGTAATCAGCCCCACTGATACCCTTGCTCTGCTTGTATGGCTGTTAGTACCACAGCCCCATGTGTAATTCTCTATACCTCCTTTCATATCAGGTGTAGTAGACACTCCACTATCAGCTTACAACAACCTGAATTTTTAAACAGCCTACCTGGACCTTATCTCAGCATTGAAGTGTGCAAGTTATCTAACTGCAAAAGTCAGCACAGAGATATGTATTTTGCCTGTGAAAACAGATCTTGACCTTTGAATTCAAGTCACTCATTTCCAGAGCTACATGTGGAGAAGTGGGAAAATCAGGGATGTAGTCCCTTCACTCAGTGAAACTGCTAAACTCAAGAAAGATGTTGGGCAAACTGTAGGTCACCTTGAGACAGAAGGGTTTGCTCTTCTTATCTGAGAGTATTGTCTCTGAACAAACTGATTTTAATTTTATCTTCGCCTCTGCAGTAAGGGGATTTTATCCTGGCTGATTTGCTTGTGTTTCTCTGCCTTTGTGTAAGTGTGATTTTGGAAAAAGGAGGCCTGACTTTAATTTTTCATTAATTTTGTTTGTTTGTTTGTTTCTTCAGGGTTGTTGTTTTTTTTTTTTTTACTGTGTGGGTATTTTTCTTTCTTATTTTCCCAAACAGGAAATTCCTCTCTGGGCTCATCTATTTGGATGTTTACCAACAAGCTTTTCCTTTAGTTAGCTTATTCCACCTACAAACTCAGTCAGTAAAAGGCAATCCTGAATAAGAATATGAATGCAAGTGGAAAGGAAACATGGGTATTTTACACCAAAAGATAAATTCTCTACTATCTCTCTATTGTAGTACAATTTCATTTGTAAACAAGCTTAAGGAAGACAGTGTTCTGTCTAGTGGAAGGTGTCTCTGATCTGGTTTGGCAGTTTGAGCTAGATGATCTCCAAGGTCCCTTCCAAACTAAACTGTTCTGGGATTCTATGAAAATCTAAAAGGGAATTTTTTTTCTTTTAGGAAAGTGACATTTGGGACTTGGCAGCATTGTGGTTGTCTCAGTAGTTACCATCTCCTCTTACAAGCTGAAAGGGAGGGGAAATGTGTATATTTTCAAAATTGTTCTCTTTATCTGCTTGTGAAGAACCACAGAATTACCTTTTTTTTTCTTTACATGTAAATACCTCTAGTAGTGACTTCTTAGATCCATTTGTTAATGAGCTATCAGTCAAGTAGCCCATATCAAAATCCAAAGACAACTTGAATGGGTGGGCAGTTGGAATATTCCCCAGGAAATCAGAACCTGCAGGACCATCTTGCTAGGAAGAGCCTGTGCTGTGGATGACACAAGGAGGAAAGTCAAAAGGAGCACAAGGAGTCAGCAAATGCATTTGAAAATTAAAAGGGGGAGGGAAATGAAAAAATAAATAAAAAAAACCCAATAGAGACAGAAAACAGTTTTCAGTATTCACCAGCTCTCCTCATCACTCCAGCCCAGGGCTTTGGAATAGACCCAGTGGAGGGCAGCCTCCTCTCCACATTTCTGACAGATGGGGCATGCTGCTCACCTTTCCTGCCATCTAGTTTGTGTTTTGACAATTCGGGATGGAAACTCCAGCAAATGTATGCAGAGAGTGAAGATCCCCGGCTCCCTCTCTCCTCCCCAGGAAGTTAGCCAGGCATTGCAGAAATGTGATGCGTGAATAACACAGAGCCTAAGCAGAAAATGAGTACGTTTTAAACAAGTCCACTGGAAAAGAATTAGCAGTGAAACTGAAAAGAGCCATATGCCAATAAGGGGGGAAAGTGACTCAAAGTGACACGCTGTAATAATATAATTGAGTTAGGATTAAATTGCAGAAGGATAAAAGCAAGGACAGAGCTAAAAAGGTAGAGACTGCGACATGCGCTGCCTTGTTAAGTGGGAGATGGTCAACAGGAGGGGATTCTCTTGCCGTTTTCCTTTCATTTATAATTAGGCAGTGAAAGTACCAGGGGCATGTCAAGCCATTTGAGGGTTTAAATAAAACAGCACTTCCCTGAACCATCGTGGCTCAGTTTCAGCATCCCCCCCATCCCCCACGACTCCTTGGAAGCAGTGGGAGTCTGCAGCTATCTCCTCCTGTGGGAAACCCTCCCTGGCAGACAGCATCCGGACCTTCTCCGTCTCCCACCCTCAATCTTTATTGTTAAGGGAAAAGGGGGAGGTGGCAAGGGTGTGAGGCACCCTTAAGAAATCCCCTGTTTATTTAAGAGTTTTTGCAGGCAGGGGTATGGGGGGAGGGCTTCTTTTTTCCTCCCCTGAATTCTCCTCTATTAATATATTCCATTTAAATTGCTCACGGCACCATGTACTAATTAGGACTAGAATGACAGTTTGAGGAGAACAACTGAACCCACTTGAACTCTTGGAGTTCAGAGTTCATGCACATATGGGAAAAACATCTTCCCATTTATTTCTGCAAATGCTCTGCTTGTATCATGGAAAATATAGCTGATATGTATGGAAAGAGCTGATCCTGATGGCTCCTGTAGACACTTCAGATTGCAGCCAAAAAGATTTGAAATGCTCATTTAGAGACAACACTCACTGAATTGGTTCTGTTGGTGATCACACATTGAGTTGCACTGATTTAAATTAAAGTGTTAATTTGATACCAGTTTAGATCTACCAGTACAAAAGCACAATGGATGTCCTAGGGCATGTTAAAGCAGGCTCATTCCAGTTCAGAATGAGTCAATGAAGAACAGTTTTCAGCTACACTAAGACAAGAATGCTACAGAGAGCTACACAGACCTACATGGAGCTGTGCACCACATAAGCAAAACCAGGATGTTTTAAGGTGCAGCCAGGGCCTTTGTGTTACTTAATCTCAGACCAGACATCTCAGCACCTATCTTCAGTTGATAGTCAGTGGTTTTTGCAACATTCATATAATAATAGCAATACTTAGTGATTGTAAGGATATATCTTACAGTATTTTAGCCAGGTGTGTAAATTGTAACAGGCACACACATTGATTTAAGTTCTCAAAATCAATTTTCCTATTTTGATGGCTTGTATTTCGTCCATTTAAAACTCCCCTTCAGGTGCTGACTTTGAACCACTCCCATTCCCAGTATAGAGCATCCAAATATTGACTTGTTCCAGCTTAATGAAATTGATTTTGACTTCTCACCTTTTATTATTTTGGCAGGAGGTTGTGTGCAGACCAAGTCTGTAATGAAACAGGATGATTTACTCAATACCACACAGCAAATCAGTGCCACAGCTGGAGATAAGAGCCGACTTCTACAGAGAACCACCACGCAAATTTGACTACAGGTCTTGAAAATCAGCAGGCTTGGATTGCCTGAAAACTCCAGTTTACGTGTTGGTTTCCTTCCAATCTGTTAAGGAGAGCTTTCTATATGAATAGCTTATCTGAAATGTCTGTGTCTGTCCCTGATCTCTTACAGTTATTTTCACAGAGTCATAGAGTGGCTTGGGTTGGAAGGAATCTTAAAGATCATTTAGTTTATTCCCCTTCCCCTTCCCATTTCCCTTTCCCCTTCCTTTTTGCTTTCCTGACTTGCCTGTGGTGACCACATCTCTTTTGTACCCCTAAATGTCACAAAACGAATTAGTTGCCATCGATCCCATGTGGTTTATTTGCTCTCTTTCCCATTCCTTCAGCCTGAGGAGTTTAGGAGAAATGCTGGTGGTTTGGTGGAAGCACACTGCAAGTCTTTGGAGACACAAGCAATTCAAAACCAATCAATGCATCTATAAATCCTTGTAAAACTCAGATCCTGAATACCTGGTTACTCTTTCATTATGCGCTGACCCAACAAATGAGGCCGGGCTATTCCTAAGACACTCTTCATTTTTCACTGTGTGCTGTGCTCTGTGTTATTTCTCCATGGCATGCATAGAGGAAAAAATGTGTCTTGTAAACATTGATCTACTTATTATTCTGCTTGTTTGGATAGCCTTAAAAATGGACATTTATCTACAGTTTAGGTGTCTTAAACACAGACTGGGTACCCAGACATAACACGAATGTGGTTGTACAGAGACCATCCGTGATGGCTGTTTTCAAAGGACTCCTCTCCCCATATCCTAAAACCAGATTTTTACCTCTTCCAGGAGCCTGCAGTTTAGAGCAACTCCTTTGGGAACACAGATTCCTGCAAAGTCCACCATGGAAATCTACCTTTCTTAGGTGTTAACGATTGAGGCCAACTGTTTTGCTTTTTCAGGGAGGGAAGTAGTAAACTGTAAGGATTTGAGGCAACATATATGTAATGACTGACAGCCGAAATATAGAGACATAAAGAAATGGGTGTCAGGGCTAATGCAGTTCTGCACATCTCCATCACACATTTCAGACATGGACATTTTTCTTTTTCAGCCTCTGTGTTTTAAAACAAACCAGATTGGGGCCATTGCTGCCTGTAGATTATGGCCCTCGAAGTGATAAACATGCTGTTCCATTGCTATTTGCCCCATGAGATAAACATTTCTGATGGATTTTTCTGACAAAACTGAGAAACCTAATAATCGCAACGTCAGAAAAAAAGTGAAAACTGATTCAGTTTGATCCCCGAAGGACAGGAGAGAGAAAACAGCAATAGGAGATACAGTTCTGTAGGACTGAACTTGTCAAAGCTCTTTTAGACTGCTTTGAATAAGCACATCCGCTTGGTGTTATAAATAAAGGTTTCAGACGGTAATTTGCATGGATTAGGATTGTTAACGTTTATCAATTGCTGGGTTTTAAAGGACTCCCAAATTCTTGATAGGAGTAACTCTTTGTAGTGAAAGATTCATGGTGGGAGTGAAAAAAAATCCAATGAATTTCAAGCTACAGATGAGAGAAAGCAAAGCCATCCAGATCTAAACTGAGATACCATTAGTGGTTCCCATAAATCAAATCATGTTTATAGCAGGGATACAGTTGAATTACCATCTGGACTTTTTAACCTCAACATTTATTTCCTAACCCTCCTCCAATATTGAAAGTAAACTTAACCCTTCCTTTCATCTTCAGGACTTTGACCTGGTGCCAGTTCTTATTTTGAAGGAATGATCTGATTTTTGATGGGGACAGAATGTCTCACGTGGCATGAGGTTGGAAGGACTGGGAGTTTCTTACAGAAGACAAAGTCGTAAAAGAAATAAAATACACTCAGTCTTAAATGAGATCAGCTGAATAGAGGGTCAGTGGGAATGAAGTCAGGGGGAGGATAAAGAAAGGAGGGTTCATTTTAATTCAGGTAGAGGACACAGATGGGGTCCAAGGACAGTGTAGCAAAACATGTAACAGTCAAAAGGAACTTCTATTCTCTCAGGATATGTGGGTTTACTGGGAGGTAGATGGGTGATGAAGAGCTGGATCCTGTTTTCATTGGTGTTAATAACAAAACTGTCATTGCCTTTAATAGAACATCCACCTACTTGTTTGAAAGGGAGAACTTTAACCCTTCACTGACAAAACAAATCAATCTCATATCAAGCAAGTTTTAAAGTCTCAGAAAAAAAATATTAAGTTATCTGGGTCCCAGGTTGTTTTGGTGTGTGTGTTGGGGTTTCTTCTGCCTTTTTTTTCCTTTTTTTTTTTCTTTCTCCTCTTCCTTTCTGTCTACCTCTGAACTTCCTTCCTGATTCAGTCACAGAGCTGCCAAAGTAGTTAGTAAAGGATATTGTGCTATTTCCAGCTCAGGAAGTTGTAGACAGGTGGGGGTCAGTCTTTTTTCTCAGGTAAAAAGTGACAGGACAAAAGGAAACAGCCTCAAGGTGCACTGGGGGAGGTTTAGACTGGACATGAGGAGAACTTTCTTCACTGAAAGGGCACCCAAGCATTGGAACAGGCTGTCCAGGGAAGTGGTGGACTCACCATTCCTGGAAGTACTCAAAAAATGTGTAGAACTGAGTTCTTCCAGTAACAGGTAACAGTGATCTCTATAAGGACAGCAAGAGTGAAACCTCACTGCATGTACGTAGGGCTGTGAGCTAAGCATTTGCACGAATATACACACATTTGCCACATAAGGTGATTATAGAGCCTTTGGCTGGCGGAAAGGGTGAGATTCAAGTAGGGAAACTCATCCTGGGATTATGTCACGTGGCTGGGTGAGTCCTAGCCTTGCCTATCAAACACGATTCTTTTCTTTGAGGGCAGTTTCCCTGAAGAAAATAAATGTCTTCCCACCTCCTCTCCAAAGCTGTTTTTGTAAATGTCTTTGGTGTCATATGTTTCAAAGCGAGCTGAACTTTTTTTACTCAGTCCTTGTTAGACACAACCTCATATTTCACACCGTGGCTGGTGCCAGGATCCTCTTGGTCTATTGGCGACATTACTGCCATTTCCTATCTCTCTCCTTCCTGAATTTACCTAACCCAGAGCTCTGGCCTTTTGTTGAAACGATTTTCTGCCTTCCGGCCCTGCGTGCCGTGTGTCAGATTATGTGCAAAAGGTCTCAACCCACTTCCCCTGGGTTTAGACACAGGATGAGGAAATGAAGAAGAGTGAAGTTACTGATTTCATTTTGGAGGTCAGGGGGGGTCTTCTCGGGGTAGAGCTGGAGTCTGAAGAGCAAATGCTGCCATTTGTTATCCATATTTTGTCAAACAAACAAGAAACCCCAACAATTATTCATGCTGCTGAGTCGGAAATACTTCTCAAAACAGCTGACAAAAAAGAACAGGAGGACAATAGGTGGATGGTGAGATTATATATATACACTTTATATATATAGCCCAGACACAGACATCCAGTTTTGTTGGAAACAGTCTGAAGAGATGAGGAGCAGTCTGACAATCATCTCTGGGCTGCCCAAGTGGGCAGGCTGCCTTGTCTGCTCAGTGATTCTCTGATAGCATTGCATAGTCTAATTATGTGTTACCCCACACTGGGAACCTGTAACATCTAAAGGGTGCCTGAAATCATGCCAGGAGAATGGGGAATCCCAAAACTTGCCCTGTACAGGAGTGTACAGACTCTGAGCCAGCAGCCTGAGGCCGTGCTGAAAGTAGAGGCAGAAGAGAACATCAGCATCGGTGTTGTCCTCCTCTGTTGGGGAGAGGATGTACCCCAACTTGTGCTGCTGGGACAGGAGTGGCCTCCTCAGGGTGGAGCTGGTGCTGCTCAGAGCTGCTGAGGGCAGCCAGCCCATGTGTGGAGGAAGGGCCACAGAGCACGTGGGCATTTCCCTCTCCTGATGATTTGGGCAGCAGATCCTGGCTTCCTGGGTGTGCTGCAGTCTGAGCACATCCTCCTGCCTTCCTTCCTCCTCGTGAGCTGCCTGACTGGCAGTGTCACTCTGTCATTGTGCTCCTTGCACAGATCTGGTGGCAGTCCAGGAGTGTAGACCCCAACCTGCACGCTCCAAATCTGCTGCTGTCCTCGTGGATCTGGGCGACAGCACTGGAGGGGGAGGAAAAGCAAACAAAGAAGCAAACAGACTGAAAGGCAGGAATTCAAGAGCACTTCCTCTCCCTCCACAGGTTGTTGGTTGTACCTTGAGCTCTGGCTGGTTTATGTATGCATTCAGAGTAAGTTCTCTGAGGAGTATCCTGCAGTCATTTCTCAGCGAGTGTGAACAAACTCATTAACAGCTCCTTTACTGGAATGATAAGTTGTTTCTTAATGAAGGGAAAAATAAATACCCTTGCTAACCCAGGCTCCATCACTAGAAGTCACACATCATTCTTAAAGACTCCTTATTTTCCACCAGAGACATTTGTGTACAGCCCTTAAACAAAATGAAAGAGCTTGTTTCTCTTTCTTAGACGCTCTTTTAGATGCTCAAATTGCACAGCATTTCTCAGATGCTTTCCAGAGTTTTATGCCAGATGTGAGCACCTTGTGCTCCATAAAACAAAAAATAATGATCTCAAACACCACCCATTTTAAGAAGGCCAGGTTTGTAGCACTTAAAACACGGGACTGGGGCCCAAGAGATTTGGGATCTATTCCAAGCTCTGCCATTGACCTGCTATGTAGTTTTACTTGTAAGGAAGTCACTTAAGCTCATTGTGTTTCAATGTGCCCATTTGTGAAATGGAGATAAAAATGCTAAGGTCACAAGGGGGTTGTAAAGGTTAATTAAATAGAGTTTTTAGGTGATTTCCCTTCTTTGGATGAAAATCATGACAGATGTATTGTTTATTAATGAAATTTGTGCAAAAATCACAACTGAATTTTTGCAGTGAAAAAATACATGGTGATTTTGCTTGTGTGTGTGAAAAATGCCAATGCAGCAATTTTTTAAATTATCTTTTTGTTGTTGTTGTTTAAGCGATATTGATTCCGTTTGAGCTTCAAAAATCTGGGAATGTTTTGCAAATTTTTTTTGGTCCATTTTGGCATGCAACTACATGATGATGCCTGTACTAGCAACTAGAACAGCTAGGGATCACCACGGGAAGGATTGTGAAAACAAACAGGCAAAGAAAAAAACCCCACAACATTTAAATAGTACTTCAGATGCTCACGTGCTTCACAGCATAAAAATGCAAGGGCATTCATGTCATCAGAATTTGTTAATACCTTTGTAAGATTTGATGGTATCTGTTTTCAAATGTAGAAGTTTGTTTTCTCTTTCATCCAGACTAACATTTGTGATTCCATGTTTAGAAATGGCATAGAATTCTAGAAAAGGAAATTATAATATGCCCAGGAAGACAATAATAATAATAAATCCCATGCTTCTTATCCTTTCCAGTTTTCAGTGTTCACGCCAACTGGAACTGAATCAGCAATCAAGCAGTTTGATCGCATGATTTGATGCAGATCAGTCTCTGCAGGAATGGATGGGACATGCTCTGCCCTCCTGCCCCTCATCCGTGTGGACGTGGGAACTCCTCTTCAGTCTGGTTACAACACACAGTCACATCTTTTCAGACACTAAACCAGCTCCTGTCTCTCATGCAGGTCACTTGGTGAGAATTTTTACTTCCATGTCAGTTGAAGGAACACGGTGGATTATTGTTATTTTTGTTGCCCTTGGAGCCCTTGCATCACCCTCGTGAAGGGACATCTCAAGAAACTGCAAGAAAACAAGAGCAGAAATGTTAAGCCCAGCTTTTGTGAAACGTGCTTTCATCAAAGCTTGAGTTTGGGCTGAAGATGTAAGTGCTTTCCCTCTCTCATTGAACAAGGTGACCTACCCTGTAACCAGAGAAATTCCAAATGAGTAAGAGCTATTAAGTAATCTTGTCCACCTGCCCCCTTTGGTGCAAGATTGAGAGGGGCTCTGGCAGTGGCTGTGCACAACCCATGACAAAGGCTGCACACAAATATGAATAATGTTGTACTTAAAAGGCCAAAATGAGTTTACTCTTGGCTCCTTAGCGTTCCTTGTAGCTAGTGGCAAGGGAGCCCTGGAACTTAAAAAAAATTGACAAAAAAGAGATTGGAATCAATCCCTGAGAACAGTAGGTTTAACTCTGTGAACTCCATTGCTCTATTCACTGCTAGTGCTTCTCATGCCATTTTTGCCACTGAGAGATTTCCCCAGGATGTTATTTTTAAATAAAACAAAACCTACCCACTGTGCAAATTTAACATCAATTTGTGGTTTCCCTCGTTCAAACTTCTGGGATGGCTGAGCAAGTTTCACATGTGAAATCAGCTCACTGCAGAATGGATGGCTCTGTAACTGGAAAGAAAGTCTGCAAATATACAGAAAAATCAGTGGTTTTGATAGCACCAAGGGAAATAGATTTTTTTTTTTATTACCTGAAGAGTCCTTCTCACCCTCCACCTATTTCCAGACACCCTGAGTGCATACATGGAAATATTCCATTTGCTCATTAGATGTTGTTGGATCAGGATTTCACATATAATTTCTGAGGATTCATCTTTTGTCCTTTGACCTTTAAAAGATGCAGAATTAAAATTTCCACACTGAGCATTGTCTTCCTCTCTGTGCTTGAATGGCTTTTCTGGTGCTTGTGTTGTGCCAGTGACACTCAAGGACTTCAGCTGAGTGCTCAGCTGATCATCCTGGGGAGGAAAAAAAATGAAGAAAACCCACAATCAACAAATCTGGTGCATTTTATTGAGTTCATAGAAAAGATTCATAGAATGGTTTGGGTTGGAAAGGGCCTCAAGGATCATTTAGTTCCAACCCCCTGCTGTGGGCAGGGACACCTTCCACTAGACCAGATTGCTCAATGCTCCATCCAACCTGACCTTGAACACTGCCAGAGTTGGGGCATTCACAACCTCTCTGGGAAACCTGTGCCAGGACCTCACCACCTTCACAGTAAAGTTATGGAGAGTCACATGGACTTAAGCCTTTTGCACAGGTGAGGCCAAAATTCTGGCTGCCTTTCACATATGCTAGGGCATGTTGGTGCATGTAGATACGTATTACTGTAAATACATTCTGTGCTTCTAAAAAGAAGTTTACAGAGTTGCTGACATGATTTGCTCTGAGTCGAGATTTGCAGAGTGTCAGCTGGGATAGCATTTTCCTTTGGAAATGAAGCAGTACAATATAAATGCATTTGGTCATTTCACTAAATTCTAGGATGTAAAGCAGGTTTCCCCAGCAAGAACGAGAAGAAGGTGTGTTCACTCTGGCAGCAAAGACTGAAAAAAAGCAGCAATCAGTCTTAGTGGGGTTTGACCATGGTGCTTATTAATCTGAATTTACATTTCTTCTGTGGAAACAGGGGGTTTCTAAAGTGACCTGAATTACTGTGAGCTGACAGTTGCTGTGCTTACAGACCTTCAACACACTGCGTTCAGGGAAAGAGTTTCCTTCCCAGTCTTTGACATTCTCTGTTCGGGAGATTTTTTATTTTAACCCCAGTCCTAATTGCCCTTCAGTATCAAAATTAATTGTGTTTTCTGCTAAAAGGCCAGTGCAGTTTAAGGTTACTCCAGGGTCCCAGCAGCCGATGCATCTTCTGTAAATGGCTTGATTGCCGTCTGTGGAGAGGAGTGCTGGGAGAGATTTGCTTGACCGAGGCTATACATTACAGTCCAATTAGTGTGAAGATCACTACATGAGTCTTTAACTTTATCTAGGAACTGTCGGAATCCCTAATGCTGAGAGCAGGGAGAGGAAGAAGGATGCAGAGCCCACCTGGGCAGCCACACGGAGACCACGTCTCTGCCAGGCTGCCCTTGCAGGCAGCAGAGGGAGCAGTTGGAGGATGGAAATACTCGGTGAGCTGCACTTCTCATCCTACAGGTACTTTTATCCCTTTTTTCTCCCTTTATTTCTTTGCTGCTTTACTGATATATTAGTGTATGGTTTTGATTTTGATTCCTTTTTTTTTCTCTTCCTGAGACAGCTCATCTGAGGTCTGGATTCATTTAATGTAACCTGAGGCAGTGGGCTGAAGTGGATGGGAATCTACTAGCCCTGGGTATTCTGGGCTGACAGACAAAGAACACCACATCCAGATATTAAATTAAATTCCCACAATGATCTTTAGAGATGGTTTTCTCCCTGGCACTGTCCCTCTGTCCTGCAGCCAGGTCTCCAAACTCAGGTGTTTCATTTAAGTATTCAAAAGTCAGCAAGAGTTAGATTTTTCATTGCTCTGTGCAAGAAGTCAGGAGCTCCTGTTCAGCTCAGGGTGAAGTCAAACAAAAATATAAGTCAGTAGCAGAAAAGGTCAGTTCTAACATTAAATGCTCTTTGCAGGTCATAGGGTAGATCTAGAAGACAGACAGTACTAGTTAACTCCTGTGAGCTGAAATTACTGCTGTTTGGATCTGCATGGATGAATGGGGATTTAAAAATAAAATAATAACTATGAATGGTCATCAGCTGAAACTCAGTGTGGTTTTGAAATGACAGGGGCCTTACAGTCCATATTAACCACACACTATGCAAACACTGGCACAAATGTGCTGAAGAATGAGTCCAGAATATTCTTATCTGTATAATTTTGTTCATAAAAATTCAGTCTGCAACTTAGATAATCTCAACCTATATGTTGTTGAGCATTATTACAAAAAACCCTAATGAAACACCAGGTTCTGCCTTATCAGATACATACAGAACATCTGGAATTAATTTTTGGTTGGTCTGTGCCTTGAGTCATCAGGCTTCTTTTCTGCATATCTAGGCCTCATGTCTTCCAAAATATCTTCTAAAAGTGGCTGGAACAACCAGTATCAAACAACATTATTAAGGAATGTTGTAAAAGTTTGAAAGCTAATGAAAAGAAGAATGCCAAGTCCCTGACATTTTTCACATCTCCACCCTTTATTTTTCAGCTAACTTTAAAGCTTAATGTCTTATTTTCTGAGTCAGTCTCCAAACCAGGGAATGAAGAGGCAGCTGCAAATGTGGGAAAAACATGGGGGAAAAAAGTTGTTATTTGACACCATCTCACAGAAGTTCCAGAACAGTGAACTTTCTGTAACAGCTCCACTTCTCATTACGATCTCATTTGACACTAGAGCAATTATGACTAAAACAACAACACCGAAAAAAAGTCTTCATGAGTATTTCAGCATTTGGGGGATTACAGAGCACCATAATATGTTAGACAGCACACGCCTTCTTTAGTTTCTTTTTGTGCTGTGCTAAAGATATTAGTGTTAGTAACACAATGATGGCATCCATCAAACTGGATCTCTGCTCCTCTCATTTCTCTGCAGAAACAGTTGTCTTCTCCTCCAGTATCTGGGACACAGCCACAGACCTCAGCCCTTCCCCTTGTCCTGTTTTACCTGCTGGATTCACATACTTAGGATTCCACTCAGCACCAGCTTTCCTATACGGTTCACAACAGATCTTGTATCAGTGTGCAGCGGTGTGTTTGCACAACTCAGAGATAAGGGAGTCTCTCTCTCTCAGAGGCATTTTAGATTAAATAAAGCTGGTAATGGGATGAGAGCTGAGTCTCTCATCCACTGTTCTAAAGGTTCTTTAAAATGACACTGGATTGAGACTCCAGCAGAATAGCCATAATGAACAGCAGGTTTTTTTCCTGTGGTCAACAAAGCTGTGGATTCCTCAAGGTAGAAGCAAATAATATTTACCTTACTAGAACTTATGAAATTAAACATTTAAGAAGAAATAATATTCATAGCATAATTATATAAAAGGGTTTCTCACCACAAAACACTATGGGATGAATTAAAGGAAAAAAAAATTTGTGTGAGGGACAATAATGAGGTGGATATCTCACTTTTCAGATACATGCAAACCGTGGCTAAATTCTATGGTATTCAAATTAACAGCAGGTAATTGCTGCTATTTGGATTTTCCATCATTTACCCTCTTTACAGCTGTTAAAAGAAAATTAACTGCAATTAAAGACAGCAAAGAAACTCTTTTTCAAAGCAATATAAGATATTATTTCTAAGGGCCAAAGTAAGCAGGAATGTAAGGCTGTGAAAAAAAAAATAAATCCCTTCTTGTAAGGGCCTTTCAGAGCTGACCAGGAGTGGATTTCTTGCTCATTTTTGAAAAATCCTGAACCAGCTAGTCTCTGACACAAGACACTGAAAACTGGGGCCTTTAGTATGATCTCTAGTATGTCATAAGAACACAAAAAATAATTAAAATTTGCTCTAATTTAATTCTAGTTTGTGGCTGCAGCATTCCCAACCCCTCTGCCTTAACAGGAAGGTTTGTAAGGCTTGCAAGGAATACAAAGGAAAATTCTGCATGTCAGAAAGTTATGAAACAAAGGCGAAGTGGAAATATAAAGTCAAAATGAAACCCTCCATCTTTCTGTCAAACTGAAACAATAAATAATAATGGCATCTTGCATTTATATAGTGGTTTTCATCCAGAAAGCCTGGAAAGCTCTTTGGAAACTTTACAAACTACTGTGGAGGAATAGGAATGATTTCATACACTGACCTATTGAAGGCTCCCACTTCTGTAAACAGTTACATTCTACAGCCACATTACATCTCAGTCTGGGACAGGTAGAGACTGATCTTGAGAGATATTGGATGGATCTGTAGTTAGTCAGAGTAAATCTTCAAAGTCCTGTGGGAATTTACACTGCTGACAGTTATTGTTTCTCATGATCAGGCACTTGGTAAAGAAATAAAATTACAGGTAGATGAAATAGCTGCTGATCCTAGTCTGTGAAATATGGCAATAGCAGCCAGAGCTTTACAATTAAAATCCCTGGTAATTCATCAATCGTGGGATGGTAAACACACTCATTTTAAGGAGTCCAATCCTCTGTCCAGCCATTCCTCATTGTTATCATATGGCTGACATCCTTTCTTTCTTATTTTAATCTCTGTGTGTATATAGAAAAGGTGTTTAAAGAGCTAGTTGAAAGCAAAACAAACCTCTCAGATTTACGTCTCTGCCATGTTCAATTGTCAGGCAAAGCACGGAAGAAAATAAACCCAAAGTATGAGTAATTAGTAAGCTCAGGAAACTTGATTAAGCTTTCCATTTCTATCATATGTTTCACTTAAAAAATTCACACCAGATACTCGAGAAGTCTGTTGGATATTAAGAGATGGCATAGATTTCCAGATCCTCAATGGAGGAAAATTCTTGCTGATTTTCATGGTCTTTTTGTTCCAAGAAGGATCACATAATTTTGGCTCTTGAATAATATTTCTATAAGTAGCAGTCGGCTCAGGAATTCCCTGTATGTGAATGTATTTCTCTATCAGCTGGTGCAATGTATTTCTGCACTGGAACACCACTCTGAAAGCAACCAGCCAGCACCTCCTAATGGTGGCAGCAAAAGGAAGAGGAATGAAACAGGAAAAACAGCTCCAGGAACAATAGAGTAAGAAATTGCCTTCAGATTTGTGTGTCTTCATTTCACTGGCCTGTGGCAGGTAATTTTGAGGAGCTCATATGTTATGGGTGTGAGTCCTGCCTAAGCTTGGCCCCATGTCTTCATTAGATTTTGAAGTATATACTGGAATTTGACATGGGGAGTTGTTCTGCTTTCCCAATCTCTGTCATCCCCCTCATTCAGCATCCAGACGAGTATTTGGAAAGTTCCCCTGTTCCCTTTCCATCCCTGTCCTTGTTGGTCTGTCTGCCTTGAGACCAGAATTTGTGGTGTTCAGCCAAACTGATGCTTCTTAACACTGCCAAGGTGAACAAGGGGGACCACAGCACCTGGTCTGCAGCCTTTTTTACCCAATGCTCCCCTGGCTGATGTGTTTGGGCAGATGGGGGAAAGGAGAAGGAACATGAACCACCCCAACTAGTGACCAGAGCAATGATTAAACATGATGAAGCCCAGAGAATCAACCTCTCCTATTAATACCTGGCAGAAAAGCAGCATAAACACTGTGCAACCCAAGAAAGAAACGCTTCACCAAAGGCAGATCCCCAGACTTCAGCTGAGAAATGTTCCTCTCCTCTCTGGGGAATTTAGCACCAAATGAAGGCGAGACGGGGACAGTGTGTCTGCATTTATTGTAACTGTTCTCTGTACTAAGTATTCTGTAAGAATCGGAAACTGTGGAAAAAAGTCTGGAGGGTTCTCAATATTAGTGGTTTTTTTTGACTATTAGGAATGTATTTTTATGTCCTCTAAGTTTTTCTCAAGTCAGAGTATTCTCTGGAGAGACTGGAAATTTCAAATCAGAGCTGTAAACTCAATCTCTGGATCAGTAATTCCCATTTACATCATGAAACACTCAAGAAAAAGCCTGATAGCTACATTTTGTTACAAACATGAGCTATTTAGGCATCCTGATTGACAACCTAAATTTTGCACATTAAATGATGGGATCTCTGGCTTCACAAAAGTATTTTTCCAGACTACAGAAACAGTGTTGAGTATTGTGAAAAAAAAGAAAAAAACCCCCACTTTTATGTCAAATCAGTCATTTCAAGGTTACATGCCATTAATTTGAATCTCATTGGTGGTGTTACTGGTCTTCCAGGTGGTTTCTGGGGAAGGTTGGGTAGCTCATTACACAAAAAGCTAGTTTGCTGGTGGAATATACGTTGGTATGTTCAAAGGCACTCAGGGTTGCCATAGGACAAACTTTTGTTAAAAGTAGGTGAATGTCAGATGCTTACTTCTTCACGCTTCTGAAAACCTCCTGCTGTTTTTGCTTCTTGAACATGAGAAGAAGGTTGTCCAGAGCAGCTATTACGGGCTACTTATATCAAATCCTTCATGTTGCTGGTGACTGGGAGCCCCCAAGAGTTCTTGTCCCACATTTTGCCTGACAATTAAATAGGCCAAGATATAATTTGCGCCCCATATTCCGAGTGTTGAAGGCAGTAGGTTTCTTCATTTTTAGCCTAACTCTTCTGTCACCTTCACCAGTTTCACATTATTTATGTTAACTCCATGGCCTAGGGGTGGGAGGGAGAGGGGAATTATTCCTAATTTACTGAAAGTGAGAGAAGAATCAGTCACTTCTTTCTTTAAACTTCTGTGGAGGATTGTTAATCAAAGTTAAAACAAATCTGTGTTCCAACGCAGAGGTGGGCGAGGAAATGTGTGCCTAACACATATGCACTTTGGGGCTCCTGCAGAAGGAAACAGAGTTCTGGAAACTGTTGTGAGAAAAACATTAAAGACACCAGACTCGATGCTATGCCACGGACTGGAAATGAGGCTTCAGACAATATCCAGCTATTTGAACCTACTTGAAGCATTGCTCTTTATTCTCCAACCTGTGATGCACCACGTAAATTATCTCCCTTTCTTATTTGCCTCACGTTTGAGGAGAGCCTGGCTTGGAGCAGGACAATGACTTAAAGTAAGAGTCAGGCAGAGAATACATCAGGAGTTCGACCTGCAGGCCTATGAAATGCAGTGTCATCATAACCCAAAGGGCGTATCATTAGTCACTGAAGGAAGGAAGTGCAAGCATGCCTGGAGAAATCAATAGAAGGTCCTTGTCTAGTAACATGAAGAGAACAGCACCAATGTTTATGTCTTTGCCCTTCACATACTTTGCTCTTCCTTCCTCTCCAGTCATCTTTTCACTTTACCCAGAATTTCATTTTCCTGATTCCCGAGGACAAACAGACGATCGTAGTAACCAAGACTCAGGCTGCAATCCAGTCTTCTCTCAGAAAAATATTTTTAAAAAAAATGTCCATCAGGCCCAGTGTTTCTGTATGGTGGTTATCTGATTTGGCTCCTGCTAACTAAAAACATATGTAACTGGTTATCTCCATCAACACAGTTTAATTCAGCTCTGGTCCGTATTAGTGTGTTTTTCTGCAACTGATGTCTCTTAGTGCCATGGGTGAACTGTTACTGTTAAAATCATGTTTAAATATGAAGATCAAACAAATGGTCCAAAGGTTTCTAGCATCTAAAGATTCATTAAGCAATACAAAAATACTTTGCCATGTTTTAGTTAAATGTAATAACTCTTCCCAAAAATATCATGCTTTCAGTAAATACTTAGCCATCTTTTAATTAAATGTATTAACTCTTCTCTAAAATATTATGCTTCCAATAACTGAAGACCCAGACTAATAAGGTATTTTAGAGTTTTTTCTAGAATATTAGGTAGTAATTAAAAATTGTCAAGGCTCCTTTTAATTCCATAATCCTGCACTTGACCTGTTCTTTTTTTAATGCCTCAGACTGCCCATCCATAAAATGAGCAAAAGAGTAGTAATGTGCATCCCAGGGAAGGTACAAAGCCCCACTCATTACTGTCAGGAAAATGCTCTGAAATTATTCAGCTGTATTCATAGCAAAAACTCAACGAATTAACAAAATATGTTCAGGCAATGCACATTTGTCGGCTTCCATGAGAAAACTGTGAAGTGTTATGAATAATGTGGCTCGTTGGTGGCTGTTTGCTCTAACAATCCTGATTTGTACGTTACATGAAGGCAGAGGAATCTTTTCATGCTCAATTTGACCCTTCCTCACACTGCCCCTGATTTCTTTCTTTTCTGGCCCTTGACAGCAGTACACATCAAGGACAAGAATATGCACAAAATGCACATCAAGGACAAGAATAACTTTTTAAACTAAGACAGCATTTGTATTATTAGAAGAGGTTAGGGTGTGCCTGAGAGGGCAGGAGGTAAATCTGCTGAACAGTCTAAAAGCTTTATTTATGGAAATGTCCTTCTTAAAAAGGGGGGAAAGGAGGAATATTACTAATAACGTCAAAAATTCTCCAAGATCTCAAATCAGCCAAGCTGTACATAAGCCTACACATGCATACACACTTCAGAACCAACTTTTTTTTAGTATACAGACCTCTGACCCTGGACCAGTTTTCCAGCTAGAGCAAGTCAGCTTCAGTATATGAAATTTGATGGAATTGACATCAGTTTACCCCAGCTGAGGGCTGTGACAGAGTCTCATTATTCCATAAGGAAAATCAGAAGTATCTTATATAAGACTGAACAGAGTTGTCTCCTACAGGAAGAAGCAAAGTATCTTTTCTGACAAGTTTAAGAGCTTCTGACACATCTGTCTCTCTAGTCCTTTATCCATGACCCACTTGCCAGGGGAAAATTCTGAAATCAACCTTTGCAAGGTCAGCCGAACTCCTCAGCACTTCCTGAAGGAAACCACGGTCTAAAGGAAACCAAGAATCCTCTCAGCTGTTCTCAAGAAATTAAAAAAATACCAAACACAACACTCTGAACCTTCTTGTATGATTTAGGAACCAACATATCTGTTTTCCTCCCCACACCAGTTTTCAGTCAGTTGAGCACTTAACCTCAATCTGTTAACCAGCTTTGTGAGAATTCTCACTGTTTGTGTGACTTGGCCCCTTGTAGGAGAGAATACAGGCTGCTCAGTCCTATTCCCTGATGATTTCTGAGAATATGACTGCTGTCCTATCAAAGCACAAATTGTATGAAAATGTAGAATTGGCTGCTGTTCCCTATTTGGAGGATAAGAGTGCACTATGCAGGGACAAAGGCCAGGCTAAGAGAACAACACAGGAAATCAAAACAAAACCTGCCTCTGCACACCTTTATAAAAGCCAGTCTTAGTCTGCTCATCAGAGTCTGCTCCCACATCCAGGAGTGGATCTAACACCTAAAGGGAGAGAAGAGATGAAATTCTAAATATTGGGATGGTCCCTCATCTGCAGTTGCTCTCCGAAACGAGATTGAATTTAAGATCAGGAAAGCTGAAATTCTTTCATATCTAAGGGGATTCAATTGCTGACAGCTGAAAAAGCCAAATTAATAAATAAACAAGACATCATTTGAGAGGATTTTTTTTCATCACATTTTATAGCCACATAAAAATATTATAGTAAAATATATCTTTTCCCTCTCAACAGAGAGCTTGGGCTGTCTCCTTTAAATATACACTTCAAACACACTGGGAGCTTTGCACAGTTGAAATATAATTTTATTTGAATAATAATATTATTTTTTATCACAGATATGCCACCATGGCTTATTTTTAACATAGTGATGTCACCCTAACAGTGAGATCAGTTTGCAGAACATCCTACTGAGGAGTAGAGGTGAACTTGCTACATAATAAATAGAAAAATTCAAACCCTTTAAACAGTATTATAGGAATGCAAAACAGAGATACTGTTTGACACCTTCAGAACAGGGACAATGCACTTTTATGAAAAAACAAAACAACACTTGTTTACCTCACTTAGGAGAAGAAATTCTTTATTTTAGTGAATGTTAAATTTCTTGTGGATATATGGACTATGTATGTGTGTCTTTTCTGCAGCCAGCCAACCCTTTAATGACAACAATGCCATAAATCTTCTGATATTTTGAAAAAGATCTTCATGATGATTGGAAATATGGAGCAAAATATTCAACTAGAATAACACATATTGCCCACATACAAGGTATCTCCCACTCTTACATGTCAGTTTTATTAATAATTTGAATTTATTATGACATTTTATGCATACTATAAAAAACATTAGCATATGTTGGTTTTGCCCCAAAATAATTGCAGCTGGAAAGACAAATAATGAATAAATTAACTGTTAAATCTGGTTGACCCCTGGATTTTCAGTTTTTCAGCAAGTCCAAAAAACACAAATGTTTTATGGAGATGAAAATGTCTTTTAAGGATATATTTTCAGCATGTCAAAAGAAAACAAAACCATTTCTAATCAAATAATATGTTTCTGTAGATAGACACTGAACCAAGTTTCAGTTGTGGCTTTAGCATATTTTAGTGGTTTGAATTGCAAAGAAAAAAAAAGGAAAAAAAAGAAAGAAAGACAGGAACATGCCATCTGTGAAAGATTAATATTGGAATAATCTACTAAATATTTGAGATGGTTTTAGGCTTGAATGACTGAGCCTAACAGGGACAAATTCTTCACGTGTGTTTTTTTGGTTGTCCTTTCAAGAGTTTCTGCTAACATTTCCCCAAACCCTGCTAGCAGTGGAGAAAAGGGGAGAGCCCCATAGCCAAGTGATGAGGCTGCTGCAGACTCAAGTTCAATCTTATTTGTTTGGTTGGGGGCTCTTTCTTTTTCTTTTAATAAACTATCCCCCAAAGCCTATCTACCTAAAGAGTATTATCTGCTTAATTTCCTGCAGGCTTCGATGCAGAAGCAGGTCAGTTAGTTTAATTATCAGCTATGGAGACGTGAAGGAACTTGAAATTCAATTGAAATATACAACGGGGCTTTTTTTTTCCCCTGGATTCCTTTGCATTAGGAAAAAATACCTGTTCAAAGCACAGATTGACTCAGCTGTGACTTAGAGAAAGATAAGATTGTGTGGCAGGAAAGCCATAATGCTAATATTGTCCACTGGACAGAGTACATTTGCACGGTGATTAGTGATGGCTAATACAGTGAAATGCTATACATGGGGAAGCAGGCAGGAATTTACCTCCTGACTATCAATTCTCTTTTTGGGTTTAAAATGTAGTCCTACTCCCTCTATCTATATCACGCTGTCCATTAAGTGCCAGACAGACCCAGAAATGCCTTATGAATTTTGGAGTCCTAAATCCATATGACACTATTCAGCCAATGGACTCTTCCTCGCCGTGACAGAAAGGCACGCAACACTTCCTCCAGTGATTGGATCCCTTGCTAGGAGTTTTTGGCACAGGAGGGAAATGCTTTTTCTTTTAGAATAGGCTTTTTCTGTGTCCTAGATAAAGTGTGAGGAAGGCTAAATAAGCAATAGTAGGTTGCCATGCCTTCCAAGTTCACGTCTTTTCTCTTTTTTTTTCCCTTTTTTTCTTCTGTATAATTCTGGGAGTTAGTATTGGCAAGTCTTTATTCAGAGATAGGCATGTAGAGGGAGCATTCAGAAGGAAGGAAATCCAATTAATTTTGTTAGAAATCCAATAGTCTCCCAGTGAACACAGACTTCCACCACAAATCTGCAAGTTTATAGAGCTGTTAAGGTACTTGGAGCATCCACTGGGCTGAAAGACAGAGGTTGGGCTCAGTGTGGATAGAGTGATATCTGTAATATCCCACAGAAATCCATTGAGAACACTTAGGAAAGCACAATATCCTTTAAATGTAACCTTGATAATGAAAGGAAAGGGCTCCTGTTCCTAAATAAAAAACAACAAGCCCCGACAGGTCAGAATTGATACCAGCATTTGCTGCTGCCTGAAACTCCTGCCGTGCACTGAGTGCTGAAAAACGTCTATTATTTTTAACTGTTGGGTTATTGTCCATCTTTAGGGATGGGGAAATTTTAGAAGCACAATTAATGAGAATAATGTGAGGAAAAAAAAAGGTTAGTGTTGTGGCAGACCTCTAGATAAAATACCTAAGGGGCAGGGGTGAGCAGACAAAAGAAGCCAAAATGAAGAAAGCAGGTATGGGAGGGTCGTTTTGGAGAGAGCAGCTCAGAAACCCCTGAACTGAGGGTTCTTTATATATAGCACCACATTGAGTGACAAAATGGTAGCTGTCATAATGTGCCAGTTAACATGTCCAATATGAGCCGATCGTTTAGCGTCCCCCGGGATTAGAAGACAGAAACATGACAAAGAACAAAGAACTCGGATCAATAATGCTTGGGGAAATAAGACAGAGAAGGTTATTTACTCTGCATTGATCCGCTGCTGCAGTCGCGTAAACTTGGCCTGTTTTTCTTTTGTTAACCTTTAAGCTTGAGTATACTCACAAGCAACTAGGGAGCCAACTAACAGGTGTAGATTAAGGATCGAAGGAGGTCATCGTACCTCTGTCACCACTAGGCACCCATGTAACAACATCCCTGAAGAAATTTAAACATCAATAGCTATAATAAGGGCAAATTTATCAAGCTTGGCCTACTTTTGCTGGGAGTCTGGCTGTGTCCAGTCAGTTTGCCCTTGCTAAAGCTCAATTGATTTGGACATTCTTTTACTAGAGTTGATTATCAATTGTGACACAACAAATTTGTTAGCTTCCAAAGCACTGGAGTTGTTGTTGCCATTGGAGTCTCTGAAGTGAAAACACCTGGCCATGCTCAAGTTTTACTCTTGCTGAGGAGAAATAAAAAACTAAAATACAAGGGAAAAAAAAAAAAAAAGAATAGACAAGGGGAAAAAGAGAAAAGCAGACAAACCCTTTGGTGATCTCTCTGTAGATGCTGGTTGCACTGGAGATACCTGTACTGTGCAGCTGGAACATCTGGATTGTCTTCTTTGCAAAATTGGGAGCATGAGGAAATATCAACTTGAAGAAAACAGTTTGCATCAGGAAAAGCCCAGACAGCTGTTAGCTATTCATTTTTTATGTTTTATGATTTGTCACCTCAGTCATATGGAATCATTCCTGCTCCCTCTGTGGATGACAGACTCTTGAAACCAAGCAGTAATGAATCCCGTATGATGGGCAGCAATATTCTTTAGGCATGACTATTCAAAAGAAATAATCATTCTTGCTGAACTCCATGGAACTTGTTAAATGTGAAAATCCATTCACCGGTGCTCAGGAGCTGTAGTTAATTAGGCTAAGTGGATATTTTGTGTAGAAACATGATGGGATGGAATTTGTTTGTTTTAAATACTGACCTTTTCTTTTCCAGTTTAATAGTAAATGTTTCATGTTGTGCCAATAGTATTAGCAGTACATTTAAAATGTAATTCTGGAAATATTTATCTTATTTAGCTTACTTCAAAACCAAAAGGATGATTATAACACTATAAAATTATACCAGATTTTCTATTTTTCTGGATCAAAGTATATGCTGCTTGTCATACTATATAACATTTTGATTTGTGTATCACAGAAAAAAACAAACAAATTATATAAAAGGGAAAGACCTTATAATTAAAAGTTGAAACTCACTTGAAAAAATCTGAAAAGAAAAATGTAATATTAGATGGTAGCCTTTCTAGAGCAGACATTTTACCCAGAATTTTAGGATGGAAACAGTGGTCCAAATACCTGTAGCATTTGCTCTAATATTCTGGCTTTTGATCAACATTTTAAAATACCTCTGCAGCATGAACACCCATATATTTCCAGTGTAGGAGCACAGAAGCAGTTCACCATGAACATAGATGTCTGAAAATGAGTTGCATTAGTTGTTTTGTTGATCAGCACCTATTGCTGCCTGATAGTTCAGGTGAATAAAGTTATGGACCTGGCTCTACTCCTCTTTTACTGTCCTGTAGCACTTTTGGTCACTGATGGTACTCAGGCATTGACTGACAAAACTACAGCTCAGCTCAGATTTTTACAATAGATTCTAGAAAGTAACCCCCTACTTTACACTTCCCATTGCAGCTTGATTTCCTACAGCAGGCAGAAATGCACTTGCTTGGGATAACCTTTCTCCCATTAAATGTGGCAATCAGAAAACTCTGAATTTAATTTAAGGCATGTTATGTGTTTCTTTTTGTTTATCTATAATTATGTGGCACAAAGAATGAACCTACTGACAAAGGAAATCAGATCCTGCTTCCCTCCTAGAGATGGGAATCTGTTGTTTGCATCTCTTGGCATGCAAAGTTTCAGCTTGTGACCCTTGCCCCATCACCTGTAAAAGTGTCACCACACTTTCTAAGAGCATTTAAGGCATTTAAGAGCATGGGAGGGAGAAGGCAGCAGCTTTTAGGGCATCAGAAATGACAGTAATGTGCACTGGAACTGTCTGCACAAGCAGTGTGCGCTGAGGCAGTTGTATTAGATCAATCTGTGCCAGAAGAGAAGCCACTGACAGTTTATTTCTGTGCTGGAGAATGAGCTGTAAAGTGCACAGTGCTCTGTAGGATAAATGGAGAACAGCCTGGTTTGGTCCTCACCAAAACTTCCTTACCAGCAAGTGGCTACTGAGAGCTCAACGTGAAATGAGTTAGGGCTCTCTCAGCCCTGCCAGGACGATAAAAAACAGCACCCCGGTTAGCAATAATCAGCATCCTTGGCCGAGGGTCTATGGATTGAGTGAGCATGGAGAATGAATTACCCTCTCTCCACAAGATGTGGTCCCTCCAGGTCAGGGCTCAGGTGAGAGGAAAAACGTGTTATGGAACTGCTTTGATTTACAGCTGAGGAACTGGTCTTTATGGCTCAGTGGGGCTTTGAAGGTGCTTGTCTGCACTGGGAGCCTGGGGAACAGACCTGCCTTGCAGGGACAGAGCCCATCCCACAGAAATATCAAGTGGAGCCCACTCTTCATCCTGTCCCTTGTGCCATGGGCCCTGCGGGGAGGGTGGGATCATGACACAGGGCCTTGTCCCCCTTCCAGGCACACTGCAGCCATGCACAGTTCTCCCTCTGCAGCTCTGAGGTTTCCAAACCCTCTGACACTGCAGGGCACAGGGTCAGAGAAGGAGATCCTGACGCCAAAATGGGGCTGAATCATTGTCCAGGACTAAACAGGGCAAAATTTGGGCTACTCTAAGGAAACTTCCTTGGTGCTTGGCACTGTGGTGACTTGCTCCAAAATAACATGGAGACAGAGAGCAGAGCTGGAAAGGGTGTGGGATCAGGTCTTCTTCTAAGCAACAAGGTTATGAGAACATTATGAGAACAGCAAGAATTGACACTGGAAGAGAAAATTTAAAAAAAAACAGAAAGAAAGGAGGAGGGAATAGCACACAAACGATGCTGAAAGGCATATGCAGAAAAAGCTCCAACCCACCTTTGGAAAGCACTTTAAACCCGAGCGTAAGCAAACGAAGCCTTTCGAACTCGGCTGCCGAGCCAAAAACCCGAGGCAGATGACGGTGCACTGAAGACACCACGTTTCCTGGTTGCATGCTTATGCTAGCATGCTTTCCTCACCCAGAGGCCTTGTCCACCCTGACCTGTTCCCTTGTACTGGCCAGTTGGCCGCTTGGCTGCTCTCCCAGTAGCCAGCGCTCTCCAAGCGTGACATCGATCATTGCTGTAGTGAGGAAGATGGCACTTACCTGATGGGGTAGGCGGAAGCTCCCTCTCTTACCATATGCTGGGAATTGTCAGTGGCTGCTTGAAGCCAAGGCTGGCTTTTTCTCCTGCCAGGAAACAGGCCCTTTCCAGAGCCTGCCAAAAAGGAGGGGAGAAAAAAAAAAAAAGGGAAAAAGGAAAAAAAATTTTTTTTTTTGCATATTACGTTTCACACTGAGCAGTTTTATAGCAGGCTGGGCAGCACTGGGAATTAGGGATCACAGTTTCCTTTGGTGCTGGGGACAGACAGCAGACAGTGAAATAAGAGGCACTACAATGGGTAAGGGAAAAAAATAAGGAAATACAAAAGAAAGTGTTTATATTGATTCTCTCCAGAAATACAAGATCTGCCACAGCCAAGCAGACTAGTGAGTCATTAAAGCCAGCATCCTGACTCCAGGGGTGCTTCAGAGGAAGAGGAGGGGAGGAGGCATGCTGCCAGCTGTTCCACGTTCTTCGGAGAGAATCATTTTCCGGATCCCAGCCCCTTCATGTCCTGGCACACAGCACTTGACTGCTCCATAACCTTTCTCAGCTCCACAGACCCCATCCCACTTCCCTTTTCACTTTTCAGGTTGGAAAAAGCCTGGTGCCCACGTGTGTTTGCACCACGGTCCCAGTCACACTGAGAGTAGGACCATCCTCGTGGTCCTTTTTGGCCCTGAACTCTGAATTAAAGCCAGCACAGATCAGAGAGATGTTGATCTTATATAGAGGACACCCAAAAATTGTATTCACCCAGAAAAAGTTTGGAATGTGCTCCCATTCAAGCAAATGGGATAAGCATGGCTGTGGCATTTCCCACCACAGTGTGGATTTCCTTTACAGCAGATGCCACTAATGCTGTGATAGTCCCCTGAAAAATCCATCCCTCAAATGCTGAGACAATCCCCAGGCTTTCAGGAAAAAGAGGTTTCTCCATTCCATCCAGAAGATTTGACATATCTTGCTGGCAGTGGGCAAACCTGAATCCAAGAAACGAAGACCAACATCTCCAAAAAGAATTGAGAGATTGAAAAATAAAGGGGACTGGGAAAAGAAGGGAAGTAATATTTTCTTGCATCTGTGGCAAAAACACTGATGTTGTATCAGAAGAAATTGGTTCTTGAAACAGATTTCCTCTTCATCTTTCTAAATATGCCTCCTTTCCTTCTTTTTAACCTTTTATTTGTTGTTGTTGTTGTTTTTAAAGAAAAGGGAGAAAACAATTTGCCATCCAGACAGGGAAGAGATGTCCTTTGAATCACAAATCAGAAAAAAGTTTTTTCTTTTGGTGAGGGGGTGGAGTTGAAGTGGAAGAAAACCAGGCCAAGGGATTACTTCTCATTGCTTCTAAGGAATGAATCCTTAAAAAAAAAAAAAAAAGAAAAGGAAAAAAAAAGAAAGGGTCTATTTTGTATTACTCAGCAGTTCTTTTTTCTTATCATTCTTCTATGGAAAGTTGTTGGTTTTTTTCCCTAATAACGTGTTTATCACGCAGTCCTGCACATTCACCCATCCACACACACACAGAGCTCTTTATACAGAGAAAATCAGGCTGGCGCTGCAAAAGTGCAGAGAAGATCTTTCGCTAAAATGATCTCAAGGTCAGTTTTGGGGGTCTTTAGGTTTCTATATTCAATCCAACCACGTTTCATGTCTCTGCTTTGCTTGCTTAACTTACAAGAAACTTGGGCACAATTTTGCTTGTGTTGGCAGTTTTTAGGTGTGGATTCATGCAGGCTATTTACAAGATGCCAAGGGATGTCAAATCCTGAACATGTGTTTTTGTCCTACAGTCATTCTCTGACAGCAGAAATAGTCTGCAGCTTATCAGATCCATTTGCTGATATTTAACATCTTTTTTTCCCGACAAAGGTTTGGGGTGAGATGAATTTTAATGTTTCTCTGCACTGAAGCTGACAAAAAAAAAAATCTTTATGCATTTAAGTTAGAAAGTGGAGCTTGAAACTGTGAGAGGAAAAAAAAAAGCCAACTCCCTTATTTACAACATTTTTACTTTTCATACATAGATACAACTCTGCTCATTTTTTTAAAACACTCAAGGTTTTTGGTAAACATTTTACTCAATCAAGAGGTAGAGCCACATGGTCATGGATTGAAACATGCATTTTAATGTATATTCCTGATATTGACAAAGTACTAAAAAGTCTGATAATATTTTTTAGGAGATTATATTTATTTAAACTTGAGCAAGATATAAAATCACATTTTCTCAATTTTCAACATATTTTTATAATAATCACACAAAACCATAAAATATTTTTTTAAATGTACAGATTTTTGTACAATTATCAGAAATAACACCTTCTGAGCCTATAATTCCCAGACAATTTTAACAAATAGTGAACTCCTCAAATGAAGGGTTTTATAAAAATATATAGGTTCTCAGATACTATAAATGATACTTTGAAAAGAGGATGGAGGCTTAGGTAAGCATTGCTATAGACATAGAAAAAGAGGTAGCAATTTTGTAGAATATTTGCATATTATGAGAGTGAACACACAAGTGACTTTAATTTTGCAGGCAAAAATTGTTCAAAAAAAGGGGATATTTTTCATGAATCTGAGTCTTAATAAATATCTGAGCAATGTCTGCTATGTGGGGCACCTTTTAAGTTCACAATGCCATATACATATGTTTTCATATTGCAGTAGATTTGTCATCCCTGGTTTCTGCAGACATCATTCTATTCAGGGCTATTTTTCTTCAATAAGCATCTTCCCCAAGTTCTCTGTTTCAGCACAGCCTATATGTTAAAACATGCCCAGTGCTGTAACCTTGTGCCTAGAGGTACTCCTCTGAAGGAAAAAGTGCCTATTTTTTTTTCCTGGCAGCAAACAGAGACAGCTAACCTGGAAGTTTGAATGCTCAGTGTCTTCTCCAAAATTATCCAGACTGCTTTTGTTTGCAGAAGTCAGATTGTGCAAGCTGTTGGTGTGTGGCTTGCCCCGGTAAGTTAAGGAGAACAATCTACTTGAGAGGTTTCCAATTATTCTTACTTCTGGTCAGGTTGGATATACAATTAGATTGGATCCCTGACAGGTTCTTGGCTCCTCCAGTTTCAGACCAAGCCTTTATTAGTCAAGAGCATACAGATGGAAGTGATTTATTTTCTGTTAGCTGTTACATGAATTTGATTGTCAACACAACCCTTCTCAGCCTTCAGTGAGGTTTGGCTTCAGGCTTTGTATCTGAGGTGGGGTGTCCACCTCAGCCAGATGAGTTCAGTTTGGCAGAGTCAGCTCAGCTGAACAAAACTCACAGAACTTAGCATCAAATAGTCCATACAAAGCTCAGAGACTCCACGTGTCCCAGGAAAGTGATGTACAGGCAGAGGTGACTCCTGGGATCCTTCCTGCCTGTGGTGTCCCTTTCTGCCACCGTGCTGCCAGCTCTTATCCATATATCCCCATTCCACTGGGCCTTGTCCTTTACTTTGTTGGCAAAGGAGGTAAATGACCCCTGTTCTGGCTGCCCATATGCTGCTAACATCACTGGTTTTGTCTCAGCAAACGGCATGAGGATGGCACAGACAGATGCCAAAAGAGAGGGCCCCCATCAGCCCACCAGCCCTGCTGTGAACCACCAAAGTGCCGGGGTGAGTGGCAGCCGGCAGCTCCTTAGTTATTGGAGAGAGCAGCTGTGTCATGTTTGCTTAGTTTACATCATAATCCAAATCAACCATGAAGGATGAAGATGCATAGAAGGAAAGGGAAAAAAAAAAATTAAAAAAAAATCCCAAATCACAACAATGAAGTGAAGGGATGTGTTCAAACAAACTCCGGTGCAAACTGAATTTGGGTTTGCTCCCAAGTAAACAGAGTGATTGCAAGGAGAGGGATGGCTTGGCTGCCAAACGCTTACAAAGTGGCTGCATAACCTGGGAGAGTGCGAGGAGCTTTGTCCTCTACACGCAGATGTCTGTTCTCTTATTCCTTCCCCTCTGCTTCCACGTCCTTGTCCTCCTCCTGTGGCCCCGACAATTCATTAGTTCTCACCTCAGACTGGAAGCAGGTCCAGGGGGAACAGGCAAGTTCGTTATGGTTTGGCACACGGAGTGTGTTAATTGTGATACAGCTAAAGGCTGTTGCAGATTTAAAAAAAAGGACTGTGACACCTGTCTCCAAAGCTGTGGTGACTTCAGCTCAGGCTTTGGTCCCAATAACTTGCCTGGTCATGGAGAAGCCCATTTTTGACAAAGTATGATAAAACATGAAACAGATTTATTTCTTGTATGAATGGGGTTAATTTTTAAATTTTTTTTAGTCCAGGTGAATCTGTGGTCTCATTGAAACAAACAAAAAAACAACAAAACAAACAAACAAAACAAAACTAAAAAAAAAAAAAAAAAAAAAAGGCAGGGAAAAGGGCTCTCAAAGCATGACTGGGCTATGAGAATCCTTTTACCTGAAGTCAGAAAGGCTGAGGTGCTCTTAAACATTTCCTCTGTGCTTGTATATGTAGATTAGATGCAAATATTTAGGTAGTACAGGATGTGGTTTACATTTATGTTTCATAAAGATTATATTTTGCGGATTAGAACTTTTTTTAGTATGACATCCAAGTGGTTTTAGAGCAAACTTCTGATAAGAGTAGTTGGAAAATTTTATCTAAATGTGCTTTAAAATGGGCCTTAAAGACATTAATAATAAAACCTCAAGCGACCTTGGAAAATGGTGAGGATACTGTGAGTAGGCTCTAACACTGAGTCCTATTCTCTTTCCTAGAAAGAGAGGGAAAACTCCTTAGGAACTGCTGGAAAGAAGTCCAGCTGTTTAAAACTGCAGCATTTCCCAGCTCATCAGAACTGGAAACTCCAGCAGTGGAGGGGAAACAGGCCAGTACAGGGGTTGAGGTTCTGCTGGGGTTTTCCTGGCAGGAACCAGAGCTGTAAGGTGTGTTTTAGAGGAACTCCGTATCCTGCATGATACATAATGAAGGCTGGGGAGGAAGAAGCAGCAGCAGAAAGAGGTAAATTTGAGAGGGTGATGTCTCTCTGGCTTCAGGAGGTGTTAAGCAAAGCTGAAGCAGTCCTCACTTTGTGAGAGGAGTAATAAAGTGAATGTCCGAGTCAGGTGGGCATCCCACTACTGAAAATCAAATGGAGGTCAAGGGGCAGCTAAAGGTCTCTGTTGGCTGTTCCCCCTGACCAGTCTGCCAGAGACTGTGCCAGGAGGCTCCAGGGAAATGCATGAGGTTTGTCTGCTTGATTTGAAATGCTTTTGGGGTAGATGGCACCTAGGGAGCATCTACTCTGTGTAGTATGGCATGGAGTAGGGAGGTTCTCAGTGGATATCAGCCTAAAGCCTGGATCTCCTCTGTGTGCACCATGGATAAGTGCCTGTGGTCTGTCCTACATTTAGAGTCTGGGTGAGTTGTATGACTCCTCATCTGCTCAGGAGGGCTTATTTCTTGCAAAGGTTTCTCTGAGGGTCGCCTGACAGAAACTTTTTGCTCCTCTGAGTGCCTAGAGGAGGAAGCATGAGGTGCATGAGGTTTCCTGGAGCAGCAGGAAACAGCAGTGTGTAGGCACAAGTTCAGCTTGTTTCAAGGCCTTCAAAAAAAAGAAAAGAAAAAAAAATCATGGTTTACTGTTCCAAGTGATTCCTGCTGGAGGAGATGGGGGATTTTTCTGGTCTTTTGGTGGGAGCCCGAGTCTCACAGCAGGTGAGACTACATCTCACAGCTGGTCAATGGGCTCCTCATAGCCAATGTGAAATTGGAAGCTGGGTTATATCTCTTCTAAAGTTTCCAGATATGGAGACAGAGAATGTTTAAGGCAGATATCTCTCACTTTCCAAGCACAATGCACACTTTCCCTTCTTTCTTCAAATGCCGTTCCTTTTGGAAATATCTGCGGAGAACAATGCAATAATCAGTTCTTAACATCTAATTATGCCCTTCCCTTTACAAAAGAAGCTCATATTCTTAAATAACACTTCCTGGCAGCAAAGAGCTCTGTGGCTCACTTTGAAAGAGAGGGGAAAACAATGCAACCCAACCCAAATATCTGCAGATCATTAATGCACAGGGAATTGGGTGCACAATCCTTTCTTAGCCTCATCAGTAGATGAAAATAATACTTACCCCTGAGCGCCTGGCGATGTTCTTGTACCGAGTGCCGACAATAATCTAATCAGTTAACAATTCTTATTCTGATGATCATTTTCCTGTCAATTGTTTCAGGGGTAGGAAAAGAAAAAAAGAGAGAGAAAATATAAATAAACGAGACTTTCTTGCTGGAAAGATGATGACTTACCAAGAGCCTACTCTTTACTGCTTGGTTCCTTGTAACAATTCAGATTCCTCTCCCTGCTGGGTGAAATGTCAACCTGCAGAGCAGTAAGCTAAAAAAGGCCGTTTACACTGAAATCTTGCCCCTGTTTTGCCCAGAGGCATTTCATAGCATAAGTAAAGCACTTGAGGTCTGCAACTACTGGTCTACATGGCAACTTCTCTTTGTCTGTATTTCAGGAATAGAGTTGCGTTTTGTTTTTTAATACAGAGAATGTTTGGGGGGCAGGGGAGTGTTTGTTTGTTGATTTTTTTTTTTTTTTTTACTTCTTGTGGAGTAAGTTTCAGCTCCAAAATGTATGATATGTGCTGCATTTGGTGCACTCTCCCCGAGGCAAACCAGGGGATCTGTAAGTGGTACTATTTTTCCTATCAGCCCTGGAGAGTAGTGTGGCAGCCCTGCGTGTTATTAATGGATAAAATCTGAGCAGCAGCCAACCCCAAGGTGAACCCTATGCATTTAAAACATTTCATCAGACAGCTAAGTATTTTTTTTTCCTTCACTACAGCGGATATCTCTACTGCCACCACTCAATAGATCTCGATAGAAGAGAGCAATAGCTGGACTCACTAATGTGAAAATTGATAGTATGAGCTCTCCAATGAAATATAAACAGCTCTGTGTTTCTTAAGTGTCAATATCACGGGGCTGGGCTGAGGAGGTGGTGTGGTGGATTAACCCTAGAATTATCCAGGAGGGGGGAGAAGCTGGTAAATAGGAAATATTTGTCCAATCAGCCAGGGCTCATTTCTGAAGTGGATAAGATGGGCTGCTGTTGACTCCCAGCTGCTGACAGCGAGAAACCCAGCTCCACCTCACTGCCCCTGTAAACTGGAGTGTTTCCAGAGGCAGGGGGAAGGTCACACTGGACTTGTTTGCCCCTTCCTTTCCCCCTCCCATTTTGTCTTGAAAAATTGGACAAAGGAGGGCATGAGGAATGGTGTGAGAATCAGGGCTGCAACTTTGCAGACGCCTCTGCAGATGCACAGACAGACAGGCTGCATTGGGAGCAGCTCCTGGCAAGCTGCAGTGCTGCTGTCAAAACAGAGCTCATTAGAAGAGCAGCTTATTCTGGAGGGAAAACCTGCAGCATGCAGAACAAATATCCTTGCTTGAGGAGAACTGAGACCTTGCACTCTCATTCCCTCTTACAGAAGCACTCAACATACCCAGAAGGGCCCCTGCCAGGGAAGGCAGGTGTCTCTGCATTTGGTTGTTTCCAGGGGTCAGATTGCCTCAACTCTTCCACTGTTGCTGTTTTCATGTATGGATAATGCAGAAATGCTACTTAGCACCTTCTGCTCTGGCTAAAAAAGCTACAACCATCCAAGCCCACTCCTTTACTGACATCAGAGTCACCTCTTGGTCTTCATACTGAGCTGGACAGTGCTAGGTGTGGGTTACAAATAGCCCAGAGCAATGTTGTTCTTTTGACAAAGAAATGGTTACCATGGAAACTTTTAAATATACCCAAGATTATGTAAGTTTATATCCAATATACCTCCAGAACATTTATATTGCTAGGTTGCAGAAACACATTTTTAAAAAAGAAATTACTTAAAGTTCTTTGGCATTTGTTCTTTTTGAGAAAAACAAGCATTACTGCATACTGCTTCTCAGTATTTAAATGAGAAAATTATTGAGCTAAATGTGGACAAATGGGTACACAATAAACCCAACCTTGACTTGCAAGGGTTGTGGGAGGAGTAAAAATAATAAAAAAATACAAAAGGCAACCTATAAATCATTACAAAGTCACTAAAAACATCTTTGCAACAATATATTATATAAAGTGCTTTTCATGCCTCTGTGGTGGGAGACTTGGACTTCTTATCTTGAGTTTCTCTTCTTCAGCTTGTTTACTGAGTTTGCAATCTGCTTTTTAAGGCTTAAGGACTCTTCTACTTATGAGCCAACCCTGGAACCAAAGCACACAGTGGAGGATCATACCTAAGTTGAGTGTCCTTAATCCTGAGTGAGCAGACTGAAGATTTAGTAAACAAGCCAAAAAAGACTTAAGGGGACTGAGCAGCCCCTTGGGAGAAGGGGGAAAGGAGGATGTTAGCAGGAAGAAATCACTCAGCTGCACAGGAAGAAATGGGACGAGGGATCTCCCTGACAGTACTCTAAAATCAGTTGATTTTCCTAAGTTAAGCACCCACAGATATGGGTTTGTGTTTTTATCTGTGCAAAGGAGGTGTTCAGAAAGTCCCAAGTCACCTCAAAACTTCCCATTAGTGATACTGGGAAAAGTTTCTCTGTGCAAACCCTTTCCCTCCCTGCACAAGAAAATCTGTGTAAGCTTTAAATTTAATTCTCCATGTGGTAACTCATAACTTTGCTTCTGTTGGAACCCAAGATCCAACTCAACTGGAAGGGGAGAGGAGATAACAATATTCCTGCTGGACATTATTCCTGTTATTTGATGAAGAATTTGAAATGTCAAATAAAAATAAATTTTTTTAAAAATCATCTAAATTTTGAAAATTTTAGGCTGGGCTTGAGAAAATTAAGTCATACCTAGAAGAGGAATGCAACATTCAGATTTATATAAAATTATATACTGAAGTATATAAAAATCAAAAGCATATCCTTCCACCCCAAAGCATAAGATTGGTTTGAATATAATGAGGTTGCATAATTAAAAAAAGGTAGTTAAGCAGGCAGCAGAGGAAGATTACTGGTAGGTTTCTCATTAAATGTTTAGATTTCAAGCTTCCATTTTCCTGTGTACAGACCAGAGACCTTTAATGCAGTCTGAATTTCATAGAATATCATGATGTCAGAAGCAGAGAAAAACACAAAACACCACAGAATAATGAAAAAATGGGACTGAGAAACCTTAAATTTGTGTCCGTAGGTCTGGTTAAGGGAACTCTGTAAAGTCCAAGAATTGACCATCTGCCTTGGGTCTGCATGGACTTGTTGTATGGAGGAACTTCTGACTTAGAGAAGTCCCCTCCTGTTGGAAGGAGATGGAATTCTCATTAGTTTGAAGAAATGTTAAATGGCACATATGAAAGTAGTTCAAGTCTGGTTTTTATACTTCATCAACAATTTTTTTTGTAGAAAAAGAAAATCCCATTATCTAACCAGCTTCAGTGTGAGTTTAGTTTTCTGTTTATTATTAGTGAACACATCCAAGAGTTATACTGATGTGTTTATTATCAGTGAATCAAAGCTTGATTAATAAAATAAACTAATGTGGTCAAGAGTTGAGCTATTTGAAAAGTCTTTCTGAGTGGCTGAATCAAAGCTGAGCAGAAAGATAACCTATGCCAGTTTTCACGTCTTGGCTGGATGGAAAAAGGGAATTAGAAATTTAATTCCTCTCCATCCATAGATATTGAGAAAATCATTCCTGGGCATCCAAAAGGAGCAAAGCCAACAGCAGTCTATGCAGAATGGTGAACACTGTTGAAATCAGAGCTCTGGTGTCCTGATTACATGGATTTTTACCTCACTTTAGTTTGTTTTCCTGTCTTCTCTTAGAGCATTTTCATGGGCTGGAGTCTTGGATAGTTATGTGGATACCCACCTCTGGAACTGGGATTAGCTAGATAGAAGAACATTCTAAAACCATTATAAAAGATATTTTCACATGAAGGAAGGAAAAAAAACAAAGGAAAGTAAAGCAGAAAAGTCAAGAGAAAACAGTGAAAGTGGAAGAGATTATGTACATATCTTATTGAACCTCAGGACTGTCATTTCTACCTGGACAGTGGCTGGATCATGGACCAAGGGTAGAAATATGAACAGTGAATCATTAAGAAAAAATGAAATGGTGTTTGCTGAATTTTTAGCTGTGTGTGTTGTGCCTGGGTCCTCAGGAGGACACCTGGAGCTTAGTGACCATGCCCTGGCAGACAGGTGTGTTTCTGTCAGTTAATTCCAGGGAAAAGGATGATGCCTTCTTGAGCTGTAAATGCACAAGAAACAATTCCTCTACATTTTCCCACTGAGCTTTGCCTACAAGCACACAAATGACTCCCTCTTGGCACGGGCTCACACCCCCAGGAAGGAAAGGGGAAGCTGGAAAAGTATCTTTACCTCTGACTTGAAAAGGCTTTGGAAATCATCACAGGTCCACAAAAGGATCATCCAAAAGCCAGTGCTTTTCCTCCAGGCAGTAGTGGCAATGCAAACCTAGCAGGAGTGAGTGCCCCAGTGCCCAGAAATTCCTTAGAGTGTGGTCTGTTAAATGTTCCAATAAAAGACAACATCTTGCCTGGCTTCACCACGTCCCTATATAGGGTCCTTAGATCTTAAATATGTTTTAATTTGGTCCCATATTTGTCTCTCTGGGAGCTACACTTATGATGGGCAGTGGATGTTAACTGCTCTCTGTAAGGAGAGGCAAACTTCATCTTGGATAGGTCTAGTTTTACCCTCCATGAGTCAGTATCATCCGAGGACTGAGGAGGGGTGATGGGCACACGGTGGAAACTTTTCAAAACATCTCCCTTCCAACAAGTCTGTAAAAACGCTGAGCTGAAAGACTCAAAGCAACTCACTTGAGACTCATTTTCAGTGTGGTTAAAGTTCTGAAACCCAGACTGCAGAATCTCAGGAAGCAGCTGGGTTCCTAATTAAAACAAATCGTTAATAGATTTAGCAGGCCAAATTTATGCTTTTCAATTAAAACCACCATGGGGCTTGGTGTGTGCCTGTGTGTGTGTCTGCTGGGGCGTGCTGGAGATGGGTGTGAGTTAGAGGAGTCAGGGGTGTGATGTGTGAGGGGTTGGGTCCAGCCTCTTGTCCACAACACGTTAATGGATTCAGAGCATCTCTCCAACCAGAGCAGAACAACTCCAGAGCAGGAGAGTCACGACAAACATGATGTCAAGGACAGTTTATGCTTTCCTTTCCTGACCACAGACTGTTCCTCCTTCTGCATGAAGACAGCCAGGCATTTTCCCCACAACATTTTTTTTTTCTATTATTTGAAAGCTACAAATGTTTTAGTCTGAGCTATTGTTTGGCTGGTGGTCACACAGCATGAATTAGTCCTTCAATTAGCCCAGCTTTTTTCTGTGTATTGTTGATTTTCACACTTCAGACCAGAGCATCCATTTGCTTCCCTAGAATGGCTCTTTTTGCAGGCATTTCAGTAAAACTAGAGTAAAAGCAATTTTGTTGTTGTTGTTATTTAAATTATTTTTATAGTATGACAATAATTCTCATTACACCAAATTTGATGAAATTATTTTTATTTCCATCTTTTTTCTACTGAGACAAAGATTGCATCTGTATGTTTTTGTTGCAAGAAAGAAAGAAAAAAGCCATGTGTTGCCTCAAAGCATTAAGCTGCCGAAAAGTTCTTTTGTTGCTACCAAAATGAGGCTAGCAGCTCATATATCTGCTTTTGAACAAGAATAAGCTAAAAACTGCTCTCATTTTGTAAAAGCTAATTTCTCTTTTCAAGTTAAATGGAGGACTACATCTATAGATAATTCCTGCTCCCCCCCTCCAAAAGAATTTCAAATTTTATGTTTTCAAAGTGTTGATGAGAAAATAAACTTTTTCCTGCAGTAAAATGTGAGGCAATTTTAAAATTTTTTAAAAAATACAAAAAGGACAGGAGACCACATATCTCCCAGAGCCTGTCCTCAGCTGATCACGGGACTCTCAGTGTGCCTGACCCCTGCATGGTGTTCAAATGAAAATAGAAGCTCCAGTCCCACCTCCAGTCCTCTGACTCTATGGATATTTATTCATTTGTGCTATAAATGGGGAAGTTGGGGTTATGGGTTCACTGTAGCAGATTCCAATGCAAAATTGGGCCCCTCTCTATATACAAACATTTGTAACAGCAAAAGACTCTGTGGGCGCTATGGCTAAATGCAGGCTGGCTGCTCCATCTGCCTAAAGATTTGCTGCGACGCTCATATTTAGTGCACTGCCTTGCAAAGTGCTTTCAGAGACATCTCGGTGGCAAGCAGACAAAATTCTCTCCTGTATTGTATTATAATGTGCAGAGCTGACCTGATTTATCCTCGCTCCCAAGAGCAACATGGGGAAACGTGCAGTGTTTTTGTAAATTTTGGGAAAAATGCAGCAGTCCCAGAGATGTGTTTGGGGTTGTGGTGCTGGCAGCCAGAGGGGAGGTGGAAAGGGGAAAAAGCTGGGTAGGTTCCATGGTGCTGCATTAAAACCCTGGAAAGCTCATTTAGTCAGAGATTAAGCTCTGGAGCTAAATCTGAAAGTGAGAAAGGAGAGGAAAAGCTATTGAAAACTGAGATTCTACTGCTGACTATGGAGGCCACATGACCCTGACACATAACTTTTACTGAGTTGACTATATCTCACTTCCTTTAAGTGCCTGTCCCTCCTGCTCACTCTCAAGGACTTGGCCAATCTCCTTTTGTAAATAGAACAATGCTTTATATTTCTCTATTACTCTGGAGTGACTATATCAATAATGCAGGAAAGGCATCTGTCCAGCACAATGAGATTATTTTTCTGATTTCGGTTGACAGTTATGGTAATAGTTTGGCAAACAATCTACTCCACCATCAATGACCACAGATTACAGCTGTTTTTAAAAATCTCAGCCGCTCCTGGAAACTTAGAAGATTGATTACTTGGACAGAAAGAGACAGAAAGATGTGTCAAAAGCTTTTATGGCTGAAACTTTTAACTCTGTCTTGCTCCCATTTTTTTTCTCCCCTTCCTGATTCTGAAAGTCGATGTGCAGCCTTATGAGTGCAGTGAGTAAACAATTCCCTGTGCTGCAAGGGGAATGGAGGAGCTGCTCAGCACCAAAGCCTGTGGAAAGCAGGATGGGAGGTGGGAAGGTGGCTGTGTGTCCCTCCAGAGCTGTGGAGGACAGCCAGGGCTGCTTGCCTTGTCCTGTCCTTGTCCTGTGGACTGTGCTGCATCCCCTGTGCATGTTGTCCCTGTGTTTGGGAGGCAGGATCTGGATCAGGATGGTTCGTGCTTATGGGAATCTCATGGAAGGAGATGTAAGCAGTGCCTAAGTCTTGTCCTTAACACTTGAATTTGTTCCCCTTCATGATTTTATTGTCCTCTCATTGAGCAGCTAGAGGATTTGACTGGGAGGCACCTGCAGGTTTACAGGAAAATCCCTGAAGAAAAAGCAGTTTCCTTTCGTTGTACATGTTATTTATCTCACATGAATCAAAAATGGGATCTTACAATCAAATGCACACTTTGCAGAGCTTAACACTACATTAAAGGACTCAGGACTACCAATAGCCAGAGTGGAAAACACACTGTTGTGAATGCATGTGCCCTTTATGCAAGGAACAGAAATAAAACCATGAGATCTGTGTGCCTCTCTAGCACTGGGATTTCAGATAGCAAATGTTCACAGTGAACTGCTCAGGGACAAATTTGCAGAACAAGAATTATCCTCAGAAATTATTCAGCAGATATTTTCAATTTGAGTAACAACGGAAGAGAGAAAATCAGAGGCTGCTTGTGGACAGGGCCATGAACAGATAAAAAAAAAAAAAGGCAGTCAATTCATCAAATAAATTATTCCCTATGAATTATTCACGCAGGTCTAACTTAACTGTTATTCCTACTTTCCCAGCCTCACTACAGGGGTTGACAATAATACAGCTTTGTCAGTTTCTGGACTTTGATATTAGCAGAAATAAAATCTCAGAGTGCAGTTAGGTCTGCCAGAGTCAGTCAGGAGGTGAATTTGGTCCTACAAGTTGATTTTTCTCATTGGCCATGACTTTGGTATGCTATCAGCCATCATGAGCACAGAAGATGCAGTTAAGAAAGTTAGTCAGAAAAAGCTGAAAATTACAGAAATCTCCTGATATTTCTTTTCCTTCTAAGTTAAATAGCAAAACCACTCCCAAGCAGTAGTGAATATGGATTAAGAATCTGGCTGCTCAAATTCTCAAAACTAATGTGGGTTCATCTGTCTTATGAACTCTTCACCCAAGCCCCAATTAGTATTATATTAACCTCTTAAAATATGGGATTGCTGTGATTTTACAACACTCCAAAATTGTCTATTAGCTACCCCATTTCCTGACTCTGCCAGATGAGAATGCCTGCAGTACGTCACCTGAAGGGATTACTGAATTAATTCGGAGAGCTGCTGTGGGTGCCCAGGATGTCGACCATGCACAGGGGGCTTGGAGGACTTCTATTACACACACTCAGAGATTTTCACTACGAGTGCATGTAAACATGATCTGGGAACTTGTGCACCCAAACACTCAAAAAGAAACTAAACCTTGACGTGTTGCTGGAATTGATAAAAATTAGGTGCTTAAATCCCAAGAAGAAATAGGGCCACAGTCTCCTAAATAGCCTTGGATTAAGTCCCAGGCAAATGAGATTATTATTCTGGATGGTGTGAGCACCATATTGCACCATCATGTATTCTGGGCATAATGCAGTTTACAAGCAAGGAATAAGTTATCTTCACTTTTAGAGCTCCAGATCACACAGAGGATTTTTCTGGTGGGCTTGGGGGAAAATTTCTTTTTTGTTGTTTGTAGGTCTATACAATCTTTTCCTACTGAAAGTTACTCTTGACATTGCTGTAAAAAGCCCTCTGGTTAACTAGGCATACTTTTCAGAACCTGACTTCAACTAGCTTTTGAAAATGCAAGTGAAGCTCTCAAGCCAGCAAAGCATTTTGAAGGTTTTAGCTGAGGTGCCTGTTATATAATTCTATGGCACCACGTAAAACCTACTGCTATTTGTGGAGTCGTGGCATTGCTTCCACTGAATCCTTGCTAAATCAATCCAAAGTGCCATTTCCCATCTCCTTTCCCAATCATGGCTCATTAAGCATCATGCAGAATGTAATCTATTAGCAGCGATCTCCTTGGCCGGTGAGAAAATCAGTTATGAGTCACTAACTTTTATAAAACAGAAAAAAAAAAAATAAAAACAACATTATAAGGCCTGCCACTATTAAAGAGATTGAATGCAGGAGGTGTGTATTTATGCCATTGAGCCAACTTAAATGTTCATAAAGACGATGAAACTTCAGTATCCTGAGTCGTTGATTTCGAGCTTCAGGTCAGAGACAGATGACTTCATGCTGAGATTTATTACTAAGAGGCAAAGCTTTGGAGTTTGTGTCAAGGTGGGCTCATCCATCACTGGAAGAATTCTGCCATAATATTCTGCTGTCAGATCCCATCTCCCCTTGATCAATCTATCAGTCGGCCTGCTTAGGAAATTGTACATAAACCCAATATAATCTGATTAGACATCCAAAAACAGCGTTGCTGGTTAATCATGCAGGTAAATTGTAGTGTGCTAAATGTGACTCCTTTCCCAAGGCATGCACGTTGTGATGGGGGAATGTCCCCAGCCTGGCTAATGAATTTCTCATTCCCCTGTGCCTGGGAAATCGGTGTTAGAGGTGTGTTCCTGTTAAAAATTCAAATGCTCTGGAAATCATCCACTCTCTGTGTGTGTGTGTGTGTGTGTGTGTGTGTGTGACTGGAGTTTGTACTTGTAAAGCCTGGCTGTTAATTTTAAGGTGTTTTGAGGTGAAAATATTGTTTATCAGCAGGTATAGGTGATGCATTGTTTCCAGTGAATACAGTAATTTTATCAACATCTACCAGTATGTGGTTGTGAACTTTGTGATATAAATACCCGAACTCTGATCTAGGAAGGTGGAATGGTTGATTTAACAGGATCCTTCTGCTTTCTGTGAGTGCTTAAAATCCACACAAGCAGGGACAATCCTGTCCACTCAACCAATGAATCATTCCATGAGAACTCATGAGTTGCTACAACTCTGAGATGAGGATACAGGTGGGTGTTGTCCACCAGAACTGTAGGAAACATTTCCTTCTGATCTTAGTCATGTCACCTCCCACTTCACTTCCAAGGAAAGCCTCAGATCATGCAGTCCAGACCAGATCCTTGGCCCCATGATGTCAATTTCAATATTGGGTCCTGTCAGGGCATAGCTTAGACTTGGGACTACTGGGTTGCAGTCCTGAGTTCCCACAGCTGAGCTTCAGTATGGCTGAGACATTAAAAGAGGTGAATTTTCCAAAATGAGGCAGACCAGTGAGCTGTGCTGGCAATGTAATTCCATTACTTCCAAAGAACTTGAGTCTGTTACAGCCAGTTATGAGGAACAGAGCTGTGCCTTAAAGAAAAATAGCTGTGGTGTTTTTGTGGTTGTTACTAATTATTATTGATAATAATATTAATAATAATGATAATTATTATTTATTTATTTGTTATTAGTCCGATGTGAGAACATTAAAGAACTGGACTAGAGGAGTTAGGTAGCAAACACATCTCCGAAGTGAAAGAATATTAGTTTTCCTGGGGTGTAAAATAAATCTGCTCACGGTTGAAAAAGTGGCTGCCAGTGATTCCCAAATAAATCGATGTGAAATGGAATTAGGAAACACTTCACCCTCTGGTGCTTTGCCCGTACAGGGTGTCCTCTGTGGCAAACACAATCCTGAAAATTTCCATTAATTAAGGGTTCCAGTCCAAAGAAATACCCAAAGAGATGGAGACTGAGGGAAAGGTGAGACTTGAAGAGCTACTGAAAGGGACTAGAAGCTCACCCCAAGATCTTTTCCTTCAAATGTCTCTGACTCACCTGTTTGGATAAGGAAAACTATGCAGATTGTCTAGACATGCAGAGGCTGTTGGCCGCATCCTTTATCTGAGTTTCTCTCTGAAAGGTGGCACAGACTCAGGACATGGGCAGTGCCATGATGAGAGAGGACATTTCTCAGCCCTCCCTTCTATTCTCAGTCTGAATTCAAGATATTTGGAAGAGCTCATCAAAAAATTCCAGGGGAATTATTCAGACATGAGTTAAGAGAAAGCCTGTGCAGGTACAGATGATGAAGGAAGAAGAGGTGGAGCCCCAAAGAATGTAAAAATTTCCATCCTACTACACACAGAATGTCTCAATCCAAGCAACAAAAGAGCCTGAGCAGCCCCAATATTTATAATATCCTGAAGCCTGTAAAACACTGAGTTGTTTGAAAATCCAGCAGGAAGGTGCACTGAAGCTTAGCATCTATGTTTCAAAATAGAGGAGGAAAGGCACAGAGAGCCAGGGACATTTTCCCTGGAGCCCAGCTCTGAAATGCCAGGCTTTAATGATTTTGAAAGAAACACATTTCAGCACTACCGTGGCACAAAGCACAGTGGAGATGCAGTCAGGTCCTTCTCCTAAATACCTGAGGGGAATTTTGTAACTGCTCCAAACCCACTCAAGTGCCTCCCAAGGGCAAAGTGTTAGCAGTGTGGTGGCCTTGTTGGGGTCGGGTGATGCTGTGTTTTACACCACCAAAATTGTACTAAAGCAGCTACAGGGGGGATTAACCACAGGTATTTGACAGCTGCTGTTAGGCTGAACTTTGCGTTGGAAATGAATACCAAGTCAAGCAGTATTGTTACATGAAACCACTACCTCAGACCTGGGTTACTGACCTGACAGGCCCTCCTTTGTTAGAGATTAAATTATTTGGATTTTTTTTTTAATGGCTTCATTAAAGTAGGGTGTTGTGGTTGCTGTTTCAACTGCCTTGCTAATTTTTTATTCCCTCCAGGGTATTATTTTGAAAACTTCCCAGTATGGCTTTAGCCAAAATAAGTACAGTCCATGGTAAGCATTGCCTGGGCATGTGATCAATTAATTTTTTAATTATTTATTTTTTACTGTAGCAGATGTTTATCTGTCTCTGAACTGCTTAAAATAGCACAAGACCAGGCAGTCTTATGATCAAATGAATGTTATAAAAGTGCTTCGACTTCAAGCACACTTGCAGTGGCTGGACAGACCATTCTTTAAAGGAATTTTGATTTCTTCCACTAGTGTCCATGTCTTTTCAAGTACACTGATTTATTGTCAAACCAGCACCCCACCCTTGCTAGCATCAGGAAAGTACATGAAAGTTACATTCCAGTAGAAAGTCTAGGTAGCTCCATGACGTGGCTTGCTTGAAAGAATTCATATATATCTTTCCTCTCCCCACTACTCACTTCTGGCTATTTGTTTCGAGGTTTCTCAAGAGACCAGTTGCCTGGAAAATATGATGGATGAACAAATAAGCTGGGGGTTGAATTTTTTTATTTGGGGATTTTTTTTTCTTTTAGCTTTTTTGTTTTCTAAGACTTTCTACCTTCTGCAGATGCTTTTCAAACATGGGAAAAGCATTCATTTTCCTCAGCATTTAACCCTCAGAGATTAATTCCCAGTGAGGGAATGGCAAAAGCCAATGGACTGTGTGGTACATACATGGTTTGGATCTGTACCATCTTGCTGTGCTGAACTTTTCTTGTCCCATTATTATGGTGTAATGCAAATAACTCTGAATATCCCCATGGCGACTGTGACCAGGCTCAGGCACATCACTCACAATCCATTACCTTGAGGAGTGCTTGAGGAGGTGCTTGAGGAGACTCAGCTCTAGATTTTTCAGAATGTGTTTCCAACATTGAGTTCTACTGTTTTCTCAAAAGTAATTCTTAAAAAACCTACAAAATCATATACTTCCTCATAAATTTGTCAGGGGGGTATAGAAAAAAGGGGCTGCTGCTGTTCCCTTTCTCAAAGAAAACAAAAATTATATGTGAAAATTATATGTGGGGAAATCCTGTCTGGTATTGTCCAACTAAATACACTGCAAAGATCAGTAGACACTACATTTTCATTGCTCCTGACTTTAGGGCACAATAGTACAGAATTAACTATGGATAACTAACTTCAGGTCACATTTAGTAGCAGAAGGTGAAAGGACCTTTTGCTTTCTAATTAAAATCAGTCACTGGATAATATTAAATTTAATCCAAGAGTCTTGCCCAAGATCACAAAGGCAGCAGGAGTACATCACAGCAAGAATTGGCTCTCATTGCTTGGCCCCAGCCACTTCCCCTTCCTTCTCTTTTGTACTTGGATTACTCCTGTCTGTGCAAGTGAATATCTGGCATGGGTGTTTGTACATATCTGGACATCACCAAGCCAGTTGGGTTTTGCATTAAAAGAAAAGCAAACAAAGAGAACAGTTAACCTTCCCCCTCCCTCACACCCCCAATGCATGCTCTTCACTGACCACGGCATGCTGAATTAATTTGTTTTTATTAACCAAACTCTGGATTGGTGGGACAGAAGAAGGGGAAGAGGCAGTTATCAATAGATAATCATGCTGCTGTGGGTTAGAGGCACTTAGCTATCTATTGTACCTTTGCTGTCCCAAGGGTCTGATTATAACCTTTGGCTACGCTTTAGATGATGTTAAAAACATACTAAAGCAACTGATATCCCTTCCAACCCCAAAACACACGCTAAAAAGGGAGATTAATCTCCTCTGGCAGCTGATCACCTACCTGGTGGTGAGCCACTTTCATTAGAAGAGGAAGGGCAGGGCTATGTTATATATACTTGCTGCTAACTCTACAAGTATGGGAGACATGTGACTTCCCTGGCTCTGTGCTGGCCCTTGCAGCCTTGCTCCTGGATAATTTTGCCTGTTTATTGAAAAATGCTTAGAGGTAGGAGAGAGAGAGAAGCACATCAGGCAAATATTATATGGGATAGCTAAAAACCAAAATGTCCTGGCCCTCTACCAGATTCCACTACAGTCATAAAAATCCATTTTGTGGACATGTTCACATGAGTGTGGTGAAAGGCCTTTGTCAGTGCAATACATGCAGAAGAGAGATGCAGAACAATCTGATGTTTTCCCCACACACAGGGTAGTCAGGAACTCCTTGATCTCATCTCCGTTTCAACTCCTTCTGCGGCCTTTAGAAGGTCACTTCACTATTTTTTCTCCATCTGGAAAATGGGAATAAAAATAAATCACATGCTTATCTAACTATCTCCTGGGGTTGGTGTGAAGTTGTTCATAAAACACTTTAAACATTGAGCACGCTCTGTAGGGCTTGCCTTTATTATGAACTTTGTAAGTGTGTCCCAGATGAACCACTGCTGATGGGAGGATATTACTCCCACAAATTTTTCTGCCTGTAAAATCTGGCAATACAAGGGGACAAGAAGGCAAATGTTGAAAATACATGGGGAAAAACAGTAATTATGGATAAGTTCAGAATAATTCCAAATTATTTAGTTAGCAGGTCTGCCTGGTTCACTGCAGTCAGCTTCCTTTCATGCTCTCAAAACATATCAGGAACCCCAGAATCTTATCTATCTCCTTCACCTGCATATTCCCATTGCCAGAGGCTGTACTGGTACATTTCCATGGCCATCCTAGAGCCCTGTTATTTTTCCTACAAGACAAGATGCAGAAGATACTCCACGTCCTCCAGTAATGGTTGCCTTCTGCACCAGACAGCTGTTCCTCCAGGCATTTCCAAGTGTCAAAGTGGCAACAAAGCCACAAATGCCATGTTCTGAACACAGCTGTTCCAGTTGTGCAGTTGTGCTCCTCTTCCACCCCTTGTCAGTTACTGCCTCAACACATTTGACACTGACACAAAAAGTGTCACCTTGTGTTGACGATGTGAAGCCTACACTCACTGAGGCCAAGTAGTTCTCATATTTGTTTATCCTATGAGAAGTGCTTGACCATAAAAATTTGAGCATTGGCTTCCTTTATTCATTTTCTTCTCTGTATTTCATATCTTCAGATACTGAAATTTAACTTTTTCTCCCTTTTAATTCAAGAATAGGACTTGGGTCCAAGGATATTACGCCCCGAAGGAAATAATCAATAACAGCCTTTAGTTTTCTTCATTTATCCTCTTTTCTTTTTCACCTATCCACCCCCCTTTTCTCTTTCACTGGAGAGAACCAAACCTTTTAATACCCAGAATCCTTCTGACCCATCACTAATTGTTCCTATTTTTTAGGAGAGCTTGGCAGGTCTGGTGACATTATAGAAAAAGTCCTCCCTAAAGAGCACTGCCAATTTCAGCTTTAATTCCATCAGTAAACAACTTTGACTGTGTTGGGAAAATTCCATTAATCATTCATGTTCTGTGAAGAATGATACACAAAGGAGCTGTCAAAATCAAGCAGCTACTCTCCATTTGTTTGGTAATTAAGAAACTCCAGGCCATTCTGATGGTGCAGGGACACAAATTCCAAGCCCAGCTAGAACCACTTCAAATGAAACGATACAGAATCACCTGCACTTAAATGCTAGAGGCCAGACTTTAAAGCCCTTTTCCCACTTCTGTGGTCTCAGTAGGTGAGAGACCTACTATTTAAGCTCACTTGCACATCTAAATGCCCTATCAGGTTTTTTTTTGATGTCTAAATGGTGTCAGCTGCCCTTGCAATTATTTGTGGGAATGCACAATAATGCACCAGGACCTGAGCAAAGAATATCATAAAAACACGGAATGAAAGAGGAAAAAATATGTAGGTGGGTAAAACTTCAGGTTGTGGGATTTGTTCCTGATATTTTAGTTTAGTCAGTGCAGTTTTCCTAGGACCTATCCCTCCCCTCTCCCCTGTCAGTTTGTCCTTTCCTACCACTGACATCTGATCCTTGGAAGCCCTACTGATCTCAGTGCATTTCTTCTGGAGTGATTCACTATGGAAAACGGGGTAGAATCATAGGATATCCTGAGTTGGAAGGACCATCAAAGTCCGACTCCTGCCCCCATGAATCACACCATGTGCCTGAGAGCATTGTCCAAGCACTCAGAGAGCTCTGGCAAGCCCTTTCTGGTAGGAGAATCTACCTCTCAGTCATTAAATGCAGCTGGCTTTTGAAAAAATAAAGATGACTTCTTATACAATGATTCTAAACTTTGGTGTGAAGCCCTTTGTTCCACTTTCAACTGAGGTGGGAGTTAACACATTAAAGATATTTCATGGTTATGTCAGACTGGTCTGGGTAAGTATTCAAAATTAATCTTCACCTTCTTTGAACTGAGAGGCTTTGGAAAACAAGGCAGATTTTGCCAGGATACTCCATAAGAGAGCTGCAATGCTCCTTGGAGGATTGCTGGTGAGGGTCCAACCTATGTTCACATTAGAACCTGCACTTAGTTTATCTTAGTTTATACTGGTTCTATTCTAGAAAAAAAAACAAAAAACTATGCTTAGCATGGTCTTTTCCAATCTTAATGATTCCATGATTCTGTAATGAAGAATGGCAGGATGGAGAGTTAATTGTGTAGGGCAACAGAGTATAATTCCACATACAGATTTGCTCCTACAGTGCTTCCAGGTAGGCTAAAATGGCAAACATGGGTTGTTGAATTAGGTAATGATGTTCAGAAAGAAATGGGCTGAATAATGATCAATTGACTGATTTAATCACTGCCCTTCTCTTCTTACTAGAGGTTTACAAATACAAACCTTTTCAAATTTCACACTATAAGGAATTAGTTCTGGGGATCTTTTATTTAAGCCAAGAAATATTTGATTTTCCACACAATAATTATATATGATATTTTATGAATCAGTTGTAATATATTTTTTATTATACAAGTAGCCTATCTAGCACAGATATAAAAGCACTCTGTGCTACCTAGTGTGTCCATCTGCTATCTAGATTCCTCCCTAGAAACTCCAAATCAGCCAATTAAATGCTGTGAAACCCATTCACTTTTAACTGATGGTACAAGCTCAACTGAGGCCCTTCAGAAGAATCTGTGCCTCTGGGGTTAGTAGTACTTCATGCTGCTGCCTGGAGCTGAGGGCGATGTATTATTTATGAGATTATTATTAGATCAGCAATGATGATCAGTAATTCACTGGTGGTGCTTGATTCTGGGCAGATGTTCTGGAATCAAAGTTGTTTGGAGAGATCTGCACAGTGGCCTGGTTTTTATGCTGAGGTCAGGTTGCCTTGCAGTCATTCCAGGCAGCCTCACTGGGCTGATCCTGTGGCTGTGATGCGAATCACCTCGGAACAGCCTCAGCAATCACTTTCCTCTCCAGCTGCTCTCCCATTCCAAAGATACTCCTAAATGTCACCTGGACAGTTCCCAGACAAGAGGAAATTGTCTTCTCAGGTGGGATTGGACACTAGCAAAAGAATGTAATCCGTTTTTTAACAAAGTTAATAATCCCACTCATTTGTTCAGAACACAATGCCAGAAACACGTTCACTTTTTGACATTTAAATGCGACCTTTCCTTAAAACCACAATGTACTCTCTCCCTTACATGATGCTGGTTCTGACATTCTTAACCTGTTTATACAGGACCAGTGCAGCTGAAGAGAATCCAATGATGTAACAAATCACATTTAAAGAGGTTTTAATCTTTTTTTTCTCCGAAATCTGGGTCTTGCCTCTGTTCTCTGAGGTCCTCGTAAACACTTCCTTGGCTCTGTCAATCAGGACTGTAAAACTAACAATTTGGAACAATGCATGGTTATTCAGGCTCATCAACTAACTGGGCATTTCTTCTTCTTTGTTCTAATATTGATCTCCTGGAAAATCATTCTGAAACCATAAGTTGCATTTCTGGAGTGGAAAAAGAGAAGTAGCTATTTAGTTCTTAATCTAAATTAAGAAAATCAATCAATCAGCATGTGCTTCCATTAATGGGCCATATTTATTTAGGATTAATTAGGGTGGTGTTTCCAATTATCCATCATGCCTATAAACAAGTTAAAATGCATGTATCCTACCTGCTGCCAGGGAACAGTTACCATGTGCCAGCTGAGCTGCAGTGATTTCCTGCAAGCGCATTCCCATGCCTGGGACAAATGTAAAATTATGCACATCACTTTGCCCTCTCCCATGGCAGGCTGAGCCTTACCCTGTAAACTGGCCTTTCCTTTCAGATACAAGCATGCCCAGGAATGGTTGCTGCAGCTTAGTTGACTCATGCTAACTTGTTGAACTGTTGTGATTTGATCACCTCTTCCGTTTCTTCTTTAATGAAAGTGAGATTTTTTTTTCAAGCTCTTCATTCTCTGAAGCTGTTCCTCAGGATAAAAAAACCATCCATCATCAAACTACTGACACAACTACAAGAGTGGGCAAAACTGCTCTTCTGCATATTCTTGTAGCTTATGGAAGGCATTTAATAAATTCCTTGATATCAGACAGTTTTAATCTACATGGCTGGTAATTGAGATCGCTACTTGGCATACATTCATCCTGCATCTCATCTCTCCCTCCTATGTATATCACATCATATCTTAATTAGAAAAGTGAGTAGGTCTGCCTTGGAATACACTAAGAACATGCCTCTTGAGGAAAAAAAGCAAAGGTCTGTTTCATATTCCATTTCTTTTGACTACAGAAGAGGGATCAGAAGTTACAGCATGTACCACATAGCCATGAATTTTTCTACCTGATGACAGTGGGTGTCCTTTCAAGAAAGCATGATCAGCATTTTAGTACCTAACTGGCAACTTGTTGAAAAGACTGAGGAGCTGAGGTTTTGCTGTACACCAGCAAGTCTGGAACTGCATTTGGAGGATGAGTCAGTCAAGCTGTCCAACATGGAGAATCAGATGAAATCAGGTGTGGGTTCACAGCCTGAGTCCTAAGCCCTGGGAAATTACAGGCCCAGAAGGGCATCTCAGAATAGCAACATGGCAGAAATAATAAATTCCACAACAAAAATAAAAATTCTTCCAGCTAATAGGTCTCCTCAAGACAAATCCCAAATCTTCTGACCATGGCCCTAGAGAAAAGGAGTGGCCTTGATTAAAAAAGTGCTACTCATCCACAGATTTAGAACCTGCTTTTCAGAAACCATATTAAGCAGTCTTTTATTTACTAATCCTAAAGACAAAATGGTTACAGCTGATCAGACTCTGTATACCCAAATACAGGAATAATATGGGACCTTGGCAGCCAAAATTTCAATGAGAATAAAAATGAAGGAAAGAATTGGTCAGACTGAGGAAGATTTGGTGGACCTTGTCCTCAAAGGGCAGCTGCCACCTTGAGTAGCCATCCTCAAGGAGGGTAGTCTGGGAGGAGATCCCTGTCTAGCTCTGGCACCTAGGGGTTGCCTCCTCTGTCCTGGCTCATGGTACCAGGAGTTGGATGGTCTCAGCACAGCCAAGGGATTCCCAGGGACTGCCTGCTTGTTTCTGCAGAGGGCAAACATAAGGATTTCTGCAGCACCTCAGTTCTATTTGGATGGCTTACAATACTGTAAATAGCCTGGTACTGGCATTGCTCACAGCACTGGATTTCACTTAATGAATGCAAAACCAGTTCCTTAAATTGCATAGTTCTGGTAGGTAGAATAATCCCAGTCAAAGAACTCCTCCTCTGGTCTCTCTTCCACCACTCCTGTCTTTCCTTAGGCATGCAGGAAAGCCTGTGATTTTTTTTTTTTTAATTTTATTTTTAATTTTTTTTAATGCCCTGTTTTCAGTAGGGCACCTTAAAGGTCAAGTAAGACATTTGATATATTTTAACACAGGCAGCTTTGGAGATGAACAGATTTGACATATTTAAATAAAACATCCTAATAGTATGTTCTGGCCTTGAAGGCCTCAGGCAGCATACATTGTATTTGTTAGACACTATGGCTTAATTACTCTCATAAATGAATTATACCCATTTCAATTTAAAACCATAAGTGTTGCATTTGAACTAGGGTCAAATTAAACTTTCTGTCAATTATGCAGATTACTTAAGCAATTATGTAAATTGTTAATAAATTCTTAAATGGAGGGAAATTTTTTTTCCTGCAAAAATATATATTTTATGCATTACCAAGCTTAAATATTTTCAGTGGATAAAAGTATGGGAGAAAAAAAAAAAAAGAGTGTGGGTTTAAATAGCTCTCTTGGGGTTTGCTGCACTATCTCCATCTCAGACACTGGTGATTTAGGGTCACCTGCTCTCCAGCTGGATCAGAAGGGGGCCACTGAGTTAACACCAGGTGATGGTTCTCCTTCTTTCATGGCATGAAAAGTGCCACTAGGCTTAAGGCAGGAAGCTGTGGTGGTGACAGCCAGCACTGTCACAGGCTGTTACACCTTCTTAGAGGTCAGAGTAAGATCCCCCTCCATCCCATAATTTGTAAAGCATTTCCATAGATAAAAAGCTTTTGGAAGCAGAGACTGTGTTTTGCTTCCATTTCCTTTATTGTTTAGGATCTGTCTCCTTCAGTGAGGAAGGAGCAAGAGCTCTGCTATTGGTTTAAGTATGTACTGGTTATAGCCAAGAACAATGAAAATATAATCCAAGTAAAAGGGTTTCTGTCCCTGGGTTTGTATTTTCTTCTCTCCTCTTCTGCAGCCACTGAAAGCAAAATCCTAATCTTGCTTCCATGAGGAAGAGAATGGTATTACACAGTTACAATCATGGAAAAATCCCTCAGAATTCAGGCCACTGCCTGCTGGATGTGTTTCGATGTAATTACCTGGAATTTATTTCAGTGCAAGAGTGTTTGGAATTTTCAGGGTTCCATTTTAGTCCTGTCATTAGGAGGTTCAACTCTCCCAAGACCTGCCAGTCCCCTCACATCCACCAGTTTAATGCTAGTGTAACTCGATTGACTTAATTAGAATTACGCCCTGCAATGAGAAGAGAATCAGGTCCATTAACTTTGGTGGGAACTTTCATTAGGACTCAGTTCAGTCTCCAGGGGCTTCTAAATGAATTAAACTACATCCATTTTGTGCCCCCACAGAATCCCAGAAAGGTGCAAGTTCCATTTCTGTGTCACCTCCGCCCATTTGCACTGACTTGCATGTTGCTGTTATTGAATCCTGCTGATTTGTGTTCCTCCCAGGCCAATTTTTGCTTGTCAAAAAACCACAGAGGTTTCCAAGTCTCTACAAAGACATGTCCATGATTTATCTCAGCCTGGCACTCGACTCACAGCTTAGTCCTGTTTCTACAGTGATGCAAGTTGTTCCAGGGCCGGGCGGGGTGAGGACTGGAAATCCCACCAGGAAAAACAGGAAAGCAGACTAGTGGTTGGGTCTAGGAGTTCAGGAGCTTTTGCATCTCAGCTTTGGCAAGGGCGGTGTTCAAACCCAGAACTTGGGCGTTCCCAACTTGGCCCGTGACTAATTGAAATCCTAATAAAGAAAAGGCCTCTGCCCTCAATCCTCTGGGCCACTTACCTTGTGCAAATTAACATTTTAACATCAGTTATAAAATGTGCTACATCTCTGGGAGGTGGGTGGAGGGGGACATGAGGGAGGGGGAAGCATCTAATGTAATGAAATATGCATATCAAAGCTTAAAAAGAAATAGGGAAATTCAATGAATGCTAAATTATGGATCTACAGAGGGTCATCTGTTAAAATCTACACGGTGGTATTTTTAAACTCCGGAGTATTAACCAAAGGCACGGGGGCAAACATACCTGGCAACCCTTTACTTTTTATTCTTTGCGACGCAGAGAAAATACTTTATAAAATACTAGATGAAAAGGCCCTTTCAAAGCTACTTTGCTTTTATGGTGTCTTTCTCTCGAGCTGTTCTGCATACTTAAAAGTCAGAGGCACCTTGAGTGGATTACATTTTTATTTTTTTTAAAGTGCATTATAGCTTTTTCGCAGCAGCCGACGTAACAGCCACCCGACCTGCGTTCCCAATGCCTTGTTGTCATCATGATAAGCATTTACTGTGATAGGAAGGCAAAGAGAATCAACCTTTTTAAACACACACAAAACCCTCGCTGCTTTGTTGAGGCAAGCGGCAGCCCCAGCTCGCAGGAATACACAGGGGCTGTAGACAGAAAGCTATTTAGAGCATTGAAAACAGGCTTATTACCCTGCTATTTTTTTGTGCACAGGATTTTTTTTTTTACCCTCTCTCTCTCTCTCTCTCTCTCTCTCTCCCTCTCTCTCCCTTTTTTTTTTTTTCCTGTGACATTAGAGAGTCCGAAGTGACATACATTTTTTATAGCTTCATAAAGTCGTCTCCTGACCGGGTCACCCTTCTCATAACTAGGGAGCAGAACGCTTGAAAAAAGCCATTCATCAACGTGAAAGGAGCCGCTGTCTACTGGCTCCAATATGCACACAGTCTGGCAAGATTCAGCTCAGTGCAAATGCTAAGTTACTCCTTTGCTAATGCCAAATGACCCGCTCACTTCTATTAGCACACAGAAGGGGACAAGAAGGGCATGGCTGCTGTCCGTGTCTGCATAAATGCCTCTCAAGACACAGGCCGGGAGCAACACTCCTTTGCTAAATGTACTGAACACGTTAAAAAAAAAATTAGTTTCATATTTATACTAATTAAATATTCAATTAAACAAAGATAAAATTATGGGAAGAAAATTTGTTCTTGCCTAATGGTCTATGTCCCATTTATTACTTTTCCACACATATACCATTAAAATCTCCGCAAAGGGATGCAGGATTGTTGCTCCTGGTTTATGTCTTCCCCTTGCTCCCCCACGGCTCTTTGTTCTGATCTGAGCCTGGAGGACTGGGGAGGTAAAACCAGGCAGAGGGACAAGCAGGCTTCCCTTTTTCCTGCGGGGAAGCTCCCCAGCGAAAGAGCTGTTCTGCAAAAAACAGACATTTGCAGAGGGTTTGCATACGGGAATACACCAGCACATGGGGAAATGGGAATGATTATCCTGGATAAGGCCTCTCTTTGCTATTAATGATGACCAAGACCAGATGCCTTCAAGGAACACCCTGGAGACCCTCTAGTGGGCAACTCTGGGATGACCTGCCAGAAGAAGAAGTTTCTTCCTGACCCTCAATAATTAGAGTTTAGATTTCTGCCAGGGAGCCCGAGGGTTTATCCCAACCCCTTGGAAGAAGTGTGCTGAAGATGTTCAAAATGAACAGTAGTTTTTTGTCATTATCAAAATAAATGTCAAATGGCTTTTTCAATCTTGCTTTGGACTCCAGAGAGGCTTTGTGGTAATGAATCTCATAGGTTAATAAGTCACTGGGTAAAAAAGCAACACCAAGGAAACTGTTTACTTTCTCAAATTTAAATGCACTTCATTGTTCTTGGGTTATAGGAAGAGCGATAAATCATTCCTTGATTTAACTTCTCTAAGCTGTTCATTATTTCGCCAAACTCTTTCACTCGTCTTCTCTCTGAGTCACCATCCCCCAGTGCTAAAGATTAAGGAAGAATTTCAATATTGCTTTTTATTTTTTTTTTTTTTGCATTTCTGTGAATTTCTGTTTCGTATAATTTTGCAGACATAGTGATGATAAACTGCTTATTCATACAGCATACTGGTACCACTACCTTACAGGTTCATTCCAAATGTTATTTTATTTTTTTCTGCTGTTTTCACAGCAGCTACACATTTAACCATGCCTTTATTCACCTTTCCCTAATACCCAAAACTTCTGTATTTTTTTTCTCCCTTCAAAGATTATAAATGCAAGGGAACACTGGAAACTACAGGTCTATGTAATCAGAGCTATGTGCTTATCAGGGATTCCCTTTTTTATTAAACATGAAGGCGTACAACAGCTGCAGATTTGGGGTTTGTTTTGGGTTTGATTTTTTTTTGTGGTTTTTGGGGTTTTTTTTGCTTTTGAAAGCAGAATGCTTTTGCAGGATGAATGTAATAAGGCTCTTTACCTAGAGAAACCTGAGTTCACCGTAACATTTCATTTGTACAAACAATATGCTGAGTATTTTTCTCATTATTAGACAGAACTAATTCTCTTCATCTTTCTCCTGGACAAGGCACTAAGTTTTAAAATAACGTTCATCAGAAAGTAGTTTTCTCAGAAGCAAACTGGGAGTGTTTCAGCAGCAAGTAGGTCCAGAGGAAAATTAAAGTGTATTGTTAGTGCTTCCTGAATAATTTTCTTTCCAGAACCCACCTCAGCAGATCTCAGATATTGAGTGGAGGAGGCAGGCTTGTCAGAAGAGACTCTAAAGCTTTTGTTTTGAGGCAATCAAGATGGTGTTTCTTATGGGCCTTTCAGGAGCTGTCAGTCAGAAGCAGCTTCCCAAACTGCATGGATGCACATAACACTGCAGTAAGACTACACTATGAAATTCAGAGATCCAATCAGGGGGAGGGGGGGAAAAATCAAGCTTTCATGATTCCAAGCTTTAGGTCAAAAGTTCCAATGGAAAATTTGGAAGGCCTTATTAACTCTTCTTCTTTTGTTGTTGTTGTTGTTCAGGAATCTTCTCCAATGAATAGTAGTTCTTTCTTCAAGAAGTCATTTTCCAGTTAGATACATGAAGGTCAAAGAAAGGCAAAAAATGTGGGGGAAGTTCATGTGTGGAGTCAGTGGCTTAAACACAAAATGCTGACCCCATTCCTTGATGCACACAGGCTGCTGCCCTGCTCTGAGCTGCCTGTGCAGGAAACAGAGTAACACACGAAGATATTTGGGTCTCCAGGCAGCCAGGCTGTAATTGCCAATTACAAAAGAAAACTGTGAGGCTGCACTATTGATTGAGTTTTTGGAAGGGAAACTAAAGTAAACATAGTGCATTCTGTAAGCATCATACCTGAATTGTGCCAAGTTAGATAAAAAAGGGCCAGAGGATTTTCTGCTATAGAAGGAGTTTGTCAAATGCTCCCCTTGACAACTGAAAGTCTTTCCCCCATAGATGGTGTCTCTAGAAGGGTTTCTTCTTTTCTGTGCCATTTGCTGTGAAGCAAGAACCTCATAACAACAAAAAGTTTTGATTAGTTTTGAAACAGAGATTCTCTTTAAAGTCCCAAATGGTTTCCAACTGTTTCAGATTCAAAGCAATTCCAAGTATACGTGGGATTTAAAGCTACAGAATTGGGCTACATGAACAGATGGAGTTTGAGCACCCCTCATTGCCCTTCTGCCATCATCCCAGTGAATGTGGTGTGACACTGAAACTCTGAAGATGGGAACTACCAGGCTTTAGCAAAGGTCAAATGTCTGCTTGGATCAGCTAGGTTAAAATTCACCTGCAGGCTGCCTGTCCTGTTCCGAGGCTTCTTCATCCTATCGTGCTTCCAGATGTCTCCCTGTTGTTTTCTGGGCATATTAAAAATCACACTAGAAATCAGCAGAGAGCAGAGGCTCTCAGTCCTTCAATCTGATCTTAAAATACAAACCATAAAGAAGAGTTATCTGTGAAGCAGAAGGGAGTTTGGGGTTTCTGGTTCAGTGCCAATGGACCCTTTGGAAGTTTCAAAAATTGTCTTCAAAAGCAACGAAAATGTAACTTCTTTTGCTAGTTATCATGTTTTCTTTGCTAGATTATTTTTTGAGTATATGTTTTCTTGTAAGATTTGCTAAACAGTCTAGTTACAGCCAGACTCATATTCACAATTTCCTTTGGTTTCACTGTGACTTACATATGAATTTGTGGGCAGAACTGGATGGCTGAGTAATTTATGGAGAAGGTCAATACTAGATTTGTGTGAATAATTGATTTTTCAGCTTGTTTGTGATTTTTTTTTGTAAATAGTCTGTTTAAAGTCCAGCTGAAAAAGAGCCTTTGTTAATGTCCTGAATGCCTCAGTGAGTTGAAGAAAAAAACAATCCACACTGAAATATTTTATTCTTGGGAAGTCTTAATTTTAATTAACTTAAAGTGTACTGAGAACAGAGTGATTCAAGTTGAAAAAGAAAATTAACAAAATGTTGCAGTTTTTCTTAGACTTCTTCAAAAGAAACAATTTGGTCAGTCTGACTTTTTCTTTTCTTTGCTCTTAAACCAAAAAGACATTTTGAAAGAAGCTTTTACAACCAAAATATTTGTCTAGCTGTAGCTGTTGCTGAAAATGACTGCCAAGTGTGAAGAAATGAGTATTGTCTTTTCTGTAATTTCTGTTATTCTTCAAGTCTTTGGTTTTGCATATCAGATCTTGAGCTTTCAATTTAAATGTCAAAATATATTGAAATTAAGAGTGACCTGAAAGAAAATATGGATTGGTTTCTGAGCAACCTTGTGTGCCCTACGACGGCTCTATTTGTTTTAACACAATTCTAGTTGTTCAAGTTTAGTTGAAACTCTGAAAACAAGCAAACAAAACTCCTTGCAAGTAGAAAAAGAAGTAGCATTATTTGGAAATAAACCCTTTTCTCCCAATCTGAGGTCTATTCTCTTCTCAGAAAAATATTCCCTTTGACTCCATGCTTCTGACCCTGAGATCCCACCTCAGACATGATATTGCCCCCTCCAGACTCTGAACAATTTTCCAGCCATGCTCTCCCAACAGCTCTCTCACGTCTTCCAATCACACAGCAATGCAACCTTCAATTCCTTGGAACAGCTTTGCCCCAATCTCTCGTTTCCATTTTTCTGCATCCTGCTCCTTCTCTCTCTTTCCCCAACACGCTGTCCTGTCTTTTGCCTCCCAATCACATCTTGCTGTTGGATCACTTCATGCTGCATCCCATTTGCATACTGAATACCAGCAGAGACAAGGTACCAATGTCGTGGGACATGACCCGCAACATTTAGATTGAGACGCACATTTTTGGATCACTCACCCAAATCCCAGTTGAGATGAAACACATCTGAGCCACAACTTTGGCAGATGGCTCACAGATCAGGTGTTTTCAAAATCCACCCCCCGCCAAAAGTGAGAAGTATTTGTGTATGCTTTGTAAACTCCAAAACTCCCCTGGTGACAAAGAGCCTGGTTCTCTCCTCGGGCATCCAGGCTGGGCTTAGTTTTCAGGGGATTTCCCAAAAATCATACCCTCTGTTTTCTGCCCTGAAATTTTCGGAAAGGATTTTACAGTGCCTGTTGGGGGAGTGCTTTTTGTGTTTTTCTACTTTCTTTTCTTTTTCCTATTTGATTTTTGGAGCTCACCTCAACCTCTTGCTCAGTCTCCTGTAGATAATTAGCTTGAATGCCATTTCCATCCGTTGTGCTAATGTGAAATCAGACAATGTCAGGAACTGGTAGAATGGGTTTTGAAATGAGTTTGCTTACTTTGTGGGTGTGCAGGGAGGATTTTTTTTTCCCCTGGACTTGGGGAGTCACTGGGGAGATTGCTTCAGATATCTTTTCACTTATTTTTATTAACCAGATTGCACAGAATTTACAAATGGCTGAGAGAAGGGAAAAACAACTCCACTAGCTCCCTTCACTCGAAACAAACATCCATGAGAAGGTTACAAAGGGTAGTTACGAATCATTTGGAAATTCTTGTTTTTCAACCATCTTTTAATAGTTGCTCATCCCCCTGGCAGCTGCTGCCTGCCCTCTTCCTGGTGGTGTCTGTATCAGGCAGAGATGTGTTAATCAGCTTTATGACGTTTGACCGTAGCAAGCCTCCTGCCTATACTCGGTCAATCAGTGTTTGGCCTGATGGTGCAGTTCTCCCCTTCCCTGTTCCACTGGTTGAGTTCATTGTTCCAATATCCTTGGTGGTGGAGTCAGCTGGGAAGGGATTCTGCACGAGGTCAGGGTGCCTCTGTTTCATCCTTCTCGTAAAGTCTGAATGAAGCTCAGCAGGATGACGCTTCTTTAAATAAAGTGTCTTGTTATTTTTCTTTTCTGATTTGCCTCCAGATTTCTGGGAACAAGGGGCTGAAGTCTTGCCCAGCATTTTAAGTCGGGAGGAACAGCCAGAGAATTACAGACTTACACAGGCATAAAACAAGTGGAAGTGAAACCAGAGTCTCCAGTCCTTTTATCCCAAGCACAGTGCCCTTTTGCCTTTGCTCTGTCTTCCACTGGAAAGAAAGATCCCTGCACCCACCACCACATTGCTTTCCTACCACCTCATTACTCTTCTCTGAATGCTTCTTGCTTTACCATTTCAATGGGGAATGGGTCCGAAATATTTACGACCACTCTCTTGTCTCCAGGGGAGGAGAGGAACCCTGGAAGGTGCTGGGTGAGTTCACCAGCTCTCCAATCCCTCCTATTTCCTGGGGAATGTGCTTTAATATCTTCTGGGCTGAACCCTGTCCTTGAGCTGTGATCCTGTGGTGACATGTGTGGGTCTCTGCCCTTGTGCTTGTTTGAAGTCCTGTACCAGAGCGTGTCAGTGCCCGTCCCCTGCCCGTATCAAGGCTCCAGACATTCAGAGAGTGTAAACCAATCTTCCCAGCGCGTGATGCGTGCACAGCAATTTGTTAAATTTCCACATATGACACCTCCTTCCCCCGGCAGCCCTCCCCACATTTCCTCTCAACGTAGTTGAACTTTAAAAGGCCCAGGAGAAAAACGAAATAAGACTTTAAATAATTTATTTTGGAGAAACAGTCAGTGAAGAGGAACAAATAATGTTTCACTAAAAGAAGCGGGACCTTTGACACTCCCCTTTTCGCTCGGGTACCTGAAGGCCTAGCCGGATTGCATTAGTGAAATTTTCATTTGATGGCATTTTAATATTCTGCCTTGATGACTTTTTAGCAACATTTACTTTCAGAGGTCTTGAGTGCTCCCTCGGAGGAAATGAAACATGTCAAAGCCCATTACAAAAATCAAAATTTAAATACCTCGGCCACGTTGGGGCTCACACACAATCCCATCAGCGCTTAAACTGCGGCTCACAACTACTCATTCACTTGCTCAGTTGGTAATGAGTACATTTGATGAAGCATTCTGGGGTCATGGAACATACGTTAGTGATCTAAACTTAACCCATTGATTGCTTATACACAGAGGGACCAGGGGAGGGGGTATTTTATTGAAATGTAATGTTAGAATAATTTCCGTCAGCGCTGAAATAACTTTTTTCTTTTCCTTTTTTTTTTTTTTTTTTTTTTTTTAATTTAACAATTACTTTGATGAACTGGAATGTTAATCAGCATGATGGGAGGGCTTTTTATTTAAGTTGGGGAGGAAGGAGCCAGGCTGGGAATATAGAGCAGTTAGCTCAGTTCTTCAGCCACTCAAAGGCAAGTAAAATGCTGGGACTTTCTTCCTATGAAACCTACATTTGAGCTTCACTGGAAATCTTCCTTGTTTTATCATCTACCTTCTTTTCTTACTAAAGTATTGATTGGCCTGGTAGAGGGAAATGGGGATGTTCAGCATGATATAGTAAAGCAGTAGCAAGAAAATGCTATATTCTAAATATCATAGCTAGAATTCAGCATTAAAATTTTCCATAAAGTATCTGCACTATATAAATCAATTTGTAGACACACTGCATTCGGTTCCAATGTGAAGGTTGCATTTTCTCTCAACCATTCCCCTTTTCTCCTTATTTTTCAAGATGTCCAGAACAAATTGGCTGAGAATTTACATCTTTCCATCCTTTCTCCTCTCCTTTCCCTCAAAAATGGGAGGCCTTTTTCAGCTGTATGCTAACCTCAACCATGAGATAACTGTGATTTCAATGCCCCAGTGTTTTGCTGTTATCATCTTTAGTGTGTGATCTATAATCAGCAGCTCAGCAGTAGTTCCAAAAGTCATTCCAGAATTTCCATCCCTAAAGAAGACTGGCTTCAAACTGCTCTTTGGCACCCTCGTACAATCAGCACAAGCTTTCCTGGTTTGTCCAGTAATTTGTGTCCTTTCTGTCAGATAGATCATCTCCATCTTCTTCCTTTCAATTCCAGTGGTAAAACCAGCATTTAGACAGCAAATAGGATTCAGAACCCAAAAGCTCATTAGGATCCAGAATAACCTTTAATGCAGGAAAGGTCATATATCATAAAATCATCACAAACAACTTTGCACCCATGAAAACCACTTTCTTCCAGCCCAACACTTGTGTTCCATAGTGAAAGCTCACATTTCAGCACTAAATTGGCTCCTGTACTCATTTTAGATTTGCCTCTTAGAGCAGTCCTAATAAGATGCAAAACTGATAATTTTGAGGTGTTCAGTTTTTGGCACTGGGGTTACAGGAGTAATGAAAAATGTCTTAACTGAATAATTTGTTGAAACAAGCTACAAATTCCTCCATGTTAAGGACAGCTTGAAATCTGGAGAATTTTGCAAATATACTGAGCAAAATTCAGGACCCAGGCTGAAGTTCACAAAGCAGAGTCACCTTTTGACCTGATTTCACATGTGAGTGATAAGATGCCAAACAGCCCTTGAAGATGAAGGAATGATCAAACTTTGGAAAACAGCTTGGATCTCACCTGAATATCAATGACTCTTTGAGCTGATGGGAGACTTTCTCCCTCACACACCATTAGATAGAGATTAGACTGGGCTGACAATTCCCAAAGGCAAAATACAATAAAAACATTGTACATGAGGAAGGTTGTAACCCTTCCTTTTGTTGATGAAAGAGTAGCATAACTCTAAGGATTCATAACATTAAACAGTTGTAGGTATTTTGAGGAGACCACTATTAAATTGAATCAGGCCCTACCACTATTTTGTTGTGGGTTTTTATTGCTAGGAGGAACACAGGATGCAGGAAGAATCTTGAGTGTAAAAGCTCTTTCTGGGATTATGAAGGACAAGTGTTCAGTGCAATTTATACGTGCTATAAATGTTGTCTAAAGTCCAGTTGTGGCCTCTTCCCAATTACTCTGCATTGCATTAACCAGAGAGGAGGAGGGAAAATGCTGATTGTTATAAACAAACTTTAGGAGTTCCCGCTATTCCATCTTGCAGTCTCTTTGGATATGACACAATTCATTTTGACCAATTTAGCTGTAAATTATGTTGAACTTCTTTTTTTTTTTTGACATCTTCAAGAAATATGCCTGCAATCAATTATTTTCAAGAAAGAATAGTTAGCAGGAGCCAGTTTTAACCACATATTATATTTAGATAATGTCAAATAGCAGTGCAGGCAATAAGCAAACTGGAGGAATTCTTCAGTGGATTTGTGTAATGAACATTTTTGACGTTCTATGAAGAGAAAAATGAGGCAAATTCTCAGAACTTATTACAGATTCTTCACTCATCTCTGTTGGTAACTGAGTAAAATCAATACAGTATGAATGAGGGATCCTGAAATCAGGTAAATGGGACAAATATAAGGAGGCTTCTGAAATTCTTATTCTTGGTGAGCAGCATCAGACTTTTTGCTTTTGCAGAATTTGTCAGTATATCCATTACAGAACCAGGGAGCAGAAATTGATCTGTGAGAGCTGTCCTCATCACACAGTAAGAATGCAAAGCAGAGGACCTCATGTGCACTCCAGACTTTGATGTCTTCACGCTCAAATCCATAGAAAACAGCAGCCAAGCTATTTGATTGTTGCGTGATAGATAGTCACTCTGAGACAACATCACCACTGAAAAGCAGCCTGGTTGCATTTGCCCTGGTTCTGCCAATCTGACTCAAGACCTGCTTATGAATTTGTTGACCCATTTCTCCCTCGTTCTGGTGCCCGCCCCGCACACCGCGTGTGCAATAAATCCATCGCGCAGGATGCTGCACTGCTCTTCTGTAACATGAATTTATGCTAATGGCTGTCTGCATATGCTTATATCACATATCTATATTAAACTTAATAGTCTGTTACATTGCTTCTTAACCCTGTGTCCACACATGATTAACTTTTCTGATTTCTTTCAAAACCGTTATTAACACAGTGTAGCATTTCACTCAACATGTCACCAACTTTCCCTGCCTGATGCAGGAGTTGGGGTAATTATGCAGCCCTATAGCTCTGTCAAGTCACACTGTACACAGAGAGTTAGGAGCTTATTCAGAGATTTGGGGAGCTGCATCGATGTGTACTTGTGTACACTTATTTTTCTTTAAGGATAAGTGGTGGCAAAGGATGATCCTTCAAAATCCACTTTTCAGCAAAGTAATTCTTCATTTCATTCCAGTTAAATGAGTCCTTTTGGGTTCAGATGTCAAGTTTAGACAAAAGAGCATCAGCATCCTTCATTTGTAGTGATACTCATGAAAGTCACTTGAAAGTTGGAGTTTAGAGAATCATTCAGATGACACGGAACTAATTTGAAAACCTTCCTGGAGACCTACAAGGAGACAAGGATGAACCACTTTGACAATTTGATGATCATGATCATAAATATTCTTTTTATGTGAATATCACATTAATAAAAATTAACTTACATATAGCATAAAATACTGTATTTCCTTTTAGACATACATTTTCATTGGGAACTCCAATGAAGCTCCTCAACTTTCTGCTCAAGGGTGCACTGGCACATTTTCTTCCCTCAGTCACGGCTCTGATTGTGACTGTTAAAAGCAAAGAAGTTAGAGCTGGAAGGTTATTCCATATAGCATATGTTCTGAAGTCAGAATTGCAGAGAAAACTCTGCAGTTTCATTTTCATGACACATTTTAAGGTTAAAATGCTACTGTCATTTATAAGCCTCTGAAATCATGAAGTTGTGCTGGAATCCAAAGGCCTTTGGAAAACTCTGCCTGCCGCAATTCACACTGAAAAGATGAATTTGGTATTTTCATCATATTTTATCTGTGGCCTTTGAATTTTAACTAGTTGGAAGATGGGACAGCAAAGAAAAAAAATCACAATAAATTGTATATCATCTGTACCTTCATGTAATATACTTGCTGCATAAAATAATGGGAGTAATAGGCACAGCCACTACTTTTGCTGGATGAGGGTGATAACATTACTAAGCAAGATAATCAGTGGTTTCCAAATCAGCAGCAGGAGCAGCAGTCAGGAGTTTCTAGTCACACACTCCACACCTCCAGTGGATTTCATTCTCTCTACACCCCAAATTCCCAGGAAAAGGAGAGTTTTTTTACAGGTTCAAATAATGAAGTGAATGCTTAAGTAATAATTATAATAAGATAGTATCTGAAACTCATGCTGATACACAGCTGAATACATGTATGAGCCAGGTACAAATTTAACACTGGAAAGTCTTCTAGTGTCTCAGCCCAATAGCCACATATTTTTTTTTCTTCATTCTCCATGCCTTCATCATTTTGAACCCCCTGTGGGTTCAAATACACTGTAAACAATCCCAAAAAGGATCTTTTTTATCAGACACTAAACAAGGATTAGCTATCAATGAGTGTTTCTGCTCCACAGGCAGCTTTATGCAACTTTCTGAACATGTGCTTGATCTGTTCTACTTATCCACAGAGAAGCAGATCCACCTCCAGCTGCAGAGCTGAAGCATAATCCTCTCTCCACCATTTCCACTGCTCCAGAACTCATTTCTAGCCCGTTTAGAGGTTAGGAGCAGCACAGGAACATTACCAAGGAAATTCAGAGCCAAAGCAGTTTTTTTTAAATTTCCAAATGACAAAAAGCAGTATCAGTTGACAGGGTGTCCTTACATGTACCATTACTCTGCAATTTTTTGTTGACAACTGTTATCACTGTCATGAACCCACAGAGCTAGTTAGTCTGTTTGTGTTGTCTATCAGTCTTGATAGATGTGAAGTAAGGGGAAAGGAAAAATGGAAACTAGTGGAAAAGTAGTGCAAATAAACTGTTGGACCCATGTAATTTTTTATTTTCTGGTTTAGTACCGTTTGTACAACAGCTTTATGAAGCTCATTAATGACAATGTTATTTATGCGGCTCAATTTTGAAATCAGAAAAATAGCTGTTTTCAGAAGATAAGAGCCCATGAAGAGAAATAGACTTTTTTTTTTTTTTTTTTGCTGAGCAGAGACTTGAGAGGTGAACTGTAAAAGCCCCAGCCTAATACAGTGTGCATCTTGTGTTCAAATGTACCGTTCCAATTCCATGGACAAGTAGGAAAGACAGGGGCTCCTGAGGTGCTTTGGAAGAAACAGCACCTGACTGGTAATACACTCTGCTTGCCGAGTGGACTGGCATTTTTTACACTTACTAAGGGGACAAATACATAATTTACTAGCTTATGTGCAAATGTACTTCTAGCTTCTGCTGGATCAGTTCTGGCTCACAAATTTCTCCTCCAGTATTTGAACTTCCTTTATCCTTTAGTCTCTGGCCAATAATTTTTTATTTTTACTGGATGACAGTTAAAGTGATAAAACTATTTCTCTAGCATTATGTAGGGCTTCACTGGCAGCCACAAAGCTATGAAATCATTGTAGTCATTATGCAGAATCACTGTAAATGTTGTTTTTAACTCTAGTCTACTTTAAAAAAAAGCTTGCCAGGGTATTGGAGTTTACCTAGATTCAATTTCTCAGATGATGTCCTGGCTATCCCAAAGGTTAGGATGTATCTGATCCAGATCAGTATCACGTTTAAATACAAAACAAGTGGCAGCCAAGTCCCTATGAGGTCTCTAAAATATTGAGCTTTCTCTGGTGTAATACATGTAGCCATTATGAAACAGATTTGGCACTAAGGGGGCAAAACCAGAGTGAAATACCAGAGTGCTCTTGGGACTGATTGTATCACAGAAGCGAACAAGGGAAAAGGAAAGGACTTTTGCTAGTGGAAAAAAAAAGTCTTGGCAACTCAGGAATGTGTTGTAACAAGAACTTGAATAAAATAAATAGGGAGCATTTTCAGGCTGTGGGGGCTGAATGAACACAATCAATCTTCCCTGGGCTGGAACTGCATCAGTCTCACCCACAGCTCCCTCTACTGAATTAAAATCCCAAGGTAACTTTAGTTTCACAGTGACACTGGCACGGGACAGTCACTGAGGACTCCATGATGTGTATAATCATATTTGGGATTTCTAAGTGGAAGGTTTTGGGGAGGTGCAGCTTCCCACTGGTACAAACCCCACAGACTGAGGAGTGGCTTCATGTAGGCATATTCAAAAAATCCAGCAGCCTCTCTGTTCAGACTGGATCTACATCCAGATCTTGGCATGAGAATAAATCAGTCATCAAACTAATACTGAGTTTCCATGTCTCCTGCTGAAATGCCTTACTCTTACCTACCACTTCTTAATCAGTCCTTTAAGTTCTCCTTGCTTTTAGATTCACACTTAAATTGTCCCTTTCAGGATGCTTTTGCCTTTCCTACTTTAAAGGAACCATGAAGGAAATACCAGAAACTTTGTTTTAGTGCCACTAATCCTGTATTCACTTGTGTTGTTACTTTGCAATTATTTGAAGGATATTGAATTTAGGCTGGGGGAAATGCTTTTCTCTAAATTTCAGACCATGATATGTAACTTCTGAGCAGAGAATCTGCAGTCAAGACTTCCAGGTGCAGGTTCATCCAAGTGGTAGAAGAATTTTGATATTGTGGTTTAGGGAATTATTGTACCCTCCTTTGTACATTTGACAAGTGTCATGTGGCTCTTTGGATTTTTAATTATTATTATTGTGGAAACACCTAAGATAAGCCAAGTTCATGCAGACTCTTGAATAAAAGATTTCATTAAAAACCTTTGTGTGGCTATTTATTATGCTGTTGATCCCTGGAAATAGAAGATGTCATGTGCAGGAGCCAGACCTTCAGCTCTGTAGAGTTTCTGCTAATTAAATTGCTAAGTGTGTCTGTTATTAGGAAAACCATGAGAAATGCAGCAAGGGGAGGGAGAGAAGTGCCCATCTTGTCCTTTCTCTGCAGAGCAGCATTTGGAGCACTCCGACCTCCAGGTCTCGGAGAAGCTGGTTTCTATCCCATCTCAGCCAAGGAGAGAAAAAGGTGACGGGCAAAGAGTCAGGGCTGGGGGAAGTGTGTGGCCAGGAGTTCATCTGGAGACTTTCAGGCAAAACTTGCCCTCCTTAGACACACACTTCACCCTCTCCTCCCCCGGCAGCCCCGCGCATCTGACATTTCTGTCAAAAGATACCCAGAGCCGCCCCTCCTCCCTCCCCCTCCTTTCTCATCCCTCTGCCCTTTTTTTTTTTTTACCCCCTCTTCTTTCCCCTTATATGTGAATAGTGAGAAAATGACTGGAAACAATGTGCCAGTTTGCAGCACTTTACACTGAGGCCCTTTTCTCCTCTCCCCTGACTCGCGAATGACTGAGAGTTGTTTTATTGTACAAAGATTCTCAGAGAAAAGAACTTTTATTTTACCCAATAACACAAGAATGGGCAACGGGCAAACAGTTAGTGCCTTGTTCCCAGCTGCCACTCAGACTGCGGCAGGGGAATCGCTAATGGGGTCTCTGTGCTGCCTCTCTCCTCTCCTCCGTCTCTCTCTGTCTAGTTTGGCTCTCGCCTCAGTTGGCTGCCTGTGAGCTCTCCAACAAAATGCTCCCAAGATAAGCTGCTCCGATGGGTTTAATAACTCTACCTTTAGTTTGTCACAAGGGCAAAAAGATCCATTTTTTTTTTTTTTTTTATCATCGAGGTTTGGCGGGCAAGCAAGGCCATGGATGGGGTGACACAACTTGTGATTTGTCCGTTTTGCACCTTGGAAAAGTGGAACATAAGAGAAGAGCTGCAGCACAGGGTGCCCGTGTTAAGAGGAAAAAAAAATTTACAAAATCATTTCACTAATACTTCAGCTGTTGATTCATAGTTGATATCTAAATGTCAGCCTTTTACAGCTTAATCATGGCTTTATTAACCCCTCTTTTTCTTAGCTGAAAGGCAGGCTGACTAGAAGGAAAGAATAATAAAGATTGGAGGATGGGGAAGCTGAAATGTGAAGAGTGAATTAGACTTGTTTAGAAAAGAAAAGACTAGACAAGAAAAGACAAGCTGGGAAAGAAGGGTGTGAAAAAAAACCCCAGAAAACATCGTGCCATTGGCTGTCCAAGTGTTTCATATTCTCGGCAGCAAAGTACGACACATAGTTGTTGGAGACATTGAGAATTTGGGAAAAAAAAAAAGCAAGCCTCTACTTAATTTCATCCATAATTCTCAAAGCTCATCTGTCATTTAAAATCTTTCCAACTTGCTATACACCAAGTCTTTGACTATGGATAGGATTTTTAGAGTCTGATGAATTTAGGTATTTAAAGTCAATGAGACATGAATCGCCACATCTCCTTTGAAAATCACACAGTTTGGGGTCTGTTTTGATTTGTTTGATTTAGCACAATGTCATTAGATTTGAAATAACAATACCAGGGGCCAAAAAATTTTCACAATGGACTAATGTTTTCCTGAGAATTTCTAATCATATATAACAGAAGCAAAAATACCTATACCTAAATATACAGGGCACCTTTTTATTACAATACTTTACTTTTGCTTGCCTATAAACACTTCCTAAGTGTTTCTGAGTAAATTTCAGGTTTTAATATTAATTTTTATTGTTTATATTTTTCAGCAAAGAAAGTTTTCAGTCATTTTGAGATTGAAAGGGTTTATATTGCTTGCCCAAGTTAAAGAATGTGTACTATCATCTCCACCTAGACACATGGGAATTGAGAAAATTTTGTGGATATATCTTCCATTATGAATTTTTTTAATGCTCTCAGCTTATTTCTTTGTTGGGAAGAAAATCTTGATTTTTTTTTTCCTGTAGCTCCTAACATGAGCTTCTGCTCCAAATTCTCCTGAGGATCTCTTGGCTTCACTAATAGCCAGGTAGAGAGAGGAGGATAATATCATGGAAATTGTACCAAGAATAATAAAATACTGTTAATGATTACATCTAATCTATACCTCATAAATAAATATAATATCCTTTATTATATTAAGGATATTTTATGTATTATATATAAGGATATATTATTATTTTTATTACATATATTAAGTAAAAACCTATTGACACGCATTTGCTGTACAGAATTTAAAAATTAGGGTTAGATGTGTTTGAATCTCTTTTCTAAATCCTGGAATAGCTGAGCTACTCTTACTATGTCCAGGTGCATTGAAATCAAACTTGCGCCAGGCCAGTTGAGACCCTTTCTGTATGGATGCAAGACTGTTTAAATATCTTAATCCACTTTTGAAATATGAAGTAGGTCTTCTTCAGTTTCACTAAAGCCTTGTGTGCTCTGTGCTTCAAAGGTTTATTTCCTTGAGTGTTTTAGGTGCCAAATAAGAAATGTTGCATTTTTCTTTCATCCTATTTAATCTCCTTCTCCCTCTTACTAGGGATAGGAAACAGTTATTTAGGAAATTGCAGATACAGGCAGATATCTTTGAGTTCAAAGGTGTCTTTCCTAAGCAAAATTAAGATTTTAGTCAATAGATAGCCTGTATCTGGGTGTATTGATTCTGCCCTATTTTAGTTGGCATTGCAGAAAAGGGAAATACATTTCATATTAGCCGTGTCAGAATTTCAGAAGTGCAGATCCCTGCTTTCAGTGTTAGTGTTCCATAGACTGTATTCAGTGGCAATATACTGTATGGATTTCAGAGAAGGGCTGGACAAACTTCAGTTTCAACATCTATACAGCTGCAATACCAAAATTTCTGGCTTGGTGAACCAGAATATAAATTTGGTTGTACCTTAGTCACAACATAGTAGTCAATGCCCGATCAAAGACACAGACGGTTCAGACAATTTTCCTTCTGCACATCACTCATTTCAGGGATGCAGACTTGCGGGACCAAATTAATTTCATATAACCCATATGGGAAAATTAAGGGCGGGGCAACAACTTTGTGTGTAGAGAGCCTACAAAAATGTCAAATTCCAATTAAACTTTGATGTTTGGCCCATACATTTCTCCAGGTAAGTGCTGCACATTGGCTTAGTCTCCCTCCCTTTCCTGCTCACATTTGTGACAATTTCCACAGTGAGTGTGATCTTAGTTAACTGTTGCTCAGGTTGTAACTCAGAGAAGCAATTCAGGCTGCGAGAGCAACATTTCAATTATACGAATAATCAAATTCAAAATGTTATTTGAATAATTTGAGTTCTTAAATTAAGCAAGCACTTTTTTTGTAAGTGGTCTATAAATTACATTTTCCGCTACATTGGCAGTAAACGGGTAATTAATATCTCAACTTTTCCTTCTTAATGTTGATTTAAGAAAAATAAAATAAGCTTAGAACATAAATGAGCTTTGCTTTCACAGCTCAAACATTACTGTCCCTGCTCAGTTGGCTGTGTAGCTCTGCTGGCTTTCTTTTTCCCATAACTGTATTGATACAAGTCCTTCTGTTTAATGTAAATAGAGGAATCTTAGGACTAAAGAAACTACAACTAAATTGTACTGTTTTCTTCTCTGTTGATTTCAGAGAAAATATCTCTTCATCTTCAGAATGAAATAGTTTATTTTGTTACTGCATATCCCATACCAATCAGGCATGTTTGTTCATTTACCCAACATCAAGTGAATTTAAATTTGCCTACTTCCCTGAGAGAAAAAATGTACCTAAGTTAAACCATTACAACAATAAAAATTTAAAGTGTCATAAATGGAAAGAATATTTTAAAAATATGTCATCCAACTTCTCAGAAGGTGTTATGAAAATGCCCTTACTTTTTATTTTGCTGAAATAAAGATGAGTCATTCAAATGGGTAACATGGGATTAATTGTTAATATTTCTCAATCAGGGAGAAGATATTGTGGACCACTGGGTGACATAAAGGGTAACTAGTAACTACATCCACAGTTTAATCAGTTTACCTCTACTAAAAATATTATGCTGATAGGGATGTTTATAAGAAATGCACTTGCTCAAAGTGTGAAGGTTAAACACATGCTGTTCCCTTTGTAGGGTTAAAAGTAGTGAAGTTTCACCTAAATGACAATAAGATATATAAAATACATCAAGGGAGGCAAAGGGAAGAAAAAAATACTATATGTTTCCAAAGCTGCACTTAGAAATTGTAGAAAAATGCAGGGAAATAAAACTGTTTGAAAAGGATTTATATTTTTCATTTTTATTTAGCCAATTACTCTTTTTTTTTTTTTTTTTTTTTTTGTAAAATACGTACAAAGCACCTATCTTAAATAGCTTTGAAAACAGATCCTATAAACTGTGATGAGCGCACAGGAGGCTAACAATAATCATTCTTTATTTGATCACTTCCTTTGTTCATCCATCTACCTTTTAGTGAACTGGCTTTGTTTACAAAATGTTAAAAAAAACCTCAAAATCCACTGATTCTGATTATTTTTTTTTTCTTTCCCCTTCAGACTCTATTTCCTCAGTCTCTGCCTGGAGCTACAAGCTGAGCTAGCAAGGTAGTGTGAAACTAGTGAAATATCAGAGAGGAACAGTGAAATTCGGATCCTGGGTTGTTTTAATACGGCACTTGGGAAATGAAGAAGGGCAGAAAGTGGGGGGAGTGTCTACGTAAATGAAAAAAACCTTCAAAATACAGGAGAAGCCCTGATACATACTCAGCAGCACACAGCCTTTAAATCACATTTGTTTAAAATCTTCCATATGAAAACAGTTCTGTATGACCAGAGCTTATCTAGATGGGTTCTCACATCTGCTCCATGAGTGTCAACCTAGAAAAAAACCTGTTGGCTGCTTTGAACAGAACCTGAATTCAGTATTTGTTTGCCCCACTACATCTCCCAGGGTATTGGAGGTCACTCCTGCAGAGACCTTGGCCACACTCCTGTTTTAAACCACTGCACAACCCCCTGCAAATCCCACATGCGAGCCAGTGTGCTTCCAGCTGACATGCATTTCCAGCCCTAGGTTTTATGGAATGTTCCAGAGTATTTAGGTGATTCTCTACATGTTTTGTCAACCTAAGGAGGTATTAGACAGGAATATTTTTTTTCCTGTTTGAGAAGATGAATACATGACCAGAAATAATTACTCCATCGTTTCCTACTGGTCAGAATTGGTGGTTGGTTAATTATTCAACAGTCTCTGGTGTTGCTGCCAAACCCATGCTTTCTTCTCAGAGAGGAGCAGACAAGCTTGTTAGAGCAGCTTTCTTTGGACTGGCACTTTTATGTTGATATGGGGTTTCTTGAGATGCCAGCGCTTTAATTTTAGTTTATTTCTTTATTCTCTTATTCTCTTATTTCTATCATTAAAAATGTACAACTTTCCCTGCATTTTTGTGTTGTCAAGCTAAACTATATTCACATTACCTTTGTTATACTGTGGCATTTTTTTGCAGAAATGATATGCAGGGTTTAATGTCTTAGTGGAATTCTGGAATTAATGTCTGCCTCTTTCCTGGTACCGTATGTTGCTGTTTTCCACTCGTATGGAAATGCAGGTAATCTTATGCCCTCGGTGACATGGGCAAGGGCTTTACAAAAATGCATCTTTGACAGTTATCTTTCATACTTTAACATGACCAAAGAGTGAGGCTCTTAACCAGTAGGCCTTGTACTACTTTGGGATTGGACAAAAGGCAGGAGTCTTGTGATAGTAGTATCCATTTATGAGTTTGTATTATCATTTCATAAGGCAAAACAGAAGGTGATATAAGCCCACTGCCATTCCTTAGTTTTTGACGGAACATATTCATCAAAAAAGCCTGCAGTCCCCTGAGCTTGCAGCCATATGCTACAGGAAAATGTCACCAGTTAAAGATGTATTCATTTGCTGTTTTGAGAACTCTGTTTGATATTCATGCATTCCAAGTGTTTTGACCTAGATTTCTGTAGAGGCATTAGATCCAGTACTGAACAGGAAGCTAGACAGCTGTTGCTTGTGTAGTCAAAGGAAGAATTTAAAGTAAGGGGGGGAAAAAAAAAAGAATAAAAAAATGAAAACATTTATTAATGCATGCCAACATTTTGCGCAGCCAATATGTTTAATACTAGATTAACTAATATAAGCATATGGAGATGCATTTGTTGCAAAGCTTTAAAGAAAAGAACAAAGAAAAAAGTTGGATGTATCTAAAGTTCAGAGAGAATAGAATTTGCACTTTATTCTATAAATGAAAGCCTGGTGAAATGGCAACATACTTTAATTATAAGGTACTTGCTAATGTCACAACATTTAAGTTTGGGGGCTATATTGTAGTACAAACCTCTCAGTGAATGCCTTGCTTAATCCAGAAATCTACAGGTAATAATAATCCTTCCTGAGTTTTGTTGCAGTCTCTTTTGCACTGAATTCATATAAGCACTTTGCTTGTTGTAACTGCAGGTTCCTTTCCTGTAAATCCGGGTACAAAACAGATATAATGTAAATGTACACATGTAATTATTAAATGCTGGCATTCATTCTACAGCTATGTCAAAGTTTCTGCACTTTGTAATTACTGGGTAATTAATTAATACTAATATAGTTCATCTGATGCCTATAGGTCCTTTGGCCATTGGTAACAACTGTAAATAGCACAGGAAGCAAAAGTTCTCTCTGTTTGAGAGGACCTTATGGGGGAATTCATCTAATCCAGCTTTAACCAGCCAAAATTTAGATGTCAAAGCTACTTGTCCAGGTTGTCTCTCCTTAGCTCTTCATACTAAGCTCTTCTCATCTACTGCAGATGTCTTCCTTGGGCTGGGCTGGAAAGGAGCCTGTTTCTTTTCTTTTGACTGTCAAGAGGATTTGGCTGATTCGTCCAGATCAGGTGCCAAACCTCAAGACAGATACAGCAAGACATTCTCCTTTAACAGTAATAAACAAGCCCAAGTCTTTTTTTAAGTATTAGTGAAAAAACTTTTTAACTATTACATTCAAGCAGTAATGTGTTACCAATTTCAGCATTTTCTGGCAATGGATTTTATACCAAGCCAGTTCAAAAATAGAGTAAAAAATAATATTTCTCCTACCTGAAAACAGTTTTCGCTTTCCCAGTAAAAAATACAAAGGTGGGGGTTTTTTCCCAATTTTTCTTTTCCTAGGTGTTTATGAAACAGTTTATGCAAATGCATTTCAGCTTATGGTTTATTTATAAACCATTCAATTTCATTTTCCATAAAGGTGTGGAATTGGTTATTTATTTATTTACTCACTTATTTATGACTAGGTGAATGAAACTTCTTTAACAAGGGAAAAATGAATGAAGAATAGTGAAGAAATGATGCTGCATTTCAGAATGAATAAATCACCAGGTCTGGATGTCATGAAACTGAATTCTTCAGTATCTTGATGAATAGTCAGGGTACTCGAGGAGGCCTGCTGACAACTAAAAAACTGGATATTTCATGAGGTGGTTGAGCTACTCACACACACAAAAAAATACATGTATTTAGTCTCAAATGATGTCCCACATAAATGTCCAGCCTCTGGGTTTGGATGTGCTCTAGGTGCTGTGGTCTCCCCCATTAGAAGTGATGCTCAGGAGGTGGTGACCTTCTTGCACTCTCAGAAGCCAGTTAAGATAAAAAGACTTTTTGGGATCACCAGTCATCAAACATGATCCCACAAGTGTGGCAGAAACATCATGCTACAATCCCAGGAAATGGAGTAACACTTAATGAAGATAGTTAAGAAGGGCTGTGGAAAGACCATGGCTATGAGTGGATGGGTTGAGCAGTAATGAGAAACATAAGCCTTTGGTGGCTGCGACTGCAGGATTTTGCAACCAGAATAAAAAGAACAAGAAAAGTCATAAACACTTCCTTTGCTGTTGATTTATGAAAAAGTATCTTCCTGGCTGCTAGAGAAATTTCTCCTGTGAAGTAATCAATGAAACACTGGACTTTTTTGTCAACTGTATAACATCTGTGCAACATCTCTGTATACAGCACTTATTTCCACAGAAGTATCTTGAAAATTTGTTCCACGTAATCCTGATCAGGGGTGATTTCTGTTGACACTGGAGTTTGATATGTTTGATACTTCCCTTTCCCAAATCGATCAACAAATTCACAGGTTTTTCTAAGCCTAGTTGACCCACTGGACTTCGTTGGATGCACAAAAGAAATGTTTGGTTAGTCTGACATATGGTCAGCTTTGACACCCACCCAACTGTCCATGAATTCATTTCTGTCTGGATCATCTAGGCACAGGACCAGGATGAAGCACGAGCACATTTGTCTGGTAATAAGATGTTTCAATCCTTCCACCCTTGCTTTCCCAGTCAGAAGACACTTTGCATCTTAAACTGACATATTTTCAATTTTTATAGTCTACTTTTGCAAGATCCTTCCATATGGTTACAGTTAAAATTCACGGAGGCTATAGATAGCTGGGCCAGACTTTGTATTAATCTAAAATGTGCCCAGGTAGGGAGCACTACCTCCGCACAACAAAACAGGAACAAATAATGGGTTAGTTCTTTGCTAATAGCATACCTGACACAAAATGTCTTGTTATCCAGCCTGAACCACTTAGGAATTAGCAGTTGCATACTGTGCTATAGCCAGTTTGAACAGATGGATTTAGAACTGGAGACTCAAATATATCCCGTTTTGGAATTTGTCTGCCTAATTTACTCATGTTACTGTTACAGAGACACCAAGATAGCTGCTGCTACTGCTCTGCACTGTATTTACTCGGCTGCATTGCCACACAGAAATGTGATTCATAGACTCACAGGAATTGCAGATGGAAGAACCATATTAGATCATTCAACCCATCTCCCTGCTGATGCAGAATTGCTTGCTACAGCTACAGAACATTTTCCAGTGTTTTGTCTGGTCTAGCTGTAAAAGTCCCCTGACATGGGACTTCTGCTGCTTCCCTTGGGAAACTATTCCATGGTTCATCTTTCAAAATTGGCACTGTCAGAGACAGGCTAGAGAATCAGGGAACCATTGACCTGTAGTCAGTTGGGAATTCCTCCCTTCCTAATCACTAGATGACCCTGCATGAAGATGCTGCACCATCAAAATCTCATGGTGCTTGTGGGCGTAACACAGACTTACAGTAATGGACATTTTGTCCTCTCATTTGCAAGGTGCACTTTTCTTTTTCAAACCTACCAAATTCTGTTCCCTTTTTATCCCAATCTCTCTGGTGCATCTGCCAGCCCCATAACAAGCAATGGCTTGATGTTAAAAACCCACCTGAACAACCTCAGTTCCCACCTGTATCCTGCACTTCTCATACAAAGTTCAAGTTGTCATTCTCACAGATTCCTAGCCGATTGTCAGTGCCGGACTTTTCCCTCCCCATACCAATGATATTGTTTTTCTGGTTGCTCCTTTGCTGTTACAATAGCCTTTGGTTTATTCCATAAGAGTAAGACAAAGGAATTTCCAGTTTTCACCTTGATCAGAAAAAGTCTGGCCAAGGAGGTGGGCACTGTTGTCAATCAACACCAGAAAACAATTTCTCAGAATGTCAGAAAACCAATAAATTAGGGGGGTGGGGGGAAAGACTTGTTGGTTGAATGGAACATTACACTTAAAAAATGTGAGCACCCTGTAAAAAGGTAAATAAGCAAAGGAAATATTTAGAAATGGAATTGGAAACATCTCTCAACAGAATGTTTTACTTATCTGACTTCTTTATGTAAGGAGAAAAAAAAAGAATAAAAGTACAGAGAGGAAGTCCAGTTATCTATATGTATAGTGGCTTTTCATCAGCATCTCCCCTGAAGGAGGTGATATGACCATCTCCCATCCTTCCTGATTATCTATTTTTATTATGACTTACCAAAACAAGGCAGGACAATATTCAAAGATTTCACTGAAATCAGAGGGCTCGCTGCTGAAAAAGTACAGATTTCTCTACAGTTCATGAACAATTAGGAAATGGAGACAGAAGGAAAAGAAATGAAGAAAAATCAAAATTTGCACAATATAAAATATAGGGGTTTTTTTAGTCAATTATACTTTTTTCCCATGTTCTGAGCCAGAATTGGATGCACCAAATACCGAGCGAAAGGGGCAGTTATGTCAGTGAGTCTAACCCATCTGGAAGCAATAACTAGAGTCAATCACAGAGTAAATCCTTATCTGATGAGATTTCCAGCCCAATTCTTTTAGACATGAGAGGTTCAGATGGTTCAGATAAGGTTTGGCAGCTGAATTGGTATTTGTTCCAAGCAAACCTCCAGAGGTTCACCAGTCACTGGCAATAAACAAAAGTCTTTATCAGGTGATGGTTGTTTTGTGGTCAGCATGAGATAAATTGGTGGTGCCAGCCCAGGTCCTGGGAGACAAATGCCTCTCTCCAAATGCCATCACCAGCCTGCTCAACATCCCTGCAAGGCCCTGGCACCTGAAGGTTTTAACGAGCCTCCCCCAAAGGGAGTGGCTTTTGCTTTTGCCCTGAGGGAGACTGGGAACCCAACTGCTTCCAAGGGCAGCAGCTCCAGCTCATTCATTCTCTGGAGCAAAAGGCTCTTTGAAGAAGACATCAGTGGAGAAAAAAGCTGCTTGGGATGCAATCCACACCGTGAGATCCACATCCATTCCATCTCTTTCCCGTTAGCCTGCTATGCCAGGTGTTCTCATTAGCCATATGTATAAATATTTGTCTTTTTTTTTTAATCATTCTGGTACTGTATGGATAGGAAGAAGTGAAGTCAATCTGTTTGTGAAAATCGATGTTTGAAGATTTCCTCTTGTCTGCTGGTAGCTGGGGCCTCTTTAATAACCCCTGTTGCACTTGGTTGTTATCTCAGAGACCCTTTTCCAACTACTAGAAACCAAATTAGAAAAAAAAAAGAAAGGATATGGATGAGATATTGACCTTCCACATGTTGTACACTTTACCAATAAGTATTAATGACAAAGACACTAAAGAGTGTAATCTCCCATCAATTAATCAATACAAATCCCATTAACACTCGATGAGGGGATAAGATAGACTTCAAGAGTTTCACACCTACTCTTTGTATAGGACTCCCTCTAAAGGCTCTGGAAGTCCTTTTTGCCTCAGGACCATCAGTATATTGTGGGCTTAGTGAAATGAACAGTTTGCAAGAGGGCAGGAAACTCAGCAGCTGAACATACCTTATAAACTCCAAGTCAGCTCCATACAAAAATTTATTGCTTATTTGATGTGTGTCAATTCTTTTAGAATCTGGAAACTAAGAAGCCTACAACATCAGCTGTTCAAGTTGCCAACAACATTAAAAAAAAGAAAAAAAAAACCCCTAGAGACAATTAAACAGTTTCAAACTTCTTAGAAACACAAGTCATTAGTTTTTAATCAGCTGTCTCCCAGCTTTCTCACTTCTATGCTTTAACTTGTCCCTCTACTTTCACAAGTGATACCAACATTATATGTATAAAGACCCACCCTTGACCTCTTCCCTCGTAGATTGCAATCATCTGCAATAGTGATTTAACTCACAGTTCCCTGCACTGTGCAATTTCTGCTTCTGCTGAAGCCAAAAACTGGAGCTAAACTTCATGGGAACTTGCAAGAGACTTGAGTACATGGATTTAGCTCACTGAAGATAGCCAAGGACAAATTAGTTAAAGAAACCACTGATGTTACTCAGGGTAATTGGTTTGAGTTAACCATTAGATCTAGTGGGCAACTTGAAAAAGTTCTTGAAATGCTTTTGACTCCAACACTGAGGTGGGAATAAGAGGAAAATTGCTTATATATATCTAAATCCTTTGGGCAAAATTTTCATACCAAACAGTCTTAATTTAGGCTGATAAATCAGAGAAAAAAGAAAAATCAGATTCTGAGCTGTATGTTTTCATTTGGAAGGATCTTTTGGCTTTTCTTTTCTGAAGTACCTGGTGGGGAAATGTTCAAAGCCTCTGAGAGTAATTTGTACTGAATATTAATTTGAGGGAGGGGACTTTGAAAGCTTTTCCATAAATCAACAGCAAATTTAGGTACCACAGTGTCAGTGAAGTGGATAAAGTAGTTTTCCTTAGTCTTCTACTTCCCTTTATTCCTCCACTCACTTGCATTTATGTCTCTCTGAAAATCTGAAAAAAACCCTGCCTGCAATTCCATTCCTTACTCTCTGGTTTTGCAATTAGATGTGCAGTCTGTGTTACCAGTATCCTGGGAAGACAACCAGGCCGCCTGCCTCCTTCCTGGTTGCTCTGAATTGCTCCAGCCAGCAAAGAAAACATTGTGGGACTTTGTTCAGAACAGTAAGAAACTAAATATTTATCTTCCCTCTTATAATTTATGCAGCATGGGATTAATATGGAAAGTACCGAGATTGAAAGGTCAAGTGAGCTTCCAAACAGTGTCTCACAATGATATATCATTGCACTTTACCATGTCCTGCTTTCTAGAAAATGAAACACCAATTGCAGTGACGCACCTAAAGACATTACTTGAACTCTGTCATGGTCCAGTCTTCAGTTATGTACTTGCAAATTTCATTTAAATTTGCTGTAGGAATCATTATCTCTGCCAAAAATTTTAAATGTCTGTTAGTACCAAGAGACACTACACTTCTGCAACGTTTTCCAGGCACCTGCTGATGTTTTAATTGTTCAGTGAACTGGCTATGGCATGGAGATATTATGGTTGTGGGATTTTCTGGTGTTGGACCAAGTCAGCACAGCCCAAATTCCTACCACCTACCTGGAGCAGGCCAAGGAGTAAAACTGTTGAGAATTCTTGGCCTTCCTCTCAGACATATACTAATAAAACCACATTGTCCTTTCTCATGAAAGACTTTTGGGATGGACAATTTTCCTTCCTCCAAGCTGCTGGAGTCACAGTTCTCACATTTATACTCAGAGGACCTTCCCTGAAATTTCAACAATACTTGTGCCATTCCCTTTGTATGGCCATTATTGTAGAGATTTCAAGTGAGGCCACTGCAAGCCACCAACCAGGCTGCACATCACATTAAAAAGGGATGTATCTCTGGTAACTTCAATTTTCTTTAGGCTTCAGCTGGCTGAATCAGATAATATGACTCCTTACTATGTCCTTAAAGTTATTCACTTAACTGTGCTCTTCTTCTCAGGCTGGAAAAGACCCCATCCACAGCATTGCACCACAGGTCAGAACAACACTCTACTTTCTACTCAAAAGGTATTTTAAGTGCTTTGTTTAAGCTGAATGACCCAAGCTCCTAGTGGATGGATGTAGTGGGTTCTCCACTTCTTGAAGCCCTCACATCAGGAGTGGATGCCTTTCTGAAAGATATCGTTTAGCAGAAAATGATTTATTAGCCCCACTACAGTGGGAAATGAGTGAAATACTAAGACTGGAATTATAAAGCTGCTCGGCATAGGTGACCAGATGACCCTCCCTGGTTTTAAAAATCTAACAGCTCAGCCAAAGATCTGAGAAGTAAATACGGCTTTTTTATAGGCATGATGTAAACAAGTTTATGTGGATGTTTTGTGAACCAGGACTCTCTGAGGTTTTGCTAGGTCAGATTTGAAGCACTTTAGAGCATAAGGCCATTCCTTCATGAGTACAGAAGTCATAAAAGAATAATTAAAAAGAATAATAATATCATGGGTGAGAGCTAAATAAAGCAGTAGCTCAAATCCCTCAAATGTCACATTCTTGGGAAGAAGAGAAGTGGAAAATTATAGGTGTATGGCCAGAAAAAGGGAGGGGACATGAAGCAGAACCATCAGCCATCAAAATCTTCTGGTTTGCAGATAAGAGGGGAATGAAAGACTTCCTGCACACAGGGAGCAGAGGCCCTGGGGGCCAGAGCCAGCTGGGAAATGCCTAATGCTGTTTATAGAAACCCTGGCAAACAAACAGCTCCTGCCTGGCCCAAAAGTCATAAAAAGCAAGGGGAGGGTGCCGGTCCCGACCCCTCTGTGCCTGTCTGGCCTGACAGATTTAACGAGTCCAACAGTCACATCAAAAACACCCAGAGCCTTTAGATGAATGAGCTGTTTGTTTTTCTTCCCGATGGCTTGATAAGAGGTCACAGGATGTGTTCAATTTATTTTCTTTTTTTTCTCTTTCTCTCTCGCTCTCTTTTTTTTTTTTTTTAATACATAATGAAACAATAGGTTAACAGAGAAGTCCCAGCCCAGTCCCAATAGGTCTCTCCGTCCCCCCGCGCTGCTCCATTTCCTGCCTTTTTTTTTTTTTTTTGAAGCAGACATCCCGCTTTTGTTTTCCTCCGGCCCGGCCAGCGCGTGTCGGCGTGGCGTCCACCAAACAAAACGGGTTTGTTTTGGTTTTTTGTTTTTTTTCTTTGGCCAGTGTCACCTCTCCTCGCCCCCGCCTTGCCCGCCCGCCGCCTCTCGCTCATGGCCGGCGGCTTCCTGAGGCCCAGCGGGCGCTGCCGACGCTCGGCCGGGCCTCGCAGGAAGAGATGGCGCGGCCTTGCAGCCGCCCGGGAGGAAGGGACGGGAAATCCCTGCAGCCGCCCGATTGCGGGCCCGGGCAGTGCGGCACACGGCGAGGGAGCCTTTCCTGTTGGCCCGGCCGCCGTTCTCCCCCCTGCCGCTGCAAGGCCGTGGCACGCCGGCTCCCACACGCACGCCGGGGGAAGTGCTGGGAGCTGGAGATAAGCTCTGCTGCTGCTGCTGTGACTCGGTGAAAGTGGGAAATAAGGCCAAGGCGCCCGGGAGACTCGCCGTGCTCTTACAGGACCTCTCCTACCTGGAAGGAGACACTCGGGGTTGTCTCCAGCCATGGTTTGTGGGAAGGGTAGGGGACCAAGCAGCTCACTGGATAGGAGCAAGGGAATGTGCTCTCCTCTCCAGGGAGAGGTGTGGATGAAGGATGCTCAAGGCTGGAGTCAGGTATCGAAACTTTCACAGCCCTTCCCAATCTGCCAGCCTTGTCCAAAAACTGGGATGCAAATGGGTTGTTCCAGACCTTTATGAATTCCATGGTTTTCAGGGAGTTTTGATCCCTGTCTCTGGGCAATATGACACCAGGCCTCCTCAAAGGAAATATGTCCCTAATCACAATAAACAGGACTGGAATTCAAAAAGCAACCCTTGCACTGACTTCTTACCTTGTCTGTGCCCAGAAGGAGTTGAGCAGAAGTGGGAAAAACAGATTTTCCCTTCCGGCTGGAGCTGCCCGGAAAGAAGGATGATGGCAGACCCCGGACACTGTATCTCTGCCAGTGTGAGGGATGGGGAGATGGCATCTTCCCAGATGAGCTGCTCCTGTCTGGAACTTCCTGCTTCCATGCCAGCCCAACTTCTGCTTCTGGTCTAAAATTGTAAAAATTGAAAAATAAATGAGATCTCTTAAACTTCTCATTAAGGTTCTCAATTTTCCACCTTCCATCTGATGACCTCTTTATAATTCCCTATGTACGAGTGACCTTTTCTTTTGCACAGAGGATGCAAAGCTCATCCACCAGGCAGTGCATGAGTTAAAAATATATTCATATAGACAAATTTGAACACTAAAATAAAATTGTCTTCCTGAGGTCATTGTCTCTGTAGACCAAATTGAGGGAGGAAGTGCAGGAATGTGATGCTGATTAAGATACCACATGCTGGGCAGGTATCAGTTTAAACATTTTAGACTGTTACCTGCTCAGCAGGGAAGACCTGAATCCACATTTGATGATTAGACCATATTTATGTCTCAGCTCAGCAAGTTTCTATACATTGGCCTGATGAGCAGAGTGTATAAAACTCACACTAGTGTCTCCATATTCATCAGAAGGGTGAAAAAAAAAGTTTCACAGATATGTCAGATTTCTAAATATGTGGGTGTCCAGGGCCCATTTACCCCAGGCTGTATTATGGGGAAATGAGATTCCACTCAGTGTGCCCTCTTTCACATTTGGGATGAATCATGCAGCAAACTGAGTCATCTCAAATTAATACTCATTCACAGTTGCACAGGCAACAAAACCAATAATGTGCTGCCTGAAGAAGGGAGTTTCTAGCACATGGAAACTCTGCAGATATAATACGTACACAAATATATGCACATCTATCTATAAACCCTACATGCACACCTATATGGGACCTATGTATAGATGTTTTGCAGCTTTGCATGACAAGCAGTAGTTGTGTTACTTCATGTGGTATTTGGAGGTCTGAAATTCTGATTAGCATTCTTGATGGGTTCTTTCAGCATGGTTTACTCAGGAAGCCAGGCTTATGCAATCACAGTCTGTGTATGTGTGTATGCGTCTGTCACCATTAGACATCAGATAATTTACACAGGAGAGAGGAATTATGAATGTCCCTAGACCAGGAAAAGCTTTGTGGAGAAATAGCTGCTGTCACTGTTTTCACCTTAAAGAAACAGAGTGAACCCAGCTACGAGACACGTTTCCAACTAAAAATCTTCATTAGGCTTTTATTAAATCCTGTACTCGTGGAACTTTTTGCTCCATATCTGAAGAATTTTGAACAAGGAGTCACCAAAGAAGCAAAATGCTGCTCATATTTCTTATTAATCTGCTACATTTTTTTTACTGCAAGATATACACTTTTAAAGGTTCTATTTTTCAGTTTACAGAATTCTCTTGGCTATGCACAAGTAGGTTTGCAGCTCTGGGCAGAGTTCAGCTTTCAGGATATTGCACTCCCACATGATCCAAACCATCTCACATGACACAAGGACCAATATTTCTATTTGAGAGTTAAAGCTGTCCTACAAATGCTCATGAGAGATGTGTGAGAGGAGCCTTTAGCCCACATGCTCTGTAAAATAGAATTCCAGAGTAAGGTCTGATTAGCACCACTTCTGCTGATGGACCTGAGTGCTCCTTCAGGAACAGCCCATGAAGATTAAACCCCCTAAGACCCAATTATGAACTTAGGATTTAATATAGTATTTAATATAGGACAGTATTTTTACTTTTTTTCTAGGTGTTTTATGTTTTGGGGATTATTTTTATATATATATATATATATATATACACACACGTGTATGTGTATGTGTATATGTATATGTATATGTATATGTATATTTATACACAACCTTGGCACTGGGGTTCACACAAAAAGCAAAGAATTGGGCTGTGCTGTTGCTTACACAGAAAATCCAACTCAAACAGCTGTGATTGCACCTGGAGAACTCCTGGCTCCTGCCAAAATCCATCTCTGACTTGGGGAGTTACTCTAGTACCCCGTTAGGCATTTGTGCCCATGTACCCACTGTCTCAGCTCATTGTTACAGTTGGATCACAGACAATTTACTGGAGTTCTTTGGGGGCAAATAATCCAGGGATATGGAGAAGTCAGAAAGAGGAAGGGAATTATGGTTTGAATTGCTGATACTTCTGAAGGAAAAACAGCAGTTGCCATGACAATGAAAATGTGAAATATTCAAAGAGGTCAAAATTAAAATACATGATTTACTCTTCACAAAGAAAGTGCTACACACACACATAGCTTGTGGATTTTAGTTTTTCAGATTCAATTTTTAAAATTTTTTTCTTTTACATTCAGGAGACCATGTCTTAGAGTATTCCTCACTGATAATACATCTTCAAACTGACCTGTGCTGTGAAGGCCATTTCTGAAATAGGGCCCTGGTGCTTACTAGTAATTTCTAGAAAACTAGAAAAATGTGTCAAATGTCTCTAGTCCATCTTTACATCTGTGACTAAATGGGAGTGAACAGGCCTGGAGAGATGGAGAATCCCCAGCTGGGAAAAGATGAGAGCATTTACTTCTGGAATACTAATATGTTGGCAAACAGAGATGCGTTGGGAAGGACAGACCAACAATCAGTACTTTGTGTTTCTTTCTTTTCAGATTCTCTGGAGAAGGAGGGCTGTTTTGTTTTTTATTTTTGTTTTAGCTTTAGCCTCCCTGTAGCATATTTCCAATATAGCCATTTTGGCACTTCCTTTCTCCTTCTTTTTATGCTTCTGTAAGGAAGACTAGCTTGTACCAGAAGATTGATTCCATATCTATATAATACAAATGTCCACAGGCTCCATCCACAAAATTTCAAATTTGACCAAAAAATCCAATACTTTTTGGAAGGCTCAAGATACAAAACCAGATTTTATTTTCCTCCTTGTGGTCGCATACTAAAGTGAAAGAAGAGATTGTCATTAAAAAAACAAAACAAAACCCAACAAAATACCCAGAAACTCCTCCTTCCAGGCTGGGACTGATCTCTGTTTACCTTGGGGGTTGCAGACTGGCAGGAGAACCTGCCATCTGAGCATGGCACGTGCCAAGTTCTCCCTGCAGCCGAGTCCTTGTGCTGTGATTTACTTCCCATGAACAGGGAAGCATCCAGAAGGATCAGTGAGGTGTAAACCTTAAAGTGTACAAGGCCTCTTTTGTTCTGAACTAATAATGTTGATACTCATGTGTGTCTTAGGTTGGAGATGTCCACGGAAGAGCAGCCAAGTCTCTAATACCTTCACCCTTGGTCACTGTTCCAGCCATAGTGGGTGGCAGCATTTTTGTCCTCAGGGCCATCAAGAACAGGGCACTTCAGGAATTCACAAAATCAATAAAGAATAAAACCATGTGTGAGTGGGAAAAGGGAGGAGAAAGGTCAGCAGAGGGACCAGCCTACCTAATGCCTGGGGCTTGTTCAGTGTGGGGTGGGTGGACCGGGGCAAGGTTTTCTCAGAAGCTCTCCATTTACTGAAATAGGTTGAAGAGGTTGAGCCACTTAAAATCAGGTTAGTTTTAGTTCTTTTGCTGTGCTTGCTCAGGAAATGTCACCAATGACCCTTACCCGCACTGTATTTTGAAGAGGACGGATTCTGCTCTCTGTGGTGCTGCTGGAAGTCCCAACTGCATTAATTGTGTCAGATTCCCTTTGCCCGGATCCTTACTAAATTGTGCATGCATTTTATTCACTGTCACGGGTAAAACCCAATTGAATTAATAAGTAATGACTTTGGGTGTTCAGCTTTTTTTTTTTTTTTTCCAGTCATGTAGAAGGCCGATTGCTTTTATTAAGAGAGTAACAATTTGCCACCAGTAACCTTTGAACCATTCATTTAAAATTCTTGAATTTGGGGCAAAATATTATGTGCACAACAGACTCAGCTCTCCTTATCTCCATAGCCTGAAGTATTCCAAGTGTTACCTTCTGTACAGTGCATATCTCATTGCAGTACACGGGGCTCTGAAGTGTGCCAAGTAATAAGCTATAAAGAGAGAAGCAGGACTCAAGCAACACAAGGATGCAAAGCAATATTTTCTCTTGACACCCAAGGTCATGACATAAAGAAACGTGGAACAAGGGAGCATCAGTTTTCACTGGAGAACAAGGTACAGTGCTGCTGTACCGAGCTAAGAGAAATAAATTAATGTGATGGCAAACTTAGAGCATCCTCTTAAAATGTGTTTGTAAGTGTGTGAGTGTGCATACAGGGGGATGATGCTGCATTGCTTTGTATATTTTCATGGCTAGCAGAAACAGGCAGCTCAGACTTAAAAAGAAACACTTTTTAAAGATCATCTACTCTATATATGCTATAAATACCAACACACAGTTTTGCAAGGAGCTCTGGGTTAAAGAGCTGAGAGGAAAAAGTATGGTTTGCTGCCCAGTGAATTACTCATCAATACGGTCTTAACTCATTTGCAATTCCTAACCAAAACATATAGCCAAGATAATTTTCGAGGATTGGTTATACTTATACCTGGGCCCCTGTAAAGCTGGAAAAACTATTGTTGCATTCTTCCGTTCTCTTGACTCCATGGTAGGAACTATCTGTGTGTAGGGAAATAGAAGGAACCTTGTTTTTCTGGTTATAAAGTAAATAAGGAGTAAATGCAGAAAAATAGCTGGGATTCTGATTGTTCTGTGTCCATTTTGTCCTGTGAAGGCAATGGAAAATCTTGTATTGGCTTAGGTGAGGTTTATATCAGACCCTTAGACATTATCTATCCAGCCAGAAGGATTCATAGCATTCACTCTATGGCTCCAGCTTACTTTAATTCTTTACCTAACATTTCTGAAATGCAGACTGTAAGGGAGCATTTCTTCATAGTTAGGAAAGCACACGGTGCTTAATTTTAATGGAAAACTCTTTTTTAAACACAGACGGATCCTGCTGTGTTTGACAAATATGTTCCAGAAAGAAGCTCAATCTAGATGTTATGTGTAACTTTATCTTATTCCCTTTTGAGCACTACTGTTCTTGCAAAGTGATCTCTCAACTGCCCAAAGTCATTACACTTTTTCCCTTTCACATTGTACCTCTGTAAATGTCAGGCATAACTACATTTTTATTTGCAGAGATACCACTGCTATGAATGAGTAAAAATTTCCTGCTCCCCCGCCTCCTTCTCTTTACCCTGTGCGCTTTCTGCTAATATGATTTGTTGAACAAATTGTTCCATTAATCTGGGGCTGTTTGACAGAGTGAGAAAATAAGTGCCAAAGTGAGAAGATTCACAAGAATCGGAAATCTCAGTCCCTCTTTCTCAAGGTAAATAGTTATTATATCAGGGTGTCAGACTGGTGAAATGGATGTACTTTCATTCTCAGTTTGTAAATGTCACTTTTCCTCAGCCCATCAGGGTGACAAATGAGGTGTGGGTTACAGTAAGAGTTCATTCCTTGACAAAGTTCTTGCTGGCTTATTTCAGCGGGAAGGTATCCTCCCCTTTGTGCCCCTCACCCAAAAGCAGGGGGAGGGGGACACCTCTTCAGTCAGGAGAGAAACAAGAAACAAGCCAACTTGGGCTTGAATAACGCCCAAATTGCTCCCATTTGCTGCTAAAACCTGGTGGAGGTTTCTTCAAAACACAAGTCATGATACACTTTGTTTGCTTTTCTACTCTTTTCTTGCTTGTTTTTTTTAGCAAAGACCCCTATGACATACTTTACTGGTGCTTATGTCAATATTTATTGAACAAGTGGTCAAGAGAGGCCACTTTCTAAGCCCTGTGCTATCTGGGTGTTAATTACCACACTGCAATGTGTTAATGAAGAACACCCACCTCCTTTGACAGGTAATTGATAAGAGATCAGGAGGCCCAGTGACTGAGGAGGAACATGAAATGTGTTCTTTGATTGTCCCACAGATCACAACTAGCAAGGAGCTCGCATGGCTCCTGAGGAACACAGTCACAGGGAGAAGAGAAAAGGAGGGTCTAAACAACTTGAGCACCAGGTCTTTTTTGATTTCTGAGTCTCTGATAACCCTCAGGAAAATAAGATTTGCAGTAGATCATGAAATATCTCCCAGGGCTGAACCATTATCTTCAGGACATAGACTGTGGGGTTTTTTTGTAATGGTTAAGTAACCATGAAAGAAAGCTGCTCCTGCCAGAATTTGCCATAGTAGTAATTCAGAAAGATATTTGTTTGATGGATTCAACTCTTTTCTTTCAGCTTGTAGCAGCTCAGCTTTTAGAATTATCTGGTGACTCAATTTGGATTCTCATGTTGAGAATGATTTGTGGGGTTACTGTGTTTGGTGCTCATGAACAATAAGGTTTTGATGTGATTTTGTGAGAAATTCTGGAGAAAAAGCAGGAAGAAAGTAAACGTGGCTGGATTCCTTTTTTTTGTTTCAAAATGAAACAAAATTTGCTTCAAAAATTAGGAAAACAAGCAAGCTGAATGGAAAAACCAGAAACAATCAGTAGACCCCACTTGTATTTCCTCAGAAGCTTATCAAAGGCAATATGTTTCCAAGTAACGTTTTGCTTTTAGTGAATCAGCATTTTCTGATGAAAATACATTTTATTGCACGATATCTGCTCCATTGGCACATAATCCTGCACATGTCATAAGAAATGAAAAGGGTTGCTGGTGAATGGGAACAGGGACCTCCAGATCTGGATCTCCTGCTCGAACTGAAAGGCTCCTAAATGAACAGCTATTATAGACTCCTGTGCGTGTTCCAACCCTCAGAGGGAGATATTAATTAAATGCATGTAACATGTTTCTTTTCCTGACTGATAAAATGTCAGGCTTTGAATTAGCTTGACGATGACAATGCTTATGATTCAGAAATGGAAATTTGCTTTTCATTATTAAGAGAACCACTGTACTCCAACACTCACTTTAAAAAAAAATCTATTTCTACCAACACGTCTGCAGTTAAATTCCCATGCTAGAATATTTGTTAGAAATTAACATTAAAATGGAGACTACACATAATCAAAGCAAATCTATCTAATTTTATGTCTGCATGTGCATTTCCAATATATTTATCTCTGTAAAATTCAAGTAGCAGATAATACTGAATTTTGTATGACATCATATGCATTTCAAACAGATCACAGACTCATCACCATACTATTATCTTTTCCTAACAAACCAGGGATTAAAAGGCCTTACTGAAAATAGAAATTTCAAAAAGTAATAGTACAGTGAATAAGAAAAACAAATCACCTCATACTGTGACTTCATGGGTTTTTTTAAAATGTTCTTCTCTTTTTCTCATCAAGGTTGCTCCTGCACATAAATTGTTCTTTGAAGACCTATTTTCTCTAGTACTGGCTAAAATAAGCAGAACAGTTACAGTCAACAATATTCTGCCCACTTTGCCAGAGCTTCATAATTTATGTCTAACCTGGAAAGGAAAAGCCCTTATAAATTTCAACAAATGTCTCATTAATTAACACCCCATCTCCCTAAGCCACAGAGCAGCTGGTGAAAGGAATTGTGTAGGTTGATTCTGTAGATATAAACTAGGTCAACAAGAGGGATCCATACTCACTATTGCAAGCTGATATTTCTCTGGAGGGTATTAATAGTTTCACAGATCTTTCAGCTTAGGCTCATAACTATACAAAGTCAACAGTATAAAGCTGCTCAGTCTATGTACTTAAATTAAGCAAAAATAAAATTTAAAAAACCCGCAATCTATTACAAGGTTTTTTTGCAATCTGATGCAACTGGTCAAATCCTGGAATCCTTCCTTAGGCCTTTAGCCAAGACAATAGGAGCCTTTCTATTGATTTAAATGAACTCCGTATTTCAATTTTTTTTTGGTTAGTACTTGATCATGCAAACTCTTTACTGATTACACTATATATTCATGGAGAGTCTGAAGTCCTTAGTCAGGCAACTCTTTCTTCTTGCCTGCATGATAAATTATCTAGAGAGCATTGTTCTCTGCTCATTTCTAAATACTCCTTTAGCCTATTCAGCACGCTAATTTTAGGGTAATTTATTTTTTCTATAAGTGTGCGTAACTGTAATAAAATTAAATTAAAAATATAAGGCTGGACAGCAAGGAATTAATATTACAGATCTATCTAATGCAAGGACTGAACACAAGGTGGAAAAACGAGGAGAAGAAAATGCCTGGGAAGCATTTCCCTTGCTATAGATGTCTTGCATATGAAAACCTTGTCTGAAGTCATCTGAGGAGGCAGACAGGCAATTTTCACCTATTCTTAGTGTTAGTATATACTATATCATGATGGGATGCAGGGAGAGGAGAATGCAGTGGCTAGCAGGGAAAGATTAGCATACAAAATTTAAGCAGGATCTGATAGCAGGAGGAGAGAGTCAATGGGCAGGCAAAGCAGAGGAAGACTTTTCCACACTGGCAGACTCATTTCAAAAAGGTGCAGAACCAGGAGTCTAAGACCAAAATAAATGATAGCAAGAGGGTGAGCATTTATCAGAGAAGAGGGAGAGCAAGTAGGGGATACAGTAGGATGTGAAAACAGCAGAGCAGTCAGGAGTGAAGCCATAAAGCTCCTCCAAGGAGATAATCCTGCCTCTAGTGAAGTCAATGGGAGTTTTGCCATTGACTTCAACAGGGTCAGGATTTCACCCAGGGAGTGTTAATATGATGTGGAGGGAGATGGGAAGACTGGGGAGATACTCAAGAGAGAGAGAGCAACATGGTCATAGCATATAACATTAGCATATTAATGGCTATGGCTGTTTTATTTTACAGCTCTGTATGCAGCATAGAGACTATAGGAACTTTAAGAATACTAATATGTCCCTCATTATTAACTAATGCAATGTCAGGAATCCTCCAAATCCAGATCCCCCGCCCACCCCTGCCACTATCTCCCCCTGCAATATGTCATGAGGGAGCTTGAGTCAGACTAATTTTGGTATTAAGAAAAAAAGTCAGAACAAATATCATTGTGTCCAGTAAGCCGAACGTATTAATTGAATCCAAGCTGACCACAAAATTTAATTGCAGGTCCTGAATTCTTTGAGGTTAGGAAAAGTTACGTTGTAGTTTCTGAGTTAAGCTAAATAGATCAAGACTTTTTATCTTGTAAAAGAACAACCTAGAAGAGGGATAAGGAGGTCAGAGGTAGGTCTTTAACATCCTGACTGGCCTGGAAAAGGCAAATAGATAATGAGTGTTCACTGTCTCTAGTAATGTAAGATTTAAAAGTCATCAAAGGAAAGTAGCACGGGGTATATTCAAAATGAAAAAAACTTCTGTCTTTGTAGCACAAAGGCAACTTGCAAAATTGCTTGCAAAAAGATTTAGGGGTGGTTGTATAGTTTCAAAAATAATCTATGGAGAAATTCATGGAAGAAAAACACATTGAGGGCTATTCAATGCATAGAGGGCTTTTGTTTAAGGCGTTTCTGGGCCATGGGGATTTTTTTCAGAAATCAGCACAGAAGTTTAGAAAAATACGCTTGCATTGTTCCCAGGATGTCTGCTTATATCCAAATGCAGAGAACACACAGGGTTATACAACTCTCAGGTCCAACATGGTGCAACAATTCTCTGTTCTAAGGCAACATAGGCAAATTTATTTGCATAAAGTGTACATTTCTTTTTTTCGCCCTTTTTTTTCTAATCAAATATTCTGGGAGTACCAGGTAAGGGATAAAACTGTCTGCAGGTAAAGGTTGGGTTTGTCAGAATAACTCCACTGGGCAGCTCTGGAAGGTTTAGCTCTGCCACTGCTCACTAAAAGAAGACAAGGGTGCCAAGAAATCGACAGCATTGTTGGCTGGGATTTTGCCTTCTACTGGAAATTCACTTAGGAGCTAATCCAAAGCCAACTAAGTCAATGAAAGACTCCCATTAAGTGTAATGGGTTTGGGATCAGGCCCTTAAATCATATGTAGGCAGCTAAATCTGCCAGTCCTTTAAAGCTGCATAAATTTACCTGCTATTCCCCAAAGCACAACTGCATCCCTCCAACACCTGTCTGACAGAACTATTGCATATAATAAGAAAACCTTCCAGAATCACAAGTAAGCTGTGAACACCAGCCTGCCACCAATCTCTTCTGATGCTGAGGTAGTTAGTACCTGGGACTGCTACAAAACCATCATCAGGGATGGGGCTGAGATATGAAATACAAGTATTCCATCTGCTTAAGCTGAGCAGCTCACAAAACATTAGCCAACTGCTAAGTTGCTGCTTTTCTACAAACTGAGTCATCCTCATCACACATTACACTGGGGTTTAAATGATTGACAGGAAAAAAAGCTAAGAGAAGCAGCTATTTCTTTACATTTAGCTGGTTTGTCAGGGCATTTGAAAACTTCTGGATTAAGGTGAAAATGCTTAAGGATTAAGTGGGGAGTGAAGGGAAAGGGAATGAAAACATTTTAGTGCTGTGAATTTAGAAGTCAAGCAGACACGCTCAGGAGAGCTAGCAAGACCTTTACCAATATGCTGTATCTAATCAACAATATCATTTAGAGTTTTCCACTTTATGGAGGAGAAAAAAAGTAATGTTTGAAGGTTTCTCTTGCCAGCGCTCTATCTCATCAGGGCCTTAATATACTCAGCGTGTGTTTTGCAAAATGAGATTTTTGCAAAAATCAGGGTCACCCCTTGCACCCAGGCAAGAGGTATTAAAAGATATTCATCTTTACAAAGAGTGTCCTGAAATGATGGAAATAAATATAAGTCTCAAGAACTTTTGAGAGAGTTACCAGAGGCTCGATCACACCAGACAGTTGTGAATCATAACTAGAGATGTGTAGGAATGTATTATTCAAATGGAAGTGCTGATATTGATAATATTCACATTTAAAAGACTACTGTGAATTGTTTTTTAATGTTCCTCATCACATGAATAGCAGACAAAAAAGAGTACCTTTCTGTACTCCTAATTTCTTTGCACTGTGTTAGGCAAAAGGTGGCTTGAGGGAGTCAGGAAATAATGATTTCATTCCTTGGCCTATTGCAGGTGTTTGGAAATGTTTTGATTACTTGGTTCTCTGTGTTTATTTCCCCATATAATATTTTTGGGCAGAAAATTTTAAAGAGAGAGAATAAAAAACACATATTATCAGTTTTACAGAGAATACTGGATAGTTCTGTTACGTAGCAGGAGATTAAAACATCTTCCACTAGCTGTGGAAGCTTGGTTTGGAAGACTACAGGAAAAATTAGGGAAGTTTTTCAAATGCTTGAAGTAAGTTTAAAGACCCCAGGGAGGAAAACGGCAAGTAGGAAGAACAAGAAGATTTCATATTATCACTTGTAGGAAGCTGTTTCTTTTGCAGAGACCCCCAGAGCTGAAAAAAAAAAAACAAAAAGCAAAAAAGGAAATGGTGAATCATTAATTCTCTGCTCAGTTGTTTTGTTTCATGTTTACTATTCAGAGTAAGTATTTTATGCCCATTCTGGGACTGGAAACGTTTATATACACAGTAGCAGCAGCATCAGCATCATAATAACTGAATAATTTATATTTTAAAAAAAACCTTGCACATTTTATAAAACAGTATACAGGTATTGCTGCATTTGCTCATGTAAAGGGCCACAGCAAATCTCTGCCTAGAAAATGTCCCGATGTTTGGAGGGAAAAAATTGCAGTTAGCTAAATACAATTACCACCTATAAATAAAAAGTTTGAGGTAATTTCAGTTTATTGGTAAAGATTGATTCGTGTAACACACAAAAGTAGCAGTTATGATTCAGGCATCTCTCTATCACAGCTCTGATTATTTCTGAATTTTCTTCCTGGGGCAATATCTGGAGACTACCAGGCAGCTCAGATTTTGGGTGGTGTGGCTGCTAACACCAGGTTTCAAGGAGAAGTGCCAGTTTCCTTACCGCTCCTCTCAGTCTTACACAGCCCATTGTCCCAGTAATTCAAGGGTCTGACTAGAAATCCTTCTGCTCTCATGGCAGAGATGTAGAAATATGCTTTAAGGAAGAGGAACCCTATCCTGAGGATGTCCCAGAGATGGCATGTTCCCTCTGAAACCTGCTTCCCTTCAAGCCAAGACAACAAAAATTCCCTGGCTCATCTGTGACCAGCACGAGCTTTTGGGCACACCATTGCCACAGGCATCCTCCACTGAGCACCAGGTCAGGGTCTGCTTTCTCAGAAGAGAGGCTACAGAAATTAAACTGATTCTTCTATCCCCCAAAAAGCCCAGCCTGATAACTGTGTATGTCAATAGGTTTGCTGGATTTAATTTTTTGAGGTACCTGCTTAAAGTAAGGGTGGCAAAAAAAGCCAAAACTAGGGGCTTGAAACATCACATAAACTTGATTTGCTAATCAGCCAGTCTGCACCCTTCCAAGCCCTGTAAAATACATGTAGGTTAACATTATTAAATCCTACTTAAAAATAGGTTGGTTTTGTTAAGTGTGGCATGATTTTTACTGGGTGTTCTGCTCGCCTGGATCCTGGACCTCGGGAAGCACATGTGAGTACACGTGTCACTTGCTGATGTAGCCACCTGGCTGCAACCCTCTATCAGGTTCTTAGCCATTCCCACTCATTAGTAGAGAGGATTTTTTTCTTATTTTAATCTGCACATTTCACATGCATTTAATTTTACATAAAAGTGCATGCATAATTAGGCATAGCAGCGATGAGACATTCCCATTTGGAAATGTCCTGCCCAAACCCACACAATTCAGTGTCACATTTGGTACCAAGGTTTTTTAGTACATGACAGTCCATTATCCATTAGTTTTGAGTCTCTTCTGTTAAATGCCTTGTTTCAGTTAGAAACTGCACAGTAGGAAATTAAAACATGTTGATAGATTGGAAAGTTATTAAGCTTCCTTGCAGTGTTAAACAAGAATTTACAAGAATTCGCTCTCCAGATTTATCAGGGATATATTTACAGTACTTGAGTAAGTGTGAATATTACTCACTGGAGATATTTAGTCACATACTGTATCTCTTTGAAGGGAGACCATATTGCATTAAATGTCTCCACCATGTTCTGTAATTTGAAAGATAAATCCTTGAGTGCTGATTAGTCATATATTGATACAGAACATCTATTATTTTGGGTCTATAAGAAGACTTTCATCTCTGTAATATTAATTTCTTGGCTATCATCATGCTTTTTCTTAGCAACCATCTTTCATTATCATAACTCAGGCCACTCGATATTGTTAAGTTTCCTCATGTACAGTGCCAGAAATGGCATTGCAGGTGGAGGAGGTAAATCTTACTTAAATTAAATGGTTTGGTGTGGGCTTAAAACAAGAGCAGATATTGCTAAGGTTTTGTGTGAAATTTTTCCAGTGACACATTTTGTGGCATTAAGGAAAAGGCTCAGACTCGCAGGGACTCATTTCTACATCTGAAAACTGGGTTGTAATGTAATTTCCCAGTGACATGGGGAGATGTTGCTTTTATTCCCGAATTATTATGTAATAAATTAGCTAAAATAGAGTCCAATTGCTAAGATCAAAAATAGTATTTAGCACCTTGACTCCCACTGAATTCAAGTATCTGACTCTGCTTGGGTATCTGGTAAGGAAAAAAAATAGGTACTCTGTCTTGCATGTGTATTTCTGTCTAGTTATGAAATACAGGCAGCAATGGTGACCAGAATAAAACCTCAATTTACCAAAAGAAAAGATAAAATAATTTTGATCGTTTTGTAGGTAGTGAAAAATATCAACTATATCTGATACACATGAGCTTTACTCAATACTCAAAGCCAAAATAGGTCTCGTAGTCCCATAGCTCAAAGTTGAAGTTAGGAGCAATTTTTAAGCATTGATTTTTGACTAACCATCAGTGTAGCACTAGATTTTTCTGTCTTTAAATCACAGCTGGGAATGATATCCTCAAAATACTGTGGTTGAGTAGGAATCGAAGTTCCATGGAAAGTTACTTTTCACAATGCAATATTGTTCCTGTACATTAGAGAAATATCAGTTCTCCTAGTCTGTCTTCAGCCCACTTGTCAGGAGAAAAAATTGTCACGTTTTCAGTTTTTCTCATTTTTTTTCCCCTTTCCATTAAAAAGCAAACAAACAAAATCCCCAGAAAGATAACTGCCAACTAACAGAATCCACACGGGGAACCTAATTTACTTCTCTCCAATGTAAATGTTTTGCAACAGGAAGATTGACGGTTTTTTCTGGACAACAGACACAGCAGAGGTATTTGGTACCAGATGCCCTGATACTGCCCTCCTAACACCTCTCAGCTGTGAGACAGGAGGACTCTCATCCCTGTGCCTTCCCAACCCTCATCCCTCCCAGGCAGCAATGATCACCACGGCGTAGGCAGCTCCATATCTTTTGTGATCAGAGAAACTGCTCTAACACCAGCAATTAATTCCTCCTATTGGGACATCAGGGGCTTCAAACAGTTCACAAGCATGGCAAAATAGATGGCAAGACTCCAATTTTCTTCCATGAACTTTCTAGGTCAGAAATCAGGTTTTAAGGGCACAGGAGATCATACTGTCTGGCTTGCTCTATAATCCTGGAAAAGAGACCTGTCCTAGGCTGACCAGCTTGTGAATCGAGGCCACTGTTTTTCTTTAGTTGCCCCTGCAGAAAAAATAGATTTTTCTTTGGGCTGAATGCTCAGAATTCTAATGGAAATAAAAAAAAAAAAAAAGTGAAAAAAGGGAATGGAAACAAAAAGGAAAGGGAAATGGAGGGGAAAGGGAAAGGAAAAAGGGAAGGAGAAGGTGAAGGGGAAGAAAATGGGGAAGGAAAAGGGGAAATGAAAATAACTTCTACTGTGTTAAACGTGGCTGGATTTAAGTCTGCCATAATTTCACACACAAATCTTAACCTTTCCTCCCTCAGCTTGACCAGACTCCTGTAGTTCACAAAATGTTATCACAACCAAGTTGAGCTGGCTTCACACTCACAGCCTCTGAGCACTCAGACCAGTATGAGACAAACCAGCTGTGCCAAATCCTGAGCTGAAGCATTGCCATGAGGTTCATCTGGTTTAGATCAAAGGGCTATAGGGCCACTCTCATCAGAAAGTGCTGGGAATAGGAGACCTTAAACCTTTTGATTCCTGCAGTCCCTCAACCTCCAGATAAATTAAAATATTTAATCAAAATCTAATGGTGGTGATCTTGTTTGTAGAAATGCTTTATTATCCTGTGCATTTTAACCACAATCTGCCTGGTTCCTAATGCGACCTAAGGAACTAGTTGGCATTTATTACAAATGCAAGGCAGAAAGCTTCTGGCTCAGCAATTAATCACTGACATAGAGGAATTTCTTCTCTCCAGGTGGGGAACCCATCCAAAAACTAAGAAAAATAATCGGGCTAATTAATTCTTATCTGCAAAGAGCAATTAGATAAATGACCTAAAAACAGGCCTGTCACCCCTAGTGAGGTTCTCGGCTTCTAAATAGAATAATGTCTCTTTGCCAGGCCAACTCTGCAGTGAAATGGAGATCACAGGGAGGAAGGGGAAAAGACGGCATGTGGGGAGGGAATGGACTGATAGGGGAGTAGGTTAATTAGAGCTGAGACCAGCCATTGATATAAAAAAAAAAAAAATTAAACCAAAGCTCTGCACTCGGGTAGATTTGCTGTGATCCCATCACCTTCACAGCTCTGCCTTTGTGCAGCCAGAAGTACTAAGGAGAGTGAAGCCACATCTCCAAGCCACTTTTGAAGAGGAAAACCACTCACCAGGCTTGTCCACCACTGCATTGCATTTCACCTTGGTGAGTGACATCCCTGACATGGCATTCTTATTAACTCTGAACTGCGTGTCTGCGGCATGGAATGATGGTGCCAAAGTGAGATGCAGAGTACTCTGCTTCAATTAGTGTGCTCCAGCAGACTTCTCCTGGTTTAGTTAGGAAATGTGCAATGCAGAAATCTTCAGGAGTGAGCCAAATTAATCTAAGCAGCACAAGTGAGAAGGCAACAAGAGTATTTGCATAGCAGACCTTTCGTCAACTGTGTATCCCCAACAAAATCTTGCTGTCCTTTCAGACATCTCATAGCCAGGGAAAAACCAGGAGAGTAATCAGAAGAGGAAAGAAAGGGCGTTGGGGTATATTAAGATAATATTGAGAATTTATTTTTGCTCTCCTGTTCACAAATAAGTTCCTTGCTCAGTGGCACAAGGCATCTTTTCCCTGATCCTGCTGTTCTGCTTACTTATGTCGTGACACCATGCCATGTCCGATGGCAGGAGACGAAAGGAGATATTGAAGGAATTGATTCAGGCTTATTGAAGTATTTACAGAAATAAGCCTAAATGACCAGAGATAAAATACTACGGCAGTCAGATTAAAACAATCTACTCCAGTTATAGTTAATCAGGGCTTTTAGCCTCCAAGGAGCTGATTTGAGACTGACAAAGTGTTTTCCAGCTCCCAAACCCCATGCCAATCACGTTACTCCTGCCTTGGAGCTGTTAACAACACCAAATACAAAAGTAAATGCAAGTCTGCAGATAGTTTTACTGTTTCCATAATCAAAAGCTTCTTACAGTTAAAAAAAAAAAGGACTAAAAAATCACTATCCCCAAGGCTACAGATGCTGGTAAGAGACCTTTGTCTCTGTCTGAAACCTTGTGTGACCAAGGTTCTTATAATTTATACAAAGCAGATGCCTGCTTAAATGCTTTACTCAAAGCTGTCATGGCCCCTACGTCCAAGCAGTTAACAATAAATTACAAGGACTAATGGATTAGATTAAGATGCATGAAAACACTGTATATATTCTGAAGAACGATACTTCACCTACCAAAAAAAAAAAAAAAAAAAAAAAAAGAAAAAGAAAAAAACCAACAAAACCCTGTGAATGTTTGGAAAGGAAAAGAGATATATATTCCAGTTAAGTACTTTGCTGCTTGCATTGCCTGAAATGCGGCGGCACAACAAAAGCAACCATCTGTGTTTAAACACAAAGGAAGAGACAAGCAAGTCTGTGTCAGTTTAAATTTATATTTTCCCTCGATGATGTTAATGTGAGGCTTAAGGCAGAGCAGAGCCCACAGGATGCCTAAGGATGTTTCTGGAAGATGAATGCATGTGTGGAAGATGGACAGCTCAGGCCCAGGTGTGAGCTTCTGCAGGACTGGGGATGTTCTGGGGAGAAGGTTTGCTGCAGGAATAGGATTCCTTCCTGAGCTTGTGTCCATTTTGTAAACTTTGCCACAATTCAGAGAATGAAGATGAGTAAGTTTCAGTTTGGACTTTTTGCTGCATATATTAAAATGGACAAGGCTCCAGGCACAGGCTGTTGAGGGGGGCTAATTGGAAGAGTGCTCTAATAAATATCCTCTCTTCATTTTTTGCGAAGGTGCAGGAAAGTTCTCAAGAACTGGAAGTTCAGACATGGCTGCAGTCCAGAGTGGATACTTGCTAATACTGCTGCATAATAGAAGTGCTGGGAAAATCTGAAAATAACACAGGAAGAAAATGGAAAAGTAGCTGGGGAATTTGCAGGCCGATTGGTGTTTTCAGATACAGTATCTTTACAAGAAATGCCAGTGGCACATTATCCAAACTTCAGAATAGAAAGATGGAAAGATGCAAATCAACACAGATTCACTAATCATTTTAATTAAATTTAGTAAAGAAAATATCAAAGTGTGAAAACATCCAAACTGCACTTTTCCTGCCAAAGTTCTTCCCTTTTATTTCTGAGGCTACTTTGGCTTTTTCAAGAAGAGCCAAACCAAGGCTCATTCCTATCTTATCTAGAGTATGTTGACTGCACCATATTGGTAATATTCATACCCACAGTAAAGCTGGAGCTACATGGAACTGAAAAATTTGGGGGCAGCTGGTACATGAAAGTCCCCAACACACTGCAAATGTCTGCAAGGGCTGTTTCCTCTACATTTATCCTGTACAAGGACTAGGAGTCAAGAGAAATACCTTTTTTTTTTTTAGTCTTTCAACTAACTCACTTATGTTTAATTTATACAGAAGTAGGTACAGCCTTCTTCAGCACCAGAGCATTAGGGTGTTTTTAATGAATAACTTACAAGAAACAGTCACCTGCTAACAGGTCAGCCTCCCTTTTGTGTTTCATTCTAGTTTCATTAGTAAAGGAAAAAATGCCTTTGATTGGATTAATGGAAAGAGAACCACAGGGTCTAAATTATAAAGTATCCAGTGGTTATTTCTAGTAGCTCCTACTTTCAACTGGGACCATGATTTTTATCATCTCAGGCTCAAAGCTTTTGTGTTTGACTTGTCTTGGACTGCCACATGGAAAGGTTTTAATTTAGCAGAAATCACATTTCATCTTTCTCTCTTCAGTGATGCAGCTAAACAGCCTCTGGCTTTAAGGCTATCACCCCTACTTGATCCCTGAGCTGCTGGGGTTGCTCTCGACAGAAACTTCTGAGCAGGCTCCCTTTGGTTGTTTGCTTTTTTCTCCCCTCCACTCTCCTCCTCCTCCTTGTATCCCTGCACCACCACCTTCCAGCAAGGGGCTATTTTTATTTATGTATTTATTTCTTTCCATTGAAACTGCAATATCTGGAGGTGGCTACAGGCAGGACACAGAGCCATATGCTCTGCCTAACTTATATAAACAGCGTCCTGGGTGACAGCCTTTCCTGGCCCATCTGCAGCTGCCAGGGAATCCATTATTTTTCTGGTCCCTGGGGAGAAAAAGTTCTTGAGCATCATTACTCCTAGGCAAATGTAACTGACTCTACCATGCACCCTAATTTGCTTGCCATAATTATAGGTCGCTCACCCCCCTTTGCTATTTATAAGCCTTTTTTATTTATTTTTTGTACTTATCAATAATGAATGGAGGCTAGTGAATCATGGGGCTGTAAATTTGAATATTATGAAAATGCTAATAACAAGGTATCATAGGCAGCAGCACCCAGGTCTTATCAGCTGGTCAGATGCTCTATTAAGCAGCCAGTGAGGAGTTCAAGCAAATTGGTTATGTTAATGTCCTGTAGTACTTGGGGAAGACGAGGAGTTAGCAATTAATTTTTTTTCCTTCTTCTTCCCAGGCTACAAGCCGACAAGGCAAATTTATATTCCTCCTATTCTGTGGGACCCCAGCTCGCAAGGGGGGCAAGGTGAAAATGCAAGAAGGCTACCAAGAGCTTTCTGAGATCTAATTGAATGGTGCAACTGAAAAAGCTGCTGGGAGGGCAAAGGGGTGAGCAAGGAATAAATAAATAAATATATAAATAAGCAAGCAAGCCCCAAAACAATGGGAATGAGGCATTCTTCCCCATTCATTCAGCTGACAGTGCTTTTGCAACTTAAACCTGTTTTATTAATTATGTTTGACATTTCCTTAATTAGTTTCATTTACATCCCATCAGCCCCTACCAGACGATTGCCCCATACATCATTTCACCAGAGGACTGAGATGCCTACAGAATTACAAAAACACCCCCTCCTCACTGCAACCCTCAGTAACTCATCACTGTATATTTCACAGATTTTGAGAATTAATCTTTTCACCTCCTATTTTTCCTAAAAAATATATGGACATTTCATTTTTTTTTTTTTTAATTATTATGAAATTTGAAAGGAATGTTATGCGGGACTAAATTTCTAGTTTCCTCCCATACATACAATTTGCTTTGTTTTACAGTTCTTACGTATCCTGACATTGACAAAATATGGACTCTAGTGAAGGATCCAATTCCATGGACTCTGTCTTGGCTCCAGAGCCCTGCTAGCAACCCCAGTGCTTTCCCCAGTTAGCTCTAGAAACTCACAGTGTTTTAATTTATAGACAGATTCTTGCTGCCCCCACAGTTGTTATGCAGTTTTCCATATATTGATTAATTTCTACAAAAGCCATGACAGACTTTTTTACAACTTTAGTAAGAATGAAAGGATTTTTTGTTGTTGTTTCATGCCATTGCTCAGAGCTCTGGCGTGTTTGTCCTACCTCTCTCTCCATCCCCTCCAGGGGCTGGTGCTTGCGCTGTCACTTTGCACATCGAGCAGCCAGACACGGGACTGGCATTAGAGCCAGGCATTTCAAAAGTACACAATATTTTAAAATCAGCTCGGTGCACTGTGCAAAGAATAGAGCGAGTCGCAGCTCAGCGCGGGGAGCACAGAGCACTCTCAGTCTGGAAGCTGCTCAGCCAAAAACCACACGGTGCTGCCTCAGGAAATCCAATCTCCTGCTGGAGCAGAGCCCTGCACGCCCAACCTGGGAGCCACCTGGCAGGAGGCTGGACCTGCTGCCCACTTGGGCTGTCAGATGTCTGGTGCAGAACCCAGCTCTGCTGCCCAGCCTTCGGCATGCAGCGACTGGCTGCTCCTGACTGGGGTAAAGTGACAACCTGTTTTCTGCTAATCCCAGAACGTGCTACCAGGAGCTGTCACTTCAGAGTCATCACACTCTCTGTTGATATCACTGAAGTTAATCATGCAGAAGGAAAAAGCTTGTATTAAAGCAGATAATTATTCCCCAATTCCTTAATAATACATTCAAAGGAAAGTGATTCTTATTGTCTTGGCAAACTGTGGTATTTCAGCACATTTTTTGTTTAATATTGTTACCCAGGTATCTTTCCTCATTTACACCACCTAGATCAGGGTTGTTACACTGTACAGTGTCTGAGAAGTTTCTTTACTCTGGACTGCTATACCTTATACTCAGCCCATACTTATGTTGTAACACTGGCACAATGGGAGATAATTGACAATAAGTAACCTGGTTATCTTGATTGATTTGAGAAGTTTATCCAATTAGAAAGGCAGCTAAGAAGATGTTGTCCCTATCCAACCACCTACCCATCCTTGCAAGGGCTGTCCAGATCTATGTGTAACAGCAGTGCAGGGATCTCCCAGCTCAAGCCCTCCCAATACAAATACCAGATGGACTTACAAGCCCCAATAAAAGAAATATTAATGCAACATATGGAAATATATTCACTAAAAGAAACAGACTCAAAGAAATATTGATGTGCTTGCTTTCTCAGTGGGACTCATTTGCTAGGGCAGAGCTTGCTGCAGTCTCTTAACCACGTTTCTCAGCCCTTTTGGCTTTGGGGCCAGATCACGTGAAGCCAGGCAGATATTTCTGAGCTTTCAAGAGGATCCAGATGTCACAGATGCTCCTGATGCTCTATCCTTTTCAACCTTCACATGGATGGCCTTAGTCTGGGTTATAACCAACTGTCTCCTCAAATTAAGTCTGCCCAAAACTTTAAGCCTTCACTTTCATAAAATTCTCTCAGCTCTCAATCGTCGGAGGGGAGGCAGAGAGGAGAAGATGGGGGAATAACGTTCTCATTTCACCTCAGAGATTATTACATCTGTGCTTTGGGAAGCAGCAGACATCAGGGCTAGAGTTCCACAGTTGGACTAGACATAGAGAAAAAAATCTTGCAATTTGCTCTGAAACCAGAGAGATTTCATCCTGTTTTGGAAGCCTTCCAGGTAAAAGCCATGTCTGGGACCCTCTCCAGATTTTCCGCAAAGCACTGGCTGTTTCATTTCCAGATCATTTCAATCCTCAAGATCAAAGGGAGCCTGATTTTTAAAGCAGGAATTAAGTATTGGTGAAGAAGAAGGCAGTTTTAACTTTGCTGTAACCATGCACACAATCCACAGAGGAGTTCCATCAAAAAGTTTGGGGGGTGCTGGTTTTGTGTTGTTGTTTGTTTCTTGCTTCATTCCTTTCCTTGTTCCCTCTTATCTTTGATCCAAGCATTTCCCCAAGACACTGCAAGAACATGGGTGTGAGAGGAATACAGAGCAGATTGTAGGGAAAAGGTTGATAAGTCCCGTTCAAAATTTGCTGGTGTTTTTCTTTCTCAAGAACTCGGCTCAGAAGCAGTTCAGAGGAAATTTGGAGAGATGAAGATGGGAATGAAATACATATCCCTGCAGGACTACAAACAGCCCTGGGTGTTGTTCTTTGGGCTCTGGCTTCACACAGTGGTTCTTTTTGAGTGAGGTTGGCTCCTTTTTAAAAATGTCCTCTTCTGTCATTGATGCTCTTTCGTGGCAGGTTAACCTCAAAGGGTTTAGATAATTTCCCAGCTTTCCTGTTTGGATTCCACTACAAACACACGAGCACAAACCCCAAACCCTCCAGTTCAAGTGTGAATAGTTAAAAACCTCTACTAAAGTAGTTTGGTAGATTTATCAGATGCTGCTGGGGCTTCAGATTTATCTCAAATAGCATCAAATGGCCAAAAAAGAAAAAAAAATCAAAATATTTTTCTGTCACATGCTGTCATACACTGTCAGGGAACCTTGTGCTGTAGCTGCAGTGAAGTTGAATCTGATTAAAAGATCAGCAAACAAGGCAGGTTGAGGGGAATTTGATCTCATCATTGCTATGCCTGGAAATACCTGTCATCTTCTAGGTTGTCCTGCACTGTGACACTCTTTCTTATCCAGTTTGCCAATGGACATTCACGGTGACATTCTCTGCAAGCAAAAAAGGGGGAAAAACAAAAAAGAAAAAGAGGGATTTGAACCATACCAATTTTATTTTCAAATTCTGTATTTTTATTCCTCTGAGATGAAGTCTAAACATAAATACCAATTATCAGAGCTACAGACAAATGAATAATTTGTTGTAAAACAATCCTGATTTATTCAAATGAGAGTAGAGGTGAAATTAGAGCTACGCAGGATATTATGTTAAAAAGCACACACACACAAAAAGAAAACAAAATGTCTAATTTTAACATAGTGTTGTTATCTGTGATTAATGATTTCCGTGGGTGTATAACTCTTATGCAAAAATGCCATGTAATCATGTACATATTTGATTAAATAGCTTAATTTGTGTTCATTTAAAAAAAAAATAAAATAAAGCCAAATAAGCTAGATAATGAGTGGGCGTGTTGTAGGAAAAGCAGATGGGATTTGAGGCACTAGCTGTGTTCAAAGGAAGCCACCAATTTCACTTCAAGAATATTTGCGTATGAAAGCTGATATTTTCTAGAAACATTCATGAGTAGAACACAGAGGGAAATTTTGCCAAATTCTGCTGTTTTTAATGAAGGCACGCAGGGGAAAAAAAAAGTTCAGCTGAGCCCAGTTGAATTCCCACTCCATAGGAAGAGCATCTTTATTTATTTATTTTTCTATATTTACTGCAAATGTTTTCTTTCTCTGAGTCAATTATACCTAAAGCATCCTTTTGTTTACTTCTGAACCTCTGACAACAACCTCCCTTTTCTTTGCCTTCACCTGTGGAATTAAATACTTATTTTTCATCACACAATAAAGAAGACACCTCCCCAGACTGGAAATAATGGGATTCTTTTGTGGTAAAGCTGTGTAAATCACAGTGTCAAATGAATGGACAATGCTTTAATGGGGCTAATAAACACGTCCCTCTGTATTGAGCAAGGGGACTTTTTATGAAAATGATCAAATAAAGTAATAAAAAAAGAAGGGGCTTCCCCTCTGGGTTTATGAGCTCTCTTGTTACACATCATGTATGACACACTGACTGGCAGAATATATGATGGACTGTCATACATTGCAGAATGACTTCAATTAGGATGATAAGATGACAAGTTCCCATAGTTCATATCTGGGTTGGCTGTGGGTTTTTTTCAGCGGGGCTCTTACTTTGACCTCTTTCTTTCTAATGTTTGATATGAAATTTAAAGGGCCGGTTGAGGTCATAGGAGACAAAATATGACTTATGTCAGGGGACGGAGAGGAAGGCCGGTTGTTTCTTTGTTTTCTCTTATATCCATGGGTAGGATCCTGTAATTCAGCCTCTGACTCACTATTGAAAATAATTAATGCCAACAGTTCAACCCACACTCGCAACTCCAGAATTATAAACCAACACATACAGCCTGCCACTCAAAACTGACTGCAAAAATCACTGCAAACCCCCCAAAAACCTACCTGCAAATCTGGAGGCACATCAGACAAGGTGACACATGATCCAAAATCCACGAGTGTCATTTATTTGCTTTATACTGACCAGTCCTGCACGTCAGGTCACAGGGAAATGCTTGTATTTCTGCAGGAAAGAGACTGATTTTACACCCATAAAGACACACTGGAAGAAGCAGAAGGCTGAGATGATTTGCATTTCTGGGATTGTCCAGCTAAAACCTTGGTCTGAGTCTCTCTGTTTGGCCAAGAAGACAGGCAGGAAATTTTACCTTGAAGAAGGAGTTGTGCCCAAGATGGATGGTGAGGAAGTGCTGTCAACACTTTGAACCTTAGAGAAGAAAAGAAAAAAAAGGTACAAATTAGGAAGTACTTAGAATTTTCAGATGATTTTGAGGGCCTGAAAAACTTCACATGTTAAAAAATAACCCCCCAAAACAGCCAGTGAGCAAGCCCTTCTTTTAGGGCTATTTTAGGGTTCTTTAATGGACTATGTTCCAATGGTCATCAAGAGCAAATATTGGTCTTGTAAGACCTACATATAACACCACTGGGTCAGGCTCAATCTCAGACTGCTTCTTCTGTGGCAGCTATAAAACAGACAGAATGAAGATGGAAAGCTATTCATCCTCTGCAGGGCACAGCAGGCTCCCTGATATTGCTGATCCACGGGACCATCATCTGCCTGACCTCAAGGACGCTCCCTGGCTGGACAGCAGAGCCTCACACACTCAGGCTCTGACCCAGGCATTTTACATGGGGTCTCATGGTTTGGAGCAGCCCACCAACCTGGAAAAGGAAAAGGCTTTCCAATGGAAGATCACATATTTTCCGCGTGGCTTATTCTGCGGATTCAGCGTTATTGCAAAGGATTTGCCTTTGAGTCAAGAAATTGCTTGTGTACGAGTCTCAAAAGCATCAGCAAGTGGAAGGAGTGGGATAATGGAGGCACTTATCTCTGCACAAAGTCACAAGTTTGATTTGCATAGAGCCTGGCAGGAATGGCTCTGACTTTGAAGAATGGCACATGTCATGGTACAGCCACAGCAAAGAATGTAACTCAAACACGCTGGAAAAGAAAAGCCTCACTGGGTACAAACGGAATATCAAAACTCACTTCACTTCTCCTTAGCTCTGAAAAGCCATAAATACCAGGAGGTTCCAGAAAGAATTTCCTGGGCATCTACTCTTTGGGATAAATCGAGGTCTAAATCTAGACTAACATGCCCAGAAGCTCCTGTTGAAGGAAAAAGAGAAAGAAAAAAGAAAAGAATAAATGGGGAAAATTCAGCTGAGTTTAATCTGAAGAGTGTATCCATCACCAAAAATGATACAAATCAGCTATTACTGGATCATGCAAAGGCAACTCCACTACCTGTGATCCTTCCTTCGCTTTCTAAACCTCTTTTCAGCCCAGCCTAATGAATTGTCAGAACTGTCAGACAGCTCCAAGGAATGACAAATGTCTATGATTTGCTGCTGCTACTTTGCTGAAAACACCTGATGTATATAGTCCTGAAATCCTCTGTTTTGTATTAAAGGCAAGTGTAAGCTGAAGGAATTGGTGTACATGTAGAGTTATTTTCTTTCCTTTTACATAAATGTAGCTTAACAAAAAGAATATGATAAAAGAAAGTTCAGGTTGAGTATTAAAGGACTCCTAAATCAGGAAATGTCAAAAAATAAGGCAGAAAATACAGCCTCAACCATGGCCCCTTTTGAACATTTTACAATCCCATATTTAGTCATATTATTTAAGATTATATATAATAACTCTTTATGACCTGATATAAAACTTGTAATGCTATGTCTCCATACTTGCATGATGTTTTCTTAATCAGAATTATAGATAATGCAACACAAAGCATTCTAACTGCACAAAGAAATTGTTTGACACACAATAAGATCAGTCAAATAATTAATCTGACAAATATCAGAGTTTGAGTTATACAGGCTCCAAACATTTATTAACTTGCAGCCAGATTCTGTGAACATTTGTCATTGACTTAAATGGGTCTAAGATTTCACTTCTTGACGAGTGACAGGCCCTGATGGGTATTTAGTCATTTCTGCTATACCAGATTGGCACTGTACTTAATACATTTGCTAATTCTGTCATAGAACTTACTCTCTATAACATTCCCCTGCATCTTCCCTAAAGAAACTCTTGTGAATCTGTCCCTTCAATAACACATACAGAAAAAACATAGTTTTGAAAAACAGACAGTAAGAGTCTTGCCTAATTAGTCACTTGTCCAGCACTGTAATGCATTTAGAAAAAGCGCCAGTTGACTGGGAGAATAATTTTTGCTGCTTCAATGCTTGTTGGATGATATTTTCACAACAATCACTTTGTTTGTATGACTTTACAGAGGAAAGAGAGAGACACAACTATGGTACAATCCTTGAAGGTAACAGACACTGAGAGGCTGATCTGAGTAAGGTTGGAAGTGTCACAAATTGTGTTTCTCAGCTGAAAGACTGGAGACAAAACACTGAGGTTGTAGAAAGCTGAACCAACTGTGTAGGAACCAAGCAGAGCTGGTCCTTCCTTTCACTGTCACAACCTGCCTGTGACAGGTTTCCTGCCTGGGAATACAGTCCTGATTCAAAACACTGCTAAAAGTAGGAGCCTTAATCAGAACAATGAGGACATTTTGTTATATTTCTTGTAGACCACTTAATTTCCACCCTGGGAAGAAAAAAATAACACTGTTTGTAGATCAAAAGGCACTGTTTGTAGATCACTTGCCCCTGCAAGTGTGGACAGTGGTCTCCAGGAATGGTAGAGCCAAGAGTGATGCTTCAAAGATGGAAAATGAGGTCAAGCTAGGTCTTGATGTTTTATCAACTCCATTAATGCTTCTCTGCAAGCCAAGAGCATCCTCAAGTCTTATTTCCCAATGAATCAGGCCTAGTCCAAAAAGAAAGTGCTTGCCCAGCCCTTGTAAGTCTAATTAATGGGAGGGTTGGGAAAAAAAAAAAAAAAAAACAAAACACACCCTACAAAATTTAAATTGATTAATTGACTCACATGAAAGGCTGTAAAATGGAAGACCCCTGTGCTGTGTGTCTTATAATAAAGCTCCCCTGGCACACGCTTGCACAGCTGCTGCCTTGGTGTGTATGTCTGCAGATGATACAACATTGCCATCTCTCTGGATATCATCCCAATGAACACATTCCTCCTCCGACCACTCCTGTGAGCCTTCCTGTTTTACAGACTGGGAACTGAGGCACAGAGAATACAGATAAAGACCTCCAAGGCATCAAAGCTTGCTGGCACCTATTGAAGTCCAGAGCGATCAAGCCTCTAAACGGGGGTCAAACTCTGTAGCATTTCATCTAGGAGGCTTTGCCCTCGGTGGTCAGTTCCAATTAATCAGGGCATGGAAAACAGGTCCCCACATATTAAGTGGCTGTCTAAATACTGGCATCCTGCCTCCTCTCCCTGAGGAACAGACGTGGGTTTGGGCCAAGCCTGCCTGAGTGAAGGTATTGGGTTGTCATCCCCTGAGCTGTCACGTCAGAGCACGTTGATGGGACTGTGTGAGGATCTCCCAGGGCATCAGTGCTGCTGGAATACAGAGGGAGGCTGCTGCTTTCTCAGCAATCAGAGCTGAGCTCCCAGAAGCAGCCTCAGCAAAGGGCAGGAGGAAGCTCTGAAACACTGCTGGTCCCATGGATGCGCTGCAAATGAAGATGTGTATACCCAAGCAGGAGGAATAATGAGAAATGTATGCCAAAGAGATTACTGGGTTTCTCTGTTAGATTAACTCTAGTTTGACAGTGGTTGGGTTTGGGAAATCCTCTATGATTTAAGAATAAGAATTCTTCTCTAAGTGGCCTAAAACTCACTGCTATATCATCACTTGCTGTTGTCAAATAAATAATCATGCGAAATCAGCTGCAGAGAAAAGTCTGCTGTAGAAGAGAGTTCATGCATGACATATGATATATCTTTTCACAGGGACAGATACATCTTTCTTACAGCCAGCAAGCAGCTTCCTTCACTGCACCTTCCCTCCCATCCAAATCACCTCAAATAAATGTGAGTTCTGCTGTGTTCACAGTAATTCCTTCATTTTTAAACACATAATGGAAATGTATAACTAGTCCTCATAAAAATTTATATCTCAATTCGTCCCTTTAATTTATAACAGGCCCTCCAGGCAGTTATTATTCAAACATTAATAAAATGCCTATGGATCACCAAAAGCATCAATTTTCAGATCCACCTCCCTCCTATTTGTACATATATAAAGCCAGATTAGAGTTAATGCCACTTCTGTGTCTAACAACAATTACGCCTTTAATAAGATAGGAACAAATGATATATTATCTTAATCACGTTAGGAATTTGAGTTCTTTCCATGAAACAAAGTTGAATTTTTTATGCCCTTTGTGACAATTGTTACTTAACAGCCTATGTGTTTGGATATTGCAGTTTATGCAAATGTTCATGTTCTATAAATTTTAGATTTATCTCCATTTATCATTCCACATGTTCTAATATACAGACATTATGGTTTAGCGTCTGACTCTGCACACAGTCTAAAATATGATTAGGATATCTTTCATTTATTTATAACATGGAAAAAAGGATGGGGGGGGAATAGCTGCTGTAGAGGCAAGACCCTCCACTTCCATAAAACCACGTATTGTGCAGAGCTGCAAAAGCCATCTTAGAATTTGGTCTTTCATTTACTAACAGCTGAATTTCAAAGGATTGAGGTTTGTAAGGGAACTCTTCATTCTGTGTTCTAAAATCAGCCACAAGTTCATTGTATATCACACTTTAACAGCTCTTACTCAGGAGAGTAATTACAGCTAATATGAGCTCTCCCATAGAGAGACAAGGAGACAACTTGCATGCACAACTGTTTTTGGATTGAAGCTGTTTTAGTGGATCATTAGGATCATAAAGATTTGTAGGAAAGAAAACCCTGGTATTTTTCATTTTTCTGCTGGGAGATTTAAAGCTCCTTGAACTTGGAGAAGAGAGCAAGAAAAGTAGATCCTAGGCCATAGTTTCATTCTGCAAAAATCACTTTGGTTGGATTGACCTCAAGGAAACAATAGCAAATTGTGTAATCTGAGAAGCTGAACCTTTGCATAGCCATAAAAAAAAACATAAAGAAAAGACAAAAAAAGACCCCCCCCAAAAAGTAACTGCACTCCAATCTGAGGTCTAAAGCAGGTTAAATTTACTCTTAGCCTTCATCCACCAGAACTCATAGTGATGTTTCAAGTGGGTGCTGAGCTAAGGGGGAATTACCAGGAATGGAGCTGTCATTGTGGTTTCTTTACACCAGCATAGTGAATGGGCAGGAATTCAGCTGTACCATCTCACCTTCATGATGCCACCCAGGTTTTAGCTGCCCAGGGAATCTGTCTCCTTCAGAGAGCTGGTCGCATTGATCTGGAGGATTTTATTGCTGTGTCTCCCACCCCTGCCAGTGGGAAGTTCCCTTTTCTTCACCAAGGTGTCCCTGCTTTTCCTGGGCAGTGTAGAAAAAGCTGAAAAAGACCCAGGGAGGGACCAAAACTAAAGTGAACCCCATTAAGACAGGAGCTGCCTTCCTCTGTGTTTCATTATTAATACTGAGTTCAATTACTCTGATTTCTTCTGTTGATGAATTAGTAGCACCAGAATCAAGTCCCTGGCTGATACCCATTTGTCTTTGCTTATAAGTGCTAATGTGATCCTGTTCCTTTAAAATCAAACTCCTGCTTCAGTCACTTTACATCTTTGCAACACTAACTGTCTTTTCACTAATTGGTTCTGTGTAAATGAAACAAGCTGAAAAACACTGTGGCACCAATAAATATTAATAAGTTATTGTTTGTTTTCTTACCTTGCTTATGAATGCATACGAAGACAGTGCTAAGACATTAACTCCAGTCTATTAATTGCCACCTGATAATTGCCACCTGATACTTTTCTCCTGGATAATTAGGTACCCATTAGTTCTAATCAAGTAGTTACTTAATTATTGCAGTAATTAGTCTAATGGACTAGCAAATTGAAGCTTTATCACTTTTGGATACTTAATGTTCCTGACAGAGTACTTCACAAGTGTCAGGGTTCCTGATTCAGCAACCTGCCATTGATGAACCCCCTGCTGCCATCTCCACCCACCCACGCTGCTCCCTGGACACACACAACAAAAGTTGGGTGTGTGAAGCCAGAGGCAACACAAATTTGAGCCCTTGTTTCTTCTCCTTCCCCTTCCCACCCCTGCCTATGCCTCCCTCCTGTGCTCTCACTGCTCAGCTCATTGCAAGCCAAAAGAACTTGGTTGGGAAATTAAATAACATCTTGGCATGGAGATCATATGCATTAGGCTGTACAGCAGCATGAGTCAAAGAAAAGAGCTAATGTTGGCAGGTGTGGGAAGAAAAAAGCAACTGTGAGGGGAGAAATAATAAGGAGTGTTCATGAATACTCATATACAGCCCCGCTTGGAAAGGGAAAGGCAGAGGGGCAAAGCAGACTGGTGGTAAATGAAGGCTTGGCTCCAAGGTCTGAGACTGGTAATAGGTCTCTCCTTCATCTCCTAATTGGAGGTGCAAATGTAACAGAGATTTTTAGTGAATAGAAAAATATGGAAAGTCTTTTTTTTTTTCTGCCCATGGCCTCTGTATCCCAGAGTTGGTAGGCAAGAGGCTATTTCTCTGCCCCATAGTTTTATAGTTAATACCACACTTAATTCTAACTAGGCTCTCAATCCCACAGTTCTGCAATACTCCATTGAGATGTGCCATCTTCACCCCTGTACTCTGTCCATGTCCTTGTCCAAGCATCGTCTTGTGCACTGTGCTTGCTTTTGTGTGTTTGAGATGGGTATAACGTGCACAGACATTTAGAAGCATTAAATGTGAATTTATCTCTCCCACTGATCATCTGATGCAGATTCTCTCCTGTTTCTTCATGTCAGATTTGTATCAGAATTGATCATCAAACCCTTTGGCAAGTGTCATCTGCCCCAGACGCTGCAATGTGTAACATATAAGCATTCATTGTACTGGGAAGGGGAAAAAAAGATTGATCCTGACCAGAAATAAAGAGGCTAATTCCATTCAATAAAAGCTTGACAACTTGCTAATGATTAAACTACTTCACATATGTGGTAAGATTATGTATTCTGAAATAGATGTATTTTTCTGTCTTGATCAGATAGCTCATGTTTCCATTGCTGCTAATGGTGGAGCACAATCTCAGATATCACCCAGACAAACAGGCACTGGAACATGCCCTGGGTGGGTCCTGCTGGAACCTTTTGGGTTTCCAAACAGCCAGGTGCCTGGATTTGCTTTTTATGGATGGCAAGGTACAGGCTGGTGGCACTGAGGAGAAATTAGTGGTGCTCACCTGGGTTTTGACCTACTATGGAACTGGAACAAGGGCAAGTTGTGGGTCAGATGTCTCTTATGTGTCAAAAGCTGTGAAATTTATAATTTAGGTTACCACAGAGAGACCACAGTCCCCTAGCCTACCATTTAATGCACACTCATAGACCAAATTAAACCTCACAACGTAGAATCCTCACAAAATATGGAACTTACTTTACTTATTGACCTACCCTTGGTACATTCATATTATCAGAGCTGACAAGCCAACAGTTTTCAGGGAAAACAAATAATTTAGTAACTTCATGCCTCCTAATTCCTCTCACTTCATGAAAAGCAGTGTCCTTTTACAACTGCATTGCATTCTTACCCAAAATATGATAGACCATGACAGAGAGGTCACTGGGTCCTGAGTTTTCTGCCGCAGCTCCACATGCATCCATCACAACCAGCTGGGGATGTCGTTTCCTCTGAAGTTACTCTTGAGGTAACAGTCAATAAAACCTCATGCTGCTACTGCAAAATCCTGCCACAAAACTGCTTAAACACCTGTGTGGGGCCACTGAGCAATAACAATCCCATGCACTGAAAGCAAAATTAGGCAAAGCATATTTGGCCCATTAAGAAAACATATTGCTTGAAATTACAGTGCCCCAGGATGCCTAGATCTTGCTTGTGGTGCTGGCTCCTCAGGAGAGGGCTCCCAGCTCTGTTCAGCATGGGACATTTACTGACCTGATTTCAGTGGCTGAAAGCATTCTCTCTGTCAAAGAAATCTGGCAGAGAAATTTTTGATGGTGAGAAACAGCAACATCCTTGTCCATCAATAGCCCTGAGTTGTAACTGATGCTAAAAAATAAGCAAAGCCACCTTTGCAAGGCAGAAAACCTTGGAAAATCAGTGATGCTGGATCCATCTGAGCTCCTGAGTACTGCAGGCACCCAAGACCATACATATGTCCCTCAGCATGCATCTGAGAGCAGGGATACACTGACAGCCTCATCTGATTTCCCCCAAATTACTTGGACTTCTCTGTCCCACTGGAAACAACCTTGGGGCAGAGCAGCTTTTCCGCGGTTGCTCCCCAGTGCATGAGTTGGCACTCGGGGGACAAAGGGGCAGCAGGCTGGGGGAACCACCACCAGGGTCTCACCCAAACTGTGCCAGCCCTGAGGCTGAGCAGAGACTGTCTGTCTCCAGCACTATTGATCCTGCACGAGCACTAAATTCATTTTAAGGATGCTGAGAGACAGCGAGTAAACTGTACTGACAGATGTTAGTCACGTTGCTTAATGTACTACTCCGAGGTGTTCAGATGCTCTCGTGGTGAGGGTGCAAATAAAATCAAGGCAGAATAGAGTGAAACAGGCTAAGAAGATTTTTAGTTTTGGAAAGCTAAAAAAAAAAAAAGGAATTTTTTTAGCTTGATGGGGGAGTAAATTTCATAGTATTTTTCCCTCTGGATCTGACATCATAGATTTTCTCTCTGGATCTGACTTTGAAGCAGACTTTTAGAATTCTTTAGAAATTACACACCAGCAAGTTGGAAGGCAAACCAAGAATACCTTTTATGTTGAAAATACCAGGAAAAACAGTCCAATGGCTATTGAGAGAGATGCAGAACTCATCAAGGCCAAATTGTTCGGAAATGTTATGAAAGAGAAAAAAAACCCCAAAATAATAAAGCAAGATCTTTCATACTCTTTCCCCACTTCTCTCTGTGCTGTTTCCAGCACTTCAGTTCACAGGCTCAGTTGCAATCAATTTTAGCTTGTAACAATTCAGCAGTTTCAGATCTCCCTAACAGTTTAGACCACCGCTGTTCAATGGGCTGCACTGCTTCTGGAAAAGTCTGAGTTGTGCTGGGGTGGAGAATAAGTGCAAAAGGAAGGAAGAATCAGGGAGGCAAGCTGCTTCCAATTTGTCTGTTCAGAATCTAAGGTCTTTTTATGGAGTGTGGGTTATTATTGGAAAGATCCTAGTCTTCACCTCTTTGAGAAGCTCTCTGAGTGCTTCCTTTATGAGTTTTGTCATTTTCTTGCTTGGAACACATGGAACAAACGCCAGCCCACAGGATACAGGGGATAAGGCAAGATCAAAGACAACCATTCAGGTTTCTGCCACTGAATAAAGCAGGGCTGTTTGCCTGTTTGGGAAAGTAGCAAAGTATCTATGGGGTGACCACTAAGTGGTTCCTCATGAGAACCTCTGGTGAACACCAAATGCAAAACACCTACAAAGGTAATGGAGATTTTGCTTAAGAGAGGCCCCTTGAAATGTTAGTGAGGGGGAACTAAGTCATGAACAGTCTGGCCCTTGTTCCCTTCTCCTACGGCCATGAGCAGCCACATTCTGGGCAGAGTTTGGCACCCAAGCAATTCAGTGGCAAAGTAACACTCAGAAGAAGCAGTGGCTGCAAGCAGAATCTGAGGAAAGCAGAGTGATTAATTACTTTGGAAAGACACCCCAAGCCATAATTTCAACCTTCTGGCCCTAACCAGGCAGAGCTGGATGCAGCAGCATGAGCAGCAAGGATACAAAAAGCACAGCCATCCTAATCTGAACCAGTCCCCCAGAAACAGTCTGGGGGTGCTGGATGGACACTCACTTTCCCTTTCAGAGCAGCAAGTTCGCTGCTTTCCTGCTCACCCTGCTCTCCTCATTTACACAATCCCAGTGTAGAATTGAGATGGGCTGAGGGTACCAGTAAAGACAGAGAAGGACTGATCACTCTGAAATTTGACTGCATGTGTGGTTGGACCCCTGGATTTGGGGTTCTTTGCTTTTTTTGTTGTGTTTTGGTGGTTTTTTACAGGTTGTCTCAGCTGCCTGTCAGATGGGGCCATGATGAAACCCAACATCTTGCAGAGACATAAAATGGAAAGCAGGCAACTCATCAGAAAAGTAGCAGCTGTTTTACACCATCACTAAACAAAATCATCATACACTAAAAACTAGATTTAGCAGTTTAAAAGAGCTACTAATGCAAAATTAGCTGGAGACAACAGCGTGGTTCTGTAACTGACAGTGCTTCACTCCAACGCCCTAATTCATGCAAAAACAACTTAGGAAACATTAAACGGCTGATGCTTTTGGAAAGGGGAAGAGCATCCACTTTCAATGGCTGCTTAGGAAGAACATGCAGATTTATTACATCATCTTTCCTCCTTTTACAAATTTTAAATAAGAATTGTGTCAAAACTGCCACCTCTTAAATAACAACGATGCTATAGTCCTCCTGACAGAGGGAGATACCAGCTTTTATTGGCAAGTCATTTGTATTTATGGCAGGCTGAAAGCCAGTAAAAAGGTTGTGCAGAACTTTAACAGTGAATGAGATGGAATAAGAAGGCCTTGAGCACTTTGGATCATCAAATACTTCAATAACTGGATATGGCTGTTCATACAACCATAAATTCATACACATGGAGAGGATATAAAGACACAACTGCCATATGAATGGACATTCTGTTGCCTTCTGGAAGCTCGTATATGTGTGTGATCTGCTCTAGACACAGGTGCCACACAAGCTCTCCTTTGGCCCAGCTGTGTTTCCCATTGAGGATGAAATTTTCCCTGTGTTGTAGAAATATCCTGCCCATAACCAACACATCTTATGAGAATTAGAAATCTGCCTGGCAAGAGATTCAGCTGATCACTCTACTAGCAAAGGATATGTGGCTTGGCTGGAGGTCTGTCATCTTGTAACAGTGAAGGGGTGAGTCCTGATTGCTTGGGAATAGATTTAATTTGTCCATGCAATTACTAAGATAAGAACTTGGTTTATTTTCCCATGAAGTAGCTGCCCTACTCTGGCTGAGGTGCTTCCATATCTCCCATATTGTCAAGTCCCTTCATCTGTGTGATCTGACCCTGCCTGTCTGAGGGTCCCATCAAATCCCATCAAAATCCTGCCTGAGGGAAGAATTCAGGGCTGGATATAGAGTGAGAAAGGAATAAAGTTTTAGCTGAGGTCTGGCTATTTGTTCTGTGCAGGCAAGTTGTGGCCCTGAAGAAGTCTTTTGTTTCCTAAAAAATTGTGAGGGTGGGAGCATAAAAAGTGCCCTGTACTTCAAGGGTATTTTTATTTAGATGCTACTCTTCAAAATACTATATATAGCAGTGAGAGTCTAGTTGCAATCTAAAGTTTGAAAAGTTGCAGACTCTTGCAGACAGTCTGATGGATCTAAATTTTTCAGCTAAACAACATCTATGCTCTTGACCTGAGACCTAGATTTCACATTTCAGGAATTAAATGAGCATCATTTTCTGAAAGACATTAGACCAAGGCTGGGCTATCCAAAGGATGGCTTCACGATTTAGATGAAGATGTTGTCATGTCAAGGCGACTTAAAACCTGACATATCTTTTTTCTATTGAAAAGCCAGACCTAGTTTGTTATACCACATTGTAGCCTCTTATGTGCAGGAGACAAAGGAAAAGTGGAGGTTGTTCTGGATTTAACATCTCTTAGAGGATTCTCTGCAGTAACAGGGCATAAGGCTCAGTGCCCCCGATGATCTGGCCTTGCCTTATATTACTCTGTTCAAAATTTATCCTAAGACTGTGCCCAAATCCTGCTAAAATATAAAGGAAATATTTGTGACCTCTGCCAAACTGTGTATCTTCTGTCTGAGATACCTCAGCTGCCTTGATTAGACTGAAGGAGTTGAGCCTGAAGAAAGGGGAGTGGGAAATGAAAGGAAAGCTACTCCTTACCTGATGCTGCAAAATTCAGGTGTGTGTCTGAGTACTCATCCCCCTTCCATGCAGAAATCCTGTTTTTCTCAGGAAGGTGTTCAACCTGCTTTTTAAAAAAAAAAACGGAAAAAAAAGAAATATTAAAACAGAAAGTAAATTGTGATGCAGGCAAGTAAAGGAGATCTTTCTCCCTTGAAAGGGCTGTATTCAACCTCAAGGAACTGGAGCCCCCAGTTTTTTTTGGCTGCAAACAGAAAAACTCAGCTTGTGCCCCACAGGTATGTCCCAAAGTGGGATTTTCTGGGACCTGGGCAGCCCCTAAAGCCACCCAGATGTGCCACTGCTGCAGCCCTGGGGGGATGGAGACAGGACTTCCTGGCAAGCAAGGCACAGAGCCAGAGGAGAGGCTGACTGATCTTGTTTCAGATCAGATGGATGGCTCTAAGTGACCTGTAAAGACACTCCCTGAGCCCTGAGCCACAGCATTAAGAGCCAAGACACCACTAGCACGTCTGAAGTAGTTATTAGTGACTGAAGCAGCACTTGTCAACTGCAACTTCAGTTTCAAGTAATAGTTTAACAGCATCAACTAGAAGAAAGGTCATATCTCAGTGTGTCTGGTGTGCTGCTGACACTTAAAGGAAATAATTGGTAGACTTAGAGCAGGGGCAGATGCCAGTGGTAGAACAGGGGAGGAGGTTGGGTACTCGAAACAAAACTTCAACAGTATGATGTGATACAAGAGCCATGAATCCATCCTAAGCCCTGGCATTAAAAGTATGAGGAAGCTGTAACCCAACCTGTGGAAAGAGCTCTGTTCTCCCCACGTGAGCTGGGTTGCTGTGATTTCCAAAGACACATCTACAGTTGCAGTTTGCAGCCCTGTCCTAACAAGAGGAAAAAAAAACGTTGCCCCTTGATGTTGTTGGCCAGCCTTTTGGAAAGCACATGTAATGCAATCCCCAGCTGATTTTTGGCTTCAGGACAGCCCAAGAGAGAAAGTGTGTGTCTGTGTGTGTGTGTGTATTCGTGTGTACTGTGGAGAAGGCAGGAAATAGTCTGGAATGAAGTGCAGAGTCTCATTTTACCTGTACTTGGGCTGTGTGAGGCTAAAATAGAGGAATTAGCATGCAAATGCAGCAGTGCCCTGGCTGTCATCACCTCCCAATTAGCTGCATTTGATTTTGGTGGGCGCTGAAGGGTTGTGTCAGCAGGTGAGGTGGGATGTCTGAAGGGTGCTCTGCCTCATGGGCAGGAGGGTGCTCTGTGTGTACATGTTTTTTCCTTGTGCTGGTGGCTGGAATGATGCTGGCCTGCCAAAACAAAAGCACTGCTGTCACTCACTGGCCAGAGGAACTGATTCTGGTCCTGGTTACCCTACAATTCTGCAAACATTAGTGCAACAACCACAGAATCGTAGAATATCCCTAGTGGGAAGAGACCTGGGTGCTCAGAACAGAAATTATTCTAAAAGCAAGGAACAATGGGAGAAGAATTTAAGCTGCTGTTAATAACAACACAGTATTTAACTGTAATAAGAATACCAATGGTACTCTGAACTATACTCATCTGTTTCTGTTGGGCTGGATTATGCCAAAAAAGCTTAAAAGAGCCCTGCCACCTTTGGCACCTACCCCATATCAGGCCTGCACATCCACCCCGTGTCTCACTGAGACTGAGAGCTTCTGTCCTTGAAATGTTAAACTCATTATCTGGTAGGTGTGGACAGTCTTGTGTATCACAGAGCCAGGAAGAAATTTGACATCAACATGTCACAGGGAGGGGGGAAAAAACCCAACTCCTGAGAAATGTTGAGAGTGCGTGTATTTTTGGCAGAGGATACCAGCCAGACATGTCAGCTGATAGCATCCATAGAGCTGGAAGACTGAAAATGAACTGCAGTACAACAAACACAGATTTCACAACTGAAAGCAGCACACTGACATTTATATTAGCTCCATTTGACATGACCTGATGAGCTGGGCTTGGCTGGGGCAGAGCCTCTCACAGCAGCCACCATCTACCCACCTCTGGCCCAGCCTTCCAGCCCCCTGCCCTGTGCCTTCCTCACCCTCCTGGACAAAAAGGACATCACACCATGCTGGTGCTCTTTGCTGTGGGAAGGTCAGTTCCTGGGCCAAATGCTCAGCTAATGGGTGAAGGCAGAGCTTTTACCTTCTTCTGACTCAGGGAACCTTGTGGCACACCATGGCCACCAGTGCAAGTCAGGAGGGCTTGACAAGCCCCATCTAGAGAAGAAACGTGGTGGGGTCAGCAGAGGTTCCCCTCCTCCAGGCTGTTCTGCACTGACCAGAGTGACTCCTTTGACCTTGGCGGAGTTACCTTGATTTACCTGAAGGAAATAGGGGAGTCCAGCCTGATAAATTCCATCTGGTTTATGGCTTTGAGCACGAGAGAAAGGGAAGTTCGGACCTGCAGTCCCCTGGGCTACTTTGGGGGCTGACTGTCAAGGTGTGTTTTTTATTGTGTGTACTGCTTGTCTGATGATAGGAACTAAATTGAGAAGAGGCTCATTTCTCACAGGCCACTGAGCAACCAGAATGTGCTAACTGTCATACGCAGGAAGCACTCAGGTGTCGGGATTGTCAAGAGAGAAAGTGCAGTGCTTTTTATTAACTGCAAGAGCAATCAGCTCTGTCTGGGTCTGCTCAGTCTTGTGGAAACACATAGTTCACACTGGGCAATGCTCAGAGGCTTAACACAGGTATCAACACTGTGCCTGCAGTAATAACTTCACATCAGAGCTGTTGCATTACAGACTGGTGCATAGTCACAACTGTGCTTGTGGTGCTTGGTAGTCTGATCCCTCAAAGGCATTTGCTAAGCCTGAATAGGCTGAAAATTGCACCACTCGATTGCATATTTAAAATGGATTTTGTTTTTGCCCTCTGAGGTCTTGCACAGTGTGTTCAAGGGCTGTGTGCACCCCTCTGCCTGGCGTGGTGCCCTGCTCAAGGCTGCCTGTGCTGCTTCATCCCCAGGTCTTAGCAAATGATGCTGCTTCCAGGGTTTGGGAACAGAGAAAACAGCCAGGCAGGGTGGTGCATGGGCAGGGGAACCCTAAAAAGAAAGAGGATTATGAATATTCAGCTCTGAAGGGGCTTTGAGCAACCTGGTCTTGTGTGAGATGTCCCTCTGCTCACTGTCTGTCTGCTCATGGAATAGATGACCTTAAAGCATCCCTTCCAGCCCAAACTGTTCCATGATTCTCTGAAGATGATTTCAAGACACTTGTAGGGTTTTTTTCCCTCAAATTAATTTCAGGTCCACTGAGTCCTTCCCTGGAGGATATGAAAATACTCTCAGATTTCGAGGGGAATTCAATCTGATCTTGATTTGAATTTGGCTAACTTGAATTGAACTAAAATTGGGTTAGATTCAAACACAAAAAAAAAATCAAATTACACTTTTGAAAAGTGATTCTAGCAGCAGCATTGGTGCCACTTAATGGTGGCAAAAGGGTCAGATGTGGTCCAGGTTTCATTTGCATCCTGACACTGTGTCACTGCTGGACTCTGTGAGAGGAGCTCAGGGACTTTCTTTTCTCAGCTGGGACAACTCCAAGCATGACCCAATGCCACGGTCACAAGCAGATCCCTGCAGCATGCAAAGGCAAGAGGTCAAATATCCCTCAAATCCCTAAATTGCTTCCACACTACCTCGAGCTTATCAGAAACAGTATAAAAGGTTCAATCTCTGTCGAAGAGTCCCTACATCTGTAAGAGGTGCTACATCTCAGGAAGCTCCTGAAGTGGGGGAAATCTCTAACCTGTTGCCTCAGCTGGGAGTTGTCTGCCTGAAGTGATGGGTCTATTACATTTCCCTAGCATAAAATAAGCCCACAATTAAATATATATGTGTGGGCAAAGTTCCAATCTGTTTACTTCCCCGCTGTACCCAGGGAGAGCCCTGAGAACAGCATTAAAACAAGAGGCCAGCTGGGCCAACAGAAATGTTCACGGCTGGCTGCAGTGCAGCACTTAGCTGCAAACACAGAAAATAGCCCACCACATCAGAGAGAGAAAAAATGGAATACATGAGGTATGCTGCCACTGCAATGCCTGAGCAGCTCCCTTTTCACATGGTCAAGGGTGATGGGGGTCCCTCCCTGGTGCCTCCAGGGTGTAATGCTGCCTCATGGTGCTCAGGGAGATGCCCAGCCCCAGAGCCAGGCACACAATCCCCTTATGGGCTTATGGGGTGGGCTGCACATTTTGAGGACAAGAGAAGTGACACATCCTGTCACCAGAGCAGGGTAGGTCAGCTGTACAGCAGCCTGTGCCCTTAGCAGGTGCTTCAATGTCAAAGGTATTAAAGCTGGTTATTTTCAGCACTGTGCCAAGTGCTGTGCAGTCTTGTTCCTCCCCTACCCCCATTCTAATTAAATTTATAGGCAGCAACTACGAGCTGGGCTAAGAGTGGAGCTGTCAAGTTAAGAGAGAAGCACCAGCACTGCAAAACCCTCCAGCTGGAAAGACAGAGTTTCTGATGGTTGCTGTATTTTCTGGAAATTATCTCTCCAGTCTCATCTCTCATGTGTTTCCCCATATATCTCATCTCTCCCTCTGTCTCTCACACACCCAGGTGCATGCACACACACAGAGGCACGTGCCCACTCTCTGAGTTATGTGCTATAGTGCCTCAATTTGGTGGATTACCCCTGTCTTTACAGGAATATATACAATATAGCTGAGGGCTCTATCCTTCTGCTAGCTCCACCAGTGTAAGGCAGGCTGTTCCAGCAGTGAAAATGCCTCATTTAACCCTAGATACAGGCAATTCTGATTTTCAGGGGAGCTGGTGAGAACAGCAGGTTTGCAGCTCTCAACTGATGGTCCTGTGAGTGCGTGGTGCAAAGTTGTCTCAGAGTTTGCACCTCATCCACCACCATAAGACTTGTTAGAGCAGTGCTATGGGCATGTCCCGGATAAACTGGGCCAATCTTGGTCACTATTCCAAGATTAATTTCTCCAGCAAGGCAAAAAAAGTGAGATCTTCACATGGTTTACAGTGAACATTTCCTATGGCTTTCAGCTTTACATAAGACCATCCCTGCAGGCCTCACCATCTCAGAGGAACTCTCTGATTTGGCCTGAGTTGTGCCTCCAGAGACAACAGCACCTTAAGGGTTGAGGCACCAACCTACAGATGCTCCTTTTCCCCTCTTGAATTGTTCTGCAGGGCTTCCCCTGACTTAGAGGAGATAAGATTGCAGTTAGCAGCAAAAATGGCAGCATGCCAAGCAAATATATTTTCTGCAGCCCTTCCAGGGGTCATGTAACTTCAAACTGCAGTGTGTTCTTACCTGCACACACATGGAGTGCGTTGGCTGGTCCCTGTGTGGCACAGCAGAATGCTCTTCCAGCTCATTTCCCTCTGGCCACATTGGAGGAGGACAGCAATTCCAATCTGTCTCATCCAGAAGTTGTTCACAAAATCACCAGGGAATCACTTGGTGGAGGGTTTCAATGTGCAGTCGTACACATTGCAGCTGGCTTTGAAGCAACTTAAACAAACTGGAGGATGATGTGATTCTGATTTCTACATCTCCTGGATAAGATGTTGCATTGCAAAGCCCAAACCTGATCCCCAAAGTTTTTCAGAAGGAAAAACTCTCTCAACCATACTACTACCACTGCAATTCCTAAGATAGTTCTCCAAAATTAAAAAAAGAAAAAATCAGACAAAAATGAGGTGAAGGATACACAAGGGACTGAAGGATAAAAAAATTATTTTTGGTAGAGCAGGCAACCTGCACGATGTGCTGAGTGTCCACAAAGAATGGGAGGAAAGATGGAGTTCTTAGATTTCCCCTGTTATTATTTGCTGGTTTTGTCAAAGAAAAAAACAACAAACTAAAATAAACCATCCAAAATTTCATGGCTGATAATGTTAGAAAATCTTTCTCTAGGTGCTGGTGGTGGGTGATGCAGAGAATCAGGTACATGTGATGCATTGGTACCATCTTCAAGTAAAATCTAAAGAGTGGGGATTGGGTGTAGTTTAGGTCTCCTCACTAAGTGGTTTAAGTTTTAGGATGTTTTGAGGTGTAACCTGAAGAACTTGTCATCCCTTTCTCACCCACAGAGAGGATAATTAACACTGTAAAATGCAGCAGGTGATGTGCACCCCTTTCTGATGTCAGGAATGGGCATTTTAAGGTCAATGATTGAAATGTTCTGCTGGTGTCAGCTGAGCCTTTGTACCTCGTCCTAGGATTTTACTCACCAAGGACTCTTAAGACCATGCACATTCATTAGTTTAAAAGAAGATATAATTACTCATCCAAGCTCACCATGTTCCATTTCCTCCTAATGTTGCTCACCTAAGTAGGTGGCAATGACTGCATTTCCTAACTGGTCATTGCCAAATTAGTTGAATGATAAACCTTCATCAGCATAACTTTTTAGGGAGAAAAGTAAAGTTAATAATGAGTTGGTCTTTTCCCTCAATATGAGGTAATTTTATATTAACTTAACTTGGCCAATTTATTAGGGTTGGAAAGGAGAAAGAGAGAGAGAGCTTGTATTCCTTTGAACTCATACTGCAACAGAGGCAAACAAATGGGAAAATTTCTGAATGTTTTAAAATCCACATTAATTATAAATCCACTTATTCTTTGTAAAGGCAGGGTCTGCAGCCTGGTTGGGGGAGGGAATAGGGGGGTCATGTATAAATTGTATCCCAAGGACCCCACTGAAATTTCCATAGCATTCGCCATATGACACTGATGTGTGAAAATTGACATGAAGATTTGAAAATTGGGACCGAGGGAGACCAAGCATAAAATAACTTCAATTTTGCGCTCTCTCTGTCTCTCAGAGGAATAGTGCAGTGGACTGACCAACACAACACAAACAAGTGAAGGGGAGAGAAAAAAATATTCAGGGAGAAGGATAGTAGTTATTAAAGAGAAAACACACTCCTCACTCACAGAGAGAAAGGATGATCAATGGATTTAGTCACCGAGAAATTCAAGCAGAAAATTGCTGCTGTTTTTTATCTGAGAGGCAGAAAGTTTAACCAAACCAGAATTCTCTCAACTCACACCCAAGGCAAACAGTGAAGAAAACCACTGTGTTTTGGAACAGTGGGAGAATTCTGTTTGTGTGTGTATCTGTAAATTTTTGTTTGTGATTTTACAAGTGTTATGATGCCAAATAAACTGTAAGGTAGAATCCTCACCTCACCAGAAAAGAGCTACATTTTATTCTATCTATACTCTTTCACTCTTCTTATGATTCTGAATGTGGTTTTCCAGAACTAAGTTTTGGTATTTTGGAGCCTCCTGCTAACACTTGTGTACACCAAACCCAGATTTAGGACTGGCTCCTTATGCCTCCCAATAAATAGATCACTTTACAAAGGCAGAAAGTACCAAAACAACACTGGCCTATGGAAATAACAGCAAAGTTCCTCTCCTGAATTATAACTGCTGTTCAGGAAATAGATACCCATGCTTTTCTTAGCACTGACTAGGTATTCAATAGCTCACATCTCTGAGTTATTGGTCAAAACGTTAACAGGTCAGAAACTCACTTTGGACTCTCAGCAGGACCATCCAGATCTGCTGTGCTGCACTGCAGACAAATCCTGCCCTACCTGCAAGACTGTGGGGGTTTTGCAAAACTAGATTTGTCATAAACTTGGTCTTAAAATTCCACATCTGATCTGCTCTACTTTACAGAGGCGCTTAACACTCACCATTATCACGAGCATTGGAGGAGAGTCCTGTTGCTACTGCTGCTCTTTCCCTTTTGGGTGACAAGTTGATTGCTGGTCCCTGTTATCCCACAGACACCTGCAAGGCAATGGAAGTGCAAGTCTGTACATTTCTGCATGGTATGTGGATAGAAATGAGACAGGCATGCAGACCATGGCTTTAGCTTTAAAACTCCCCATTCTCCAGCTGCTGCAAGTCCTGAGGTCATCCTCAGGCTGTAAGGATGCACTGTGCAGAGTCCTGAACACCCAGCCAGCCCATTTTTCTCAGGATTACTTACTTTATTTTATTTAGCTTTGTGGCACGTAAGGTTCCTCGCGCTTGCTGATACGATGATCTACAAGAGCAGTGCTCACACGCTATGGATCTCATTTATTACGGGGTGAAGTATATAATAATGAAAAATAGCTGCAGCTATTCCTCCTCTCTCCAGGGTATCTCAGCACCCTTATGGATGACCGCACACACAGCCAGCTCCACGGAAACAAATGGAGGGGAAATGGCAGCGCACGGCTCCAAGCTGGAGGACTGAGTGCCTTTGGTCTGGAGCACGCTTGATCCATAGCTCCTGTTGAAGGCACATTACACAGGGTGCTGAAAAAAATATATTTTTTTGCAACAGTGTGCCTAGATGTGGAGCAGATTGGCCTTGTAGGAACTGGGGGAGCGGGCAGAGAGGAGAATTCTCTATTACAGCAGCCCGTAGGAAGCAGTTTGTCAATAAACACCTTGAGGATTTTCTATAGAGTCCAAAGCAAAATGCCCGATGATTCACAGTCAAACACAAGAGCTGCCCATCACTGACTCTTAATGCTCTGCTGAGCATGAAAACAACAGCATGGAAACAATATGAAAAGGCCTTGCAGGTAATTTCACAGGGTAACAAAAAATGCCAGGCTTATTGTAATTACTGGTACTGGCGACAATGGAGTTAGTTTCATTTAAATGCTGGGACCTCTAGGGCAGCTTCTTTGCTTCACACACTGCCTGAGTGTTATAAATTTTTTGCTTTGACTCAACAGATGTAGTTACATAAAATTAGGTGATTTGAATTTCACTCAAAATGTGCTTTTGAACTTCTTTCCACAACTAGGAAAATTAGGATATTACATTTAAATTAAAAAAAAAAAAAAGAAATTGGAAATTTACCTGATGATCATCTGATTCCAGCATTTGAGGCTTTAAGGAAAATAATGAGAAAACTACAAGAATTCACAATACTAGAACAATAACAAGGATGATGATATTGATAATAGTTTATTATCATGTAAATAGAAAATAGAATGCAAGGACACAGTATCTAATGATTTCATTATTTTTTTTACAGCCTGTTGCAATACACTGGCCATAAGGCGGTATTGACTTGAACTGTAGTTCTGTAATGGGTTTGTCTTTTATTTAAATACTTACATCCCTTCATACTGTGCCTGAATATGGCAAGGTTGATCCCGTCTCCCCTTTAATGAACTCATATCATTAAGTTACTTCCAATTTACAAAACTGTGTGATCAGAATATGGCTCAATACTTCTATTAGCACTTTTAAATCACTCAGGAAATCATTCTAACAATTATTCCTTAACTCTTACAATAAAACTAATACTTATAATGTGTATGCTTCCTGAGTTTTATTTCGAATACTCTTTAAAGGGCCTGAATTTCTCACCTTTAGAAGTCTCTTAGTTTGTATGATCTCTTTGGTAAAGACCCACTCATTCCAATACAAAGGTGATTTAAAAAAGATTTTCTTTACTTATTTATGTATAATCACAGTACAGATTGCATCAAAAGCTTTAGAATGTACATATAAAACACTCCTGGCTGGTTTCACACACTTGGGAGATAGTCATCTCCCTGTGAAGTTTGAGATGAAATATTCAAATAAGAAGAAAATAAAAAGGATAACACCCACCTTAAAAAGGTCTTCAGAAGCCTGTTGGGCAGAGTTTGAGGAGGAAAGATAGGAACGATATACTGCCATTTTTGAGAAGGGATGGAAGAATCACCTCGATTACTACCATGGAGAAATGCTTCCGAGGTTACTTTTAACTCCAGAGCAATAGTAGCAAATACTTTGCAAGCTGTCCTGAAGATTTTAACTAGAAAAGTGATATGCACAGTAGCAAAAGAGACAGTTATAGGCCATTGGGTGCAGTGTAATTGGCACTCGGCCCCAGGCACAGAGGTTGGAAGCTCTCTCTGAGTTTGACACAGGGCATATATTGAAGTTGGAGGCAGTTTAGTGAAAGCTCATTTTCTTGGACTATATAGTTCTGTCAAAATGCAAGCACTTCACAAACAGCTTCAGAAATAAAGATGGAAGAATAAAGTTCCCACAATTCTGAAATGTCCACTTTCAACAGTTTGGAAATAGAGTTTGAGGTTTGTGTTTCGTTTATATATATGTGCATTTTAAATGGTTTAATAACTATATATGTGAAACCCCCACAGTTTAAGATATAAAAATATATAGTTTGATATATCTGGTTTATATATATATATATATATGTGCAAATACATACAGGTATATATAAATATCTTTTCCTTTATTGGAATTTTTGGAATTAGAATTTTCCCTTATTGGAATATTTCCCTTATTGTAAAATTATTTTAAAAGCTGAAAAGCAAAATAAAACACAATTTGTAAAATGGATAATATAAAACTTCAACTCAGAAGGGAAAGGAGATTAACCTCAAATTATTTTATAAAAAAATATTTTATATATTTTATAAATATATAAAAATATATTTATTCAGATCAAGTGCTGATCTGCAATGGATTAATCAGACTATTCCATCTGGAAGCAGAAAGTGAAGGAAGAAACTATCTGACTAATCTCAAGGTAGATGTCATGGGTAAAATCAACTAAGTGTAGAGAAGAAACAGCCCTTCTTGGTTTGTAGGCATCACAGTTTTTTTACAGACAGGCAAGGCTTCTTAAGGACATTCTTGATATCTTAATACCTCAATCTTGTTCAGTGTCATTTTTGAATGAGACCATTGTTGAGGCAACAATGAGTTGCATAGCTCCATCAACCTTCTTTAATTTGCTTGGAGATTATGGGAAAACCTCTATAAATCAGTTTTATGACCTCATGAAAAACTTACAGTTGTATGGCATCACTTGCATGAATTATGAGATAGCCACAAAAAGGACCAAAGATGTCAAGGACACCAAAGTGAAGCTTTATGTACCCTGGGACATGGCAGCACATGTCACAAATCTACGCTTGGTAGAAATACCAAAGGCAGACATGGAAGCTAAAACTCTCTGTGTCTCCTAAGCATGAAACAGGACTTGGAAATGCTAAAATGGAATTGTTAAAATAATCTTGATGAGAGTCATTACTCTGAAGATGTAATAATTTAATTCTTCATTAGCATTAAAAAAAAAAAAGCAAGCAGAATGTGCACAGAAAAATATACTTAATGAGAAAAGAATGCAGGTCAAATACTCTTTTTCTTATTCAAATAAAAAGTTTACATAATGTCTTTTGTTAGGATTTTAATACAGTCTGAATATGCTGCAGCTGTAGCCACATATTCAGTATGTTCACAAAATAGACCTCCAGTTGCTCTTTCCTGGAGTTCCTTCTGCTTTAACATTACGTCTCAATGTTTTTCTCATATTTGTCAAAACCTAATCCAATCATCACTGAACTTTATGTTGTTTCATGGTACTGTAAACCTAAAGCAAAGCCTGAATTTTGCAAATTGAGTTGAAAACCTCAGAGACAAGCACCTGGAGGTCAGGCTCGTTGTAATGTTGAAAGCAGAGATAGCCATACATACCCTGACTATTATTTAGGTGCTTCCATCAACACTAAAACATTTCATAACATCAAACTGATTTTGACACTGCTTCTTTTTGGAAGAAAACTAGAAGAAAGATTATGACTGTGCTAAAGAACCCATGCCAACTTTTTGAGGGGGACACAACAATATTTGACTTTACATTTTAATTTTCTATCATATAATAGATAATTATTAAAAAAAAAATTAACCCAAGTAAAATATTCTGGTTTTGTCAAAACATTTCTTTCTTTTATTGACACCAAATAAATCTTATGATGTTTCCTGGCACGAGTACTGAATGTTTCCATTGTCACTCCATCCAGAAGGAGCCAGGCTCCCAAGTCCCATTCTCCCTGTGTTAAATGAAATGTTTATCCTTCAGCAAGCACTGATCAGCCTAAACATAACCCCGCTGAGCTTTGCCAGGGTCGAGGAGGCAGAAGGTCCTGGGCTCAGCCAGAGTGAGCCCTGGCCAGGCTGATGTCCTCTCACCTTCCCTCTGTCCCTGCAGCCTTGTGCACAGAGGGGGACAAAAATGCAGCTCTGTGGAGGGAGGATATTGCTGGTGCTATGTTGGTTGTGCTACACCAGTGCCCTGCAGCCACTGAAGGTGGCTCTGACACTACCTGCTCTCCCCCTGTTTAATTTCCACCTTCTCCCCTTTCTCTCCTCACTTCAGATTTCCCTGGGACTGCTCTTACACCTTATAGAGCCAAGCAGACTTTCAGTCCTGGAGAGAAAGCAAACACTGAATACAAGATATCTGTGCCCAGTGTTGTAAACTGAATGGTCACATTTTCTATTCTAACAGGGATCAGTGTCTCTCTTTGGAACAGAGAGCTGAGATGGAGAGATAGACTTTGCCTTCCTCCCCTTCCTTCCTCCCCTGGCCTTCTCAGCTTGATGTTCCTACTAATTCTCTCACTCAGGGTCTGCTGTTTGAGTCTCTTCTCTCTTTTTTCCCTCTCTGCCATTATTTCGGGTGGTTACTCATCCCATTTGACTCCCCTCAGGGTGTCACCAGGCTGCTGCCAAAAGCTCTTCTGTTTTCTCTCCTGTTGTGTTCACTCTTTCTCTTTTTTTCAACTTTTAATCTCAGCCCTCGGTGAGGTGTGCTGAACAGTTATGATGAAGCATTCAGGATGTTAGAAAGTAAACTGCTGAGAGAGGTCAGCAAGAACAGAAACCAATAAAGCACAAGAAGGAAGTTTGATATGTACGAACAAAGCAATTGGTAATGGTGTGAAATAGTTGGGTCAAACAAGGGTTGTGCACCAGTGAAAAGATTCACCTCCAAACACCTGAAAAGTTTACCTAACCTATTTCTCCTTGACAAGAGCTGGTCTGTTGCTGTGAACCATTGCTAACAGCTTTATACCCTGCTTTATTTGCACATCTCAGCACCCACATAAGCGTCTGGCCATCAGCAGCAGGGTGGATTCTTTCTTCAAAAGAAACCCCTTAAATCCTATAAGCCTCCTGTTTCCTTTTATTTTCTATTCATTGCTGCTCATTACCTGAAAGGTGTGATTTCAGCCTGAATTTCCAATACCCTCTCTTAGCACCAGTGAAGCCATTCAATTCAAAGGGGTGGCCTCTGATATTTGGGATTGTTCAGTGTAAAAGTGGCCTTGTCCAACTCCTACTTAGTCAGAGAACAATCAGATACCACAGCTCCTACTAGAGAGGGCAAAATTCCCAATTTGCCAAGCAGGGGAGGTTTGCTTACAAGTGGAAGATGCTTTTTTTAGACAAATTCCAAGTCTGAATTCCCCAGATTGACCCAAGAAAAGGTGGGGGGAAAACAAACAAACAAACAAACAAACAAACAAACAAACAGAGAGAGAAAGGAAAAAAGAGAAGAATCAACTGTCAGTTCAGATTAACCCATTTTCATGCTTGGGAAAAAACAAGGTTTTTTAAAACAGAAAATGAAAACAAATAGCAATAGGAGAAATTTTGGGCACAGCATTTTCAGACTGCCTCCTCTCCTTTCCTCTCTTCTGAGGAAGCTGCAGTGCAAGAGGGGATGTATTTTTCCTCTTTTACACTTGCAAGCCAAGGCCCTTTTCTGGCTTTGCTCTTTGCTCAGGCGAAAGAGTTTCATGAAATTTCCTCAGAAACTAAAGAAGTCCCTGTTGGTCCCTGCTGTCTCTGTGTCATTGCTGATCTCCTCTGAGGAAGTGTTCTGGCATTTCCACAGTGGCTGAGGTACACTGACCTGAAGGGAGCAAAATTCCAAGAGCCTGGCTCAGATGGCAAATTGGACAGGACTTTTCCCTTCTCTGGGAAGACAGCCAGCCTTCCAGCTGCAGCCTGGGCCACCTCAGAGCAGACCTGGAGGGCACTTTCCTAGACCTCAATGAGAGCAGCCTTTATTAAAAGGAGAATTACAATATTAATAGGAAAATTATTTCGCTGCTAATGACAAAGAACTCAGTTTCTTCATACTTGGACACAGTTATATTCCCAACTATGCCAATCTCAATATTATCTCAGATGGATACTTGCTCCCAGGAGGCCCTTAGGGGAGTGACCTTATGTCCCTCTACCTTTGATAAACCACTGCCTGCATGCATATAAATCAATTAACACCATCAGCTTATGCTAATTTTGAATTTAGATGGCATGTTGGAAACAAACAGGGGTGTTTATGCCTGTCTAGAAAGAGACCACAATAACAATCTCCCTTCTTCACCAATGTAGACACAAATAAGCCCACACCCAGAGCACACACACAGTGGGATATGACAAAATCCTGACTTCAAGGAGCCTTCATTTAGCTGCTTGTGCTCTCTCTGTTTTCTAGGGCAATTTGGACAAACTGAGCAGCCAAAATAACACTGTACAACATATAAATATCCCTTGTCAGCCATTTGCTTTCTGGTTTGCCACTGTGCCATTCCCATTCTTGCTTTTGTTGTTGTTCTGGTATTGCTTTCTTTAATTTAGGGTACTCTGAGGGATGTGATGTTACCAGACTGGGAAGAAAAAAGGCATTTAGAAGTGGAAAAAAATTACTCTATTCATGAATACAGCTTCCTTTTTATCACAGCCCAACTATCCAAGAGAAATAGCACACCACAGCTTCCTCCCACCCCACCACAGAGCATGACTTACTGGTATTGATGGTCAAGAGCCATGCCTGAAGCCTTGGGTCCAGACAACAGCAGCTGGGAACACATCCAGGAGGGAGATGGAGCCTCAAGACACGGAGGATGATCAAAGGAGCCCCAACAGCCTTTGTGATCAGATCAATTTGCAATTTCCCTCTTCATCTCTCCCCTGGCAGTCAGGTGAATGGTTCATAGATGGTGGCCAAGCCACAGCAAGCAGACACCCAAGGAGCTGTAAGGCCCTCCAAGCTCATCAGCAAAAGCTCCTTGTGCTTCCTTCTGGAGGACTTTTCCCTGTCCAGGCTCTGTCTGTGTCTGGACAATGAGTGGAGCATGAGGGTGTTATTTGTAGAGCAAAGACACATCAGTATATGACACGTTTTAGTGCAAGACATGCAGAACTGTGCGCTGAGAATCTATTCTCTGCCATTGACATATCTCCATGATAAACATATTCATGAACTAGGGGTAATTTTTATCTCTGATTAAAGCTGTAAGCAGGCACAACTCTCTCAGTTGACAGCTCTGGGCAAGGAATGGATATGGCAGAATTGTCTAAAATACAAGTCAAGTTAATTTCCTTGGATGCTGCAATTCTCATCAACTTGGGCATTTTCTGACGGTCTGATTTACTTACCAGCAGTGCCCAGGCTTCTATGCCAAGGCAAAGAGAAACAGAGGACATATGCTGAAAAATTTGTAACATGGTCCCCTAATCAAGTGCTGGCTCCATCCTGTATCCTGTTATAAATTGTAATCTACATTGTGTCTACTGTACACATGTCATTATTCTTTCCTCCACTCTGCCTGATTGCATTTAAACACTTTTTTTAGGTCATTATTGGTTCTCCTATTATTTATATGTTGCTTGGTTTGGTGGTTGTCTCCTTTTCTTTTTAGCAGAGAGACCCAAGGTTACTTTTATTCCTCATATCCATGGAGCCAATTAATTTCCAGCATCCCCCAATGCCATCCCAATAAATAGAGGCTGCTGTAACCATATTTCCTTCCACAGGGAGACCAGGATGTTGAGCCAGTTCTGAATCCAGTCTTAGCTCTACTCCGTGGTTGAGATATTCAGAGGATGGTCTCAGCTGAAACCCTATCTGCTCCTCTGATTACTATGTGTCCTGCTTTCCTCATTGCTTTTCTATTACACTCAGAGTATCTGTGTATCACTTTCACTCCCAGCCCAAAGGGACCCCATTTCTGTGCAGTATTACAATGGCAATATCCATGGTTGGAGAGGGAAAGCTGAGGGGCGTTTTTATTTTTAGTGGGTTTTCTGTTATTTTTAATATTTTTTGCCATAGACTGTTATGTTTTTCCTTTGTGTAGACTCCTTACTTGCTCCTTATAAATCCACAAAATACCCTTAAATTAATCCATCTTTCATTTAAAACTGCTGGGGGCTAACCTGGCCCCTGTGCGGTCTGGAGTGAGGAATTAAAATACCACAGCAGCTTTCATGGGAACAGGTGTCCTAAAAAGAGAGACAGGCACAGGCACACTCTGGGCACAGCCCCTGTATAAATAACAGAACTCCAGCCCTCTGAAATATCCTCAGTAACCCTCTGTAAAGGTTTTGATTTGGAATTGGGCAGAAATACCAATTATCAAAATTACATACAACTCTTATTTACTTAAAACAATAATCTATTCTACCCCTAGATATTTTACTACAATTATACTTCACTTATTGCTAATACTTGCTTTGCCTTTAGATTTTTCCATCCAATCTCATTTTACAGTTTTCATGAAATTTCATCAGTTTCCCAGCCAATGCACCAATTAATGTAAAGGTTTTGGTTCGAAATCGGGCAGAAATACTAGTTACCAAAATTACATACAACTCTTATTTACTTAAAACAATAAACTATTCCACCCCTAAGTGGAATATTCCACAGTCTCCCTAAGTGTTTTAGGGAAACATCATGTTCCTTTAAAACTGGGCAGCCAAGCAGCTTCCTTGCTTCTTGGGAGCAAAGGGGCAGCACTAGCATCAGGCACACACAGACAAGTTGCTTTTAGGGTGGCAAAGCTATGGAGAAACAGCATTTATAGTGGCCTCTGCCCTTATACCTCCCCATGCTCTGTGCCTTGTTGTGTTTTGCTGAACTGTACCCCCTTTCATTGTGGGGGAAGGTGGGACTGTGCAGGTGGTTGCTCTCCCCGGGTCAGGCAGAGGGATGTGACTGGAAGCTGGCCCAGCCCCGGCGCTGCTTTACGCCATCCCACCTGGTGGCACTGCATCATCCCTGCAGGGCTGGGCAGGTGCCTCGATGCTGGCAAAGGGGGAGGGCAGGGATCAAGCACGAGTCAAGGTCAGCAATGCAAGCAGCCATGCAAGTGGGAAATGCATCAAAGGCAGCGGGGAGCCCGGCTCCATGCTGAGCCCTGGAGCAGCTCGGAGAGGATGCTGTGATTGTGGGACTACCCAGCTACAGACACAAAACTGGGCTTCTCTCTCCTTGAGAAACAGGGAGAAAACAAGGCATCCTTCAGGCAGCAAGGTGCTGTTCAGATCAGACTTCTAGAGGGGAGAGTGCTAAACTGGAAGGCAAGGAGGTCTGACATGGGCAAAAAACACATAATGAAGGATAAAGTGCAAAATCTTGCCGGCCAATGGCAAGAAAACCCTCTGTTTGTGAATCCAATAGGCGTGTGACACACACATGGTGGTAGTAGTTGAGCCTTCCCATCTGGCACTACTGATTAATCAAGTGCCTCTAAACTGAAGAAACCGCCGAAAATATCCACCGACAAGAGCTGAGAGTGTGAGAGAAAGTAAGACAACTCCAACTGTGTCGGCAGAGGCTGTGCTTGATGCTAACAGGTGGTGACGAACACTGCGTGATTTGGAGCTCAGAGGGGAACGCGAATCTGAAAGATCAAGTGTCATTCCAAAACACTGGCAGACTTTGGGATCTGAACCTTCAGGCCTGAGGTTTTCCAGGACAGAGCAGAATGTGAAAATACGGAGAGGAAATGGAGAAATCGGCTCCCATTCAGCATTTCCTGCCTTCGAGAGCTCTTCATTATAAATAGTTAAAAAAGAAATTAGTAGCTCACCTGATATGCCAACATTCTTGAGAATGAAGAACAATACAAAGTCTGCTTTTGTTCATATCTTAGACCAGTGTTCAGACCCCATTCCTTGCTATCAGTAGTACCTTGCATCGTTTACACATTAAGTTGCAGTGACACCCGTCCCCCTGCCCTATACAAATGTTGATTGGCAGGATAAAGACTGGCAAAAGTAGGATCTACAAGTGATTTATGAATGCAATTCAGTGTCTCTTGTTTATGAACAGCCTGGTTTGCTGAATTGCTGTATATGTCATTTTAGCAAAAATACATGCAGGTCTCAGGTGCTCTGCATGCAGCAAGAAATCTGCAAGGCACCAAGGAAGTGAAGGAAAGGAGGAGAGGTGGAGTAAATGAAACAGAAGCTCTGGAGAAGAGAAAATTTGCTTCCCTGAAGCTGAAGGACTGAAGTTCAGCAATGGAAGGAACTCACTGGCCTGGCAAGCCTGAATGCAGCCACAGGAAAGCACTTTGGGACTGCCTTAGCACTGTCCCCAATATCCTTAGCAGTTATACACCCTGTTCTTCTCCTCTAGCACAGAACTACCTTGAAAACAGTTTATCCCTCTTCCATCCAGTATTAAGCAGTAATATTAACCAGCCAAAGCTTTGCTATTGAACCCGAATAAAATGTGATCGGAATTTGGGTCGATGAAGATCTGGTGGGGGAACTGCACAGAGCAGAGTCAGGAATTCGTTTTCTTTTTCCATTGTGTCAAAATGAGCCCTATGAAAAGAGGACTGTGCAGCTTTAATGATAAAAAAAAAAAAAAAAAGAGGAAGAAGGAAAAGAAAGAAAAAGAGAAAGAAAGGTGCCTCAGTTGTCTCGGCAGCTGATCAACAAAGGAGCAGTCGTGAGCTGTAACCTCTTGGAGCTGCAGTCTGGAACATGACACATGTCAGGCTATGATAAATGGTGCGGAGTGTGTGCAATTTCAAGCGCAATGCCCTTGAGATGCTCAGGACCCCGATCGCAAATGTTATTGTTAAATTAAACCTTAAAGGAAGGATTGGGAAGGGGAGGGGTGGGTTTGTGTGTGTGTGTGTGTGTATATGTGTGCATTTATATATATATATATATATATATATATATATGAAATGCACAAAAGAGAAGGGGGAAAATGGCAAGGTGAGCAGAGAAAAACTTTATATTTCTTTTAATTGAATTGTGCATCTTCTAGCTCTGGTTGAGCTATGGGAGAACTTCAGGCAGGGTTTTTCTATCCTACAGGCATTTTATTACTTTTGCTCCATCACAATTTGATAGCTAGAGATCAGCTAAAGTAGGCAGGTGCAAGATTGGAAAACAGGTAAATAAATAAATAAACACATGCCACAAATGTGCAGTTTCTCTAGCTCAAGTGTTCTGCATCCAGGTACCTTTGAATCCAAAAGAGTGAAGTTTCAGAGAGTACTGAGTGCTGATTTTTGGGAGTTGCCGGTCTCTGAGGGCTAGTTTGTTAGTTGGGTTGCTGTTTGATGGTGTGTGTTTGTTCTTTCTGAGACAAATACTCACTTCTTAAAAGCTGCTCTGAGAAAGAGAAAGCATTTGCATCCACATCCCACTGTGAGGAGAGCAGGGACTGAATTTTGCAAGTCCTCCAGGCAAATTTCATCCCCAGCCTGCAAGAATGGCTCCGACATGCAGCTCATTGGTTCTGTGGTGTCAGCATGCTTTTTCCTGTGGTTTTGGAATGGGAGTGGGGACAGAGGCAGTGAACGGTTCTTTAGACAAGCAATTGCAGTAGAGTGAGTGGTCAAGGGGTATGGAACAGTGAGTAAGAAACAAAGCAACCTCTCCCACATGCTGAATAACCTTTTGCCAGGAGAGGTGGCATGGAGAGCTCCACAAGCCTCATCCTCTGAATTTTGCATGACGTGGAGAACAGGGACTGGACCTCCTGGGCTCCCACCTCTGAAGCTTCCAGGTGCTTCCTTGCTCCCTCTAAAAAGGTGAGAACCAACATGCTCCTACCTTGAAGTTGTCTCTGGTCACTCTGGACCTGGACTTGAATCTGTTCCTCTCTCCCCCTTCCTTCTGCTGCCTATTTTATGTCTTCCATCTTTCCCATGTGCAGAGGAGCCTCCAGTTTGAAACTCACAGAAATTCCTCAGAAGTCCTCTCTTTACTTTCTCCCTTTCCACCCTCCCTCCCCCACCACATCCATGCTAAGTGCAATTAAGTGTAGGCAGTGCAGGAAACACAGTGGAGAAGGGAGCTGTGTAAACGAGGGGGAGGACACGGAGTGGGTGAGGTACGGGGTGGGGGAGCTGGAAAGTGTTCAAGGGGAAATGCTTGCATGGCTCACATAATTGAAGGGAAGAAAGAAGCAATAAGCAGCATAAACCCTCCACTGGAAAAGGAGATGGGAAAAGCCTTTAAATCGTGGTGGAAAGTAAATTCAAACAAACAATAAAAGGTTAACAAAGGACTAGCAGTGACTCATTTAGCGAGATATATTATTTGTTCTAATTTTTACCAGCTTCAAGACAAACCCACTGGTTGGGAACAAACATCACAAGAGACCTCCATGACTTATTTAAAACACTTAGGACAAGGAAAACAGGTAGCAGAGATCTGGCTGCACCAGCAGTAATCCATCTGCTTATTGCTCCTGGTTGCCTCCATAGTGACTCACTGTCCATTAAAACCTTCAGAGTGTCAAGACAGTATTAAAACCAAGATTTGGGAAATATAACATATTCAAAGAACATATTAGATACCAAAGTACTAAGATTATTATTTTTAGATGCATCTTATGAACATCCTACAGCTTGTTTTTAACTTTTTGGCTACTGTTGCCTAGCGTCCAGGAAAAGTCAAGTCCTTTTTTGGTTCTTTGGAATATTTTCCTCATGTTTCTTGTTATTAAAGAAAATAAACATTAGACAAAAGCGGACTTTATTGTATCTATAAATAATTCAATGCAGATGGATTCATGGAAAATACCAGCAGGCAGAATTTCAGAGAGAAAGAAAGAAAGGGAATGGTCTAAGGTTAGATGGTGAGGAAACAGAAAGAGTGAACCAGCAAGAAACTACAAGATGTGATGAGAAGAATAGGCACAAACAAGAAGGTAACTAATAAAGGGTAGCTGAACATAAAGATACCTTGGAAAGACAGCTCAATCTTTTTAAAAAGTTCGTATCCTTAGTTATGAGCTTCCTGCTACCAAGGAAAAGAAGGCATTTGCCATGTGTCTTGGGAGGGTACCAGAGACTTACATTTAATCATCTCTCATACTGACATGCTACCTCTCCTAAATTTTCCTTTTGGGGACAGGTGGCAGGTGATGATAATGTTGAGATGGTTATTTAATGATGTGTCTCTCCTTTATGACCTCTCACATGATCCTGTGGACTTAGAAGCCCATGTGGATGGATGCCTGAAAACTTGTTGATATTCAATGTTCTGTCTCATCCTAGCAGAACACCTGTTGCATTACAACATGGAAGGTTATATGAAATGAGCACTGAAAAAAAGCTTGGCCTGTAGGTAGGAGGAGCTGGTGAAGAAATGAGTGGTGGGAAGGCATAAGGGCATTTTTAGGAGGAATGGAGCAACTTTGCTTGATTGCAAACAGCCGTTTCTAAGTCACCAATTTTTGCTGATGTTGCACCAGAAAAGCCTTCCTTGAGGTATTGCTTCTGCTAGGTAAAGTGGAATAAAAGCCAGTTAAGAACTCAGCTGGAGTCATTGAAGCAAACATAAAGCAAAACCTGTGTTATATGGGATCCCTCCCTGCACTAAGACATACAAGGCCTCTTTGTCCAGTCACTGCTTGGACAGAGATTGTGTTTCTGTGATGTGTTTTGGCTTTTGTACCTGTGCATAACCAAAGGGCAATGGGTACTGAAGTGGAAGGCAGAGGGGCTGTAAACCAGGTCTGTGATGGGAGCTGAACGTGTCCCTGCTCCCTGGGAGTGCTTTTGGGAAAGGTGCTGCAGCACTGAGCTATCTTCTGCAAACACAGGGCATCAGGGGAGGGAGACAGGAAGGTTTCCAGGGAAGAGAACCACCCACCCACAGGCGGGAAGAAAGATTTACTTCAGACATTAGAGAAACAGAAGTAGAAGCACGGGGAGAAATCTTTTTCTTGCCATTCTGCTGCTTTGCCACATGCTGGGGGAGCAGCACATTGTTCTCCAGCTGAACCATGCCCAGTTCCCACCACATGCAAAGGGAAAAGAATGTGAGCTTTGCTGTGCTTTATTATCAACTTGTGCAGTGCAGAGATAACTGCACAGGCTGCTCGGTCCCCGAAAAGCGAAGATGAATTTTGATCAAAATTGGATTACAGGGCATTTCATTTCTACTTAAGAATGGTTCTGAATTGGTTTCCCATTTACTCAATATCCACAAAAATAACAAAATAAAAACTGTCAAGACAGAATAATGCTGCTGAAAAGAAAAAATAAAGCTCAAAATTTTGCCGAAAAATAATTGGACTGAAACAGCTCCAAGTCAGATTAGCATTAAATCTTCTTAAGAATGATGAAGGCTCTTGCAACCAAAGGCAAGATATTTCATTAGGCTGATTCTGCATATTTAATTCTCAGTGTGCCAATTTAATGCAATATTTTTTGGTTATCAGGGACCGTTCTTGCTTGATATATAATAATGACATTGCATTTGGTTTAAAAGTAGAAGTCCACAATCAAGGCAATCACAGACTATTAAGTGCTCAGTCAAGTCCCAATCAAATTGTGTTCAAATGGGTTAAAGGGACACTGTCAGAGCTGCCAATCCCAAAATACAGCCCAGCCCTTCAGCCCACCCTGTGGCCAAAGGAACAGCACTCTCTTGACTTCAGCAGACTCTGTGATGGAAAATATTTCTGTCCAAAGCAAAATTGGCCTGTAATCTGGGTAAGCTATTCAGAGCAAACTGTGGCAAATTTAGCCTTTTCTCCTGTTCACAAATCATCCATGTACAGACTTCATTGTTTTAATGCTTTTGCATGTATTTGTCTGACAAATACTAAATATAGAAATAGTTCAGCAGCCTGGTGACATTGATTATATCTTGTATTATCTACGGTAGATTGTGGTATATGACTGGTCCTTTAGGTTACATTGCAATTTAGACATAGAGCAAATATGTTAAAATACCAATGTAAAACGTACTACATCAGATCCTCATGAATTTTAAAGCCTGGAGTCTGAAGCTCTTCCTCAATCTGTTTACCAAATCAGTGCGGCTGCTCTCAAATTAAAGTGCAGTGCCCCATAAGCAAGATCAGGCTTATGAGCCATCATAAACCCACTTTGCACTTGTAAATGGCAGCTGATTCAGCTGTAACCTGAAAGCAGCTTTTGGGACCAGAGTATTAAACAGTTCCAAAAGTTTCTTACCGTTGTCAACCTTCAAAATCATCCGGCATGCCAGGCTGTGGGTTCTGAGTCGAGTGAAGTGTCTGTCCTCAGCAGGCACCTACTGAAATGCAACAGCAATGTCCCCTTTGTTTTAAAATGTTTGTTTTGTAACAACACGTGTCTATAAATGTGTGTGTGTTTGTGAAGGGATTGATTGAAAATAAGGTCATAATACTGAAAAGAAGAAAATCCGCATTTTTGCCGAACAATGTAGAAATGTTGCGTGAGGGTCAGATACGGAGGCAAATTCCATTTATTTAAAGGGTTGAAGGCTCAGTGTGATGGTGCAGAGACCCATGTCAGTGTTTGCTACTCTGAGCCTAATTTTGCCAGAAATTGCTGCTTAAGGACCTCAGGTTTCACCTCTCCATGGAGGACATCATGTGCATCTTACGGTTTAGTCTTTTTTCTGGTGCCAAAAGGGCAGAGCCAGGGCTGTAAATGTCTCCAAAACCAGACTGGAGAGGACTGAAGCCTACCCGTAGGCACAGGCTGCCCAGAGAAACTGTGGATGCCACATTCCTGACAGTGTTCAGGGCCAGGTTGGATGGGGCTCTGAACAATCTGGTCTAGTGGAAGGTGTCCCTGCCAGTGCCAGGGGCATTGGGCTGGGTGATTTTTGGAGGTCGCTTTGAACTCAGATCTCTCTCTGTGAGATGACTGAAGGATATCCATACATTCCTCATGCCCTGGGTGGACATTCAGCCAGACGAATATTTGTTCTATAGTTACACAAAACCTATTTATTACCTGTGAGAGATCTGATCCTCAAGTATGTGCCAGGGAAAGGAAAGTATTCCCTGGGTCATGTTGTCTCCTCTTGTCTCAGATGCTTTGCAGTATTTCTCTCCAAGAGGAAAACTTTTCTTGCTGATGTGCCAGTCTCTTGAAAAAAAAAAAAAAGAAAAAAACGAAGAAAACAAAAATTCCCCTTCTGCCGACATTCCCTTCCGAGTCTGGGAACCTCTATTGTCTTTTCTCTGGTAATAAATGATAATAATTAAAGGCAAATACACAATAATTAGTCACACTAGGTTTATCCATCTGGCATACCTGTATCTCATCACTGTGTCTTTGAAACAGATGACAAGCACCATATTGCACAACATCCTGCTAATGGGTCTGAGCAGGGAAAAAGAAGGTAAAAGGGTTACCACAAAAAAAAAAAAAGAAAAAGAAAAAAAAATGTAAAGAAAGTTAAAGAAAAAAAAATAGTTAGCAACAGGGACTGACATTATAAACATTATAGAACACTTTAAAAAACAGTGGTGGCTAACTGTCAAGTTATAAACCACTTAGTGGCAGATGGGCTTTTGACTGGGGGTTAGGAAAACATGGAAATATGCAGCCCTTGCCTTAAACTACCTCCTCCTTAAAATACCTGTACCTGACATACCTACTGTTGAAACAAAGATCATTTCCTGGAAGATTTTAGCTGGGCATGCAGATGGACAAGGAAAACAAGCCATTCTAAAAGCTAACTGAAAATTTGGTTTTGTTCTGAGGGTAAAATATTACAGATCCAGTAATCAGCTATTTTGGTCCCTCTTCTCTAGGTTGATTGATGCACACCAGGAGTCTCTCCATCGCTATCAGGGCTGCCTGAGAGAAGGCAGAGGAAAATTAATACAGCAAAGAATTTTCAACAAATATTTACTTTTTTTTAAAAAAAATGATCATACAAGTCTGGCATTTGATTTCTGGGAACTTGTGAGAAGTAGAGATTTACTTGTATAAATAATCACAGGGAGCCAATTTCAGTCACATGTATTCAGATTTCGATTAAACCCCCACAAGTGCTTCAACTCCCTTTCAAAGGAAAAGCAGACCCTGGCATGTTCTGAGAGCTGATTGTCTGGTTGTAATGATTTTTGGGTTGCAGTGCAGTCATGCCCAAGACACCCTCTGTGGAGCTGGGCCCAGCTATGTTACCTAGCTGCATAAAAACAAAGAAAGTAAACAAAGGCAGTGCCTGACCAAAAGTCTCCACAACCTTGGTGTAAGATGAGTATCAAGCACAAAAGTGATTTTGTGCTTCTCCAGGTCTAACCTGCCTGAGCCTTGCAGAGCTGATAGCTGAAAGCTACCAGATGGCACTCTCTAAAGCAATAATATTAATTTTTAGAGTAGTCTATAATAGATTCTGAGGTAAAAAAAAGTCATTTGTAATTTACACCCACTACCCATCCAAGCTTCAAGGCAAAATCTTCTTAATAAACAACATCAAGCTGCCCTGTCACTCTCACTCTGTGAAGATTTGTATCTGGCTGGGATTTAGGGAACATCTCAATTCTGCCTTTGCAATGAAGGTGCCTCTTCTGTAGGTGTTATTGAGCTGAAACTCACCTCAAGTCATGGGTGGTTGAGGTGATGCCAGCAGCTATACTGTTCTGTGTTGAACATCCCAATCTCAGGAAGAGAATAACCATGACTCTGACCAAACTTCCCGGCACTCAGGTAATGCATCCAGGTGTCTGTAAAAATGGTAGTGGCAAAGTGGTTCATTTTCATGCAGTTCTTGTGCATTAGGATCCCTGATCATACAGGAAGATAAAGAAAATAATGGAAAGGGCAAAGGGAGGTTCTACAGGTGTTGCTCCCCTAACACCTCTTACTAACTCTATCCCTGACTATATTAACATAGGGAATGCATCATTAAATGAGTTGGGAGAACTGATTTTTTTCTTTTTATACACCTGGAGCTTATCTTGCAGAACTTTGCCTCCCAGAAGCATCTCAACCAAGCTAAGACCACTGGCATACATCACACACAATAAACTGTGATGCTCTTGCAATCATCTGGAAATGCAAAAAAATTGCATTGGTCTACAAATGAATTGTCTCCCTCAGTCTGGGAAGAACCATGAGGCTCTGGGATGGGGAACTTATATAAAACCAGAGCAAAACCCTGGAGTTTGTCATTAATCCTTCCTAGGTAAATTAACTGGGGACAAGCTTTTCAAAATACTTCCTGTACATTTTTTCTATACAAAGAGACCTTCTCTTGTTTGTTTCTCTCTTCCTCTGGACAGTCCCTAGTGATGATTTTCACAGCTCTTATGGAAGCAGCTCATTGTTCTGCAGAGACTTAATTAAAGTGTACTTCCACATGAAATTAGGCTATTGTATTTATTTAATCTTTATGGTAATTGCTGTAGAAGGGCTGTGACTGTCTGCATCCCACTCTCACACCCACGTCCCTCCCCACCCCAAGGCCGCCACTCCCTGAAGGAAATGGCAAGTTGTTCTGCCCTGGTTGAACTCCTCATCTGCTCAAGTGATGCATTTGAACTTTAACCCACAGACAGCAATATTTGCTCACCATGCCAGCATCATTCACAGGCTTAAGGTGTGCTGGAAATGCTCTGCAAAGAGAAATGTGTTCATGGTTTTCTTCTCCCAGGTATCGGCCAATAATGCATTGACTTCTGACAACTGTACTGACTTATTAGCAGAGCTCATGTGGTATTACACACTTTCTGTGCCAGTCCATAGGTCTTTCCTAGGCTGAATTTCCTCTTGAAACTGTGCACTCCATTGACATGGGAAAGCTTTTCCTTAAAATTAAAAACTAAATATGAGTCCAGCTTAATCACCTGAAATGTTAAAGATACAATGTCAATGAACATACAGTTGCCAGATATTATTTATGTCCAAATATTATCCAAGCAAAGTGTAAAGTAAAGCTCTAGCACTTGGTTCCTCTGGTGGGGGGTAGGTGGAATTGTTTTAATTTGTTTTCAGAACATTTCTACAGGGAGATGGGTCTGTTTTCCAAAGAGACGTTGGTAAATTGAAAACAACATCAGGTTTCATTGAGTCCACTGTGCCTGGAAACGGATGAGTAGAATTGCAGTGAGAAATAAAAATCAAATAAATGTAATTAAAGCCTCCAAATGGTCTGATGCCAATGTGATTGGCGTTTTTTATTTTGTCCTGAAAGCTCCCAAAAAGCGTTTGTCCTGAGATGCACCAGCAGACAGGAGATCTGCCCCCCTCTCAGACCAAACCTAAAGTTCAAGTCTGACTCAAGAGAGTCACATCACAGGAAGAGGAAAATTGAGGTCTCTGGCTCATCACTGTAAAGATGAAATTGCATTTTCTCTCATACTCTAACATCCTGTTTGAATTACTATTGCTGCAATCCTCTCACACACAGAGAAAGGATTCATATTTAACATAACTTTTCAGATTGGTTGAATAAAGCCCGAGAATCTAGCTTTTCATGAATCAGTTGTCTGAGGGACAGATTATGATCCACAGCATTTCCAGAAATTCTCTCATCTGTTTTCTGCCAGGTATGTATTTTATGCAATTGATAACCTCCACTTTGTTTCCATATGAACTGACTATTCTCTTTCATTCTGTCCCACAGGGCTCCATGCTGGCCTTGGTGCTTCTGAAGCTCTGAATTGGCTTCCTCTTCTAAATCAGCATGAGGAGTGAATTATTATTGCAACATCACATCACTATCACTCAGATTCACTTTGATTTATCTGCAGGCTGATCCCAACAGCTCAGCTCTGCTTTCTTGCTGTGTTGATGCAGCTATTGTTTCAAATCTGGTGGTAGGGACATCGTAGCTGTGCTCTTTCTTTGCAGTTTGCCTTTCTGGGTGGTGGGCTGTGTAACTCCATCCTGGCATAAGGGACGTGTCCACCACTTTGGAAGGAGATATGAGAAACCACTCACTAAGCAAAAATGGAATAATTCATCTCCACTGCACTGCAAAAGCTTTAACCTAATCCTTTGGGCACAGAGAATTGCTTCAACTCGAGGTTTTATAGCCATTCAAAACTTTTTTAGTGTTAACCCTGACTATTCCTCTTCTCCATGTAACTATCTGATGGCTGTATAGATCCCACTGAAGTCTGACTCTGGGGAAATCTTCCCACAAAATGAACTTTTCTGACACTCTAATACCTGAGCTAATATTTCTTTTTCTGTTTCCTTTTTTTTGTTGCAATGGCAACAAGAAGGTTTAGAAAGGATGATTCACAACTTCTGAAGAGGCAAAATATTCAAATATCTGGTAGCTTTAGATGGGGTTTGAGGATGACCCCTCATAGGTGCAATTTGCATGTGAAATGAGGCGTATTCCAGTCTGAGAGGTCTTCCCATCTTAGGAAAACACCAGATTTAGTAGGTACCTAAAACAACCAAAGGTGTTAAAAAATGAGTAATCTGCTCTTTTGCTTGTTTTTCCCTGGAGCAGGCTCAGTTTTTAGGTAAAGGGAATCTGGGGGATTGTTTGTGGGACTTCAGTTTGTCTTGATTTTGCTCCACAGCTGTGACCTCAGCTATCTGCAATCTGTTCCTACACATTCCCCCTTGTACAGGTTTAGAAAATTGGGACATGAGCAACTCAAATGAGCTTCCACCTGCAGCCCCTCCTGAGTATATCTCCTTAGACCCCCCACCCTATTTGGAATTCCTTCTTTTCTACAATGCCTCCTCTCCTCAGAGAATTGCTCTTTTATTGAGATTATTTTCAGACTCCAAAAGTGCTGTCAGGAAGGGCAGATATGACAGTTCTCTTTGATGCAAACTGGGTAATACAACTGCACTTGCTGGCATGTTGTACCTACAGGAGTGTAGGGAATGTATCTGAGGGGATGTTTGATCTGATCTCCCATGACTATCTCTTACAATCCCCTTTTTTATATGGTTTATGTACACTCCACCTGTGTCCAGGCACTGCAGCACCAAGGACTGATCTCAGAACATGGCTGTGTTTAAACTGGCCAGTGTTTTCCTTCAAGCCCTGAAAAATCCATGGGGCCACACCTCACAGGGCCTAAAGGAAAGAAACCAGGAAAAACAAAACAAAAAAGCCCAGGGACTATGAACGGGCAGAAACTTCAGCTCCATTATCACTCCCCTTCATCTGCTCAAAAACCCTCGCTGCAGGGGTTGTCATGGTGATGCAGGTTTGACCTCTCACTTTTTACTCTTCCAGGAGCTAAAAAGGTAAAAATGAGCCATTCTGTCTCTAATGAAAATCAACCTTCCCCAGTCAAAGGACGCCGAATTGCTTTTTCCCTTTGTCAAACCAGAATGTTTCCATAGGCGACACAGAAATGCATTAATAACCAGCACTGGCACCAAGGAGCATCACTGGGATGTGGCAGTGGCCATGGTGGATGGGGCTCAGCAGGAAAGGTCCATCCCTAAGTTTCCTAGAAGTCACAAGGTACCACATCCCACATTTCCCCTTTTCCATCTCATTCTGTCCCTGCAGCTAGCTCTTCACTCATCCACTTCAGCGTGGGGCTCGTGCTTGTGGCAGCTTTAGGGCAGAAAAATCAAACTATTGATTGAACTGTGTGGCAGCCTCATAAGGCATTATTAGCAGCCTGCTATAAGCAGGACCACAAAGGGTAAAACCATTTATTTTTATTAATATTCTTGAGAGCTGAGCTTTAGCAAACCTGCCATTTCCCTGGGTTGGCAGCAAAGTCATTGCACCGTCTCCTTGTCCCTGGATGAAGCTGGCAATGCACATGGAGGTCCTTCTGTTTGTGTGAGGGGTGGCCTCATGTATTGGGATGGAGCCCTTGCCTGGACAATGAGCCAAAGTAATGTCCTTCTGTCTATTACTATTCTGTCTATTACTAAGTCCTCTGCTTTGATAACCAAATCCTTGCCTTCTTGCTCATTCTCCCCATCCAATCTCTCCTCTCACCACTTTCACGCAGTGCCAGGGTAGCTTGACACGTGAAAGCAGCATGACTTCAAATCAAATATTCAGGTTAACAACAAGCTGGCCTTGAATGAAACATTTGAAGAATCTCTGATGCAAATTCCCTGATGCTTAACACAGCTCCATCAAATCTCTTCCTGCATGAGACTCTACCAGTTCTACCTTAAATAAGAGCTACTGAATTTATTTGACAGAAACAAAACAACCAAAGGTATATATAAATACACACACACACACACACATATATATATTGCATGTGTGTGTGTATTTATATATGTCATATATATATAAAGCGCCAGCCTTAAAATCCTACTAAGCTGCAGCTGAAGTCTGGAGTCATCTAAAGTTCAAATATTTCCCATGGTTTTGGTATGGAAGGTTCTGAGAACAACTGTTTCTGGATGGTGTACCCATGTAGAAGGTCCTCACAGCACCAGACAACAGAATTTCAGCTCCTGTCCAAATACCATTGTCCTCAAACCAGATGACGATCCTTCACTCACACATCCCTGCTTCCACTTTTCCCTCCTTATAGATGAATCTTTAGCAAAATGTGTTCAACAGACAGGGTCTGACAGTCCTTCCTCCCACCCCATGTGAACTCACCAATCCCCAGACACACTCCAGGCCATCACCCTCAAAGGTTCTGTGCCCGAACCCCTGAGATGTTTCAGCAGGATGGAGGCACTTCTGCTTCCCGTATGCTCCAGAAGCAGAGCTGTGCTGAACACCAAGTTCCTCCAGGCCCAAGACTATCACTCAGACCCAGCCATGGGACCTTCTTATACCTTCCCTTTTGCTCCTTTGCAAATCAGCCACCTCCTCCTTGCCCACCATCTCAATTAGTAACTTCAAGCACTTTGAGAGCTGAAGAATATGGGCAGCCCCTGCCATGACCTACCTTTCTCCTTTGCCAGCCTCCCTGGTGTGTGCAGACCTTTCTCTCCTCATCACACACAGCAGACTGGGCTGTCCTTGTCACAGGGCTCATGCTGCACCTCTTGCTCATTTCTGGAAACAGCCACAGGGTCTCCCTTCGAATCCATCACCTCCTCCAGCTCCAGCAGTGACCATCTCTACAAGAGTCACCACGACCTCCTGATTCATTCAGAGGGGGCACATCATGGAGGGACACAGCAGATTGTTTCTTGCTCTCAGCAAGAAGACCATGATGCCCTGAACTATGAAAATAGACAGTATTAGTGACAACACTTTAAGAGTATCCTGTGGAAGGACATTCCACAGGTTAATTATGTCTGTGAAAGTTTTCCTTTACAACAGTACCGCCCAGTGAGTCTGATTTGCCTCTATAAAAGGTGGCTGTCATATTCCATGCAAGCCATTTCTCTAGCACAAACAGGCATTCTCCAAGATAAGCTTTACAAGGGAAAAAGAAATATTTTCTCAGAAATACCCTTTTGTCTCAATTTCAGTTATACTAAAAGCAAAGGCACCTCTAATTAGACTTACTTTGGGGTGAGAGGGATTGAAGTAAATAGTGCCCTGATCCCACTGCTTTTGTATTGTAACACTCTGGAAATAAGTAAGGGGATGTTATGAAGGTGTTCATTTCTGTATATTTATGCTCAGAAGTTCAGCCCTGAAATGCAAATTAAAAAGAACTTACCACCACTTTTCCTCCCTCGCTGTTATCCTGCATTTTCCACAGCCTGAAAGATATAAGTCATTAGATAAATGACTGCCAGTGGAATGCTGTATCTGCAATGTAAACTATGAAGACAAAATCCATAACAACAACAAAAAAAAATAACGCCTCCCTCAGAGAAAAGTTCTGCTTTTCACATTTAAATGTACTAGTTATCAGTTATTCCTGTTCACAGGGCATTAAAATACATGCTGTTTCCTAAGCACTGGTGCAGCTCTAACTAGACTCAAGCTTGGAGCTAAAATAGAACATTTTTTACCAAGCAGTATAATGTAAAACTGTTGTCTAAACATCTCTCCTCCTTACTAGGTCTCTCTACAGTTTTCTCCAGAGAATCCTGCTTTTTCTTTACAGCACCATCATTTATGTCTTTGTTTATTAGTGGAGCGAACATGTCAGTAATTCTCTTCCCACCAGCCAACCTTTGTCCCAGCTCCCTACGTGCTCATCTCTCCAGCCTGGATCGGACACAATGGAGAGAGGTCCTGCCAAAACCATTTCAACATCAGCTGCTCAGCCTGCTGAAGGGTGAGGAGGTCACTCCTGGACCCTCCCTGGTGGCCTCTGGAGCCCAGGGGTCACTGTGGGACCAGCAAACACTGACCGGGGCTGCAGTGGTCATCCCCAGGGGCTCTGGGGTCCCCAAGTGGCACAGTGAGGTGGAAGGGATCCTGCAGGGTGCCCTGAGCACACAGCCATGGACCCAACCCAGCCATGGGGTGGGAAGAGGTGTCTGATGGAATTCCCAGGACGGACAGATTCCATGTGGGATTCCATTCTGGGCTGGGCTATAAGGTGCTGCCACAATGCTGGAAGCACCCAAACCCCTGAGACATGAGGGTGATTCTCAAATTCCAGGGCTCAACTTCTGATTTCAGCACTCTAATTCACCAGTTTAACCCATACACTGCCTGGACACATTCTGCAGATGCTCCATCCTTCAAAAAGACAAAGTTTATCCCCCCCAGTATTTTGCTTTTAACCCACAACTTCTTTTCAAGACTGCAAGGACACTTGAGTCTGACTTTGAGTCCTGCCAGAGAATTTCTTCTGTGATTTTTAGGCAAACCAGCTGGGGAAATTAGTGACAAATAATGTCACTAAAGTTGGAGCAGATCAGCAGCAGAGCCCCCGTGAATGTCTCCTCTCCAACGGGGGGGATTCTCTGTGTGAGTGACTCACTGGGAGTTGAGAAGTTGCTGTGTGTCAGCTGATCCATGGCAACTGTCTGTCCATGGCAAATGTGAGATAATTTAAGGAAGTTTAATCCTTTTTCTTTGCCGGTCCACAGGATGAGTTCGTGCGGGGTGGTTGGTACACAGTAAATTCACACCATAATTTACTGTGCACTAATTTCCCAAAGCTTTTAATTTCACAGTGTCTCAGTTTCCTCATCTGTAAAAGAGAGATAATAAATACTTTCCTTTCTGGCAGGAGTGCTCAAGATCCTTCAGCAGTCAACATAAAAGGAAACATTTTAAAATAGTTACTTACAGAAACTTAATTTTTGGTGTAAACAGTTATTTGTGTCTGATCTTATACTACAACAGCATGAGACTAGATGTGGAAGCAAATAAAATTTGGAAAGTAAGTAACTCCTGTTAAAACAACTAGGATACTGACCACAATATCATTTATATGCAACTGGAATTGCAAATTCTTTTAAATTTTAATTTTTGTTTCAATCCATCTGTGATTCTTTATAAAGGGAAAAAAACTAAAATTATGTATTTGCCATAAAGATGCACTAGACTATTTTCTTTAAAAAGAAGCAACATGTGTCAGGAAGGCCTAAACCTTGTATGTCTCAGGAGGCCCTAAACTTCTTTTGAGTGGGTGATGCATGATCAGACCCAGAAAACAGTGTGGTTTTATTTCAGATTTTTCTAGACTGTAATAGCCCAAGGGTATGTGCTATAAACTGGAGGAGTTGAAGGAGACCTGTTTTTAAGAGGAACGTGGTTAGGTTTCTGTTTCTGACTGGAATGTTTGTTTTAAACTTTTCTTTTAGGGGAATGTTTCAAAACTAGTTGCAGTTTCAATGATGACTAAATTTACTTCATAATCCCAGTCCCTGGGAGTTGTTCCATTTTTTCTGGTACACCTGAGACTTCAAGAAAGGAAAATTTGCTTTTAAAAATTATTCTTCAGGCTGAAATTATGAGTATAGTATTAAAACCTAAAGACTGTGGAGGTCAGGAAGCAAATTGAAAAGGAACTTTTTATCATTAGCATCCATATACTGAAAATTCAGATTAACATATAAAAAGGAAACACTTGAAACTTGTGTATATGGATATAAGACTCTTTTTTCCTCCCCTCAGCTGCTGAAGGAAACTTTTAGATCTGCTCCTGCTCTAGTAACAAAGCAGTTCAAATTGAAAACGCATTCCATTTCTTCCTTTTCTAATTCTTCAGGTATTTCTGAGTGATATTTCTCACAGGCAAAGAAGCTAATTCCAATCAGCGGTTGCCTCCTTGAGAGAGGTACAACGAGGTGCAAGTCAGCTCTGCTCCGTTCCGTGGTACTCAACTGCCATCCACTGGAGGAGAGAGGCAGAGGCAGGAGATCTTCTCAACTACTTAAGTCGCAGCAAAAATAAAAAAGAAAGTATGAACTTGGGTCATACTTTGCTTATTTATCTGTTCTCTTGCGTCTCCCTAACATGAAGCACAATTGAAGTTAATAAGTCTGAGAAAATACAACTGACAAGAAAATCCTTTCCCTTCCTTGACCAAGCAAATTCAGTGGTGACTGTCCTTAAGCATTGTCTATAAATAATTCTTAATAGTCATATGAAGAGAAAGAAAAGGAAAAGAGTGAAGGAAAACTATGGTTTTAAGATAAGAACACTGTTTGATCCAGTTTAGGGCAAGTAAGGATTCTTAGAGCACAGTCTTTTACACTAGAGAGCACACAGGAATCTCCTTTAGTATGCATATGTAAAATGCTAAATTCTCGAAACATCACTGATTAAATAAAAAACAATTACAACAAAAGTCTCTAAGTTTTGACTGCAACAAGAGTAACAGCAGAAAACAGGCTGGCTGCAGCCAGGGATCTTGTCCATCTGCCCGACATTTTGATGCCTCAGCTGACTTGAATTAGGAGAGAATAACTTGGAAGATTTTTGAGTGCATCCAGCCCCGAGTTAAGAGAGTCCTCCGAAGCAGTGACTTATATTGCATAAGATCATGCAGGGAGCTCCCGGTTGTGCTCTTGATGGCTTTATTAGAAACACAGTGGTGGATCTGTGCGATGTAGAAACCATCCAGGGGAGACCTTCAACACCTGACCCCCCTTTCTTTGTGAGGCACAGAAATATTTGGGTGAGGGGGGGGGGAAAAACAGCTGCGAGTGCTTCACCGCTCCCGGTGCCTCCCATCACCACCGTGCCCTTTCCTCCCAAAGACTCTCCTCCCATGCAACACATGTTGGAGTGAACTTTTACTCCTCGGAAAATGGGATGACACAGTTCCTTCCCCATGCAGATGGGCGAGGACATTTCCTTCGGGTGCCTGCAGCTCCACACTGAAGGATGCCGTGTTTGGTAAGGTTGAGATCCTCGATACCCTGAGATCGAAGTTTTCATTCCTGGTGAGGCCCTTGACAGCTGGGATGGGCGGCTCTTGCTTGATTGTCCATCACACTCAGGGAGAGCAGGGCTGCAAAGATGGGTAGAAATATCCTCCACTGCCTTCTCTCCTGCAGGAGCCTGACTTGTGCTTGACTCGTGCTCTGCAAACGCCGCAGTCCTTGCGCAGACAAAATCCTACCAACTCGAAGGTTCAGTTTGCCTGGCTAAAGGCTGCAGGATTTGACCTCTGGAAGCTCATGCTAAATCCTTGCAGCTCTGATTTTGAGTTTAAGCTTTGGCCTGGAATAACAATGACTGTGAGGGAAGCAATAGGTTATGAGCTGGGTTAAATGATACCTGCTTCTTGCCAGAAAGTCACACTGTATTCAAGCAACTTCTGTCCTCGTTTTCCTTTAAATAAATATATAAAGATGTTCAAACTTCCTATCTGAGCTGCAATAATGAAAATCATGTGCACATTAATTTGTACAGGGGTCACCGAGTCTCCCCAGCTCAACGGTTTTCAAACAGAGTGTGTAGTAAGCCCATAAAACATTTATTTTTCATAATTTATGAAGCATTACATATTGTGAGTCCACAATGCCAGCTGACGTAATATGTGATAAATTTGAAATAACAAAACATTTCTCATGTATTTTCCTCCTGATGTGAGAATGTGGGACATAAATTTAAAAGAAAGTTCCCTTAGAAGACAAAAGCAAGGCAAAAGAAAAGACTGCTCTTAAATCAATAAATGCTTATATTACACCAACTTATTGAGCCATTCCCCCACTCCAAGGCTGTGGCTCCCAGCTTTTTGAAGCCTCTTATTACCCCTGCTTCAAAGCTGGAATGAAAAGCTGCTGGGGTGGGTCACTGGTGCCCCCCACGAGTTGGGGGGGTGGCGGCAATGACGCAGCTGCCAGTGCTGGGCTGTCCCCCCATGGCCACCTGCACGGGCTCCCAGCACAGCTGCTCCCTGTCCTGAGCCTGGAAAAACCTACCCAGGAGCCATAACAGGCAGCAGGGCACAAAATCAATACCGTGTAAAGGTAATTTTCCTCCGTAACAATTATCGTCCCCTGTATTCCCAGGAAGGGTAGCAGTGAAAGGCTTTGCACTTTTGAAGATAACTTTCTAGTGCTAATTTAGTAGGCATGCAGATATGTAATTGCAGGATTATAATACAGAGCACAGAGCACTGCAGAAAACACTTAAAACTCACCTTTGTGGCTCTGAAAGCCAGCTGATAAATTCTCATATTACAGGAAACACCTTACAGGCTGAAGGTTGCGACTCTCAGCATCTGTAAAATTGCCAAGTGGCTCCTACCAAGGACTGAGTACCTGGTGCTCAGCACTATTTGGTTTCATTTTGTCTTGTTTTGTTCAGTTCAGTGTACCAAAGCAATATCTGCTTCAAGAAAACGCTGCAATCCAAGGAAGGGAAAAAATGTGGAGGTTATTTGAATGCGTGACGCAGAACAGGAGTGAAGGACAGAGCAGGGTAAAGAGGTTCAGGGACTGTGTCTGGTGTCAGTACTCTGTTTTATAAATAAACACAAAAATATGTAAAGATTGTGAAAAGACTGCTTTACAATAAAATAATGATCTTTCCTTTTAAGTTCAGTTTTTATACTTGTGGAGATTGATTAAACTTTACACCAGTAGCCCAAATGAGAGGGAAAAAAATTAAAATCCATGTGAAAAATACCCAACAGGAATGATGTGAAGTTCAGTGTGTTGGAAGTCAGTTTTCCCAGGAAAAGACACAGCACATCCACCACAGCCAGGCATGCAGGGACATCTACTGGCAGAGCAGCCAGACCTGGCCTTGGTGAGTACAAAAATCTCATTTTACAGGAAAAAACCCATCAGTTTTAGTGACAGCAGAAGGTTTTGGCTGATCTAGTAAGAGGAACGTGTACAGAAAAGGGAGAAAAGGACACTGGCTGGTCCCAGGGGTGAAATTAAACTTTTGCACAACACATCTCAGGGTGGGGTGTCCTTAGCTCAGCAACCCTGAGTGCAAAGCCATGCCCATATTGGGGATGCTGGGCACACAGTCAATCTCACCCTTTCCAGCACTCTTCCTGTGCCCCTCTTCTGCCACTTTGACCCTGTGGATAGGGGCAGCAAGGCTCAGGTCTCACCACAGAGCTCTCCTGCATCAGCCTTGGGGACAGCAGTGAGGTTTGGCTGCTGTTTCCTCCCTCTGCCCCAGCAGCAGATACACCAGGCAAAACATTCACAGAAGTAAAAGACTCCTTGCTCCCTCTCTGCCCTTTAATATGACCACAGGAGACAAGACACATTTAATCCCTTCTGGAAAGATTTGTACACCAGACTGATGAGATAGAGCAGGAACCAGCCTGGCCCCAACATTTGAAACACTGCCTCCCCTTCTTGAGACAGGGTGAGGACCACAAGCCAGGCAGCCTCACTGTAAAAAGATAAGAAGTGTTTGTTTTTCTCATCTCCAGATCAAGACAAATTTCTCAACTCCTTGTAGGAGTCCTGATTCTATAACTCATAAATGGAAATAAGTGTCTTTCTCCCCACCCCCACCCATGGCATCTTCTCCACATACTGTTTTCTGCCCTGAGGGTATCTGTTCTATACTTCCAAAAAAAGTCCATCTGGTTATTTTACTGTAACACACTTACCAGAACTGTAAGATCATAGAAAAAAAACATTTGAAAAGGACCTCTGGAGGTTTCTAGGCCAGCCTCCTGCTTCTTGGAGCTTCATTAACATCAACACCAGATCAGACCAGGGATGCTTTTTGTGTAGGTGATCCCTGAAAGTCACCAAGGAGAGAAATCCCACCAGTGCCCTGAATGACATACCCTAGTGTGGTACTGCACTCCAGGTAAAGAAGTTTAGATCTAGTTTTAGACATATGATATTAATGTTGAAGTGAAACACTCATCCTTAGTAGTTGAACATTGTTCAGCAATATTGAAATTCCAGCTTGTAACTGGATTTTAAAGCCACCCTTTGGGTTATTTACATTCAATTTTAGTTCAAACCATCTTTCTCACCAGCACAGATCCTCAGAAGGGCCACAACAGGACTAAGTCCAGATTTCTAACACACCTCCGCCAAGTAATGGGGGAATAAAAAGATTGAGAGGGGTTGACAGACCAGTCAGGAGAGCTGGGAAGCAAGGGACCATAGTGATGTACACTGACAGTGACATAGAGACCTAAGATGTGACTCTTGTAAATACCATGGACATGTGCTACCTTCAAGTCCCATTTCATCCACCCTAAATAAACTCACTTTTACTTTGATTACACAGGGCTTTCAGCATTTTTAGGCTCTTCCCAAAAGCAGCTGCTAAAATCCAGCTGTTTCTTTAGAAGTGAAGCACCTACAAAATTTTTCTCTTAGCTGACAATATGAAATCAGAAAATGATACTTACGCTTACATTTCTTACAGTTATATACTTCATTTAAAACATTTCACCTGCTTTTATTTTTTTCTTTCCTTTTTTTCCCAGTCATTACACAACATCTGAAAGATAAGAGAGGGAAATCATTTTGTTACTTTAAATACTTATCTCAAGCTCTCATTTTGAGTACATCGAATACATGCACTGTGCTAAAAAATGCACAAGGGAAAAAATTCCAAAGATACAGCTAAGAGATTGTGAGAAGAAAAAAAACCAGAAAACAACAACAGCAGATCATAGAAGAAGTAGTGTCTAAAAAATGAGAAACAACAAAAAAAGGGACAGAGCTATAGTATGGAAGAAGAAAAAAATAAATATACCACATAATTTATTGCAGGGAGAGTTCTGAAGAAAATGTCTTGTGAAATAAATATAATGCTCATGAGGACAAGAGATCTCATTCATATCCAATCTGTCTTGTGTAAAGAACTAGGCAATAATGTTCAAGTAAGTGAGTCACTCCGAGCTCTCCCAGTTCGGCTGAAGATTGCTCAATAGAAATAATAACAAGCCTCAGAAAAAAGACAGTGTAAGTACAGGTGGGAAAGGGAGACAAACTCAGAGCAATAAGTACATACAAAATATCGAGATTGCTGTACAAAGTAAAGGCATGATATGTGTCATTCTCTGCCTTCCAGACTATTCCTTCTGTGCCAGTGAAGATCTGTGCCCAGGCTGACAGCTTCCCTCTGCCCATGCTTGAGACAGCACAGATGTGAGCAAGTTGGATAAAGGGTGATTTATTTATCCTGAGCCAGGGATTTCTCAGTAAAGGACCTTCAACTCCATATTCTGTTCCTCATAATGAGCCATGGATGTCCAAGACCCAGAAAATGTCAAGCGCCCTTTGATGCCACGACTGTCCTGTTGGCAAAGGATCTGCTGAGGATCAGGAAGGTGGTAGCTCAGAATGCAGGTGCTTTGCTGAATGAGAATGATATGTATTTGCCATGAATTAGCTACATTTAACCTTTATAAAGAGGGATAACCTTTTTGTGTCCACGTAGTCTTCCATAGGCAGACTGAGGGTGTTTGGAGTCATGGCCAAACAGGGTATGGGCAATCCTGGCAGTGCAAACTGCTTCTGGACACATCAGGAGAGCCCTGACCTGACACATCCTTGGGAGAGGATTGGGAAGGACAAGAACAGCATCACACAGCCCTGGGACTGCCCAAGCACAGCGTGCTGACACAGTGACCTGCCAAAGGCAGGAGGGCCTGCCTGTGGGGAGAGCAGAGGACACAGCCATCCTATTCCCCTGCAAACTGCCCCTGCCTGCCAGGAGCACGGCTGGATCCTCACAAGAGCCCACAGCCCCTGTCTGGGCACCTTGTGCAGGCACAGGAGAGCAAACAGGAATCTTCAGCAAAGTGATTCATCTCTAAAATCTGAGCCTTGTGGGAATGCTTCAAAACACACAAGTTCATTTCCTCCCAAAATGCAGAAAAACTGGATTTAGGTTTTCCTTAACTGCTTCTGTCTTCACAGATCTCTCAAAAACGTTTAAGAGAAAAAAAAAAAAAAAAAGAATTTGATATTTCTGATGTAAACCTGCTTTGGCAGGTGTGAGGTGGGAAGGGAGAGGGGATTAACAGGATGGCAGGAAGATCCACTGATGACTGCATCTGAATAGGGCTTTTTCCAGCCCAAGATTACAGGTTCAGAGAAGGGATCTCCTTGTGGCTGCTGCTTTTAGCAGCTACAAATGTTTGCATAGCCAGGCTAAAATACAGTAGGAAAATTGTTTTTGTCTGGTTTTGATTCCACTTCTTCCTCATTTATTGGAGGTGAGGCAGCAAGGAGACAGCACCATGTGAAAACCAGCCGTGAGGAGAGGCAGGGAGGACATAGGGGATGGGACAGGACTAAGAGGGGAAGGGCATCAGTATCCAGCTATTGGACATCTGCAGTGAAACCATCCTCACCCCTGACAAAGCAAAAACACCACTGGAGTACAACTCTGCCTGTTGGGTGGTCCAGCACATCCGGGAGCTCCCAGCAGGACCCTGAGTTGCAAATTTAAATACTAAAAATTTCTGATAGCCCAGACTATTTAGAGAGAAAAAGGCTATCAACTCACATTTGGAAAAATGTCCTCTTGTCTGAACAACACTACATTTTTCGATCTAAATTTGGAGTTTTGGCTACTGTGATTTTTCAGGGTATGAGATGTGGGTGGGTATTTTTGTACAAGATAATGTATATCTAAAATGATACAGACTGTTGCTAGAGCCAGAAAGATGTTACAATGTCAGAATTGTGAGGAGAACAAAATATGCATTTTAAAGACTAAGAAATAGAGAAGATCTAAGTGACCTGACCGAGGTTAGAGCATGAGTCACTCACGGAGGCAGGCAGGGAGCTTGCTTCTGTGATCCAAGTCAGAAGCACTCGGAATTCACTCACTGTAAAAAAACCTCAGCAAGAAGGGTCCTGGGGGTTAAAAAAAACCAGAATGGAGAGATTTACCATGGTCTATGGGTGCAAAGAGTGGCTTAAATGGACACCCTGATGTCTCTGAAGCACTTGTTAGTGAGGGAATGCATTTACAGCTGTGCATCAGCAAACAGAACTGAAGAAGCACTGGACTTTTGAAATGCAATTAATGGATCATTTTTTCTTCTATAACCCTATAAGATCTCCCATCCTGCTCTTCAGCCATTGCAAATGTTTCTCTGGCAGGGGATACATTGCTGTGCTCTACAAACAGACTTTGGCTGGTCTTATTCTTATAAATCCCAAGTATTAGGGGACATAGAGTCAGTTGCTGTGCATTGTAACATCTCAGTTGAAGTCAATGGAACTACGAGACTACACAATAGTCATGGAATTACCTGAAGACATTAAAATCATCAGCCTGACTCTTGATATCATGGAATTAAATGAAAGAGAGAATAAGCATTTTTGAGGTCTTTTTATAAAAGAATATCCCACCACCACTTTACACAAGTGACGTGAATGCAGAGTGAAGAACCAAAAAACACAGCAGAAAAGGAAAATTCATGAAATTCATTTTAAACATTCTGATTCTTTCAGCCCGACTTCATGCTTTTAGAGAGCTCTGTGATGACAATACAAACAGTAGCTCATTTCTCAATCAAATTCCACCCACATCAGTGTGTCACACTTGTGCCTGATGAGCAGGAAAGGGGTAGTGGTGGGGTGCTACATACCCAGGGGCATGTAGATACACAGAAATACAGATATTGCAAGTCTCTTTTCAAGCTTTTTAGTGCCTGCTCTAATCCTAGATACGGGGCTGGGTTGGCAGCAAAGCAGGTTACCAATATTGTTCACAACAATACCAGAATCTTCTGAAATTTCAGAGGGGAAATGTTTATAACTCGCATATTTAATTAAGCTTTCTGATATGTCTCTGAAATAAATTCAGTGGCTGTGATGATTTCTGTCTTGACAGTGGGCAAACTGAGGTGGACTGACCTGATCTGCCCCCAGCCACCCTTCTGTGCCTGCTGGGACTGAGCTGAGTCCCTCTCCCCTTTCACAGCCACTCTTTTCCGGGGCATAATTGCTACATCAGGAACGATGAGAAGATTTTATTTGACTGAAAGGCTGCCCTAAGTGCCCAGCTTGCAGGTTACATCTCACCTGCAGGAACTTAGGGGCTATACAGACATTCAATTTCATGATTCATTTAAAGCGATACAAAATGTTGCTTTGAAGCTCCCCCACCCTCCCCATTCCCTCTTCACATCCAGTGACTGCACGGTGAGCGGAATCACACTCAGCATGTCAGTGGACAGAGAGGGGTTTGTAAAAGCTGATAAGCCTCGTTAGGGTTTGCAACTTTGTATGAACTTCAGTGATAAACACTGCGTTCGTGAAATGCCAAATACTGCTGGAATGTTGGCGTGAGCACGACAGAGATTACAGCTAATGTGGGAGCGCGTAGGTACACTGTGCAGCAAATTACAGGCATGATGTGCAGCCACTTTCTGTGAAAAGTGGTGGGGTTTGAGCCAGGGGTATTTCCTACAGCACAATACGCAGAGATCTAATAGAGCTAGCAGCTTGGAGCGAAATTAATGAAGTGGGAATGATATGATGAGGATGCTGAATGGGTACGGAAGGAAGAGCCAGTATTTGTCAGTATTTGTTCGTGGCTCTTATTCATGGGTTACCTGCTCTGGTGAGGATGTGAGTTTATGAACACACCCAGCCAACGACTAATACCTAGAGAGACTCCTTTCCCCTTCATTTTAACAAAGAAATTACAACTCCCATTGAGAGCAAACTTTCAAATTGTCTTCCTTTCTTTTTTCTCCCTACATGATCAAAAGGAATTTCAGAATGGTGTCCCGCACTCAGATGAAAGCAAAGTTTGATGTTCTGAAGTGCTAAACTTTTCCCGCTTTGACCTGCATGATTGAGATGAAGGAGAAATTTGTCTGTAGTAATTAACATGACAAATAACTGTGAATGGGAACTTGCTGTTCTGAATGACAGCGTTGTCTTCTGCTTCAGGGTGAGAAACCCCAGGGCCAGGATCCTGGGGATCTATCCCTTGCTTCCATCTGACTCTTTAACAGGTTTGAAAATCTCTGTCTCTCACCTGATGGAGACAAGAATGGAGGGTGGTGTCCTGCAGGAGCACAAGCACCTTCGGATGCATCCTGCTACGTGCTGCAAGATACTGGGGAGGGGGGCTGAGCGGGGAGAAGAGCTGATTGCCCAGAAAAAGAATAATCACCAGTGATTAAAGGTATTTCATGAGCCCTGCCTTTCATGCTGACAGTTCTGCTATAATCATTCCCAGCATACTGCTCTGCTTCTGTGCGTATTCATCTGTTGCCAATTGCCTTGTAGTTACTTTGTGAGCGTGTTAGTTGGGGACTCTTCTCTTGTTCTTTGTTTTCACAGCCCTCAAACACAAGGGATCCTATGACCAGGATCCTGGATGCTTCGAGGCACCTAATAAATAATTTTTAGCATTCCAATACCCGAACTATGCTTTGCAGTATCAGGAAGCCTGTACAGCAAGGAGATAACTGATATTAGCTAATTGCTATTGAGTGGCTTTCAGGCAATAGATCACGGAGGTTTTTCTTTGTTTTCAAGTGGGCTGCTTTTTGCCCTTTTTTTTTTTTTTTTTTTTTTTTAATTACGGTATGAAAATGCAATGCATTTTATCATTAACTTGATAGTGGATGGCTCCAGCAGAGAATCCTAAAACTTTCCAAGGCACAGAAATAGATTGAATTGGGTTAAGCTGTATTATCAGTGCAGAGGGGGACGTGTCCTGATGTCTATGCTGCACCCATTCTGCGCAAGGCATTTGTATCTTCAGACATATCATTCTGGCTTTGCTCATCAGATCAGCATTATCTACAGGAGACACTCCTCAGAAATGCAGCAATCCTCACCTCATTCATTTCTCCTTTCTGCTGGCTCGTGCCTGGTGGGGAGCGAGCAGCTCCTGAAACCCTGCCCCAAGCTGCTGGTTAGCAGCAGCATCTGTAGAGCCGTGTGGGAGGAGAGCAGAATCATCCTCACCCTTCCCAATTAAAACTTCATCACCAGCACCAAGATAACAATGCAACAGAAAAAACACTGAATGCTGTTCTCACTGGTAACCGACATGACCTCCCAGCTCAAAAAACCCAGTGCCCTCTTCTTCTCCTGCTATTCCTCTGCAGCCTCACCCACGGCGCCCATCAAACAATCAGTCATAGACCCCATCTGTCAGCACGGGGTCTGCAGTTCATGGAATCTGCCCGACCGTGGTGTTCTATTACCGAGGCTCTCTGTAAACAGAGGTGCTTTGAATGACTTGTCGTCTCTTACAAATTGCACGGGGAGAATGAAGGCTACAGGACTGAGTGACATAATTGTAAGACAAAAATTACAAAGGCTCTTCTTTCACTTACCCTGGCAGTCTTAGAACTGAGCTAGACTTTCACACGCAGTGCCAGGGCCGATCAAAGCTGCCTTGAAAAGTTTTTCTCTCTCTCTCTCTTTTTTTTTTTCTTTTTTTTCTTTTTTTTTTTTCTTTTTTTTTTTCTTTTTTTTTTTCCTAGGGATCCTTGATGCTAAGTAAATTTGCATCAGGGTTGCTTTGTGCATCACAGTCCTGTGTATTGTGATGGCCAAGTGTTCCCCCTCCAATGACAGTTACTGATCTTGATGTTTAGCGTGAAGCTTAACAAAATACAAACTCCTAACTTTATATTCTGTGGTTTGTTTTTATTTTGTGTTTTTATCTTGTCACTTATATGTCTTCCACCCCTTTCTTCATCTCATCCATCCAACAATTCACAGTACCTTGAGGCTTAAGTCTGAAGATCCTGGGAAACCTCAGCTCTCATATTCAGTCAAACCAGTCACATCCTGTTGAAGAAGCTCTTCTGTATCCCAGTCCTGTCCCTGGGAAGCAAAGGTCACAGTTAGACTAAGTGTCCAGATGCCAGAACAAAGGGATCACATTTGTTTAATGGATTATGGAGTCCAGAGAGATATTTGGGATCTAGTGATACTTCCAGTGGGTTATGTGTTCCATGTATTTATCATGTTTTCCATCTAAACAACATAGAATCGAGCTAGATGCCATTGTGATGGGTGACTGATATCTGTGTGTAATAAATAATTTTTAAAAAGCAGAAATCAGTTACATTACCAAAAAATGAGTCTGGCTTCAAAGGTGCTTTTTGTGTCCCTACGTGTAATACTATTAAAACTTTTTTTTTGTTCACATGAAAAAGATTTGAGACTTTTGCAAAGTAGAAATCAGCACCACCAAAGGCTTAATTATATAATGTAACATTCTCTAAGCCCTCACATTAGCTCACTGATGCTTAGTGGAAAAGGCATTACCTAGCAACAGTCACTTACAAATCACAGAAAAAGTAATGGAGATTATATGCTACACCACTCCATAGTCAAAATTGTTAGCAGGATGTGCTTGCCCTTTCATTTCATGTGGAAAAATTCATTGTTTACAGGTGTGAGGGTGTAAGGGATGCACTTCAGAGGGAAAACAGGCCTGTTTATCCATCATTAAAAAGCAGTCTTTTAAAGAAGCCCAAAGATGGATCAAGACACATTAACATGGCCAGAGAGAGCAAACTCCAACAGACACCAGAAAAATTACCTCTACGTTGCTTTGTCTTCAAAGAAATTGTTCTTCGTATGTCATTCATTCTCAGGTGCTTAATTAAAAGGATTAACCTATTTTTATGTGCTGACAGGCTTGAGCTCCCCAGCACCAATGTCCTGTGTGTGACTCAGACAAGTTACTCACGTCAAGGTGTTCAGCAGTTACTCAACCACCAAGATTTGGTGGACATTGCCTCTGTATTTTGTTTCCATCCCACTTCTGTGCACCACAGTGGCAAAAACCCTTAGGAATTGCATGAGAAATACATTGGTATTTAAGAGACAGAGTTATTAGAACCAGCTCCATGTTGCAAATGCAGCTAGCAAAGAGAGAGCTGGGTTTTATTCCGAATTATGCTTTGTTAACAAGTTGTTAACTAAGTTCTCACTCCAGAATATTTAGAGCCAGCTAAATAATATGTGTCAAATCATTGATCTGACAAGTTTCACAACTTTTTTTTTTCCACTTTAAATTTCAAATATCTATTCAAAAAATAGCATGTTCAGTTTTTTCACTCAGTTTTAATTACTGGCGACAGCAGGGGAGGGAGAAAGAACAAAGCTGAATGCACAGATCCCAGAGGGAGTTTGCCATCTCTGACCATTAGGGGAAAAGAGAAAAAACAGGATCTTTTCACTTGGAAACTGAGCCCAGTTAGTGTGGAGGTCCTGGGAAGAGAGGAAACACAGAGTCCTCCCAGTGGAAGGATCCTCCTTTGCTGTCACTGTGCTGATCATTCCTGTAGGCGGCTGCTATGGCAGAAAACCTGGTGCAACAGCACTGTTGGACTGAGGCAGAAGTTCTGCAAGGGTGCAATGTTTGTTGGGTTGGGAATTATACAGCTGGCACTGGGGACAAAGGGAAAAGTTACAGCACAGAGCTCTGCTCATTATACAGAAAACTGTTCAGAGACAGGTGGCTTCAAAGGACTGTGATTCTGAGGGATGAAACTTTGCCTTTTGCATGTGTGTGTGTGTGTCTGCAGGCACACGTGCACACATCGATGAAGATTTGTCTCAAAAAGCAAAGAAAGTGTTTCTGGTTTCCCTGGGTGGTGCTCAGGCAGTCAGCTGTGGCTCAGATCAGGCATGTGTGAAGAGAGTCCCCCATCTCCCCTCATCTTGCTCATCAGTCCAGGATTTTGATGATGATGTCAAAAGCAATGTCCATGAGACTGCACTCAAGATTATGCTTTGGGACTCCTCCCATATCACAGAGGGAGCAGCAGGATTTCTGTCTGGACCTGAGAAATAAAGATGTATTTTCTAAGTGAAATACCTTAATCTAGCTTGCTTAATGCAGCTGAAAGCCCCTCAGTGGGCACAGACCATTAGCAGATCCAGCTGGAGTGAAGTTTAGGCAAGGCCATAACTTGCTTATCAGTAAAGACTTGTGCTCTGTGACAATCTTCTTTCCCACTTTTGGAGATCTCAGACCAAACAGGGCTGCCATGGATACGATGCTGCTCAGTGCATGTTCAAGTAGCACAACTGGATTCCTACCAGCTCCAGTAATTATCAGGTATACACGAAAGAGCCAATCAAGCATCCAAAAGGACAGGCTGCCCTCTGCTCCCCCCGGGTGCAGCTGGCTCCTTATTTCAAGCACAATCTTAAATTACAAGGAAAAAGGATTTGCTGCAGAAGCAATGTTGTTTGGTATCAAAAAAGATTCCTCCTTCCTTCTGCCACCTCCCCCCATCTGCCTTTCATGTTTTATACAAAACTTGCTGCTCTGAACACTCCTGGATTTTCTCCCCTTCTAATAATAAAGAAGCGAATCTGATGTCTCCCACTGATGGCTTTCTAACCTTCAAAAGCATGTGTTTATCATGAGTTTCAGCTATCCAAAATAGTTTTGACCTGAGGTTACCATGCAGGCTCAGCCTGCTTCGAAGTGGGTTAAATGGATGATAAGCAAACATTTCATTACAGACCCTTAGTTGTTGTAAGGATGTGCAAATCCCTGAGAAAGATTTTCAGCATATCCTCCCGAGCAGTGTGGGGCTTTGGACCTGGGAGGTTCACTCAATCAGAGCCCTGCTGTCACTTTACAAATATCTCTGCTGACTGTGCCCTGCATCATCACTTTGTGAGGCCCTGGGTGAGCCGCAGGGCTGGGGAGAGATTCCTCCCACCTGATGCACTGTGAGGGATGAGATTTTTAAGTCTTAATTGAAAACACTCTTTTTTTTTTTTTTTTTTTTTTTTTTTTTGCTATCCTGTCCCTTCTCTGGTTTCTGTCTGAGCAGAGGAGTGTGGAGAGGTGCTGATGGAAAGTTGGGTGGCCCTGGGGGAGATCAGTCCTCCTCCCAGTCCCTGTCTGCTGCCTCATGTCTCAGAGCCGCGTGCATCCAGCAGTTCCAAACCTTCTGCCAAAACTATTTTGAGCAGCACTATTGCTGGGCTACCTGTGTCAAGTGAAAATGGTCCAGGGTGGACATCCCACAGCCTCACCCCACCAAAAGGCAAACTCAGAAAGCAAGGCTTATTCTGCATCTTCTTCAAAATAAAAGAGATGACAGCCCTAGTGGCTAAGCACACTCCAATCCCAGAAAGGCAAAGCTATGAAGCACCAGGTACTTTGTCTCTCTCAGCTCAGTCTCTTTCCTAATTTAATCCACACAAATTCCTTTACTCCTGAGCAGGATGGACAGCCCCAGCTATCCAGCCAAGGACCATGCCCCATTTTCTTTATTCCTGTCTCTCTTCTATACCCATCCAGCTAAAATGTTCTCAGTGCAAGAGCCTGGGCTGATTGAGGATAGAGAAGGGTGAAGCCTGGGAGAGAATTCAGTGTACACCCAAAATGGGCACATCTCGTGTCTCTGGTTCCAGCGGCACAGGGGATGGAGAGTGCAGAGCACTGTGTGCTTGCTCCATGTGCTCCAGGTTCATTATCCAGCTAGTGGATAATGAACTTGTCCTCAGTCAAGTTTCAAATAAATACGTGAAGAACATTGCAGTGCCGGGGATGGAGCCTCCCAAGTCTCTAATTCCAGCCTAACTGCACCAAGGAAATCAGTACCTCTGCTCTGAAACTGCGTGAGTGACATGCTGACACAGCTGTGCTATTCAGCTTTGTTTCATCTGTCGTCAACTGGTCTTCAGAATTATTTTCCTTCAGTCCCAGCCATTCCTGGTGTTGAGCTGTACATAGCAGTGTTCAATACAGCCCCTTATTTCTATGGTATCACTGGGATTAGCATGCCTTTACCTATTTTTTTAAAGAAAAGTGTGCAGGAATACGTCTAATTATGCTTTGCTAAGTATGAAATGTCCTTCTATTTAGCAGATGCTTGGGCCCTACTTTGACCTAACACTGAGTGTTTCAAGTAAACTGCCAGCAGCCCCGTCAAACTGTTGTGGGTAATTTGGAGTATGAAATGTGTTAAATTATTCAAAGAGCTGAATAAGCATAAACAGGCAGTACAACAGGAGAGATATGCATACCCAGCGATGCTAGTATGACATTTAATACATCATATTAGCACTCCTGTTAGTACAAAGAGCTGGATGCCTAGCACAGCAGCCTGCAAATTCACAGGCAGAACGCAGCCTAGCTGCATTTTGTCCGCCGTATAGCCTTCCTCCAATGGTTTGCCTTTGAAAAGCAAAATACTGTTTGTCTACAACCAAAGGTGAAAGCTGGGAAGCAAAATTTGATTCCTTCCTGAAATGCAAAGTGCATGAGGTCCATCTAACCCACCTCTGCTTCATGCTGGTGTCAATCAGCCTGGTGAGAGCAATTCTCTGATTTAGAACAGTGGTGTAAAAAAATCAGAATCAGGCTCAAAATTCTCTGGTGCTGGAAAGTGGACCCCAAGACAGACAGACTCTGCTTAGTAATAGAGCTGAAGCAGCAGAGAACACACACAGGATCATAACACGTGTCTAGCTCAGAAATACACATAAAACCCCATGTCCTAGTAAAAGCTGACACTAATTCAACACAAAATCCTGCCTTTTACCTACTGCAGAAGCAGTCCATTATTTCTTATCCTTCAAAACAAAGAGTGTTTTCAGGTTATGGAGTATTTCTGAGTTCTCAAGAGATTACACTTCAGGGGATGAATGAGATGCTTCTGTAGTCAGGGTTTTGTGATGGTGAGCAAGGGGGAGGTGATTCTACCTTGAAAGCTTTTTCCCATTCTCAGAAAAGAAAAAAAAATCCAACCTGTACTGCGGAGAAGTTTGGGCCTAGCAACCCAATATTTACTGCTTGGTTTGTCAATGAAAATAAAAATAAAACTTAAAAAAAAAATCCATACAGCCAAGCCATATTAAATAAATGGAATGATCTCTCCTGAGAGTGGATGGAAGCCCCAGTGATGGAGGTAAAGTAGCCTGGACAAAGCACTCATGGATGTGAAAATACTGTCAGCAGCATGCCTGGATCAGCAAGGGATGGGCTAGCTGACCTTAAAGGCTTTTCCTTTTCTTTTAATTTTCCCCCTTTTTCTTTTTCATTTTCCTCCCTACAGTTTTAAGTAAGGGGCTGTGGGGCAGCAGAATTCCCTTGTGCCCGGGGGAAGTCTGATTTTAAGTGGTTCTGGAGAGAGGTTGCTGGCTATCATAGAGCCACCAGTTTTGTCCCATTTGGTTTATGCTAAAATTTGATTTTAACGTTCTCTTAGAAGGTGAGAAGAGACATTGGTACATTTTTTTTTCACACTCCTTTGGGACAAATACATTACAGGGTGTCTCTTGGCTCTCCTCTTCCTTGCTTCTAAATTCCATTTAGTGATAACACGGGATTGATGAGTCTAACTTCATGAAAAATGTTTACTAGCTTTGTTATCATGAGTGCTTAGTGATACTAAAAGGAGCATAGCTCAGTTTTCAGATGGTGAAGGGGAACTTGTAATATAGGCACTTGGAAAAACTCCATTTGAATTCATAATCTGAGCCAATTTTCGTTCCTTTTGGAGTGAACTACAGAAAAAATATTAAATGTCAACTTGCCAAAAACATAACCTCTGCCTATAAACACAGTGGAGACGGACAAACATTGTGTGGGGAAATGTCAATTCAAATTCAAATCTTAATATAAATTTGGGGTTTGCAAATACTTTGAGACACACAAGTTGGCTGTTTCCCTAGGAAAAATGTATCAATTATTTAGGAGTGTTTGTGAGAAGCCAGCTTAAATTCATAACAAGACTATCAGTTCAAGAAATATGAGTCTAAACATCAAGTTCACCGAGTCAGGCAACAAAACCCAACCAATCTCTCAATCCAAATTGAACCAACATCTAGAACCACCTACTGAAATTATGTGAGAACCATTTGAAATTATGAGTTGATACAAAGAGCTTTTTGCCTTCTCATAAATATCTGAAAAACAAAAAGGGGGGGAAAAAAGCCTGTATTCTCAATTTCCCCTGTTGCTTACACCAGTCTTTCTGATTTAGGGAGGATCACTTCTTTGAGCCAGCTACTCTTCCTCATAAGGCAGCTGGGAAGAGGGAAACGTAGGCTGAGTCTATATTTGTATATCTGTTTGGATTAGAAATGTGCTTTTATCTCCCAGTCACCCCCACAGTCTGCACTGTGGTGCATGTTACACAAGGTCAGATAAAAATAACAAAACTTAAGCCAGAACTGTTGAAGGAAATTCATTTTATGGGACCATAGTGGAGGAAGCAAAAAACAAATCATCCCCCAAATATGTACAGCACACAAATCAGGCCCACAGCATCAGCTGTTGCCCTCCTTGGAGTAGCTCATAAGGTGATGGATGATTTATTAATGTCAATGCCATCACATGGGAGGCAAAACCATTTGGGAAAGACTGGGAAAGGCAGTGAGACCATTGAGGGCTGGTTGACACAGCTTGGGAGCCAAAGTGAACTCCAGGGTTCATCCACTTCCCAGCACCTCAGCTATAAAAATAAATCCTATTAGCTTCCATCACAATTGAATTCTTGTTCAACTTTGCCACAGTAGCCAACTCTTATTAGAGAGAGGGCATGTCAAGAGCCAACATTTAATGCCTGCTCCCAACTCTGCGTGGCACCAGTCGACATCCTCTGGTAGAGAGAGACTCAACAGGCTTGTGAGATCCTGGAAATTGGTTCAAAGAGGATGGAGAACACTTTTATGAATCTAGCTGCCTGCACACAGGAGCTGAGTCCCTTTTCCTTGCTGACTCTACGTGCGACAAAACCTCTGCATAAAGAACAAAGTATTTATTAAAGAACAAATGCAGATTAGTTCCTTTTAAGCATTTTAAGCTACTACTAAACCAGATCTGGTAACAAACCTAAAGCCAAAAAACTTTAAAAACTTCATTAACAGAGAAAAAAATAACTTTAATGGTCACTGCTATGGTTTAAATTAGAAGAATTGGGAGGGTGAGGAGAGATTGCTTTGAAATGCCTTCATCCTCCAAGGAATATGACTATTGCTGCAGTTTTTTGCTGATGTTCATTCTCACAAGCCCAACTATTTTGTGAGTCACCTGGAACTGGTTTCAAATTTTAAATATTCCAATCTAGAAGTCTTTTTGCATATAACCTCACTGCAGCTTTCTTAGTTCTTCTGAGTGACTTCTACAACTCTGCAGGGCTTTGTTTTGGCTTGTGTTTTTTCTTCATTTTTGGTATGTGTGTTATTTTTCAAACAAGTTCTTCTTGCAGAGCATCCCCTCAAAGCAAAAGCCCCCACCTTTTTTTTCCCTCTTACATATCAAACTATTTGTGTCATTCTTGTGCATGCTACATGAAATATGATCAAAGAGAAGTCACAAAGCTGAAAAAAAACCTTTCTCTTTTCTTCCTGCTTTATTTATGTAGATTTTGCGGTTTCTCTGTGATAGCCAAGCTGTACTTACTGTTTTCTTCACTTTCCAATTGCTGATGTCAATGATGCCTTCATACACACTTCACCTAGCCTAGAAGAGTGCAGGAAGAGCCAAAGCTAAAAAAAAAAAATACTGAAAGCTTTCATAACACCCTTTATCCAACAAGTTTCAAAGAGAGCTCATTTTGCACTTTGCCTGTATTTAATGAATACAGTTTCAAAGTTAAATTGTCCTCAAGCACTTTCAGTTTTGTTTTCTTCTTCTCATTCTCCTTTCTTGTTCCCCATCAGTGAATGGACTCAAGAGGAGTAGAAAGCCAAAATATTCAATCACTGTGCCGTTTCAATGGGCCATAATGATCCTAAGGCTGCATAGAGTATTAGGCAATACAATATGAATAAACCACTCTTTTTATATAACAATCTGGATTTTGCTGATCATTCCTGGGGAAACTATACACTCATCTGTGCAAGTTTTCCACAGGAGCATACAGAGCTGTTATCATTTGCCAGAACTTTCTCATTTTAGTCCTAGAACTGTCATTGTCAAACCAATCCTGTGTTTCTCAATGACTGAGAGGTAGCAAGAATCCACACTGAAAGCTCTCCAGGGCCTTTAAAAGGTTTGTGTGTTTGTAACAGCACATCCATCTAATCTGCAATGGTCTGCTCACTTAAGAACACACTAACTGGTAGAGATAAGCACAGGTTTCCAGTTCCTTACCTGCAGGGCTGTGGTTAGGTGGTTTATAGGCAAGATGACCTCAGGTTGTCGCCAACTTTATCCTGTTATTCTGGGTGCTCACATAAATGTCTGAAGTTGTACATGTCATATTAGCAGCCACCTGAAGGCTGGATGTGCTATCCATGCTCCTCCTTCACAGGAATGGTGGAGAAAGCAGTGGGAATATATCCAGTGCTTTCAGCAAGTGCTAAAGAGGAAAGAGGAGAACAAAGCGAGCAACACAGTGATTTCATTAATAGATTTTCAAGCACTAAATCAGTTTGCCCTCAAGAATCAAGAACAGAAAATCTGAGTCATGAGCATCATGCAGAAAAAACAGAGTGCAGATCAACTGAAGGGATTCTTGATAGTTTTAAAGATATTTTGTATAGCCTCTTTAGATTATTTAAGAGTTTTCACCAAAGCAAATGAACTGCCTTACCTGATGTGTGATGTTTCCAGATTCTTCACTGTTCCTCTGTCCATTCATCCCATCTGTCATGGCAGTGTGGCTGTCTCAGATCACTTCTACATCCAATGGAAAGTTGTTGAATACAGAAAAAAGTACAAAATCAGGACAATCAGGGTAAACTGGGACCCCTGAATCCATCAGCTGGAGGATTTTGTTTTTCTTTCAAGCCCAGGGCAGAGTTATATTTTTTTTCTGCTGTAATCTGGCCAGGGTCACATCAGGCTCTGGTGGCACTTCAGCAGCATCACACCACAAATGGGTGACCCTGAGGTGGGTGACACAGTCTCATGCCTGGGTGCAAGGAAAAAAGTGGATCTGACTTCAGGGTTTTGCAGATTTGACACTTAGATCAACCCCTACTCAATTAATAAATGAAAATTCACCTACAAGAAGACACACCCCACACTTAGTGTACCAAGTCTGCTTTGCTAATCAAAATAAAAATGTACTTGTGATTAATTTGGAAAAGTAGTGTCAAGCAGGTGACTATGGCATCTGCTTGACATATTTCCCATTCCTTTTCTATCACATGATGAAGACTCTCTGTGCCAGTAAAGCAAGGTATTATAAATTCAATATCCAAATTTTCCACCATTCCAGCAATTGTTTTAAGCCTGCTTCTGGTGCCTTTTATCTCTCTTACAAATCTTGAAGGGAATCGGATTCATCATTACACAAATGGCCTTTATTTCTGGCTGTTAAAAACCTGATGATGAGCAACATTTCCAAGGAAGAAAAAGCAGTCAATTTCCGAAGCATGTGCAGAGTTAATGTCTGCAGTAATTGCGACTAAGTACGGTAGAGCAGAGATGCTCTGCCAGCTGGAGCCAGGGATTAAAAAGGAAACATCTGTGCTGAGATTATAGGAACAGAGGAAGCTGTGGGAAGGAAGGAAGCAAGAATGCCCATGTAGGTCCACCTACCTCATTTGAACTTCTCCTTTTCCCCCATGGTTTTGTTTTCCTCTCACTAAATTCTGTGTATTCACCACCATGAATGGCAAAGAAAAGCCTGTCTGGTTTCTCTGCTGTTTGACCTTTCCTTTAGACCATCCTCATGGCCACACATCTTACCAGAATGAGTCTTAAGAGCAGGAGTTGGGCAAATCTTTAAAATTGAGCATTTTTTAAAGTGCAAGGACACTTGCACAGCAAGGATTTGCTGAGCAAGGACACCTTTGAGCATAATGACTTGAGATAAAACCTTGGGCCTCAACCAACAAACTACTTACAAAGAAACTAACTTTAGGCAGACAAGAATCTCCCTTAGTCTCAGTGGGACTATACACAAACTTAAATTTACAGGAGTTTAATTATTCAGCTAGACTAGGAGCTAAACAAGCAAGAGGACTACAGTCTAATAGCAAAGTATTACCCATTATATCAGAACAGAAATGCATCATTGTAGATATTGAATACTGACTGTATGCTTAATTCTGCATTCAATAAAACATGCTGAATGTAAGGAAAATTGTGTTCTTTTCAGGTATCAGAATTTTAAAACCTGTCCTTCCTTTAAGAATTTTTTTATCTTCATTCTTACTTAAGCAGTGAATGAAAGTGACAGGAGATGCATTCCAATAAAATAATAAAATCTCTGGTGACTAGGTAATGTGTTAAGGAAGATGAGACATACTTAAACCAATTTTTAAAACACAGCAAGGAGAAATTTCTATACATGCACAGACACACATGTAGCTAGTCAGCTTAAATTCTAATGAAATATTTTATGTTGCTTTTATCTCTCCCAGTAATGAAGATTTACAGGTTTGCAGTAGATTTTCAGAAATTGTCCTTTGTACAGGAAGGTCAAAAAGAGATTAGAGAACTCTTCACATTCACAATATTTTGTTTTTATTTTTATTTCTACTCCAGTTGCGTTTGAACTTGTGTTCCTCTGGTGAGGTGAAAACTCAGGAGTGAAAGAATTGAAGGTGGGGAGAAGGAGGGAGGAGAGGAGCAAGCAAAGCTAGAAGGGAATTACTCCTTTCAAAAATAAATCAATCAATAGAAAAAGCACAGAAGTATTACTTAAAAAAAAAAAAAATTCCCAGAGCCAGCACACACACTCCATTTCTACTAATTGGATTGTGATGTGTTTGCCTTTAATATGTGCAGCCAGCCCCTATGCCCTGCCTTGTGCACATGTCATGTCCTTTTAACATCAGCAGCCACTGGCCTGATTCTCAGTCCTTGATAACATGTTCCCAAGTAGGATCGTGTGACGAGGGGGAGCGCAGAGGGAGAGGAGGGGGAGAGCAGCCAACGCCAGCACAAGCCATTGGTGGCCTTGTTGAAATGCTACAGACAATTCTCTTTTAATCACTGACCCCCTCCTTTGATTTCAATTCTTTGTTTCTTGTTGATATGTCAAGGAAAGGCTCATTGGCCATGAAACAAAAGGATGGATTTGAGCGGGGTTTTTCCGTAATCCGCTCTTCTCCCTTCTCCCTAGCGCTGCTTTCAGCAGATTTTCAATATCATTAGTTTCTCTGAGTGTTTGCATTTTGCTGCTCTTGTTTAGAAGGGGAGGAGCTGTCAGAGACCACAAAACCTGTGTTGAGTTCAAACCACAGAAGTTTGAAATGCTGCAATAGCATTGATGAATTCCTAAAGAACAGTGAAGCTAGGGAAGAGCACAATGGGCAAGGAGAGGACGCTTGCTCTGTCCTCTCTCAGAGCAAGTTCCTTCTTGCTACTACACCTTTAGAATCAATATTTTATCTATTTATTTTAAGCAATTTGCTGGAATAACTTGCAAAGGTCTACTTTGCCTACCTGGTGGGACAACACATTCCCCATAGAGGAGCCCTCTGCATTACATGGCTGCCAGAAAAATCAGAAGAAATTCATGAGCTGCACTGCCATAATATTTTCTTTATTTTCACTCACGGACTCTGTAAAAGGCATTATAGAAAGCTTTAGATGCAAGTATTTTGCCAGTTCCTTGAGGAGAGAAAGGTTAGCCGTTTAACTCTACTGCTCTTTCAGTGAGATTGCCCAGACAGGACATTCAAAATAAAGGATTTTGAAAATAATTCGCTTCCACCATCACTAAAAGTAAAATACACTTGAATAACATTTTAAAGTGTGTAGATGCTTCTGCACAGGCTAAATGTCAGATTAAAACCTACATGGACTTCTTGAGTGGCATGTGAGCAGAGATCAGACAAGACCCAGACACCACAAAACAGACTTTGCACTTATTCTGGGACCACATCTGAGTGCCTGATCATTTTGCTTGATTTTTTCCATTTGATTTATAAAAAGAAAGCAGCAAAGTTGGACTGGGATACATCAGACCACAAATTACTCCTGACTTTGAGGTCTCGCTGGTTGACTCTCCAGGGTTTATCTGAGCTAAGTGCACATTGGGTTTGCTCTGTGGAACCTTCTCCTAAATGTAGTTTCTCACCGGGTTCCTGATGTGTCCATACTGGTGTGAATAAGAGATACCTTCTGCTTCAGTGAAGATGCAAGTTTTGCCTGCAAAGTTACTCAGTCAACATCTCCAATGTTTACTTTCTGCTTTAAAGTGAACCAGAGGACTTTTTGGACTTAGTTATGTCAGAACCACTGAACTCACCAACAGTGACTTCTCCTGAAATCTGAGATCCTGAGTTATGCTTTGCCTAGAGATCAGTCCTGGAATATCCTGAAAAACAGTTAATAAAAGCAAAATTTCATCCAGTGGGGTCCAAAAGAGAAATCAGATTTACAAATCCAAACTAGAAAAGTGAGTATACTGCCTTCCTTATTTAAGTCATTAGAAATACCAAACTCTGTATATTCCATCTCCTTAGAAAAGGCTTCATGATACTATTCTTTGTCACACAGGTGATGGTGTGCAGTAGGGTAACACAGACATCAGCCTGTCTTTCCTGTTTTGGATCCTCAGCTATCCCAGCTAGGTGACAGGTACCTGCCCATAGCATCTCTCATTGTGTTACCTGTTAAAAACAAAAATCCAGCAGCAGCAGCTTTAAAATTTTGTGAAAAGACATCTTATGGTTTCCCCTATCAAAACAGATCCAGAATTTTAACTTGTAGCTTTTATCACCTTACACAGCTGAGCCTTTTTTTTTTTTTTTTTTTTTCTTAAACTGCTCTGACCATTTCTTTGAGCCAGAGCTGGTAATCTAAGGCTTTCAACTAATTACAGACATTACAGAGAATAAAAGTGGGCCAGCACAGACCATTTCAAAGAAAACCAATGCAAACTTAAAATATCCTTGGAAAGGGGGAAATAAGGTAGCATATGGGAACTCAGCACTTTACTCACTTTCCTTAAGGAAATACTAATAGCAATAAAAAACACAAAGCATCGAGAGCTCCAGAAAAAAACCCCAAACACCTAAACTGTTAAAACAGTAAGGATCCTGGCTGATGCAGCTTGAAACATTAATTAGATCCCCCCTTGATTTTTGTTTGATTAGCAGATGTGCACATCCTGAGCTCTGAAACCTCTCTTGCACCCTAATTGTGTGTCACTCCATGCTCCATCCCACTTCTGCTGCCCTGGGTTTCAGTGGCACTGGCACAAGCTGCTGACAATCCCTGTACCTGCAAGCTGAGCCCATGCCGTGCCGTGCACCAGTCACATGTGCAGCTTACCAGCGTGTTACTGTGAGCAAAACTCTGTAATGTAGCAGCTTGGCAAGGGAATAGTTTCCCTTTTATCTCTTATTAAAGGGGATCAGGTGTTTGCCCATGAGAACTGCACTCTAAGCGACATGATACTTTTTTTTTTTTTTTCCCCGGAATATGCCCATAAACTAGATATGTGTCTGTTTAAATAAGCATAAAATTATGAGTATCCTGCAGCAAAAATGAGACAGCAGCATTCAGGAGTAAAGTGGATAAAAAAGCTCATTCTTTTCCCCTTCCATGACTTTGGTGGTGAACTTTGAGCCTGTGGAGAATATTCAAGGACACAGAAGAAGGGTCCCTACAGCTGACAAAGCCTTTTCAGAATAAGCTTTTCAATGTATTTGATTGAGAAGTAGCAGTATAAAAGCTGTGATCTGTATTTATGTGCACATATAATCCTCAGTATGCTGGCAGCTTGCTGTGTTGAGGAGCAGTGTCTCCCTCAGGTTTGCCACACACCCTCTCCACTTTTCCAGACAACAGAGAGGACTTTACTGTTCTCTGAGTTGAGACCAAAGAGCTTTATTAGTTGCACTGACTGTGGGATTCTCATGTTCTTGAGCCTTCTTATTTTAAAGGCTTTCATTTCCCAAGACAGTTGCAAGGTGTCCCTTCAAGGATTTTGCTTTTTTGATTTATACTTTTATACACTCAAATCTCAACCAAGAGATCCCAGCCTCATTCCATTCCTGACCTCACGCTATCAAACTGGACTGACCCTTCATCTCTCAGGACTGGGCTGGATTCCAGCCCAGGTTATGGGAGCACTGGGGCAGAGCTGCCAGGCAACCCATCAGCTGAATCCCAGGGAGACACTTCACCCAGAGCCCTGTCGGCCACGTGAGCCTGCTCAGCTCTCCTCCCTTTGAACTCCTGACTCCAGCCTTGTTTTTAACCAAGGGTTCATCCTGGGTTCACTTTGTTTTTCTGAAAAAATCCTGACCAAGCTGAGCATGGCTATCCCACAGATGGCATGGAAGTGGATGACATGGGGCTGAGAACTGCAGACAATGCTGAGAAATGTCATATTTTCTTTTTTTTTTTTTTTTTCAAAAAAGTAGCAATTTCAGCAAGGAGTGAGCTTGTTGGCAGTGAGCTGGAGTTCCTGAGAGCCAAGGCACCTGCTTCTGGTCATTGTTCTCCATCCACCACACCTGTAGGCATGAGGATATCCAGGTATTGGACAAGCCCCAACCTCAGCCAAGAAGATCCAGCCTGCAGAGAGGCAACACCCAGGGGTTGACACTTTTGTAAAACAAATCTGCAAGGGAAACACACCCAAATGAAATAAATACCTTCACATTACATCACCATGCTTTTTTTAACTTTAAAAGAAAGGGAGAAAAGGAGATGTTTTACTGGACTAACCTTACTGTCAGAATCAGACTGGAAAAATGCAGCTGCTGCATAAACCTCTTGCTGAAATTCCTTTCACTGTCAGAAAGCTCCTGTTCTGCACAATATATTTCTCTTAAATTAATACCTTAAAGAAAAAAAAAATCAGTAGAAGTAAGAGAAAAGCAGCTCTTATTCAGGAGAAACTGAGGCAATTTGAGCCAGTATAGGCTGGATTAGCTTCCTGCATGGAAGCCATTTAAATAAACCTCTAAACAGTCCTTAGTACTTGCTTAAGTAATAAAGGGAGTGAAAATAGAGGTTTTAAAGCTGGAGGTCTATAAAATCTCTATTCCTGTCCTATTCAAGAGTCACCCTTAGCTGCTGCTGATGAGAGCAAAATTGGGAGCAAATAATACTACCATCCTGCTTCCTCAATAATGCCTTTAAAACATATAAGTGCCAGTTGAATTAGCCTATTTATAAGACTTCTTTTTTCCCCCTGACTGTAAACTCCTAATGACTCTCCGTTACACAATGCAATTCAATATGACTCAAGCTTCCAGGGGTCTTGATCCCCTCTAGATAGTGTACCACAAAAGTGATTTATAAACTACAGTCTGAGAAAGTCACAGAGACTGAAGTGATTTGAGAAAATAGTTCAGGCTTGTAAGTGAATACAAGTGCTATGAATTCCAATGACAGAATAATACCCCCTCCCCAAATCTTTTTTTAGCTCATTTCATACAACAGAGAGAAAGGTAGTGTTGAAGGAAAGAGAGGAAAGGAATAAAAAGCCCAAAGGGGATAAGAAAATTGAGAGCTGTATGGTGAGGGCTAATCAGGCACACACGAAAGTAAGCTTTTTTTTTTTTTTTTTAGTATGAAAAAGTGTAATGAGAGCCTGTTTGCATTGCAGATAATATCTCTGAAACCAAGCAATTTTGAATGGAGCACTCCGGCTGGAGGAGGCAGGCAAAGAGCTAATTAAAGCAGAGACCACTGATAAGCTGAACTCGGATATCAGGTGTATCGCTGGAGGAGAAAAATACATATTTTTCATCCTTCCTTCCCCCCCAAACAAGCAGGCAGCAAACCTAGGTTCTTGTATTTTCTTTTCTCAAGAAGGACTCTGTATTTGAAAAGTTATTTTGGATTGAACAGAGGGGGGTAAAACAGAAAGGATCCCAGAGCATGCAGTTCCTTCTCACAACACAGATTTTCCTATCCGAATTTCAGAAGGGGCTGTTATTTTGGAGTCTGTTCCCTTCCCCCTCCCCTTATCGCCTCTCCCAGTCTTTCATATTGAGGCGTTTGGTCTAAAGACAACCAGGGAGCTAAATATATATTAATTAGAACTCTTGAGGCTGCCATCAATGAGATACAATTATCCCAAACTGTTGCTATTACAGGCTCTGATAGCTTCATTTAAATTCCTGAATAAAACATGAAATATCTTTAATGAGAAATGAATATAGTTGTCAGGAGGGAGTAGTTGTGATATTGTTACTAGTTGAGATATAGAAGATGAAGACATAATATGAATACCTCCGAATTTATATAAAAATGATGGCTGTTAGCAAAAGACAGATACTCCTTCAGAGACTTCATTTGGGCTGCATATCAAAAACATGGAAAATAGCAACACATCTCTTGCAAGGAAACTCTCCTTTCCAAAAGGCAGCTGGGACTGCTGTCATGCTGCAAACTGTATCAGTTACAAGGTGTAACACTGGTCTAAAAAAATCTATACCATTAGGGGGAATGTAAACAAACCATGTGAAGCCCAGTGAGATATTCCTTTTGTCTTGTTACTCAGTGGCTGACCAGGGGGTTCAGTGTGGAAAACTCCCCCACACAACCACACTCTCCCTTGTTTTTCTTACTTTTTTTTTCTTTATTATTTTTAAGACAAATGCCAAGGAAGGAGCAGAGACACAGTTCTCTCCCTTTCAAGGCAACAGAAAGGCACAAGGCCAGGCTAGCAAAGAGCAGTTCTTTAAATCACACTGTCAGGGAGAGAGGAGCTGCAGCACCTCTTCATTCCTCCACAGCTGCCTGATGGACTGCACCAGACATACTAAAAATTCACCCCTAAGCTCCCGCTGAGGTTTCCTCACCTGCTGTTATTTTACTGCATTTAATGACTCTCTCCTCCTTTCCACACTCATGTGTTTGTCCCTTTTCTCCTTAAAGTGAGATCTCCTGCACATTTTAGACTTTTTATCCAGGAGCATTTCTGAAACAGCTTACAGAGCAGGGGCAGCTCTGACTCCACCACTGGAGTCCCTCACTTTCCTGGTTCCACCAGATGACCAATCTCTCCCACTCTGGCATCACTCCTGGAAAACAGTGGCTCCTGGGGTGGAGCACAGCAGCTATTTAACAACATGTACCATCACTTACACTTCAGTGTAGGTCGCAAAGTGGAGATGATTACCATACTAATTGAAAGGGCATGGGAAACATTAAGGAAGCAGAACATAATTATCCAAACTGGAAATTGCCAGGTCGTTCCCATTCTTGAAGGATCCTCTAGTGACCATGGAGAATGGTCAGGACCTCAATTTAAAGTCTCAGCACAAGTTTGCATCAAGCTTTTTTACATTAAATCAATTAATATGTATGTGCTGACTATTATTTTTGAGATACTTGTAGCATGGTGTCTCCGTTTCTTCTCCAAGCATTGGTGTTGCCTATATTCTCTAGACACAGAGACAGAAAATTATCACAGGGATACAATTCAATTTCTCTTAATCAGCACCTCTTTGCTTCATCGAGTAAAGCATGTTTAATCCATTTAGAGTTAGTTGTCAAGGAAAACACACTCTAATTAATATTTTCCTGAAGAAGTTCATACATGACAGTATAATAAATTAAACAAAGAAAGTGAAGGATTGAAGAGGTCCTAAGTGCCTCTTTCAGACTGGACCAGAAGGGAGACCTCCATGGATTCTGTTTTTCTTACACACAAGTTAAGACCTTGTAAGAAAGAAAAGGAATTAATATATCTAATATGTCTTCTATTCTTGGGAGCCCTCAGGGCTAAGTGTGCTGCAGTTATAGCGATGAATTCCTGTGCCTCAAAACTTGTCCTTCCAAAAATGGATCAACAATTACTGGCAGATTCCTGGGATGAGGAAAGAGTTTCCCAATCTATTGCAAAGCTTATTCTGTCCTTACACTTGCCATATTTGTGATTTTGAAGGCTCACAAGCTGATATGTAGCTATTCACACCCTACAATAAGAAAATGGATATAGTTCAACACTCCAAAACTGGCCACAAAATACCTTGGAAGCAGAGATGTGCAGTCATGGGACCAAGTACAATGCAACCTCAACTGCAACACAACCAAGAGTAAAATACAAATACCTGAATGTCAACCTGAATATTTATGCTATATGTGTTAGATTTATATGAATAACAACCAACCCTGGGATCAAAAGCCAGCTTTAAGGTGAAATATTACAACCCAAAAGCAAATAGGTTGCATTAACAAGCAAGTCCTTTTCCTTTATAGCAAATTTGGGATCCCCTTGATATAGTAAAACTTGCTGAAGCAAACACTCACCCTGACTGCATAAGTCATCCTTAAGGAACAGAATTAAGGGCCTCGGAGCCTGCCACTGTGAACATCAAGTGCAATTTACAGCCCTAGAATCAATGCTACCAGAGCGATATCCAATTATACTCATTTTATTTATGTAGTTTATTTCCTCCAAAAATTAATTTTATGTTCCAAAAAATAGCTGGATTAATAGCCCTAGTAACTGAGGCCATCCATCAACACAGAATATACAAGGCAAACAGTGACTCTGCAGATTTTGTTTTAAAGCAGGACTTGGCCAGAGCACATTTGGAGAGCGACACGAATATCCAGAGACCCGTTCAATATTTTTTACCCTTTTCTGAGATGACATCTACAGTGTCAGCCAGCTATGACCAGCTGCAGTGGTGTTATTTCTGATGGGAAAAGGAATTTTATCCAGGAGACAGCTGACAGCAATGACTTTTTGACTGGCCCCTTCCAGTTGCTCAAATCTAAAACTGTGGTTAAATGGCAAAAAAAAAAAAAAAAAAAAAAAAAAAAGAAAAGAAAAAAAAAGGGAAGAAAAAAATTAGTGTTACTTAAAAGATGGATGTTTACTTCAAAATCACAAGTTGTTTTCTTCCTTCGCTAGATTTAACCCAAACTCTCCTTTTTTTCCTCATCCCAACACTGTTATATTTAGCCCTGGCAGCTTTTGTCCATATTCCTGCTATATCCCAGGCAAGGCAGGGAAGTTTTCTGGGAGAAAGAAACATGAACATAAGAAAGGAAAGAGAAGCCAGAGAAGCCAGGCTGTGGCATTGTGATCTCAAGGGTGGTGACAGGTGTAAAAGGTAACATACACAAGCTGTATGCACAGCAGCAAATCTGAGCATCTACCATTGGGTGTGGTGACAATAATTTGCCTGTGTTATTTGTACTGAAATCTTGGCTTCAGATCTCATCCACACTCAGGTTTCCCCTTCACCTTCCACTCCCACTGCAACCTCTCCCAGATTCACCCCTTGTCCCTGGGGCTCACTGGCACCACTGGGAGGAGGTACAGTGAGTGCTCAGATAAGACACCCACCTTTGGCCTCATCTCAGCAAGATGATGGTCTTCCCCTCTTTTCCTCCATTGTTCTCTTAATTCTTAAAATAAAATCCCTTCTGACCGAAGGTACCTGTTTGTTCCTATATCCTGAGAAGCAACAAAGCACTTGGAATTACTTATTGTTATGGCTTGGGGACAAGATTACATCTCTAAGTTTATAAAGCAGCGGCTACATTTGCCACTAAATACAAATGATTTTAATAATCAGCATTATATTTGCTTCCTTCAGCAGGGTGCCTTGTCATTACTTTAACGATAATAATACTCGCTTTTCATTTGCTAAGTGTTATTATGATTATTATTCAGAAGCTTTACTATAATTAACTAACTGAGCCTCACAACACCCCTGTGAGTCAGGTAAAGAATTATGACTCCTTGCTTTTTTACCTGGAATTGCTGCAATGGGGAAGCTGAGGATTGGAACACAGAGGAGGCTTGGATTAAAACCAGTTGTTCTTACCTCAAAATCCCATACACAACCTACACCCTGAATTCCCTGCCTGCAGTTCACCATCCAGTGATGCTGTCAATTCAAATTCTCCAAGATGACATTTAGGAGAGGCAAGAAAAGAAGAAGGAGAAGGAAGAAGAGACGTGGCAATCCCTAACAACACTGAGACACTTTGCTCTCTGCAGCTTTAACAACCTCCTCTGGCAGCTCCTGCCCCCGGCTGGTGTCAGTTCCCAAATCCTGAGCACTCATGTTCAGTGCATGCATTACACACATCTGTATCTATACAGGCGACAGCTTCTGTCTATAATAGCCACCTGTGAGACCAGGGGAGGGGCATTAAAAATTAAAGAACTGCAGAGTAGATTGGAAGCCAATCTTGGGTTTTATAGACAGGGAAGCATTTGACAGGTGGTCTCTGCAAAAGAAGTGGCCTTAGAGACACATTTCTCTTGATTTTATTTTTTAATTAACTTTTATTCTCAGTATTATCATGTCCTCTCCACGCACACACACTTCCTTCCCTCCTCTTTTGCAGCCTGAAATGCTGATTAACTCACCAGACTCTCACCACAGTGCAATTATAGGCATCTTCAGCACTGAAATCCAGCAGGAATGTTTTAAATATCTTTTCATCTATCTACATCCTGATGCCATCCATCTACCCAACAAGCCCGAAGACCTTGACAACCACACATAGTCAAACTGCAGTGCTTATCATCAAATTAAGGCAAGTGGCTTATCCTGTAACTCACTACAGTGACTGTCCAGCAAAGCCTGTAATTATAGGGCTGCTCGCTGATGAGCAATCCAAGCCCTGGGTCAAGCATGTGCCTGTTAAGCTCTTCCACATGTGCCATTCAGAGCCTTCCTGTTTGGGTTTGGTGTGCTGGTTCTGCACCTCTCTCCCCACATAAAACCAGATGACCTTAGGGAGACCAGGAGAGGCATCTCCATCACTGTCTGCAGGGTGGGCTTCACCTCCTGCCATAAAAACGCTTCCTCACCTTCCCTCCTGCTCACCCCTCGCATTCCCGCTTTCAAGTTAATTGGAATAACACATCTGCAGCCAAACAACAGGACCCAGTGCATCCCCTCCAGGCCCCCCCTGCCCTCTCCAGCCCCCAATCCCTCTTTGCTTCACTGACTCCTCCAAACCCACTGCATTTCGACAGGAGCACTTAACCTTCTGCAGAATATCTTTATGCTCCATTTTCCTTTCCATTAGGAAGGAGATGAAAGCAAGCAGAGGATGCTTTTGTACAGCTGCTGCTGCTGCCAGCAGATGTGCTCTCCCAAGCCTTGTATGTGTTTTAACCATAGGCTTGAGTACTTTGGGGTGTGAGGGGTTTTTGGTGTGGAAGGGATGTTTGGAGGAAGCTTAAACAATGCTGAGTTTAAGGCAAATGCAATGATTTACACCCAAATCAGAGTAACTCGTAGTCATGCTGTCCTCCATGTTCTTACCAGAGACTCTGCCAACCAGAACTGCTGGACTTGCTGCACTTTGAGATCAGTTTCCCAATTTCTACATGTATAAAGTCAAGACTCAAACTGAGACTAACCATAGCCCTTTACCACCTGAGGAAAAGATCTGTTATGAACCTGATAAACTTTACTGTGGTATTCACTTCTTTACTTCCTAATTAAAAATCACTTCTGAGGTTTGCTTCATAAAAATTAATTAATGGCAACAATGGGAATACATCCATGTGTATATATACATACATATGTATATATACAAACCCACTTTCTAGATAATTTTTAGAAAGATAAAAAACAAGCATTAGGAGCTTCTACACTGAGAGAAATATATCCTGCCCAAGTGACTGATGAGCACCAGTAACTTCTGTTTATGTGTGTTCCTGAAAGACCCTGTTGCATCCCACTAAGAGCCAGTTCTGACACAAAGCTTGGGAAGCTCCAAGTGCAGGAAAACTGGCTCTAATAAAACTGTCCAGATTGTGTCCTCCCAGGAGTCATTTCACCCACCAAAGATGCAAGCACATCTGGGGTAGGCAGCAGCTGAGCATAAATTAATACAGAGGGAAGTGATGAGTCTTTTCTGCACCTGAACTGCCAAATGTATTTTAGGAAGATCCTGTTTGGAAGCTGTTCAGTCCCATATCTACTCTTGCTTGTTTGCCATGCTTTAAAGCGTGCCTGGTTGTGACCTGTCTTTTCCATCTCAGGTTGGAGGAAAGAGAATGGTGTGGGGATGGGCAGGGGTTAGCTCAGGTTCTAAGTTTCCCCAGTTCAGTCCTTTGCTCTGTACAGTCTTGGTGTATGTCTTGGGGAAAAACAGTTAAACTCAATTTCCCATCTCTAAACTCACATTATTTTTGCAAATGGAAACACCTCTGGGCCAGGGAGGAGCAGAAAGGAGCCAAGTCACCAGAGCAGCAGCAAACACCATTGTGATCATGGACTGTAAGGAAAGTGTCCCTCCTACCCTGATACCCAACCCAAGCTGGCTTGAGGTGGTGTTAATGAAGCTGTAGCATACCCAGGCTTTGGGAAGGGCATGTTCTGGTTATAGATTTCAGGCAGAAGTTGTCCTGCAGCAGGGCATGGGGGGACTGCAGCAAGCAGGGCAGTCAGAGACCCCTCAAAAACCACTTTGGTGGCTTGCCCAGTTTCAACAATAACAATCACTCTTCCCTCCTCAGTGCCATCAGGACTAAATCAAAGCCAAATGAATCTCAGTCATTCTGTCCCTTCCCTTATTGCACCAGAGGCTCAGAGAGCCTGGCTCTGCCTTACCAGTCTCATTGTATTAGCTTGATAAACCACCCATTTACCTATAATTCAACAGACTGTAAAAATCCTTGTGGCTATTGCACAATAAGGAAAATAAATAATAATACGCCTTAAACAAGCACCAGTCGAAATAACCAGGATTTGATGGACCCAGCGATAAACATCGGATTTACTTTCCTGGGAATGCAGACAAACTAATCAGATTTAGTTGGCAGCTATGAAAACACAACTGATGGGAGGCTCACACAATCCCCTCCATCCCTGCAAACGCACAGGGGCATGAAAGGAAAATGGACATTAAAAAGATATTGTGTGGTCGTGTCCCCATGCTGGATGCAATGCCCTGGCACGCTGACAGCTGCCTGGCAGCTTTCCATCCCTGGGAAGGGGGATACTAGTCCACACAGCCCAGACAACAGTTTAACCCCAGGGTCAGAGGCCAGTCAGGCGTTATCTACCGGCTGGGAGCATTTCCTCCGCATCTGTGGCTCCAATATTCCCGAAAAAAAGGCACTGACAGGAGGATGAAAGCTAATGGGAGCTCCTCTGGTATTTAGAAATTTAAAGGCCTACATTCATTTTTAATGACCTTGGAGGCTCACTTTAAAATAAATAAATAAATAAATACCTAAAACCAAACAAACAAATAGTCAAAAGCAATTTATGTTTTGTGAGAGGAAGGAAATTACTCCCAGCCTGCCTTCCCTACCTGGTTTTTCAGGACTTCTAGCTGTTGGACAAGAGGAGAATTACTGTGTGCTTTGTTAACTAAAACCTAATTTTCAGGATAACACTCTGACTATGGGATGAATTGTACAGTTGTGCCTTGCATGTACACCATTAAGCTTTTATTGCACAGGATGAAAATAATTCCTACCTTAGCGAGGTAAAAACCGTCATTATCTCCTTCCTGTTCTTCTGCACAGGTAGATTTTGACAGACCCTTGTCAGTCTGAATGAGGCATAGGGCCAGCTTTTGAGCTAAGCACTTATTTGGTACATCTCTGTGATGTTTTAAAGCCACTCTTGCTATCCAGCTGTCTTGGAGGTGCCAGTGCTGTATAAATTGGAGCAGCCCCTAAATCTGATTACATTTATGGTGCCCACAAAAGCAAAAGGGAGCTGCTCCAATACCTCGTGGCCAGGCAGGCAGACGGGGTCCTTGATTGTGTCCCATCTGCCAGACACCAGGATGGAGAGGGCAGAGAAGTCCTCAGAGTCTTCCTGCTCTGCCAGCAGCATTCTGCTGGTGGCTGTCCCAGGTACCAGCCCTCCCACAGGGGTGGCAGCTTTGTGGCAGCAAGGGCCACCAAGCAGCTGCCACAGACCACAGGGCCAAGTCTCTCAAGAGAGATAAAATAAAACCCTTTGCCATTATCCAGGTGGAGTTGAGCTCCTTTTATTGATTATGCTACAGCATTAGCTCTAGAGGAATGCAGCTGTGGATGGAGCCAAGATGACTGTCTCCAGTGGACAACGCTCCAATGTTTTTAGGTGTGCTGCAATTTAATCCTTTTTTTTTTTTTTTACTATCTTTTGTAATGATGAAATCCAAACAGTACCTGATTGGGCACTGTTAATGGACCAAATAGCTTTTCCCATGTGCTCAGATGATTATTATACAGACTTTGCTCATCACAAAAATAGTGACCAGAAGACAAAACAGAAGGATCTTTTTGCCAATTCTTACGAGTCACTAATATTTACTCTCTCCTTCTCAGCCCTATCACAAAACCATCTCTACAATTAATATCTTTACTTGCATCCTCTGTGGAATGGCAGCCAACACCCACAAAGCCTGTGCATTTTAAAGGTGACAGAGATGGATGAGGTCATTTTCCCATCCCTCATGTCATTTCCCTCCTTGTCTACAAGGGTGCTCCTTAGGAGAATATCCTAATGGAGGCTTTGTCTAGACCAGCCTTTAATTGACTCTAGCAACAGGACTTCCTCCATTTCTCCAGGGAGAACATTCCACCACCCCACAGACCTCACTGCCAGGAAATGCTTCCTGATATTCACCCTGCCAGCTCCTTCCTCAGTGTTATCCCTGGAGCTGTGCTCAGATAATGTTACCTGCAACCAAACCTGTAGATCCCACCCGTCTCACCAGGATATTCTCACATGGACCACATTTCCAACAGGCCTGATAACTTTCTACTTGTCAACTTTTTTCCTTTCAAAGCCCTAGATCAACATCAATATTTTAGTTTTCTCCCTTGGCTGCACATTAATTTGATTAGTTTATGGAAAGGGGTTTTGATAGCAACGGCAGAGGATATACCACCTTTGGGGTAGACATTCTAAGCAGTCAAATGTTTCTAATTTACTACAGGGAAAAAAAGGTGCTTATGTGTATTCTTCAACAAATTCCAAATTCAGAGTGCAGAAGAATGACTTTTCCAAATGATTGTTTAAAAAGAAATCAGTTTAGATTAATTTACTGCCAGAGCAATCACATAAATAGTGAACAACACATTAATAAGGTAGTAACAAATATATTAATAATGAGTAAATCAATTGTTATGGGCTGTTCAATACTGTGCTTATTAGCCAGGTTTATATTCATCTACACTACTAGAACTGATTAGCTTTAAATAATCCATAACATGTTATTCATGATTTGGGTATTCTTCCCCATTAATAATTTACTAACAGTTTATAAACTATTCATAATTGCATTCTTCATCTCAAATTATGATCTTTGATCTAAAAGCGAATTATAACTTAGGACAGTCTCCACTGGTCTGACCTGATCACACACAGGGGAACCACCCTGGTGCTGCAGAAGCACCACCTGAGCAATTCCCACAATCCCCACAACTTGCTCCAACTCATGTTGTGGCTCTCAGGAAACCTGATAGGCAGCACAAATTTGATTTGTAATTTTGCAAAACTCAGTAGCAGAAGATGCTTAGAGCATGGCTAACGCTCTCATTGCATTTGCAAATCCCTTTTCATCTGTTGATTTGGAAACACATGAGGAAGAAAGTCTAAGAGGGGGTCACCTAGACTACCATGCAGGTATTATTACTATTATCATTATTATTATTGTTGTTATTATTATCATCATCATGGTCATGGGACTTGTATTTATCTTACCAGTTCTGTCCAGGCACAGAAACAAGCCCTGCTTTGCTTGGAGCACAAGTCGTGAAGAAAATGGCTGAAGAGATCCAAAAAAAGACACAGAGTTTTAAGATTTTGCCAAAAAGCAACAAGCAAAGGTCAGCAACCAAAGCTCTGGCTTCCTCAGACTGGAATTTTCACATCTGTACTCTCCCAAATATTCACCAAGTCCTGGAAAGAGAGATGCCCAAACCTTGGAAAAAAGGTAATCCAATACGTGCCACAAAGGAGAGAAAGAATGTGTCTTATTGGTCATTCAGGGAATGGCTAGACTGTGTTAGGAGAGGTATATAAAGCTATCAATGCCCAAAAAAACTCATGGAAAACTTTGATAAAAACTCATGGAAATACTTCATCTAGTTCTGGTATTTAAGAACAGACACCTCACTGGGACAAGTGCAGAGTAGGGTACAAATATGTGACATGAAGAGGGCAAGGGACTTTGTCTTATTTAAACACCTAAAGATTGAAAAGAGGTTAAATGCACTTCTTAAATGCATTCAGGGTTCAGGATGGTGAGACCAGGGGAACAGCAAATAGAGATTACCTAATTTGAAGGACACCATTCAAACTAGATCAGTTAATTATAAATCAATCAAGAATAATGTCACCATGAAAATAAAACAACACAAGTATTTATTATTTGAGTATTGAAACTCTGTTATCATTTTCTAAAATTAAACAGAAAGGAATCTGAACTGAAATTTGATAAGCCTTTGAAAGGGGCTGTATTGCCAAGGAGACATGAATCCTGCATGTCAGTATAATCCCAAAGGGCTGAAAGGGGACTGGATCCTCTTTATTTGCATTGTATTTATCATATGCATCAGATTTCTGTGGTTACTTCTGGAGAGCAAAAAAGCTTTATCCCCTCCTCACCCTTTTTGTCCTCTGACAGGCCTGTGGGGTTTGTCTGGGTCCAGTTTGGGCCTTTCTTTGAGCACAAATTGCTGATCAGCCATCACAATGAGCAGGATGCAGAAAGATGCAGTGATATACTTACAGATCCACATGTCCCCAGCTTAGATGGAGGCTGGAACTGATGGATGAACTCTTGAGAGAGGAATAAAGTTTGCTGAATATACCTAGATGACATAAACATGCTTTATTTCCTTAGATAACTCAATAGTACAATATATGAGTGATGGGGCAAAATAGAAAATGGAAAGAAAATTCTTCTGGGTATTTGTAGTACCTAGATTTGATTTTGAACTCAATCCCCGCATGCTTGCTAGATGGTCTGTCTTAGATTTTGTCTGAATGACCTTTGAAGGCTTGAATATCCTGGACCCTTCAGAATCAAGTTTGGGGCTGCAATCCTCCCTCTCTGGAGGGAAAATAATTTCAGAAAGAGCTGGAACAGAAGAAAGATTTGTTATGGCTTGTAGATTGGGTGATTTATCCAGTTTGGAAACAGCAACAAAAGCGCTATCTCCTGTTTCCCCAGAATAAGTCTGAATGGTGGAGAAAATTAGCCAACTTTTTTCAATTCTTTTTTCCTCTTAATTATTATTATTGGCAGCTCAGCCCCATCATTCGGCTACACTTAGGAGATTAATTTTATTTTTTTTTTACCCTGAAAAGTACTTTCTAACAATACTTATTAATTTTGCTGGAGGAGTGGCCCAAGTAACTGGAGTATTCTCCTGTTCTGTCCTCCCACACACAACTCAATCTTCCCCTGTGCTCGTGGAGGAACAGCAGCCTCCTCTTTCATGCGTCTGTGCTAAAAGTGGAAAGAGGATTTGACTTAAAGGCACACTGACAACTGGTTTAAAATCTTGAGTTAATTTGGTGTCAAAGTAATTTTTTTAATAAAATCTGGGGGTTTCATTAGAGTGACGAGAGAGTGAGAGATCTGTGAAATTAAAAGAGAATTAATTATTCCCAGCCATTACTGAAAATAAAAACACAACCTGGTTGTGTTAGAGCAAATGAAATTGATTTTAAACAAAACTGAACCTGACCATTCTTGTTTCACCGACAGCCACTCTTCTCCAAGGCGGGCTGGCTTCCCCAAACTTCACTGCTTGTTTGACAGAATTAAGTATTATTCTGGCCACTTTTAGAGAAAGCTGAAGGATAACCCTGTTTGCTCAGACTGCCTCAGCTGATTAAGTCTTCTTTCCAAACTGATTGGGAAGACATATGAAGGTGTCAAACTTTTGTCTTGCAGAGATCTCCATGTTCAAAGTCTGTAAATTCTCATCTCTCTCTAACCACTTCTGTTTCCCCATTTAAGCAGACACAAACTTAAACACCACACCTGAAGTTTAGGAACTGAACAGAAAGCTCTAGCTTTTCTCTTCCCCAAACCTTTTCGAAATATTTCTGGCATGTTTTTCTTAATCTGCCACTTGATGTTACTCCTTTTCTGCTAAAAGATATTAGGATACAGGTTTTGTTGTTGTTTGTTTTTCATGAAAAACACACTATTAGATCCATTTGCATAGAAAACCAACACAGCAGTAAAGGCAGAGTAGGGGGTTGCTAAATGCTGTTGAGAGCTGAGGCATATTAACCAGGTATGAATATGCTGCTCTATTCTCTGGCTATGAAATCATTGCTAACAGGCTTCAAACCTGCTCTCTCACGGCCCATAACATAGACAGAGAGGTGCAGAGAAATGTAATTAACTCCTCATTGGCTCTTCCTTGCCTCTGTGGCTGCATAAAGAAGGATGGTGTGAGACTGAGTCAGCTATTCCATTAAAAACAAAAAGAGATGGTGAAATGAAACCTTTCCTGGCAGGTGTTTCCTGAGACACAAGCCCTGCTCAGGGGTTGAGGTGAGGTGGCCAAGGCAGCAGTGGGGGAAGAGGAGAGGCACAAGCCAGCAGCAGTGTGGGGCATGTGGGACATGCAGGACAAACCCCTGGCTTGGCAACCCTACCAGCACATTATCCCTTTCTCCTCAGCCTCCTCCTGCATAAAAAGAGAGAGATGGTCAAGAGATATTATCCAAGGCCAAGGAAAGAGCAATCAGAGGAATTTGGAGGAACTCTGAGGGATGGCTTAGTTTGAGTTCATGGCACACTGCTGGTATGGCAACAAATTCAGTGGCCATCTCATCAAAGGAGTGCCAAGACACCTTGGAACCTTCGTCAAGGCCAGGCTTGCCCCTGCCAGAAGTGAGAGCTCTGCTCCCCATCTGTGACACCACTCAAGCAGATACAATCACTCCTGATAAGGCATTTCACAAAATATTTTTTCCTTCAGGCACCAGCACCTTTTTAAATATTAACCAGCGAGATGTGCTGTCTGTCTCTCTGGAATTGCCATCTCTGACACTGGTGATCCCAGTGTGGCAGCAGGATCCAGCAGCCAAACCCTGCTTCTCAGCGAGAGGCCTGCAGATGTGGATTTTAATTAAAAATATTTAATTTTCAGCTCTGAGTTCCATTTGCTCTACCTGGCATTGCAGTTCGTGGCGCTTGCTCATCACACAGACTGCTGCAGTGTTGCTATGTGGAAAGCTCAATATGATGGCAGCTCCACCAAATGGCCCTGCTGAGCCCTATTTTGTGTTCAGTCATGACAACCAAAATAGAGCTGAAAAGAATGAAAATCATTTGTGGCTCAGAACCCACCTAATACTAGAACAATTCCCTCAGAGATTAGCAATATGGAAAGAGCACCTTTCTAGTCCCACCAAGACACATCCCTGTAGAACCTCTTTATTGTTTTTCATCTGCAGGAGGCTGAAAACTCTAGGCATTGCTCACTTCTAGGGGAAAAAAGTTAAATTTAAATTGGCACCTCAGGCTTGTATCACATCCACAACTACCTCCAAAGCCCACCTCATCCTGTGGCCATTTTTTCTTGAGATGAGATGCTGCATTCCCAGAGCTCCTGCAGCTTCCCAGGGTGGACCTCACATGGTCCAGTGGGACTTTACATATTTCCTTCATTGTCCTATTTTCCTTGTAAAAAAATAGTTGAGAGAGTTGTTCACTGAAAAGTTGCTGTTTCATTCATCAGTTAATTTACCTCTTTTCAAGTTATTTAGTGAGTAGCTTTAACTTTATATATATTTTCACTAGTAAGTTTCCACATCTACAGACAGATACTCAATGGATCCTTAATTGAACATTGCAGAACAGAGTTTAGTGCAGGTAGGTCCTATTCACAAAAAAGATTCTACTACCTTTGTCCTCTGATTGCCCCCTGCAAACAACATACAGAGCATTCTTCCATAGATAAACACTTCTTCAGAATTCAGCAGGGAATTTTCAGCATTTTGAAAGTTCTACATAATGGTTGATAAATAACTGAAAATCTATTTTGAGTTTACTGTTTAGGTCCCAGGGTTTTAGGGAATGTGGAGGAAGCATGTGGAAAAAAAGGGCAGAAAGCAAGAAAACAACTCCAGGGCAAATAAGCTTCCCTATATTAAATATCCACATATAAACATGCTGGATTTTGAGGTATTTCTAATTATTACTACTTTTGATTATGAATTTTGATTATGGAAAAATATTTTGAAATATTATTGCACTTTTTATGTCTTGTTTTACCTCCAATTAGGAGGTTCATAAGAGAAATAAGGAGTCCTACACCCTCCACAGAAATTCCTGTTACAGGGCATGTACAAGTCAGTGACTGCAGTGCCAGTGAGAGCCCATCCCCAGAGAAAGACTTTGTGAACTGTTTGTGGGAAGGACACTACATGGCTGTGTGGCACCTGATGCAAGGGAGGCATGACATATGACCCTTACTGCAAACAGAAAAATAAACATCAACAAGACAGACTGAAGAACACATCAGAAACAGTAAAAATAAAGTTAAAAATAATCGCTGATAACATTTAGCCCGGAGTGTTTTTCGCTTTGTTATTCTGTATTGACAATCCCACCTACAAACGGGTCTCTAAGAGTTTTTGACTCACAGACAGCCCTGTTTGCTCTGCAGACCCCAATGTATCCATGTCACCCATGGGAGGGCCCCAGGGCCTTTGCTACGCTGCGTCTTTGGGGACGGATCAAATGGCTCCCAGACGAGAACAGAACCAGACATTTTCCAACCAAATACCTCTCAGGTCACTGAGCAATGCTCTGGTGGCTCTGCCTCGCCAGTAAATGCCCACGCTGAGGCACGTCAGTGAGTAGCTTTGCCTGAGGAACCTTCCTGCTCCTCCAGGCTCTCTCTGCTGATGGCAGGAGGGATGTGTGCCCCTGCTCCAGACAGAGACCACCGACATGGGCTGGGCCAGTGCTGAGACCCCACTCTGTGAACTGGGGCACTGGCAGCACACACAGAAGATTTTTTGACCCACCAGAAGCACTGCTGAGGAAGTTAGAGAAGGTGCAGCTGGCTGAGGAGGAGCAGAAAACTCCCCTAATTGCTCCACAGTCACTGCTGATAAGCACTACCAGCCATAGTGACAGGGCACAAACACAAGAGTAAAGGAGTTTCAAACTGCCCTTGGGGGTGAATTGCACCAGCCTGTTGCTGCTCTGAAGTCCCAGACACCAGAGCCCCCGTGCCAAAAGTTGTAAAGCCAAAACAAAGCCCAGTCCCTGATTACAACAACTTACAACCTTGGGACATGCAATTATTCATTCAGATGAAGCTTTATGTCAAGAGCTACTGCTTTACAAGACAACTGGGTATTGCTGCAGATGACTGCCACAGCAAGGACATTTAGGAAATCTCTCAAAATCACCCTGTGAGTGCTGCCATAGGATCCAGAGCACAGCTGCTTCATCACTCTGTTCCACGCTGTCATGTCGAAGGATATCAAAATAATGTCAGGTAGTTGTTTCTACTCCATGGAAATGAGCTGTGTTACCTCTACAGGGGGACAAATCTCTTCTACAGCTAAACCAGCCAGGTTTTGCAGGACACCAAACCCTCATTCCCAGCCATCTCCTGTGACAGACTGGACACTGGAAATTATGCCATGTCCCCTGCTCCACACTACAAGATCCCACGGAAACCCTCTGACAACCACTGCTAGCTTTTCTTTCCTTGTGTCTTGAACAGTCCACCAACAGTGACGGATTGAGTGGGCAAAGCTTGTCAAAGGACACTTTGGAAGTCAGAGAGCTTTCCTATCCCTTCTAAGTAGCTCCAGATCATGAGCAAAGATGAACTGCCCAAGTCTCTCTACATGAAACTCTCCAGGCTGATTTCCAAAGATCCTTGAAACAGTCAAAGAGAAGTGTACCAAGGTGTCAGATGTAGAAAAACATACCAGAGCAAGAACATTCCCTTTCCCTTTCACCTCTTGCCTGCCTCATCACAGCCAGTGGTTTCAACATCTCTCCTTCCTCACCACCCATGGCATGAGGAACACACCATGTACCCAGCAAACCCAGAAAAGGGCAGCTCCTGTCCAAATCCAAGCAGCTTCTACCTCCCCAGTCAGAAATGGCATAAGCTTATGGTAATGATGTTCTGCATGAACTTGTTCTTCAAACAAGGACCAGCTTGTCATCAGACTGAAATGGAAAAGGGTCAACCTTTCCTGCCCTTTCTGCGCATAACAATTCCTTCTTTCAGGAGGGAATGGTTTGAAAGCTCCAGTTATTGAAGCCTGTTTTCCACAGAGTGACACCTCCAGACCCAGACTCCTCCTCGCCCTTTTTTAGGCTATGAACAAGTCCTTGGTCTTTTGGCCAGGCCACTTCTCCAATGCAGCTTCTGTCTTTAGGAAAAGGAAAAAAAACAAGGGGAGGGGGATTAAAAAAAGAAAAATCTGTGCTTTTTCGGGAAAAGTTCTGCAAATATTGTATGCCTCCTATTTCTTTTTTCGTTCTATTTTTTATATTTTTCCCCTTCTTACATTCACACAAGCAAAACAACAAGAGGGTCCTCTGATGAATGTGGCAGATCGCCATGGTTACGGTTCAGAGATGCAGCAAAAAGCAATTATGGTGGGACAGAGTAGAGAAAAAAAAGAAACAAAAAAAAAAAAAGAAGAGAGAAATGCACCTCTTTGTCAGAATTTCAGAACAGCTGTAATAACACTTCTGCACCCCAACCACTGCAAAGTAACTGAAATATTGTGGCATGCTAAATGCCAACGCATTAAATACCAGGATTTCAATGTCACATTATTTAAAAAGACAGGAAGCATTAATTTCCAGCTGCACTTTCAGCTTGTTAAATCATCTAGGGGGAATACAGAAAAAGGAGCAAGTCCATGGCACGGGGCCTCACATTTTGAGGTGTGAAATAAAACACTGTTCAGCAAGGCAGTGGAATGCACTTGTAACAGATTTAATCTGACAGCAACTGCGGTTTCCTATTTAAGCTTTGTGTGATTTATTTTTCCCCTTGGTGTTGGAGCTCCTGGAAGAGATGGCAATGCTCTCCTGACCTTTCCCAGTTGGAGGATCTCAGAACTCTTCACCCCCATGCACCCACGGCTGCTGTCTGTGATGGGCAGGAGAGGTGGGCCCTCCCTGTCCTCACAGAGTGGGTGAGACTTGCTCAGCTCTGACCTACCAAGGGTGGTTTGTCTTGGTTTGGGCTTCTGCAGTGCCTGAAAGAAGAAGGAAATTCTCCTTTGACATGCTATTGTTTTAATATTCTGTTGAAAATAAAAGCTGCATGTCACGGTTTGGGATTATCTGTTGCTAGCATTTATTTCTCTGCAGCTAATAAAAAAGTAAGATTCACCTCTGCTCTTTCTTACTTGTATGCAATCTTGATGGTTTCCATCACTGGTCTTACAGATCTATTTTTGGTGATAACAGCAGCATAAAATATTTCCCTTCCTTTTCATACCTGTTGCATACTGCAGCCTCCAGCTGTGTTCTTGTCTTCCTGGCTATGAATCACACCAGAGATGAGATCCTGCTGAATTTTACACCATGGAAAGAGGCATAAGGTGAGAAATTACTAAAATGGATCTGTCTCTTATCCTGCTTACCAAGATGTTCTGCAAATTGCAGTGCTGAAGGGCAGAGGGAATCATGAAAGGGACAAAAGGTGTTGTGTTTGGTACACTTGGGGAGCAACAAAAACAAAGGGTGGACAGAGTAATACAATGATGAATAGACAAAACAGCCCAAACAGGACAACGACTAAACACTTCACAGGTTATTTACCTCTTTTCTGAATGTTTCCCTCCAGTTTTGTTTCCTGTCTCTTCATGGAAAAGAGCTCTCAGGTTAAACATTCCAATTCCAGCTTTCCTCCATCTGACCACAAAAGCAAGTTCTTCCATCCAGCCAACATTGACTCAGTCGAAGGACTGAGACAAAAATTAGGTTTCCCCATCACAGCAGAGGTCCACTGTTCCTCTCTCCTTCTTTCCATATTGTGCCCAGCAAAATCGAAGCTCCAGACTTGCTTCCTCACAAAAGAAATCTGAGAAAACCTGTGCATGAGAAGAAGACACTAAATTTGAAGGAAAAATGAAGTATTGCCAAGTCTTGTGGTTATATATCACAAGTCTATTGATATTTTGACTTTTTTAATTGCTTTTTATAGCGCTGTCTTCTAAAATCAAAAATCATCATGAACCTCTTATGAGAACAGCAGAGAAATCATGAATAATAGAAAGAAGGGACTGCTAAAGGTTTAGCAGTGAGAAGGAGCCTAAAAAAACCCAGAGCTTGAAATTCTCTTGCTTTTTAAAAATTAATTCATGATTTAGACAAACCTGTTGGAGCTTCTCAATACTGGGATACATCATGTTAGATAATGTACTTAAGAAGGGCTGAGTACTGGGGTTGCACAAGAAATTTGTCATAGGAGAAAAGCTCTGTGGAGTGAATCTGAGACCTAATATTGCAGGTCATGTCTTTACTGACTTCTGCAACAGCAGAAGTCTCAAGGGCTAAACCAAACCCCCAAATGAACCATCCTCTAAATCCAACATTTGGATGCACAGGGAAGCTGTGGTGTCTCAGAGAATTCCACTGCTAATGCATCCTCAAGGTTTTTGTTCTCTCAGCACTGGAAATGTAAATCTGAAAACAAACAGTAAAATTTACTTCTAGTTTAATTTTGTATTTAAAAAAAAATTAACAAACAGCCTCAGTTTCCCTAGGCAACTCAAAAAAATGTGGTGTTTAAACCCATCAAAGCATTTTCCTATATATAAAATTGAAAAGGAAAACAAAAGGCCATTGGAAACTCTTTTCCAATTAAATTCAAATTTGGTTCAGAATCACTTCTATAGTTAAACTCTCAGAGGAATTATCAGCAACCCATACTCCAGGAAGGTGGAATTAACCTTTCCCTTTACAATTCACACCTTTGGAGATTTGGTTTCCTCTTTACTTTCTCCTATCTCAGAGCAGTTCCCAAATCAGAAGTAATCAGCCTAAGTAGTGGGGCAGGCTGGATGTCTCTCAGCCAAGAGTGTGGTATGTGGGCAGCAAACATCAGAGCCAAAGCAGGAAGGGTGGCAAGGCAGGTGAAACAAACTCAGTTTTTATGTGAGAGTTTAGGTGAAAGCAGAGACTGTTTGCAAAAATGTGTCAAATGATGAGAAAATAAAAAGGGCTGGGAAAAAAAATAGCTGGAAGTATAAACTGTTTTAGGAGTTTCAAAATCCACTTTTCTTTCCAAGAGAGGTAAGAGAGCAATGCCTGGAAACCTGAAAAGTAATTTAGGAAGCTCTGGTTTTGAACATGGTGGTGCTTCTGCCCAGCCCCTGAACCAACCATGGAGAGCTCCAAGGGGGAAGGATCATTAAGGTGAATGAATGCCAAGCTGCAGCTGCAGACCCAGCCCTGCAAGGTGCTGGACTACCCCAAACCAGCAGGATCTACAAGCACACAGAGTCATTTCTCTCAAACACCCCATGCCCAGATGGGGAAAAGCAGATCAGAACAATCAAAAGTGCCCCAACCCTCTGCAGCCGTGAGTGTCATTGCCAAGGCATCCTTTGTGCTTTTGACATTGATATGAGAGATAAAAGAAGGAAATTTAAAACAAAGGTTTCATTGCAGATTGCTACTTCCTCTTTGCTTTATTATTTGTTATTTGCACATGTCAGATAACTGGACTTGCAAATAGCCTTAATTAGAAATGCAGATCACACTGGGCCAGAACACAGTGGACACTTTCACTCCAGCAATCCTGCTGGGAAAACACATGACCAGTTTGCTAAGAAACAGACTGAAAGTCAAAGTTAACTTCAATTTTAGGCTGTGTCCTGTTCATAATCCAGCAGCTGTAAATAATTCTTCATTCTTAAAGAACTTAATGGAAGAACCGTGTTTCCAGTAGAACATCTCACTACAGGAGATCTGCAGCTCCTTGTGGTGTTTTTATGCGTTCAGGTAAAATCAGACGTGATCAATCCTCAACTTGAGAGCTGCAACCAGAAAATCACTGTGTTGTTTCAGACCTGGCAACAGGCTTCAATACTTGAAAGCTTGTCTCCCTGCCCACAACTGAGATTGGTGTGTCAAATAAAAAGGTATTGCCTTTCCTCACGTCCCTTGGCTTACTTGTTTGCTAACACTCCTCATAAGAGTGGGACCTCTCCCTCTGAACTTGATGATACATCTAAGTAAGATTACACAAAAGCAGAGCTACTAGTTCCTGGAAAAAATGGCCATTTAAAATCTTACTGGCCATTTGATGTTTTGCAGGTGATTTCTTTGAGATTGGCCCATTGCTTCTTTTGATTTTAGCAATGCCTGAAATCCTCCATGTATTACTCGAGATGTGACTGTTTTCCCAGCTGCTGCTTTGCAATCATTACCAAGCTCAGAAGCAAGCAAAAATGGACTAAAGTTAGGGATGAAAATAAGATGTTCCATGTCATCACACACACTTCATTGTACAGGACACTCACCAGCAGGATAAAAGCTGCTCCAGCCCATGTGAGGCTCAGCTGCTCCCAGGCAGAAGCTCTTGGATCTGTTGTACTCCTGGGCATCAGGCAGAGCTGCAAGATGGGTCCACAGCACAGTGAAGTCCCAGCTTAACCTGAAGACCAAATCTGGAAAAACAGCACTAATAAAGAGGCTGTAGAAATATATGTCTTTAAAAAAAATAAAAATAGTTGCTTGGAATGATTGGCTATGGATGTGGATATGGGGGATAATTGGGGTATAATAATGGGGGTTAAAGATCAAGCTCATTCTCATAGACTCACAGTTATACAGAAATCCTCATCTCCACTGGCAATGTTTTATAGGTTTGTGAGTGGCAGAAAAAAAAAAAAATGAGCAATGTGCTCAAAAGGATGCTGTCATGGTTACAGGAGGCCACAACTTGATCCCCAGACATGTCACAGCTGTCTTGTGTGACCTGGGCAATCTGGTCAGATCCATTTCAGGAGGAGTGAACCCTGCTGTATGTATCTCCAACTCCCCAGAAAAATACTGCAGCCCACACTGAGTTCCCACAGCAGAGGTGTAGACAATGATTTGATGCTCTCAAGAAAGGCAGAAATTCAGGTGAGAACTGGTATCTGAGTTTGTCTAATTTGCACTTGGGTTGATATAATTTTGCAGACATGAATCAGAGTTTTAAATGTAATGGAGTGAATTTCAGACCTGAATCTGGTCAATCACACCTTGTAAATGTGTCATTTAATGCAACCACTGTAAGAAGAATTGGCATGTGGACAGAGGATGAGAAGAGAATTAGCAATTTTTTTAAAAAAAGAAAAAGTACAAGACTTTCAGCATGGAAAAGAGAGCTGTGAGAGAAAGCTCAAGGATCCAGAATGGCCTTCGTGCTCCAAAATACATATCAAGGCTTTGAAGGAAATTTCTGATGCTGAAACTTTCCCCACTTATTTATTATCTACATTTGTTTGTCCAGGGAGGTCTGTTGAGAGGATGTGCCTGCTCCAGAGTGGTTTGAAAAGGAAGGAACAGAGCAGGAGAAGGGAATGCAGTGAGCACTGGAAGTGCACAGACACATCATTGAAATCCTGACCTTCCTGACAGCTCCTGGCTTCCCCTCGGCACCGTGTCAGGGCCCAGGACTATCAAATTTCAGCTTCTGCATCGCCTGCAGCACAGCAGCAACTCCTTTATAATCTGTGGATTCCCTTTTTTCAATGCATCACAATGGCACCTGGGCAGATGTTTTTAGAGGGGGGTGCAAGCAGAGAAAGAGAAGCTCAGCTGCGGAGCTGCTCAATTCAGGTTAAATGGAACTGGTCTTATTTATTACAACTCCTTTTCAATCCAAAATCCACCAACCACTCAACTACTCCTCTCTGCTAATGCAAAAATTAAGGGGTTAAACATTTCTTCCCTTCAAGTCAATGAAAAAACTCTTTTTGCCTGTGGTGGGAGTAAAATGCCATTAAAGTTTTCTAATACTGCTTCTAAGAAAAGGTTTGGGTGGGAAGGATAATTGTTGAGAATTTTTTTTACTATGATATCTTGCATTGACTTACTGTCAGAACTATTGCACTGTTACAAAATATTTTCCAAAGTCTTGCAATAAAATGTAGCTGGAGATGTAAATAAAACATATAACTAAGTTTGTGACTTTCCAATTTAGAAATGACAAGAAGGTCTCAGCATTTCAGAGCAATGTATAAATTTGTATCACTGTGCTTATTATCAGGTTATGAACTCATTTTATCCTTAGAAGTGTCTCAAATGTATATACTCCACTAAATTTCACAAAGTATTAGGTCTAGGTGAGGGTTTTAAACAATGTTTTTCAGATATTTGGATGCACTTAAATTGCTTCAGTGGTGCTGATGCATCTTGGGTGTTTTATAGGGTCAATTTTACAGGGAGACAATTTTATGTGAAGTAAGGAAATTTTAGACACTTGGAAAATATGAGCAGCCACAAGTTAACATCAGTGTCAGAAACATGACTTCAAAAATGTAATCAAGAAACCAAAAAACCCACAAGTTAGAGTCCACTGGAAATTGCATGAAATGCAAGTGGAACTGGCTATGAACAGCTGAAGAATTTCTTTACCTCAGAGTCCAGGACCATGACACTTCAGGTTGCTCATGAAAATCCATCAGGACAAAGTCTCCATGTGACATCATATTTAGCATTTTCAAATGATCATTTGACAAAGTTCTGAAAAATACTTCCCAAGCGTGATCAACAGAACATGTAAAGTAAAAATCTAAAGCAAGGTGTATTGGGTGGCATTCATCCTTAACTATATTGGACTTGAAAAATTGGAGCAGAAAAATGGACTGAATCTATTTTCAGCAGCCCAATGGGACTCTGCCTCCCGAAAGTTTTCTGTCCCCAGCCCTGACCTCCTCAGAGGTTTCCATCCATTTGGAAACCATGGATAAAATGAAGTGCTCAGCGCTGTAGTTTGCAGCACAGGACAGTGGTGAGGTTTCAGTCCACCAGGCTGCACTTTGGTGGCTGTGGTGGCTGGGGAGGGAACCACTGGAGCCCTCCAAAGGTGAGTCATCCTCAGCTCCAAAGAATATAAATTCATTTATCAGCAGAAGTGCCTGAAAGTTTTGCCCCATGAAGTCAGTCGCTGGGTTTTAGGACAACAGGCCCCCACCTGGGAGGGCAGCTGCTCTCAGCACTGGTATTTCAACTGTGGAGGATGGAAAACACACCAGCAGAGAGTTTGTTTTGGCCCCAGAATACAGGGATGGCTGAGCTCTGCATCCAGCAGAAGATTGTTGTTCCAACAATGGAAAGCGGAAGGGGGGAAGAGCTGAACTCAGAGCAGGCAGCACACCAAAGCCAAAACACACACTGCAGACATTTTTGCTGTGGTGGGATACACAGGTTAAGCCAAGTCAATGCTCTGCAAGTCTAAAAACTCATGCTCCAACAAGCACCAGCCCCCAGTAGACCTGGGCAGAGCAAAGGTTTTTACTCTGGCAAAGCAACCAGCTGAGGGGAAGTGTGAGGTTTTTAATAAGTTGCTCCTGAGAAGATTTAATATCATATCTCCTCCTCTGCTGCATTCCCCTCTCACAGCCTACCCCTCCCAGGAGGCTGTGCAGAGTTAAGTCAATTGGCTGTGAGACAAAGGGAGAGGAGGGTAAAGAGCAACTGAGGGAGCAAAAGATGAGAGAGATGGGAAGGAAACAGAGTGGGATGCTCTCCCTGCTCTCCCAGGGATGTGAGGGAGCTGCTGAGGGCAAAGATTGCAGAGAAATCACACAGGAGAAGCCACTGGCATAAAGCAGGTTGTCCTCCCCCAGCTCCACACATCAGTCACTATACAAGGATGTCTGGAGCAGGTCCCTCTGGAAAACAGAGGCATTGAGATTCCCAGGTGGCAAAGCCAGAGGAGCTGCTCGGCTGTGGCTCACCCAGCCCCTGTCAGTGGGAGCAAAGACAGGGGTGTGGAGCCCTGACAGATTGCAGGGGCTGTAAATGACCAGGGCTGTGTCCAGCTCCCGGCTCAGCCCCAGGCAGGGGAGGTTTGTCACAGCAGCCCCACCGAGCAGGGCAGCACCCCTGAGCATCTGCCTGCCCCGTTCCCCAGTGGAAGCACAGAGCCAGCTGTGCCCTTGGACTAGGGTATCCCAACCTCTGCCTTCCCTCAATGAAGTTCAAGAGAGATAATTAAAGCAGAACAGTGTTTTTTTCCTTCCTCCTCTTCTAAACAAAGGGTGTGAGTTGAGCCTTAGAAATACAAATTTCTTCACCCCAAACACAGAGCAGTGCACATGTGTGCTTTAGCACTGCACATATACCCTGGAATGAATATCTCACTTGCTCCTTTGCCTTTGCTCCCTCTCTCTCTCCTTCCATCCTTTCCATTGGCAGAGGCTGAGATCAGCCCTCCTTCTCCCCCATCCTCTCCCAGAACATTTACTTTGTCCTCCATACTCTTCCCAAACCTTATCCAACATCCCAGCATCAGCTGAGTTCAAACTAAAGTACTCAAATATACTACTGTGAATTGGATGCAAACTCGAGCCTGGGAATTCTGCATATCCTCCATGTATTTAGCTTGTATCAACAACAGTAGATATTTCTGTTCCTTCTACACAGGTACCCACATGCTCCTGCTGCTCCCAACCCTAGAGGCATTCCCCAAAAGCCATCTAAAATTATTGCAAATGGAACACCACATTATGTCTTCTAAAAAATAAAAATAAAAAAGGAGTAAATGAAATAAAACACTAATAAAAATTAAAATAAAATAAATAAAATAAAATAAAATAAAATAAAATAAAATAAAACAAAACAAAACAAAACAAAACAAAACAAAACAAAACAAAACAAAACAAAACAAAACAAAACAAAACAAAACAAAACAAAANNCAAAACAAAACAAAACAAAACAAAACAAAACAAAACAAAACAAAACAAAACAAAATAAAATAAAATAAAATAAAATAAAATAAAATAAAATAAAATAAAATAAAATAGTCAAGCCCTGGAATACTTCCAGAGAGGAAGGCGTCAGATCTCAGCTGGTAAATAAGATGTTACTGTGAAGCTTGTAAAGCCAACGTTATTTCTCCTTTGTAAAGGCTCTACCTGCATAACATGAAGGGGGCTCAGTGACAGACACATTAAAACACCATTAAACTGTGAAATAGAACACAGTGTGAAAATAGATTTAACCTTCACAGCATATTGATCTCTACCCCGCGCCGTGCCTAAGTTCTTGGACAACTGTTTTATAATAGGTTTTACTTATTTTCCTGTTGCTATTCTGACTTCCTCAGAGGAGGGTGTTATTTCTAAAAGCTCCTGACAGCTAAGGGAAAAGTGGGCTTGTTTCTTAGTCATCGCTCAGTGCTCAAAGCCTTGCTGCTGCCAGCTGCTCCATAAACAGAAATCAGTTTTGTGCAAGTGAAGGATGGGTCTGGGCAGCAGTGATTGCAGTGGGATGGGAGGAGGAGGAAGGGGAAGCGGAAAGGGAAGAGGAGACGGGCTGTTTGCAAGGACTCTGCTGAACAAAACTCTGCAGGATGCAGGCAGCCAGGCTGAACCCCAAATGCCTCCTGTATAGGACAGTGCCAAGATTTATTTAAGCGTGCAGGGACATGGGCTGTGTTTGTGGAGATAGGTAAAATAATGGTGCACACATCTGCATATTCAGACGGGAAATCCTTCTGATGAATTGGCTGCCACAGATCACGCTGCTGCCAGCCAGTCCTTAGACTTTCACTGGGAGATAGGGATTTCTCACAGTGATGAGTATTGCCACAGGACCTCTGACCCGCCCGTCACCTCCCTCTGACCATTCATCCATCTCCCAGAGCCTTATGCTAAGAGTTCAAACCCTTTCAAATGGCCAGGTATTTTTCTTTTTCACATCAGTTCAACAAAAATGTTCCACCCTCCTCTCCACAAGGATTTCCTTTCTGACCACCCCGAAATAAACCCAGACGGAACGCAGGACAGATAATGTCCAGCCACATCCTGCAGCCCTGAACAAGGGGTTTGTAACATCCATGCACAAACTAGATAAATTTTGGGGGGTGTGGAGGGGTTATATTTACGGAAATGTTTCTGATGCCTTCCCCACTGTGGTCATCTGGCAAATTCTGGCCTGGCTGGAGATCTCTAAACACGTGTGAAAGGGAGGCTGAGCCCATCCATCAGATATCCCTGACATGCTGCATAGAAATCAAACCTTTACACTGGCTGCTGGGCATGGCTGAAGCACTCCTGGAGCAGAGTGTTGAATCCGTGTACCCAGACCTTGCCAGTGGATTAGCACCATACCAGACACGTTTGCACGCTTGGTTCATGGGCAATTTGCAAATTATCCGTGAGGCGACCGTGCAACTGCCACAGAGGTCACCACTCAGCAAGGGGGTCCAGGGCTCATTTCAGAAAAATGGCATTGCCTTCAGCAGGACTGGGATGGTGCTCACTGAATTTAAGGCAACTGCCCACTGAAAACCTCAGTGTACTTCCCCCTCTGGTTAAGTCACCCAGTTTTCCATGACATTGAGCATTTCGGTGTAGCATGGATGTCAACCATTCCCCAAAAATCTGCAGTCAATCAAAATGTATGACAATGTTAAGTTTATTCCATACACCTGAGCTCTAATAATAGGAGTTAAAAAATGGACAAACTCACCTTGCAATCTGGTAATATGAAAAATTATTTTTCATAAAAATTTCTGAGGTTTTTACAGGAGTGTCCTGTTTTGAATTACCTTAATCCAAGTCACACTGTGATGATGGAAATGACTGAACATGTGAGAAAACACAAAATAATTTTGGAAAGAGATTCCCTGCAAAGAAACCTAACACTCTGCATATGCAATAGAAAAGTTGCCAAAATCCCACTTCACAGGCCCCTCACTTTCTGAACACGTTCATACCTTGCACCCCTAGGCACTGCGTCTGGTGAGCAGCAGCCCTGCAGAACTCCAGGGGACAAAAAAAATCCCCCAGAACCTCTCCCCTCTGGGGAACAAGGGAGCTGGCAAGTGGAAAAGGGGTAAGACCGAATTTTCTGTTGCATGGGGTAAGCCAGGAACAAGAGCTGAAGTCATCCAGGCTCTGCTGGCACGAGCAGAATGATGGTGCCCTTTCTACTATGAGTGCTCAGTGCTGCAGTGGAGGACAAAACAAGCCACTACTGCAAAGTGTGACCTGTGCAGGAGCTCTCTCCTGACTGATTATATGAAAAGAGGTTCATTCAGAGTGTTCTCAGCAAGCTTTTAACCTAGAGATGTTCAGAAGCTGCCAGATCTTCTGTGCTGCCCCATGCCAAGCCTGGGCAGATGGTTTTTGGCTGCCTGACAGGAGCTGCATCACATCATGCTCTGGGCACAGGCACCTTCTGCTGGTTTGTGATGCAGTAAACTCACATAATTTGGGTCTTAATGGGTCTAAATTAAAGTATTTCCTCTCTCCTGTAGTGCATCTGGGCATGGGGATCTCCTAATTCTGACAGTAGCAGAATCGTTTCCATGCAACACTGCGTTACTGTGAAGAATCCTCTTTAAGGGCATCACCATCCTCTTAGCATTAGGGACACTTAGTTTATCAGCAGCAAATTTGGCCACTGTTTATCCCTTTCATAGAGTTTTGAAGACTGATCCAAAACCTTTTGAGCTCCACAGGCATTTGATTTCAGTGCACTTCAGGTGCAGCTCATGAAGAGCACCACTTTAGTACAGCAGTGCAAGTGCAGAACATCAACTGTTCATTGCTTTTTCATGTACATTAGTGGTTGCATTTACCTACAGGAATCCTGACACTGCTTCTATTCCCTGAAAGGAATTTACTTTTTCCCTGTGCTTCAGAGAGGGCAAACACACTCTCACCAGCACAGCTGAAGAAGTTGTTTCCATTTTTGATGATTCTGGATCAGAAGGACAAGCCACTCAGGTGTTTGACTTAAGGGGAGGGGAAAAGAAGACTTTCACTTTCCCTATGCCTCATCCATTCATAGACATTCCCACTCTGTTTACAGAAACTCTCCAGAAGCTTCTGTCTCACCACACAGTGTCTTACAGCCCACAGCTCCTACGGACCATGGGAGGGTGGAACAAACAGTTTGCCACACAAGCAGAACAAAATGTAAAAACAATGCAGAGGAAAGTGGACAGCTGAGACTAGGAAAGCCTAAATCAAAATAATCCAGGTTGCTTTTTCTGCCACATACTTGCTCTGTGACCATGGGCAAATGCTTCTTCAGGAAATGGCTGGAGTTCCTCCACTTGCCCTCTGGCCTTCTGATCAAAACCCCAAAATCTTCAGGGTAGCACCTGAAGGTGCTATTTGTGTTTGGATCCCAAAGTTCAATTGTTTAATAAACCCATTTAACTGTAATCTCAAGTGCCAAGCCTGAGATGCAAATACCTCATTTGAAAACGTATTTTGAAGTAACAGTCACACATGGCTATGGAAAGATGATGATAATTGTGACTGCTTACATCAAATGGTATTGCCCAAATTGGTATCATATCCTACTCAAAAGGGCTGAACAGAAGCGCCTGGGCCATCACAGTAGAGTTAAAAACAAGCCCATCGAAAATGGATAAACAATTAAAAATGTATTGAAAGAAAAAAGAAAAAGAGAAATCATTCCTAATTAATTCTAGTGCCCTGTACAACCCCAGACTATTTGTAATCCTACAGGGAACATCTTTATTGATCTGGGGGACGCTGCAGCAGACTTCTGATGCTTATCTCAGCATAAAAATAGGCTCTTGTGATGAGCAGTGATTTAATTACATGACAATCACTGCTAACAATGCATGGCGAATACCAAAAATATGCAGAGCAAGAGTGGCAGTGATAAATGCAAGGGAATGGCATTGACTTTCAGTAAAGTCGTCTATTGCCAGAGCTGGAGGGAGACTTCACCCCCCTCCCACCCCTGCTTCTAAGGTTGTAGCTGCTGTGTGGTTTCAGATACTCACTCTGGAATGAGCCGACCACGGGCAGACAGAAGATGGAGGGAGAAAGCAGACAGCCATGATCAAAGCAAAATTTAGCACACAAGCCACTGAATGTAACAGGCTTTTTTTGTCTGTAGGAACATATGCTCTTTCCACTGTGCATCTCCTCTTGAAAATGAGGATGAGAGATATTCTTTACTTTGGGAGGTGGCAGTACTGAGCAAGTGAAAAATACATGGTTTTGCTGTGCAGAGATTCAGGCCCATCAAATCAGTTCCCTTTGTGATAGTGAGAGATCAAGCATCAGTCAAATCCCATGCTCCACACACAGTAGCTAGGATAGAACTAGCAGCATTTGCTCAAGAAATAGAAATAATTTCTATTTTTGTTTCCTTTCATGTGATCTTCTTTAAAAAAAAAATTCCCAGGGTAGAAATAAAGAGTAGTGTCACTAAGACACTTCCCCTTATATTCACTTACCAGGACTGAGTGTGAAATTGAAGTATTCACCAGCATCTTTGAAGGCACTGTAACATTACTGGTGAGCAGACTTTGCACTGTCCTGAAGGCATTTGGATCCTTTGAGACTGAAGAATCGAGGCTGATTGTGCATTTGGAAGTGGCAGGCCCAAGTCCTTAGGTTTTATCACCTTCAGTTTGTAGATGACAGTTCAACATTTAATGTTTTAACCCACCATAAGAGCAACTTACCAAAATGCTGAGATCAAGAGCAAAAAAAAATCATTCTTTCATCCGCTGGAAATCTGACCACAACAAATCCAGCACAGAGGAGAGATCCCCAGCTAAGCAGTCCCTAGGTTCCCTGGGAAAGCATTCCCCAGCACAGGCTCCCTGCCCATACCCAAATCACAGAGGGCCAGGGCTTTATGCTTCCTTCTTGGACTGAAAGCCACTCTTTAAATGTGCTGGCTGAGCCATCCTAGCAGACAATAATTAAGAGTGAGAAGTAAAATTTGTTGACCACATAAACCTGACCACAGCTGGCCCTGTAAGACCCAGAAGGAAATGTATATGCCCAGTCCATGGGACTGCCCTACCTTCCTTCTGCAAGAAGTCCTCAAGAGCTTAGAAGGCTGGTTGCACTAGGACACCATCACAAATTTTACACCAGCAAGTCTTACAGCTCTCACTACCTTCCCCTGCAAGAGGCACACCATCACGTTCAGCCAAGAGGGAATTTGCAGGTGTTCAATCCAACAGGCAGGAACCAACTGGCAACGTTTGTTCACGTAAAATTTAACAAGAATCACCAGCCCCCAGGTTAAAGCCACACTGAGAATTTGAACTCGTGCCTGCCCAGGTGCTGGTGCTGTTGCAAACACTGAGACCTGGATGCCATCTCCTGCTTCCCTGTGCTCAGTTTCATGATTTATGTCAGATGAGCACGTCTTCCATGCAAAGCAAAATGACCCTTTAAATTCTCTTGAAATGCTGCATTGTTTTCAGTCAAAGTATCACAGAGAAAAGTAGATTAAAATGCTATAATGTCAAGAGCCTTTTTTTTTTTTTCAGTCCAACACTATTTCTAAATGCTGGTGAATATTTACATTAATCATAAGTGTATCCTTTGCTCACATTTTCCTTGGATTACTCAATTACTGCTGACGATCTTCCCCTCTGGTAAACTCTCAGGTAGATTTTGTCCCAAAACCATATTTCACCTGGCTTAATTTACCTAAATTCAGGAATGATTGAAACACTCTATCTGCAACAAATCAGCAATAATTACGAGTATCTCAGTTTCCTTCTGAGATGGTAACTCTTAGGATGCAGAGGAGCAAGATATTCTTATCAAGCCTCTGTGAGACTTACAGGGATAGATGTACCAAGGCTCTGACACATGGAGCTTTACAGATAAAACAATACACAATATTAAAATCAGAACAGGATTCACTGCTAACACATGCCATAGTCTCTAAACATTTCCAAAACAGTCTATCAGCTTAGTTAAAGGATGGAAAATCTAAAGGTTAAGGTTTGGTTAGAACGTTTTTTGTCAATTTTTTAATTAAGGTATCAGAGAAGCCAAATTCTTTCCTGGTGTGAACCTACTGGTCTGATGGGAAAATAACTCCAGTTCCACTTGTGGTAACGCCTGCAGAATCAGGCCCTCCAAATTAAAAATATAAAATAAAACACAGCCCCATATAGAGCACAGGAAATTAAATGGTAAGCCTCTGTTTTCTAGTGGGACAGCCCCGTCCAGGGAGCTGTTTGCACTTTTACCCCAGGCAGGGAATTAACAGCAGCCAGTTTAATTTCTAGGGGAGAAGCAGCTTCCCTTTCCCATGCACAGGGGTGCCAGGTGCTGGTCTGCTGGGCAGGGCTCTCCAGAGGGCAGGAGGACAGGGCTGGGCTCTCCTCTGCTTTCTGGGGGGCTCAGGAGGTGACTGAGGGGGAAGCAGAGCTCTGGTTGAAGGTTAAAATTGGAGATTTTCAAGCTGAGAAAAAGGAAAGGTGTGTGGCATTTCCAGCTGTGCTTTACTCAGTTCTTTGCTTGCTTCCCACAAGGTGTGTGTCAGTGATTGACTTTTACTAAAAATGAGCCACAGGGAAGCCAAGTCCTCAGTCCTATTCATGAATATTCAAAAAGAAAAACCCTAAACCTTCAGCAGCACCTTATGTTTGGGCAAATGTGAATAATTATTGCATTTGCACATATATGTCAAACCCAGTTATCTACACACTGTACAGTTAGTGGACATGCTTCACATTCCATTATCTCCATGATTCCACAATCCAAAAGACCCAAAGTTAGACTGGAACTTCTGAATGGCTTCTGGTCTTAGAGACTTTAGACAAAAAATGCCCTGAAAAAAGTACCTTGAAGTAAAAATGTAAGTTTTTAATTTCTATGCTATATATTGACTAGATTAATAATGTAAAAAGTGATAATTTGCATGGGGAAATGGACACAGAGAGATAGTGTTACTTTAAGAATCTCATGACAAATCTGAATTTAGAGTTGGATAAGAGGACGGTGCAGTAAGTACACATAACCCTCCTTCCCTTTAAGTAGACCCTAGGAAATCCCAACACAGATTTGTAGGCAGGTGAGATGAGACTTTACCTCATTTCCTGCTGCAGCAAGGAGATGCACTTACACTCCTTGCTCCAACAAACTCCAGTGTGAATTGTGACACTGCACTGCCAAGGGATGTCCTTGCTTACCTAGTCAGATACTAAATATTATAGCACAGCATCTTGCACAGAATGTGAAACATATCTCCTAATCTAGACAAATTAAAAGCATCAGTTTAACCTCAAATGTTTATTGCATTTCAAACAGCATTTATCAAAATAAAGAGCTCATCACAACATATATAGGTACTGGACCATCCAAACCCCTTCATTTGGTATGTCTCCAGCATAACAATTAACACAAGTTATTGTGAAATCCAATATATCTACACCCAAAAAAAAGAAAAAAAAAAAGAAAAAAAAAAAAGAAAAAAGAAAGAAAGAAAGAAAGAAAGAAAATATATATATATATCTCAGAAAAAGATATCACCCTGTCTCCTGAACAAAAATCAGTTCCACGTGGAAAAACCTAAAGAAAAACCCCCCAAACTACTAAACTATCAATCCAAATTTCTGAATAAATAAACAGTTTTTCCTGCAGTTGAATGTTTTCACTCAAATCAACGATCAGATCCCACACGCCTCCTTAAATATGCCTGACTTTGGTCCTTACAAAATGACAAGATTACAGTATGATAAACCAGATGATAGTTTTGAGCGAGACAATGAGGCATTGTTTACAGAGAAGATTGAGAAACTGGTTTAACAAAAGGGTTCCGTGGACATCTATTGTATGTACAAGAAGGAGATTTACTGGAGATTTTGTAATTTCTACAAGGCTCTTTCCAACCAGCTTCATTAAGTTGAAGTAAATCAAATCATGCAGAGATCTGGCTCAGCCAGAGAGACATGCCGGGAAAGATACAAAATGAAGAAGAACAGACGCGAGATGATAAGCTTTAGAATCTTTGGCATTTTTCATAAACATTTTCAAGGTTTTTAAATCTGTATATTCACCCATTTTCCCCCACACACTCGCCTATAAATACATTATACATGCACTCTTTATACACAACTCTGTATATGCATGGGTACACAAGCACACGTGCAAACAAAGAGGCATTTTTGTGGCTTTTTAAACCAGGATAATCTTTCCTCAATCCTTCCATTTGCAGCTACACACAGCTTTGCATGAGCAAAATACATTCTTTAGCCAATCAAGTGTATGAAAATGTGCCTGTCCTTATTCAAAGGCACAGTGGGACTTCGAAAAATAAACTTATGTAAAACTACTGAATCTGGCTAATAACCCAGTGGAAGATAGTCTGCTGTTAGTTTCCCTGCTTCAGATTCCTGGAATAGGCCCACAGGATTGTGCTATGGAACCAGACACAATCTGGATCACCAATCCATAAACAAGGTTTAAACCATTTTACCTTTTATCAGATGACTTTCAAGGTCTTTTTTTTTTTTTTTTTCCGGCAAAAGGAATTCCTTCTCTCAGGTTTCTACATTTTTTTGTACTGTCAATTAGCCCAGGGAATCCTGGTGGTAATCCCTGCCTGGGAATCATAAACAATGACTCCAGCTCTCGGGCTACCACCACTTGTCACTTGTGGTGACAAGTCACTGCCAAAATGTCCCACAGCACCTAAAGGACCGAGGGCTGCAGTATCACCAAATCTAAGCAGGTTTTACACGATTCTGTGTTTTTGTTTCCCCAGTCAAACAACCTGACTAACACTGGCTTTCTGAAATACATAAAGCAAATGCACAATCACTAAAAGATTGGTAAGCAAGCAGGAAATCACATTCTGCACAGAACACAAAATGGGGTCCTTTCTTCTGTCTTTCCATTGCTGCTCCCACTTGACTTCACTTTTGGGTCCTCTCCTTGTGAACCACCAGAAAGACTGCAAGACATCAGTGATGGACCGAAGCCTGCACACTGCTGTACAACCATTTCTTTGGGCACGTGTTCTCTTTCTGCACAAGCACTTGTTTCTTTAAGGCTATAAAGTAGGGGTTTTTTTCCTCATAGATCTGTAGTGTTGACCCCTCTGGATTAAGACAGGAAAACAACAGCTATGCTGAAAATATCCAACAAGATGGAATTATAAAAGGCAAGCCAACAGAGTCTTTTCAGGTCACTGAGTTAGTCTTTTCTCTTAATCCTTTCACGGCATAAGGTTTTCATGCATCCATTGCCAGCAATGGATCTCTGATGATTCCAGTATACAAAGAATTAACCACAGGCCTGGCTTAAAAAAAAAAGAAAAAAAAAGGAAAAAAAAAGGGAAAAAAAAGGGAAACAGAAAAATACACAAGTGCTGGATGAAATATGGAGATACTCTTGGAGCTCCTAGCTCTTTCTGCGAATTATGATAAAAAGCCTTTTAAAACGTACACCGCTTGAAAAATTTTTAAAATGTACACTGCTTGAACAGAAGATGGGTATCAAAGACTCAACCCTGACCCAGAGCCTGAATCTGGAGTCCAAACCCAGAGCCCTAACCTGGAACTGGAATCCTAACCTGGAACTGGAGCCCTAACCCAAACCGCAACCCGGAACTGGAATTCTAACCTGGAACCAGAACCCAAACCCTAAAACCCAAACCCCTAGATCCTCTAGAACCCAGACCACAACCCTAGAACCTCTAGAACCCAAAGCTGGAACCTCTAGAGCCTCTAGCACAAAAAACTAGGACCTCTAGAAACTCTAACCTGAACCCTAAAACCCAAACCTGGACCATAAAACCTGAACCCTGAAGCCTAAAACCCGGAGTCCGGAATGGACTCAGCCGGTTGGAGCAAAAACCCAGACTCGATTTTTCCCGGAGTCTGGAATGGACTCAGCCGGTTGGAGCAAAAACCCAGACCGGACTTTTACACTAAAACCAGAACTGAAAAACCTGAACCTGAAAACCCAAACCCTAAAACCTGAACCCCCAAACGTTAAGCACCAAACTGAACCCTAAAACCTGAATCCCGAAACCTATAACCCGAACACAAACCCAAAACCTGAACCCTAAAACCCGAACCCCAAACCCTAAAACTCGAACGCTAAAACGAAAACCCTAAAACCCGAACCCTGAACCCCTAACCTGGCACCCCAAGCCCTAAAACCCGGCACCCCGAACCCTAAAACCTGAACCCTAAAACCTGAACCCTGAACCTCTAGAATCCTGAACTAGACCCTCAAGAACCCAGGCTAGAACCCTAGAACTTCTTGAGTCTCTAACCCTATCCTGGAACCCTTGGCCCATGTCAGCGCTGTCCAGGCCCTTCAGCAGCAGCACGAGGCAGCTCAGGCTGGTCTTGCTGATGTGGGGCACAGGGCTGGGGGGCAGGGGCTGCTCAAAGGCCTCCGAGTACAAGACAGAGGCCATGAGGTGAGACAGGGACAGGGCAGTGGCACAAGCAGGTGGGGACAGGTGCTGGGCCAGGGGCTGCTGGCAGTCCTGAGGGGGGACACTGGAGCTAACCCAGAACCCCAACCCAGAACACTTAAACCTTTCTAGGCATAGTGATTTAACTCCGAAAAGAACAGCTTTCATAACTTAATGTAAATCTGTTGGATATGTTAAAAACTGGTTCAGAGCATCTCCTCACATCAGCTCAGCTGATCTGCTACATTAAGCAGAGTTATCTCTTCCTACATAACACAGGGAGTGCTGCCATATCCAGCCTTGTCTCTGCAATCAGAGGGAAAAAAAAAAAAAAAGAAAAATAAAAGGTGCAGTTGCACCATCCTCTCCCATTATCCTCCCCATCCCACAAACTAATTCACATTTCACGTTGCTCTTTTTTGGGATTCCATTACAAAAAAGACAACCCAGAAAAGAAACCCAAGATAGGTGTTTATCAAAAAAAACCACATCTTCCAAGAAGGAGAAAGTCTGTGGCAGTGACTCTAGTGTTGTTCTGAGGCAAGAAGGAGGGGAGGGATGCTGTGTGTGCACAGGGAGGTGCTGCATTCCCAAACCCCACAGCATCCTATAGTGCACTCCGCTTCCTCCTGATGGGGCTGGAGCTGCTGGATGGTTTCAATTCAGCGTGCTGCACCTGTAAAAACAAACAGGCATGACGTCTGCACTTAGGTAACTCTAGCTCACTGCAGCGTGTGCTAATGGCTCCCCCGGGACAAACCCAGGGAAACTAAGGAAGGTTCAAAAGTAATGAATCATTTTCTAAACACAGGAACATGGGGGATTAATTGCAGGAAGGATTTGAGAAGTCATGCATCATTTCTTGAAACAAAAATATTAAAAGCAGATTTTTCTAATGAGATACATGGGGTTCTACCTGATTTCAGCGATCCTTTGGGTTTGTTTTGGTTTGGGAGTTGTTTTTCTTATCTTTCTGGCATTAACCTATTAGTTTAATAAACTTCTCTCAGGAGTCTCAATTCAAGTGAATCCCAATAGACAGTAAGATGACAGTTGTCAAAACCATACACAGACCCTGGGATGCTGAAATACTTAATAATTTCAAAAAAGGAAAGTATTCTCCCAAACAGAACCTGGACAAAGCTACCTCCACCTTTCAAAACAAATTCATACACAATATAATGATTAAAACATGTGTGGTAAACTGTCAAGGATGGTGCAATGTCCAAATTGTCTGTTGTGCAAGACAAAAGTATTCCCACTGAAATCATGGGGAAAATTTGGCTGAACACGCCATCTTTTTCACTCCTGCTTTATCTTTTGTCCAACACATGTGGTTGTAAACGGGTACTGTACAGACAGGAGTAATTTCTAACTCTCTGCAGCACCCCAGAGAAATGCTGATGCATTGATAGCACATAAGAAAAAAACAGACAGAGGGGCTTTGCAGCTTTAGGGATGACTTGTCCCTAAAGTGTGTGGCTGTCACTATTTTCAGCACTAGTGGAAAACTCCAAGGTTTGTCCCCTCCAAGGAACTTCAATCATTCCTCCCATAGAAAATGGTGATCATTTTCCTTGGAGAGCTCAAAGGATCCCAATATGATAGAAACCACTCAAGGAAATGTTTTAAGTGTAAATGTTAAATAAAGCATAAATAGAAAAGCAGCTTATCTTTAAACATAAACATTTAAAGGGCATATGCAAACCATCACTGCAAATCCAGTGGCCTCCACAAGAGCAATGACAACAAATAAAAATACATTGAAGCTTAATGGCTCTATGATTGTCCCTGCTCAGCCTTTTTTCCTCCCACCAGTCCATGGTGAGATTTCTTTCCAATTATTAGTGCTGCCACCAACCAGTCTGGTTCCCTCTTGAGATAAATGTCACCAGAAGCTTTTTCCAACCCTGTTTCTACCAGATGCCTCAACACTGCATGTGAGCAATTCAGGTTCTGTCTCCAACAGCATAAAGCCACTACAGGTGAGACTGTGATTCCCTTATTCCCAGTGAGCAGCACCTCACAGAGAAAGTGCCAAGATTCACAGAGAAAGGTACAATGTCAGAGGGATCCTGGGCATCAGGATCAGGGCCTGGGGACACAGATTTCAGTTAGTTAAAACAAAGAATCCTTTATACTGTGTGGCTTCATTACCCAGCAAGACTATTTTCCCTCCTCCAAGAGAAATAAACAGATCGTGACATTCAAAAGGATTTATTGTTCAAATAATTTCCAGGAAGATAGGCGAGATTGCTGAAGACCATGTCGTTGTTTCAAAGTAATGGGAGAAGAGACAAGACTTGACTGAAACTGAGGGAGGACAGATTCTGCTTAGATTAAAACTTATAATTCCATAATGGTAGAAGATTGATCTGATCAACTCTACAGTATTTTATACATGTTTCAGGGTTTTCTTTAAAGAAAAAGATGAGCAGGGCATTGTCCAAAGAAGACCTGGAGCTCAAGTACAATGTCACAGAAATAATTCCCCCCATTCCTCCCCCTATCTTGAGAAAAAGGAGAATTCAGCAAATCCTTTTCGATGGTTATCTCTATCAAAGAGACTATTTTTCTCCTCCCTCTGTACAAATACCAGAGCAGAAAGGTGACAAAAACCATAGCTCAGTAACCATGCTGAGTGATTTCCAGATCATTTTTAAGTAGGTCTTTTCAGGATAATTTTTCTGCAATCATTTTATCCTTCTGACAAAGGATTTTGGCCCCCCTCTCTTCTAACACTCTCTTCCCCTCCCTTTGTGGATTTTCCCCAGATTCCTTATCTCTGTTATTCAAAAGTCTTTGGCATTGTATTCCCAAACTGAGCACCCAGCCGCTCTCAGCGTCACTCCTTGCCTCAGTTGGCTGTGGCCATTCATTACTTACCTTTTGAACATCAGATGGTACCCTGGAGAGGAAATCTAGTAGCTCATTATTGTCGATGGCATAGGGATTTCTAAGCTTCTTAGTAAATTTATTTATGCCTAGGATAAAAGAAAAAATAAAAAATAAAGGCAAGCAAAATAACGCGACCCTCTTCTACTCCCTCCCTCTAAATTTGTTCAGGCAAGGTGAAAAAGGGAAAGGGAATTCACAAGTAAAAATTAGTGTGAAAACAGTGCCTCAGACTCAAAGCCACACACATGCTCCCTGTCACGTGGAATTACTCACAAGTGCTTCCTGGAGGAAGTAAGAGGACATTATTGATAAAGGTATTCTCAACTTTTGGGATCGTGTTGCCAACAACGTGGTGAAAAGCAATTGCAGCATGAATTCATTCTGGGGGAATGAATTCTACAGAGGGAACACACACATTGAAAACAAGTGTGCTGTTAAATCTGCTACCTTACATGACCAACTGGAAGGCTCTGAAAATAATTGGGAAAAAGTATTTTTTTTTCCTTCCATCTCTTGAGAAAATGGAAGCTTCCCTTTCCCATCCCTCATGGCTTATCCCCTTTTTGCAGAGCCACATTTGCCAAGCTGCCCATATTATGATGCTGTGGGACACTGTAAAATCTTATCACAAGGTTTACTTTAGTTTGATTTTTATATGAATAATAAGGCTTATTAACTGCAGCAATATCAATCCATCTCCATGGATTTAGTTAAGCTTCAGCTGGCAGAGGTGGTCTCTAGTCTGGACAGAAGATCCATGGAAGTGTAATGTTCATATTATTGTGAAGTTCATAAGGTCTTCTCTTGCCTCTCTTAAGGTCTTCTAGGTGAAGAAAGTCAGCTAACCCATTTTAAAGAACAGCAAAAAATTCAAATATTGGTTGCCTCTGAGGATCATAATACAGCATTCAGTTCCATCATGGCCCTGTCCAAAACCTCATAGTGGTTTCCCTGAAAATGATTTCAAATTTGATGGCTGCTCCAGCCTTCTCCTCTCCCTGAAATGTACCTGCTACACATCTGAGATTCAGTTTTTAAGCCATATACTTGCAACAAAATGACAACACAATTTTCTGTGTACCTGATTTTTAAAAAACAGAAAATACCATAAGGTCTTTTGAGGCCTTGCCACAGGGTAGTCGTTTAACATGTATCATATTTGAAGGCCCTGTCACTCTAGATGATGTTGAATGGATGTATAGTTTTCATGTACTCACCATGTCTTCCATACAAGAACAACAATATTTTGTTACTGAACTTTTTACTCCCAGCAATTTCTCCCCTTTCCTTTTGCCCTTTCTTTTGTTTGATTTAATCCTTTATTTCTTTGTTGCTGTTGCCCAAGAATGGCTTTTTTTTTAATGCCACCTTCTCCCTTTTCTATATCCAAGACAGCAGCTGATGGCTCAGCCCCAGGGGTGACAGGGGGTCCCTATGAGTCAGAGCCACACTGAGGCTGAGCTTCTGCAGGCCAGTGAGGATTTACCTGCACTATGTTCTCCACATGTTTCTACCTCAAGGCTGAGATAAAAGTTAGAAGGTCATAAATAAGGTCATTTGGAGATGTAGAAAGCCTTCAGCAGCTGGAATCACTGAGTGGCTTGGGTTGGAAGACATCTTAAAAACCATCTCAATCCAACCTCCTGCCACAGGCAGGACACTTTCCACTAGACCAGGTTGTTCCAAGCCCTGTCCAGCCTGGTCTTGGACACTTCCAGGGATGGGGCAGCCACAGCTTCTCTGGGCACCCCGTGCCAGAGCCTCATCACCCTCAAAGTGAAGAATTTCTTCCTCATATCTAATCTAACCCTGCCCTCTTTCTGTTTAAAGCCATTCCCCTTAGTCCTATCTATGCCCTTGAATGCCACCTCCTTCTGTGAAAGATGATCTCACATTTCTTCATAATGCCACCAGGGAAGTTTTAGTTTTTAAAAACTCCTGTTTTAGTTCATTATGTATCTTCATATAAATACCTTCTGACCCATGACAAAGAAGATGCTCAGTGTGTTTCCCGCTGGGCACAGCCTGTCCTGACTGCCAGGATACTCAGACCCAAAAGGCTCCCAGGGTCCAAATCTATATGGTCCAGCTCTACAAACACATCTTGTCCACTTCCTACCATTTCCCAGCTGGAGAGCTCCAGCACCAGGAAGCTAATTACTTTCCTGCAGAAGAATAATAACACTGAAAGTAGCTTATCTAGGCTAATGCTCTTCTTGTGGTGCTGTTGGAAACTTATAAAGAACCCTAAGAAAAGCAAATTATCGGATAACCCAGGGGGGAGAAATGGTAATTTTAAGAAGTTCATAACATCTTTATTCACCTCTAAGCAACAGCACTTGTTTGTCTGTGTAACAGGTTGTTTAAAGCTTGTTTGATTTCACTCTGCAGACATACATTGTATTTATCTCATACAAATGAGACACAGTGGAGTACTTACCCCAGATTAAAACAATGTACCTCAGTGGTATAAAATACAAAATAACTGTTGCTGCTGCCAGGACCAAGCAGGCCAGGACAGAGAGGAAAGGCACCGTCCAGTTGAATGTGCTGTAAGGAAAAAACACAATCCCTCTCAACATTTCTGTTCTTGGACACTGTTTGTGCTCTGCTACCCAATAATAATTTAATGACCTCTTTACAGTGCTCAGTGCAGTCAGATATGCTGTAAATTGTAGACCCTTTGGAAGGTGTATAAACAGATTCCTACATCTGGATGTTATAATGGATTAAGGGAGATATCGGAGAGGCAGATACCGTGATAAGGAAAGAGGAGAGGAGCCCTGGGGAGTTCAGTGAAGTTGTTAGGCATGTAAGTGGGTTGTTTTTGTTTCTTCTTCTATGTGTCACACTTGTTACACATCTCTGCTGGCCAGTCAGCTCTCCATTATTCATGAGCAGATTATCTAATCTAGAGACAGGGCTGAGCCAGCTCCACTGGGCCACACTGGAGATGACACCAGGTGTGTGTCCAGTGCACGACCCAGGAGTGGCAGGTAGCCAGAGTCAACCCCAACAAACAACTTGCATTGGATTAATTAGGATGCCAAATGATTAAAGAGCAGTTCAAGTAATTTCTCTGTATAATGTTAGGGCCATAATATTCTATATAAATCTGTCTACATATATATATATACACACATTTTCTTATATCTTTACTTTATCAGCAATTCTTTACTACACTGAATATAGGAGGCTGGCTTGGATAAACTGTAATAAGCCAGCAGCAGCCCAAGCTTCTGTATTCCAACAATCCCCATCTGATTTTTCCCAAGAGGAGCACTCTTGAAAGGCTCAGTTACTACAGCATTTCAGACTTTGGCCACATTGTAGTGAAAAATAGGATTTTATTTCACTCAGACCTCTCATCTGCAAGTCAATGATGGACTGAAGGTGAGAAGCCACTGTTAACACATCTCTGAAATTACTTTGTCCCCCTGTGCCCTTGTAAGACATAACCCTATGCCCTGCACCAAATGTTGAGATACCTGGACTACATTAGTCCACAGGTGGATATGTAGATCTGGGCATCTCTGTTTCACACAATCTGTCTGCTAACTTCATCATATCACAATGATGGGGAGTAGGAAGAAGAGAGAATGAATCTGGACCACTTATCAGGCTATAAAATAAGACAAACTTCCCTTGACAGATAAAATTAATAGGACGCTTCAAGAATTACATTTAAGCTTCAATAGACGTATTAAATATTAAGTAAAAATAGGTGGGAGAGGACCCATCATTATCAATCAATGTAGCTTAAGTTAAAGCAAAAAAAAAAAAAAAATAGCAAAACAGCTCAATTGAGTTAAACTATGAAAACTCCCTATGATTGTGTAACTGGAGTGACAGACGGAAACTGTAGCACAATTCAGTCTGTCACTTACAAAAAAAATTTTGATAGCAATTTTTTTAATGGCACATCACTGCCTAGCTACAACAGAATTCTTCTGAAATTACATCGGGGAGTCCACATTAATACCCAACGTGTTCTTTAAGACCATTGTCACCAAAATGAATACAAGAATTAATAGTGTTTAACTGCTTTGAGCCTTCCTGCCATGCAGCTGGGCAGAACAGTGCCCTGTTCATAGACTGGAATACATCTTTGGGCCACTTCCACCCCAGCTGGGGTGTCACCACAGCACATGTGGTTGCTGTATTTTTAGCTTGAACCCAGCTCCTCATTAAAGTGAGGCTCGGTCACAAACCATCACTTTGTGTTCAAAACAGACAACAATATGGATCAATTAAGCTCCAATAAAGACTGAGTCATAAAAGGTTTGTGTGTGTTTGTGTGGGGGATTTTTTTTTTTTTTTTTTTTTTTTAGGCTCTTCACCTCCCTCCTTTGTAAGGTCAGGAATACCCTCTGTGCCTCCCGGCTTGCCATGAGACCCTGAAAACCCCCTCTGGGCTTCCAGCAGGAAGCAGACAGCTCAAAATGGCAAAGATCAGTGTGTTGGCCAGGGACACAAGTGACTGGTAACCCCCACAGCCAGGTCAGGATGGGGAGGGCATGGGAAAGGCAACACTGACCATCAGTAGCCACATTCTGGGATGGGACTGGAAAGGGATGCCTGATGCTTCTGTGCCCACATCTCCAAGTAGTATCTGGGGCATCCATGACTCCCCACCCCATCACAAACAAGCAACAGCAGAAATTCAGGCAAACATCAAAGCTACATCAGTAAAGAACACTGCTTCTCCTCTTCTCTGTGCCCTGCAAAGGTTTTTCGGAATAAAAGACTGTAAGAGAAGGAAGCAGTGGTGGGACTGGCCAGCTTATCCTGCTGCACCTTGCAGCCATTTTTGGAGCAAGACAATTACTCCACCTGATTCTACTTCAGTTCAAATCACGGTCAAGCAAGAAAAAATTTTTACTCACTTTTTAATCCTCTCTCCAAACGATGCTACTTCTTCCAGGACACCTTGAACAGTTATGATGACCTCTTGGACCATTTGGATTCTCTCAATTAGCCCCTTTTTCTCAGATTCCTAATCGAAAGAAACCAGAAAATGAAAACTTTTAATAATTTGCTAGGGTGTTCACAGACATATGGTGAAACAAAGCTTTCCAGCACTATTGATCCATCCATGACCTCGAGTATTTCACTGAAGGAAGGACAGAACAAACACCCTGGGTTTATCACATGGAATTAACATTATTTGTATAGATCCCTGTATTTTCTCCCTTTTTCTCAACACATGGGCAGAGGTTTCTTCATCTCCCAACACAAGTTGACTGCACGATCTCAACCAGGATTTCACACAATTGGATGCCAAAGCACAAGAGCTGCTGAGCACCCCTGGCCTGGAGTGCTGGCTGCTCAGTGCTCCTCAAGAACAAAAATATTCTTGTGCAGAACTTCTAAGTGTCACTTTTCTGAGCTTTGTAGGCTCCCCACAACCATGCTGGTTTGTGTATATAAATTAGCAGCAAGATAGTGAATGCAGTATTTTTTGAGCATTCTGTACACAGAGACTTATTCTTTTACTGGAAGAAAAAAAAGGATCAAAGAAAAAAAGTAATTTTTCCTTTACAGCGGCCATCTCAACTTTATTTCTTACTGCTTATTTTAGGCAACAACATTACAGGACATTACTACACATGTGCAGAAATAAAAAGGAAGCACAGAATGAATTAAAAATCAAAATTACTTAAATCAGGCTTGAAAACCAGTATACAATTATCGGCATTCAGCAGTTCTTTGCCAGCAATCTAACACACATACAGGCATGCAAATTGGCATGGTTGCAGATATTCTAGCAAGAAATCAGCAAAACATTCACTTATTACAAAATGCACAGCCCTGGACACTGATTTTACATCACATTTAGACACTTAAAAATCAGTCCAATTTAGGAAAAAAACCCCAAAAACAACAAAAAAACACAAACCAACAAAACATTTTAAGCTGTGTTTTAACCAATCTGTTCCCAGAGAGGGGAGATGATGGTAAAGAGCATTTTGTATCCCTGTTCTCTGTGGCCCACACCAGCCAAAGCAGACGAAAGGGTGGGTGGGAATGAGCAAAGGCCAGAGACTTTTGCACCGACACTGCTGCAATTCTGCCTCTGTGTTGCCATCCACATTGTTCCTTCATGCAGGACAGAGTCAGGGGCTATTTAAAATCACACAGGGCGACAAAGGTGAAGGCTCCTGCTCCAGCATTTTGGCACTACCATGCTGGGCGAGGAGGGTCTGTGCAGGGCTGAGACAGGGCACCACTCTACAGAGGCTGCTGGAATAACCTGTGACCCACCCTTGGATGCTGAGAGGCAGGCATGGGAATGCAGCCTTTATACCACTTTGAATTACTCACTGCCCATTTCTCTTCCCAGCAATTTTTGAGTTTAAAAAAGCCAGCCAAAACCACGATGGAGTTATCAAGCTCCAGACATTTGAATATTTGCCTTTAGGTTGCAAGTCAGTGCACAATGAATAGAAGCAGCATTTTAAATAATCACACATTTGGGTGTGAAAATGAGTATTTTTACATTAATAAAACAACCAACAAAAATGAAACCCTTGGGGTGTGAAATAACCCCAGAACAAAATAAATAAATAAATAGTCAGTTTATGTGAAAATAGCACCAAAAAGTCATTTTCACACAGCTCCAGTTATAATCTCGTTAGGCTCAAATGTAAATGACACATTGAAATGATATTTAACTATTTCCTCACTGGAATGGTACAATGGTCCTTCAGCCATAGCTGGCTTTTTTTCCACCAAACTTGGAAGCAGAACCTGGGGAGCAGCTCATGGAAAACCAGACAGTGGGAATTTCATTCTGTCCAAATTCATGCAGAGGGGTAAAGAAACCACTTAAATCAAGTGATATTGCAGGGCAAGCCTACTCTTGCTGCCCAGAGCTGCAAGGCAGATCATCTCCCAGCTCTGTCTGCATCATGCTGACTTCATTTACACATCCTCGATGGAGCTCAGAGATGTGGTGATAATGCAGTTTAACCAACACAACACAGTTCCTGCTGCAGCCACAAAACAGAGCCAGAGAATAAACCAGAAACTACCAGTCCCTAAGTTATGACAAACTGCATGCCCCATGCTCACCTGGCCCCATGCTAAAGTCACCCCTGGACAACAGTGCTTTCAGTTTCTGATGCAAAATATGGCCAACCAATGTAAGGGCAGAGACAAATTGAGATTAGAAAATCTTGTAAATAAAATCAGTTATTTGAGAGAAAAATAGTCTGTAACTGTCCCTGCCGCGTGCATGGTGTGCATAATCTTTTGAAAATCCTGGGAATTTGTCAATGTAGTTTCTTTGTTACTGTTGTTTTGTTCTGGAAACCTGCAGTCTAAACACATGGACAGGATTATTAGGTCACTGGTTAAGCAACAGAGAAGCAGACAAACAAAGTACAACAAATGGGGTTTTCCAAATTATTTAGGTTTTGGAGTGCTGTTTATGCTTTGTGAAGCCAGCACCTCACAAAGCACTATCAGAAGCAGTAAAAGTCCATCAGGGTGACAGTCACTGGACCCTATTTATTAGTAAATGGGCAACTGACACAGAGAAAACTATATTTGAACACTACCATGTTCTTGGAAAATGTAAAAAAATAATCCAAAATACAACTTCCACTAACACACTTCCTCATCCATGCAAGGTCCCACCACCCAGACAATTCTTCTCCATCCTCTTCAGGTATCATTCCTTTCTGATTTCTTTTGGACTCAATGTATTATACATTGAAGACTGAAAACTGGATCTGGATACCAATACTTTAAGACCACAGCTCAGAAGCTTTTGCATGAATTGAAAACAGAACATCCTGCCTGTTTCTGGCATTATTTCCCTAAAACTTGTCGTGATAACTTCCATTAATTCAAGGCCTTTTTCTCCTTTATTTCTTAGCTGATCACAGCTCTGTGGGTGGACCAAAACTAGTCTTTGGCCTCTGGGAAAGAATTAACTCCATCAAAATGTATTTGTAACTAAGAATTATTTATATAATCAGTGTATTACTTCAAATCTTCTTCGCATATCCTGATTCAAGAATCCTTTGTTTCTACATTAATTGCCTCACCAAAACCACAAAAGGGGGTTTATAAAAGATTAAGCATGTCAGGGGAGGGGGAAAAAAAAATCACAAATCAAGACCCAGCAATTTCAGAAATTAAGTCTTTTGTCTTCAGCTACCATACATCAGCTTGAACTCAGAAATGAAGACACCAAATCTCTGTTGTACTGGAAGATGCTCCTAGATTTTTCTGTTTCTGAAATATGTAACAGTTAAACAGGACATATAAGCACACTTAAAGAGTTACCACAGATCTGGGATCTCCCTTCCTTAGAAGGAACTTATTTAGGGTCAGTTGCAAAAGAAACCTTCACACAACCACAGCATGGAGGCGCTTCCAGTGCTGAAGACTAAAAGAGTAGGAATGTGGGGCAGGCCAGGACAGGATGTCCCCAGCACTCAGACAGCAATTCACAATGGGTGAGCTGCAACACTCAGAGCTGGTCTTGAGAGAGAAAATCCTAAGAGTTATGGGGGAAGACACTGAAGGCAAAATTCTTCAATCGTCTTCTCTCAAACAAATGCCAAATGCCACTCGTTAGTGCTTCTTCTCCAGCCAAGCATCCATTACTGAATTCAAAGCTTGGATGGTGGAGATCCCCTAACTTCTTTTGATCATTTGTTTCAATGATTAATAGCTTTCATCTTTTACAGAAAGCTGTTTCCTATTTTTTAAATCTATCCTTCAAATATTTTTCCTCTGGATACATCCAAAACCAGCAAGCAACGCTCCAAATGCACAGGCAATTTTTGCTGTTGTTCTCTGAGTGTATTTCTGATGTATACTGCAAATATCATATGCACACAACGAAAAGTTAGGCTTGAAGCCATGGGTAAGTTCTACATAATACTTGCTCACTTGGATTTCATAGAAAACACTTGCAGAGAAAAATCTTGCATGCAACTTTCAAACAAGTGGTATTCATCAGCAGATTTCTGGCGTGCCAAGGGAAACTCAACATATAAAGCTGAGGAACACTTGGGGGCAAAGATGAGGAAAAGGGGAGGAGAAAACATAAATATGGATTAATGCAAAAGGAGGAAGAAAACAGGATACAGGCAGCTCAATCAGGAATGAAAATCCTGAATATCTTCAGGGATTGGAAAAATTAGTCTGCCTAGCCCTGGGCTGGCCTAACTTTCAGGATTAGCTTTCTTACAGTAGCTGTCTCATTATGCTACTGCTGCTACAAGCACATTAGGGCAATGTTTTACCAGGATTTATCTAATGTACCAGTTATTAATTCTTCAGTGTATTAGCAACAAACAAGATTGATGGAAAGGGAAAAGAAAGGAAAATAGCTCAGGCATGCATTCCTTTTTGCTCCACTATTATTCTGCTTTAAAAAAAAAAACCAACAAAACATGCTGTAGTTATTTAGAGAAAAGCAGAGTTAGCCAAAGTTGGATTTAATTTGCAACTTGCTCTCTGCTGGACTACAAAACTCCAGCATTACCAGTGTCCAGCAAAACCTGTGCCACAACACCTTAGGGCCAAAATACCCATCCATGAAGAACTTCTGAAACCAAAAGAATTTTATTTGGGTATAAACAGCAGACCACTGGCCTCTACTGTCTGCAGGGAACACTTCACTAACGTTCCAGTCTAGCAGCAGAATGAAGCTCTTGTGGGAGGTGGCAGTCATGGAGTGACAGACAGTCTCTTGGTAGCTGAAATGAAATCCAGGCAGAGCTTTGCAAACAGTCACCACAGCAACCTTGAACTGGCTCCTGCCTTTGGTGGGAGCCAAAGGCTGCTGAGAGGAGCCCAGCAATCTGCCCTGCCCTGTGCTGCAAAGCCTGCTGCCTGTCAAGGAGGGCACTTCCAGGAGGATGGGCACACCAATGTTTGGGCTGCCAAACTCTGAGAACTGCCTTGTGCAGTCCTGAAACTGTGCATCACAGGATCCTTCTGTTTATTAACACCACACTGCAAATGTGCCTGCCCATGGAAATTCAGCGGATCTGAGAGTACTTGAAATAATTACCAAACAGAGGAAATGCAACACATACAGGTCAATTTATGCTCTCAGTTAAAAAGGTGTGAAATCTGGAATAATTCCACCACAGCAAATAGAATCACTTCAGACTGGTATGAGGGAGAGCAGCATCAGTCTGAAAAGGACACATTTGGGAAGCAATAGCACACCATCCTGGAGCTCAGGCTGGGGAACACTCCCTGAAGGGCAGAAGATGACCACTCCATGCCTTGCTCAGCCATGCCTGCACTTTCTCTGCCTATAATACCAGGTGAATTTCATCCATGCACAGGGGTCCAGCAAAAGTCTCATAAGCCAAGCCCATAAGGAAAATCCTATGTGAAAAACCCTAGGTCGTAATTCAGTTTCTTTCTCTATGCACAGGCATGAAATGCAGGTGGCTTAAGAAGCATTTTCTGTACTTGCTCACGTTTTCATAGACGTGTAAAGTAACCCAGAGTCCACTGGCATTGCCACAAGTTTTTAAGCAAAATAAGTAGTCACAATAGAATAATACACAATTCAGGTGAGGAACACATGCTTAAGAAGCAACGAGAATCAATCCTGAATGGAGATTCAAAGTCATCAGTCATCTTTGATTTAAAAAACGGAAAGGGACAGAAAATAAATTTTGTCAAAATAAGTGCTTTGTCCTGGAAATACATGAGACTTAAGAACAATCATGTGGTTATTAGATTTAAACTACGGGATCATCATCTATAATCTAGGTAGTAATTTTTAGCAATTTGGGGTACAGGAGAAAGAGAGATCTATTCATATATCTGGACAATTCAAAATAAAATTTAACAATATTTTAAATAGTTGGAATTTTCTCAGGGACAAGAACTCCCTGAGGCTCATGTGCTCAGTCCTGTGACCTGCCTAGTGCTACTTAATATTTTTCCAGAGTTTTAGAGAAGTTACAGTGTTGGCTTGTACTTACATCTAGGTAGGTAATTCTCTCTAAGAGGGAGAATTCTGGAGTGCCATAGGGCTGCTAAGGTTCCTTTGTGAGGACATCTGAAAGTCCTCTGCAAAAACCTGTTTTCAGCTCCTCTCCCCCATCACCTCTAGGCCTATGAATGGGTGGGTCATGGCACTGATATAAGCACTGTGACAATTTATGGGATGCCTATGGATAAGACCAGCCCAAGACAATGCTGCTGTGCAAATAACACTTAATAAGAGATCATTTAACTTCCAGTTTCTTGTACAAAAAGGCTCCCAGGAAAAGAGCAATGCAAAAGCAAAGCAACCCCTGCACTGGGTCTTTTTGTGGAGGACATGGATGCTCCCTCTCAGTCTGAACATACCCTATGTATCAAGGGGCATTTTCAACTCCATACCTTCATTTCTCTTCAGCAATCTTAATGGGGGATGTTGAAATATTATATTGCAATTGTTGTACTGAAGAGAAAAAGAAAAAACTAATGAAATTATTTAAACTTCCAGGGAAGAAAACAATGAGATGATATTGTCTTGAATGACCTTTCCTAAGTATGGGGATATAGCATCTTACACAATAGACTCTTGGTTCATGTTTCAATTACTGACCTTTACTGCGGAGAAAATTAATGCAATTTTCATCGTAATCCACCCGTACAAATAAGATCCATACGGAAGGTTTCCACATGCTGAATCTAACTCAAATGGAAAATGTCAGCTGTTTGCTACTGGATGAATTTGACTTTAATTTGTTCGGTTGGAGTCTTTTTGAATTGTGTTCATAAAACTTTGTATATCTTTGGTACCTGTTTTTGACAGGGAATTTCCTACATTTTTATTCTTTGGTGATCTTTTTCCACTTCTGTTTTTTGGTTTTTTTCCCAATACATGAGATACTAAACATTTATTGGAAGTTGCCACATAACTTGGCTTAAAGCCACAGTATCATTTGATTGTTCCCTGTTACACTGCACTAGCCAAGCAGGACTATACTAGCTCACCACAGGACAGAAACTCTCCAAAAACCCCCCCAAAAAACAACAAAAAAAAACCCCACATAGGAAATGTTGTTGATTTAGTTTTGTCTCTGATTTTCTTTTGAATCAGTTACCAGACCTGAAAATAGTAGTAAATTAGGTTTTGTCTGTTGTGGAGATGTAAAGTTTTATTCAGACAATGGAGAAGACTCCAAGGCTCTTTCCAGTCAGCTGCTATGACACAATCGTTCAGAGGGCAACTGTCTGCTCTTGAAACTCTACAGTCATTATCAGAAACAGAAAAAAAAAGTAAAATAAATAGAACTGGTCAACAATCAGACAAGTGAAACTGAGTTGCATGCAGCTTGTCTATACCTTCTTACTGGCAGACCAAAGATGGCCCAGTGATGTAATTTTAAAGCAATCCTTACTCAGCCTGACAGAGCCCAGAGCTTACAGGACACGGCCTGAACCCTGTGTCCAAGATGGCACAAATCCGAGAAGGTATTTAATCCACTGAGGAGCTGGTGCCAAAGGGACACAGCACTGCTATCTTTTACAGCCCTCCGTGCTGGTATGTGGGGAGGGCAGAGGGGGAGAGGATGGGGGAGCTGGCAATTAAGCCCTGTCATTTAAGACAGATAGTCTAGGTGGAGGGAGTTAATCTGCTCTTGGGTTTTTGAACTAAGTGTCTGTGTATTTATAATTTGTAAACAGTTCATCTCTTCGAGGGTGTGTTACAATTCCCAGAAGCACGGTCTGTTATGTCTAACAGGCAGCAGAACCCAGAAGGGCTCTGTGTGAGAGTATTTTGATACAGCAGGATGACAGGAAACAGAAACAGTGACCTCGTACACCACAACCCAACTAGCAGATTTCAACTTTGGGAGCTCTTGTATTAGGGAGGGAAAAAAAATACACAGACTTCTTTTTAAAGTAGAGTTGTCTGTTTAAATGTTGACATTGCCATGAGATAGTGTCATAAAATTACATTTTTCTTACACTCCCCAGAGAGCATTGGCCACCCTCAGACTTGGAAAAGTGACTTAGAATAACCTAATGTACTTAAAGATGCAAGTCATGGGAGTGCAAGCATGGGCCATCACTGCTGCACAGGGGTACACACAAGGCACAGTAAAGACAATGAGGGCAATCCTGCACAGCTCTGGACATGGGACAAATGTAGGGGCTGGCAACTGTCTCTTCTGGCAACTCTGTGTCAGAATTCCATAGACCCATAACAATTAGAATGAATTATGAATTATTACTGTAATGTTGGGATGTAAAGTGTTATCTCCATGAGAAAGCCTGCTGCGGGTGTCTGCTGTGAGAGGTTTTAGCCAGTGCTGCCAGCTCTCTGTGCCAGAGAGTCGTGGAGTGGGTGTGAAATGGAGACAGAGGCAGCTCCCATTACAAAATGGTAGGGCCAAACCATCAACAGCTCAACGATGACTCTCAGGAGTTTTACCAAACCTGTACACTTAGCTAAAGTAAATCAAGGAAGGGAATGACAGTGAAGCTGTTTAGGGGACACAAAAATCCAAAGTCATTAAATCCATCTTGAAGTGACCCAGTTGTATTTGGAGAGAGAACCAAAGTCATTGGAGTTAAATGTAGGGTAAATGTAACCTAGAATATTTTAGCATTGCAGCAATGAATCTACTGTACACCGCAGGAAACAGAGGATTTGATACCTATTTAATACATTCTTAGTTCTCTTCTCCCACCTCAGCACTTGCAAGGGAAAAACAGGAATATTAAAATAGAAAAAAGAAAATGGGATTGTTCCAGTGAATATGTTACACCTTTAGGCAGCACACAAATACTATTTACAGGTGTCTAGAACCAGGTACCCACTAAATAGAAATTATTGGCCTTTACAGATAAGCAGTATTCTTCTGAAAAAGATGCAACTTTCATTTAGCAACTTCTGCTGAGTTTCAGATATTGGTCCATTCAGCTGAGGAATTTTAGGATGCAAAGAGTAAATTATAAATGAGAACATGTAAACAACTACTGTGTGTTGCAAGAAACCTGTAACTCAGCTGGATTGCCTAAACTTCACTTTATAACTTTGATGGATTTCTGGTTGCTCATTAAAATATAACCACAGCAGAAGAGCAAGTTAAATTTAAATAACTATTCCCATCAATTAGTCTGCTGAGCTTCAATCCCAGGGTCTGTGACTGAGAAGAGTTAAGGTGCATTTCCTAGCTGTGTTATTGATTTACTTCTTAATGATCAACAATTTCACTGTAGCATTTTTAAAACATAGAATATTCAAGCAGAGCCTTATTAACTTAGTATGCAATTTGAAAGTTTCACATCCCCTCATGAACATTTTCTTCCTAACAGCTAATGTTCCTTTGCATGCTGTTGCTCGTTAAATAATTCCTCACCTTTTAGCTTTAAAGTATTTATAGATTATCAGATCCTCTTTCACTTACTTATGTTTTTTCAAGCTGTATACATTAAGTTCTCTTAATCTTTCTTCATATGTCATGCCCTCTAATCCTTTTATCATTTGTCACTGTGGTTTGATAAACTTGGAAAAAAATCCAATGAATTTTTCACAGTGAGAAGAATGAGTAAGTATGTTCCAATAAAATAAAAAACAGGCCTTGCCAATTCCAATTCTTTCCACATTTCAGCCGCTGAACTAAAACTGTTGTTGTTTTTTTATTTTTTTTTCCCAGGCTCTGAAAGAAATGCTGAGAAAATTCTAACCAGCCCTGCACAAATCACACCAATTCTGGCCTACCGAAGTGGAAACGCCAAATCCTTTGGGGAAAGCCATTAGCAGGGAATGTCACCCAGCACCTGGAATGGCAGTGAAGGGGGATTGTACATCCCTGCGCACACCTTTGCACTTCCCGCAGCCACACACACCCCTGTGGGTGCACATTCAGGAACGTGTGCCCACCACAGGGTCAGGCACAACCCGGGGCTGCTCAGAGTCACTTGGTGTTCAGGGCTCGCCACTCTGGAATGTTGCACAAACCAACCCCTCCCTAGTTTCCAACCTGCCAAGCAGTAAACTGCTGACAACTGTTTTCCCCGTAAATACAGATAATAACTGAAGATATATGGAGAGATCATTTGTTTGTGTTCTCCCACCTTCCCTCTGATTCCAGCCAACACAATTGTGAGATATGCTTACCTTATCATCTTCATCCTCGTCTTCATCCAAGCCCATCAGCTCCTGCAGAAGCAGATGTCCATATTACAAAACACAACACTTATTTTTTAGTGACAGGCAATGTTCAAAAAGCTTATGATACTCCCACGACGTTTCACTATACAATTTTCTCCCACTTCTATTCAAAGTCATTAAAAAAACCCCACCACTTTCTCTTTTCCCAAATAGTGTTTTATATTCAAGGACCTTTCTTTTTTGCGGTATTCTGAACAAAGCATGCAATCCCCTATACAAATTTTAAGTCTAAATAAAGCATTAGTGGCTGTGTCCAGTAATCTGAAGGCAACAAGCTTTCAAACACATTGCCAACTTTTACTATCTGTAAACAGCTTTGTTCTCAGTCTTGCAAATGAACCAACTGGTATGTCAAGGCTGAGGGCTCTATACTCAACTTGTTCCATCCCCACTGCCACAATGACTGCTCCCTCCCTTTAGGGCCATTGCTGAAACATTAGACTTTAGAAAACACATTAGTATGAACGTAATCAATCTCACACAGAATCACAGTCAGATTTCTATGCAGCATTATTTCCTCCCTTTAACTTCTGTGCTGACAGGTAGGACAGAAAACAAAAGACTTGGCGAAGGCTTGGAATTAGGAGCACTTGGCTTTCAACTCGAGTATTTAATAAACTGAGCCTTTAACAGGGTCCTCCAGTTTTTTTTTTTCTTGGTTATTTAATAGCTACATTTGAATCTGTGTACTACAAGTTTAAATACAGCAAACATGCGAAGAATGTGAAGAATCACAATAAAAAGATGTTTTGGATTTAGGGTTTCTTGGGGGGTTGGGTGTTTCTCTTTTGGTTTTTTTTAATTTCCTTTTTTTTTTCCCCTGAAAAGCAGTTGCATCTAGGATGTAAAAGGTACTGGGAGTTCAGATACCCAGATTATTCTTTGGCTCTCTGGAATACACTGAGCAGCTGAATTAACACTGATCATGGCTTAAATTTCTATAGAAGCTCCCCATCTGTAAATCATAAAACATTTTACCAATATTCACGAATTTAGCCTCCTGGCAAGTAGATCAGGAGTACAAGGTTAATACTGTTATTCATATTTTATAGCACAGAAATCAGAGAGAATTTGAGGTTCACTTTTGCAAAGACTCTTGCTTGCATTCCTCTGCATACACAAAATGTGTGTGCTGGCACAGAAAAACCAAGGGCAGTGAATATCCAGCCAAGGCCTGAAGAAGCAAAAAATAAATAAATGACTGTGTAAAAAGCATTGGCATTTTGAAGAAAACCTTTTCTCATCTGCAGGACAGATGTGACTGGGGCTAGCACCTGATTGTCTATTTTTGACCTACAGATGGTTAGAATCATAGGCACACATAAAAAAGGAATCAGGTAATATTAAAGGCACTTTGACTACTTGTTCCATATGATCCCAATCCTGCAAAGCACTTTGGCAGACGTGTGATTGTGCTTATGCAAAATGCACCCCTGAATTTCATGGCCTGGCACTGCTTACAGAATGTGTGACAGGAAAAGAGCCAAATTCCTGATGGACCTTTCTTTAGTATTACCACAATTAGCTGTGTTTTTAGAAATAGCCTTTTTGCAGTGTCCACCTAAATGATGGTCTGCTCAGTTGTTCTGTCTTTTGTGAGACTCTCCTCACCTGAACATGCAACAAACTCACCACAGGATGAGAGAAGGGGCTGGAAGGCACTCTCTGTGTATTTTTTTTCTGGGTAAGTTATTATTGTTATTATTTACTGCCTTTTGTATTAAAAACAAAAAACATCTGTTTGCCTGGGATTCTCCCACATGGGAAGTTCTGCTTTTCTTGATGAAATCAAGTAGCCACTGAAGATACACAGTACCTTTCTGCATTATTCTGGACTTGGCTGAAACTGGAGAAAAGGATTTCTTTTACATATTTTCAAATTAAGCCTCCCTTGGTCTGGATAATGCAACTTCTCCTGTTTTCTAAGAATCTTTCCATGTGGGAGTGGATGAAAACTAAACTAGGAGTAAATTTTCACACTAAAACTAATAAATCAGCCATCGACTTTTTTAATTCTAGGATATTATGCCTTTGTGCAAAATCCACTTGACTCATTCAGGTAAAGGTATTCTTCATGGCTACCAATGTCAATCATCTGTTTGTTAGAAGGAATCATCTAAAGTTAGGAGGAAGCTATCCTTTGACTTCCATTTCAATACTGCATTTATTTCACTTTTAAAAACAGAATATTATGGACATTCATGAATTTACTCTCCTTTCTAACTCTAATTACATTGTTATGGGAGTCAAGACAGTGGCCACCATCAAACAGCATCTCATATCCCAACAGTAGCACTTTTTCACACTTGGTTATTTCTGTATTTAAAACTTCTCTATTCTTGATTATTTATGTATTTAAAACTTTCTTTTTCCCAAGTTAAAAACCAAAGGCTAAATTTCTGGGGAGGAAAAAAACATTTGTCTTCTAAGAGATGGGAGTGGGAAGGAGGAATAAAAGCTTCTTAAGACCTCAGATCACAGGACAAGCTTTAAAAGAAACTACATTCTCTTTCTGGATTCTATTGACTTTCCTCTTCTGTAAAACATGAATCATTAGTGTGTTGCAAAGTGTAATGGCAGGAGGGGAATGGCTTTTAAGAACTTGCTGCTTTGCAAACCTTTCTTAATTCAACTTAAAAACATCTGTAGTTATTTAGTAAGTGAAATCCTCCTCCTACACACTCTTGTCTTCTTCTCCTACTACTCTGAACGGTTTATTGCTTTAATTGAATAATGAAAATTGAGAGAATTGAGGTTTCTTTTCAGTAAGTTTCAAATAGAAGTGCTACACAACCAGCTCAATGCCATTAAAACGTCTGACTCTTCACTCAGGCAAACCAGGGCTGCCAGAAATGTTACTGCCACTCTACTTGCCTGGGCATCCTGGGCATTATTGACCTTCCCTGTTGTGACGAGGGAGAAATTGTATGCAAAGAGCACCAGCAGAGCCAGGGGCACCATGTACAGCTCCACGGTCCAGACGGTGACCACAAATACCTGGGAGAATACAACAAGTGTTGAGAGAGAAAGACACGTGAGAAAGGTTGTCACTCACTGTCTGCACATTCATCCTTGAATCTCTGCTAATCTCATCCAGATTGTTATTATTTTGGCATAGAAATCTGCTCCCTCTATCCTGTGTGAGTTCATTAGGCTGCTGCTCGTTGGCTCCTCCTCCCCTGTACCTGGGGAAGAAGGCCATGGACATGAGGTCAGTCCAAAGGCTTTCTCCACTCCCTCCTGGGACCCCTCCAGCCTGAAAGCCTTTTGTCCTTAGTGCTGGTGTACAACAGATGCACTTAGAGAGGTAAACCTGCTCCACTTCATCAAACCCTAACTGCCAGCGGGTCATTCCCAGGCTAGGGAAGAGCATTTTCCTCTTGTGCAACAGGAGCTCCCTTGTCACTCCACAGGAGATGATCAGCAAATGCATCTTCACCATGAATCCACCCATACTCTTGGCACAGCAGCACAGAGAAAGGACTGTCACCTTGCAGGAGACAAGGTTTAGGTTGCACATGATGAATTATTTTGGAAAGGGATCCAGACAGCCTAGTCTCCATTCTCATACTCTTGCCATTTTTCAGCACAGCATATTCTGATTTCACTGGTTCTTTGGAGTCTCTTTTTCTAAAAACCAGTATGAGTCTGTGTGTTTGGACTTGTATCTGACAAAACCTACTAAAAGCAAAACCAGAAGCCAAACTGGAACAGCCAAACACACAAATAACATGATGGGGATCTAAAAAGCACACAGGATTTTTCAAAAAGAATGTATCAAGCCAAACTACAATCCTATCTTACAAGTACCAACAACACCTGAACAGACTACAAACTTGGAAGGGTTGGCAATGCAAAGTCAATAAACTAAATCCAGAACTGCCATAAAATGTATGTTGTGATCCCATTTCCTTTTCTACTCATACATAGTGTTTCCAGAAGAACTGCCTAATGCTGGTAGCAACTTGAAGCTATTTTAAGCAATCTCCTTCAAAGACAAGGTACAAACACATTTTTCTGATTTTTCTTCTCCCAAAAGAAGCTGGTTTGATCAGAAACAACAATCACACTTTTAGAATAATACAGGTAAATGGAAATGAGTCAGATCCAGTAAAAGTATCTCAAACAACAACAAAGGGAAAACTCTATCAGTGATGAGGAAGCCAAATATCTACCTCCCCTCATCCTTGGCCTGCCAAATACTACATATAAAGACAATGCTGGCAGTTGTAGAATGGGATATTTATGGCAATGTATTTTGTGTTATGGACCTGAAAGTGTAATCACACTGTGCCAAAGAAACACTTCCCATTGCATTCAGCAGTGTGAGAATTTACACCCCCACAAGACAGCAGCTGTTTTAACTTTTTAAACAAAAAGACTTGTCTGACATCAGACAAATGGCAAGTTAATACCTACCATGGGCCAAACATAAACCACGAAACAATGCCTGTATCCATAACCTTGCCCAAACAGCACTTGCATTTTCTGGAGTGTACCTGATTTCATGTTAGCTGTTGCTATGCAAGGAATTAGACTGTCATCCTGTTCTTGGCATTTGTTGGCTAGTAAAGCAATCTTCAAGATATATTAATTTATGAAATGGGCTGACATCCAGGCAATATATCCCCATGCTATTGATTTGCAGCACAGGAATGTGGAAGACGATTTGGTTTTGGGTTGGTTTTTTTTTTCCCTTTTTGATCCTGTTTTTCAACATACTAAAAAATTAGAAGTGATAATGATTCACACAGCCACATTTAGTATGTAAGCAAGGCAACAGAAACACATGAATCCAGGCCAAAAATTGGTACTTGATTTGTCTTACAGGAGTCTTGCATAACTTTAGCTAATAAAACCTTCAATAATTTTGATATTCCGAGCTAAAACATCTCCCATAAAAGAGAAGTTCTAACCTGAACAAGTTCCTCTGAAGCTATTCCAACTCCCTTGGATGAATATATGCTTGTCTTTTAAGACAAAGTGAGGGTGATAACAGCTTCTGTCCTACCCTAAATGTCACTCCAAAGAACGAGGAACTGTTATTGTACATATCTCCACAAAGGTATCTTTCTCGGGTACACACAGATGAAAAAAAAGGACATACATATAAAAATACATCTGATCCTAATGTAAATTCCTTTCATAGAAATTCCTATTTCCAGGTCAAAACATTTGATTCAGCTCATGGGAGGGAGTTGCATTTGCACCACCTCCCTGGGGTACAAGCAAACTCAGCCTTCTCCTGATGCAGCAAAAAGGCCCCACCAGCAGCCAGCCAGTCATGCAAAGTCCTACAAGGAGTCAATGAAGCTCTTGAAGAACCTCTCTTCATTCACTCAATAGCAGGACTTGACCCAATTTTAGTGCATCTGTCACCATCCTATGTGAACATCACCCTGCTCGGCTGCAAGTGCAACACAACCTTGCAATCACAGGTCACTCAGGCAATCTACGAAATCAAGACCTTGGTGATTTTAGATCTTACAGTACATTTTGTGTATTATTAAGTTTCAGACCTCAAACAAAAACTTCAGACTTAATTACAAAATGTCACTGTAGGCTCAATGGGTAGCTGAGGCATGCTGTCTCTTCCTTTCTAATGCCGACTGGTTAATCAGCTGCTGAGTTGTAACTCAGAGAGTGAAGCTTTGATAGAGCTCCCATATCCCCTTAACAAGAGCTGCTTTGCTGCCATTGCCACAGTACAGGGAACTTTCATTACTGTGACATGACACAGACACAAGACAAATTGATTTAGCTATTCAGAAATTATTTAGCCTCGGAGGTATGGGAAATGATTGCTGTGAACATACAGTACATAATAAAAGTTCAGAGTGTGTTTATAGAGCGAATAGAAATATTTCCTGTGTTCTAACAGCCTTTTGAGTAGTTCTGCAGCATCAGAGTTCAAAGCAGATCCCAAAGCAGGCCCATGTCCTATTTTATCAACTTGCAGGCAGCTCCCTGACGCTGACCACAGCACCCTGCAACACAGATACCTACTCCCCAAATGACAAGGTCCTCAATCGTGCATGTTTTCACTCTCTCCTCAGTGACACTTTATGCCTGGGAGAAGGTCTTGAGTTATGCTCACTAAATTATTTTCTTATCAATATTATTTTTTGCCAAAACTTGAAAATGCTTCAGCTGCTGATGTAAAAAATGGCTAATGCAAGGAAGAATATCTTCTTGATTTCTTGTCGTCCCCAGTCTGCCTTTTGCCTAATACATCAACTAGCAAGAGAATTCATTAATAGGTTCAGATCACTTTCCCCATGCCACAGAAGTCAGGGACACAAACCATGGCCTTGCTTCAAATGATCCACTTTCAACAAACCGTTTCTTTTTCCAGTGTTTCTCGTGGTTAGACCAAGTTCTGTCAGACATAATCCATTACATAATTGATACTGTTTCTGCTGGGCTTCACACTGTGCATGGGAGAAGTTAAAAGCACAGCAGCCAATTTCTAAACTAAGAGTTAAAGTAGCAGCAACGAGTTTTCTACAGTACTCCTTTTAATGCAATTTGAGAGTACAAAAGCCTATTATAGAATTGAGCACTTTAATTCACAGCATTCTAAAACAATGATGAAAATAGAAACAGGAATGGGATAGACCTATCTAGAGGGAAAGAAAGGAAAAAAAGAGCTCTTGAAACTAATATTTAGACTAGAGCTCTACCTAAAAGACAACAGCAATATCACAGCCCTGGAGAAAGGAGCACTTGATTTCAGCTGATTAATGTGTTGCTATTTCAAAGGGCCTAATAACTACAAGTTAAAGCTCTGGAGGTTTGGAAGCCGTTTCATCTGAAAATCATTGAAGAGGGGTCCAACTGTTCCTGTCAAGAAGCATGGAGTTTGAACAACCATGAGAGTGGCCCTTTTGACAACAGTACAAAAGATGAGAGAAGGCAGCCTCAACTGAAAGTAAAAACAAACCCTTAGAAACACGTTTCAAATCTGGTTTTTCTGCCGCTCTGGTTCCAATTTAGCATCTGACTATTAAGACCAGATTTTAGACGGGTGTCTACTAAAATATGCCCATAAAACATTTGTCACCAGCAAACCCACAGTCATGGGATAGAACAGTTTTAAGAGGCTTAGAAACCTAGCGTAAGATAGGATTTTCTGCGTCGTTTTTCTACAGAGTAATTAAATTTTTTCTAAGTGTAAAATTAACAGGCTCTTTTTGACCTGACAAGCCTTTGTGGTGCAGTGAGAGATGCTCTGCTGTGTGACAGAATAACTCTTGGACAACAGCAAGATGGGAGGAGAGTGATACATTCCATCAGATGGAAGAAATAAAAGGGAAAGGAGATTAAATGCATACGAGGAACCTATGGTAAAAAGTTATTCTCTCAGCCAGGGCAGGCTCCAATGCTAATGAAATGCCTCATCAGCAGAGCTGTGAAAAATATTGTTTGAAGCTCCAAGTTTCAAAACCCACAATTTAACTGAACTCTAAACTTCTAACAGCTTCATCAAAAGTTTCCTTGAGATTTATAAACACGTTCTCTGTAACTCGTGAAGGCAGGAGAAAAACTTGGGCTGATGCTGCTGTGAACATCCACGTTTGGTTTTGAACTAAACTAAACTAAACTAAACCAAATCCGTGCATTTGATTTGAGACAGAAAGACGTGCTCCCCCTTATTTACAGGGGAGAGGAATTCTGCATTTTTAACTTATTTCTGGGCTACAGAGTTTCAAGTTGCATGTATGCACAGATAAACTCTATACAAAAGGAGAAATAAATTTTGAGAATAAATATTCAGGGATGAATTCTCTATTTTTGGGGGGTTTCAAGCTTTCAATCCCTCCACTCCAAACAAAATACAGGATATTAGCCACTAACATAAGATACTGGCTCCCCAAAAGGGCACTCAAATCCCTTAGAGGCAATAAGCCTGTCAACAACAAATTATTTCTGACAGATACTTATTCCTGCCCTTAGAGAGGGAGAGTATAAGAGTAGAGAGAATGAACACACTCACAGAAAGCAGTGCATTTGTGCATATGTGCATATATAGCTGTGCATATGGAGCCATCTCTTCCAGATATGGGCAATATGGATGCAGAACACAGCAGTGCTGAGTCTCCACTGACAAAAAAAAAGGGTGCTTGGTGAGGGCCCAGCCTGATGGGAGTGCAGCAATGAGGCCTGTGCTATTGGGCTGGCTTTGCATGGAATAATGAGAGTATTAAAAAAAAAGAAGCCATTAAAAAGAATGGAAATTGTCTTAATACAGCCCCATCTCAAGGCACGGCAAAAAAAGGTTGAGGGAACCATGTATTTCCCACTAAAGATCCTCTTCCAAAAGTGCATTCCAGAGTCGTTGTGACTGATGCTGTCCTTCCCACATCCACCTGATGCTCCCTCACCTCAGAGTGTGCTCTTATTGCACTTCATAGCCATGAAACTGGAGCTTGAGGAGGGTGAGCAGAGTCACTCCCTCATTGCAATGCAATAATGGAGAACGTGGCAGGAAGAGAAATTATACTTAAATAAACCAGCACTGGCAGCAGAAACCTATTTACTTTAGATTCAATTTGTTTTTTTGTGTCCCCAGCAGAAGAACGTGGAGCATCTCAATGGCAGCCCGGAACGTGCGCTGTATTGAACGGCAACAACCAAAATCAAAAATGACCTGAAGGAACACAGGGCTTTAAATATTTATGCCACATTACAAATTATCTCTGCATTGCTCCACACACCAGCATACAACTCACTAATTTTTTTAAGGGTGTACCACAAGGCAAAAAACCTCTTTGAAGCAAGTGTAAGCACAACCGGAATCCAAAAACAAAGGCACAAAAAAATCCACTTAAACATCCCAAAAGCTAAACCAAAGGATCAAACTGTGCCCCAAAAATCCTCAGTCTGCATAATGTATGACTGCACAGAACCAAGCAGAAATAAAGAATATGTTTGCACAATTTCTTACCACGTGCATTAACCTAATGGGTTTTCTCCTCAGGTAATGCTTTGGATAACAAACAACAAGCCCTATTTGCCCAGCCCAGTTGTCTTCAGAGGCTAAATGACACAAAGCCATGTCCTGCTGCCATATCCACATCCCAACTCTTCCCAACTGCATCTTGCTGAGTGAATGGCCCAGGATGAGCTCAAGGGCAAAAAGGGGGTCCCAGCTTGTTGTGAGGTACCCAACTTGTGCTTGACAATTTACATCATGTGGGAGGATTCAACAAGAAAAAGGAGTAAAAGAATAAAGCCTGTAGAGAATGGGAAACTCTGGTCAGCATGGTCACAATTTTACCAAATATTCAAAAGCAAAAGAAAAAAAAAACAACGTTCCCCACTCCCAACAAAAAGAAGAGATGCAAACCCAACAAAAATAGTCCCCAAAACACGCGAAAAAACTCATACTGTTTAAGTCAATATGTGTTAGGGCCTTTTTTGTCATTGCCTGATTTAGACTCTTCAGGGGGATCTCATTTTCTCTGCTGCTGGTAGGAAGTAGAGACTCATTTGTGTTTTAAATGAAAGCTGTGATTCATGTGCAATCACAGGACTCTTAAGAAATAGTGCTTTAAGAAGAAGCATGTTCTGCAAAAGTCGCAGAGAAATCAGAAGAGCTGACAATATTGCAATCTGTTCTCCACCATCCTCTTGGGACACTGCCGTCGGAAACTCCATCAGGGAAGGTTGGGAAGCTACACTCAAGACTGCAAACACTTACAAAATGTCCCCACTCTGAGCCTGAATTGCTGTTGTCATTAACACATTCAATGGATTTATCCCCTACTCACAACAATGCCTGGAATCAGAAAGAGATAACAACAAAACTGAGCTAATTAAAAAGTGACAGTTTTGTTTTATTCTGATTATTTTCGTTACGTTAATGAGGTTACCCAGCCTAGAAAAGTGGAACCAAGATCCACGGATATATTTCTGTAATGAGGAGGTCAGGAAAGAGGCACCAAGCCTAAATTTATTTCACTCAACTTACCACTTGTAAAGTCTGTGGGTAAGCTAAAATTTCTGTATTGCATTCCAGCTATTTGATAATAATTACCTGGCACATAGGTCAGTGTGGATGATAATTTCCAGCACCAAGGGCTTCAGGCCTGAGGGTGTCACCTCTGTCCTCTAAAACATGTGCATTTAACCCCCAAAGCCAATGGCCACAAGTCTAGTGGGTGTCCTTATCCAATTTTCTTGTGGCTCCTACTTTATCCCTAATCCCTCAAAGAGGTTAAAACAAAATCAGCTACAACACGAGTTTTGGGTTCTATATTTATGTACATACAACAGTTTTAGAGTAAAAGATTTCAAATCCTTTTAGGCGGCAGACACTGAAGAAATAGCTGTTTGCCAACATGCTGACTGGTCTAATTTTTCCCTCATGCTTTTATCTAATGTATTTTACATTTCCAGTGCCAAGTAAAATACAGTTAAGACCCTCAAGCAATAAAGCTTAAAATAAAAAAAAAAAAAGAGGAAAAAAGAGAATACAACAGTTTTGGGGTAATCTTCTGGGGATGGGGCAGAGGAATAAATCTGCATACTATTTCTAAAGGGGTTACTATCACAGACCAAGGTGACTGGAGAAGATCCCAAAACAAAGAGGGGGTGACATGCAAGAAAAAAAACAAAACAAACTATTGTTTTATATCATAGATAAATTAAATGGTCATTTTTAATTCTAATGTTTTGGTTTGATTACCAGCAGGGCCATAGCTCTGGAATTATTCTCATACACAAAGTTACAATCTATTTGCAGGGAAGACAGGCATCGTGCAAGTTAAAAGCCTGATCTTACAGGTAGATAATTCTTCCAAAAAGCATCAGAAAAAACCACTTGTGCTATTTAAAAGAAGGCAAAAATTTTATTTATTCTGGATAGGGCGAACACCTTAAAAGGGTCATGAAAAAAATTAGCATTGGCTGAGCTGACAAATGTCCACTTATTTGGAGATGTATTTGTTAACATTTTGAGAAACATTAGCAGCAAGGGACAGATGGTGATATAATTGTTGAGCAGTGGAAGGAGTGGTGGTGAAAGTGCTCTTAAATTTGGGCTCTCAACTGGGTTCCAATTGGTAACAAATGGGAGTCTTAAATGATATGTTTAAACTACTTTAATGACTCCTCCTTCATGTTCATAGTGTAAATTAGAGCTGAATGAGTAAAGGAAAAAGGGCTCTCTAATAAAGCAAACATGTCAGATTAGACTGTGTTCAGTGAGAATCACATGTAAGGTTACTTCCCTGGCATCTCCAGCTATGGCACAGGGGGGAAAAGAAAAAATCAAAAACCAGGTTTCTAGAACCTGGCAGTAAATGAGGAATAGATGATTGTAAAACCATTGGTTCAAAACTGCCTAGTACCCTCTTTTCCAAAACCTCCAGTCATAAAAAAACATTTCCAGACTGAAATAGAGCAAAGAAAAAAAAAATTAAAATCATCCCAAACCAACAAACCAGACCACAAACCCAGAAATCTAAAAACACCTCTAAAGCACATATAAAGCACTAAGATGATATCCCTTCAGGCAAAGAATTCCACATTATTTATTCTCTGTCCTTAAGGTGTACTTGGGATTCCCCAACACAGCCCCATGCCAGAGTCTAGAAAGTCTCTTCATCTGCCTGGGGTAGATTTCCCACAGTGAAGAGGAGAAATGTAGCTCATAACTGAACCCCAGCCCTCCCCACACCTGACACACACCCAGGACACCAGGAACAGTGTGACTGCACAACACTTAAACAATTGCAGCAGGTTCATAATCTGCAGTGTGACAAAATTGCTGCATTACAGAACAAATGCATGAAGCTGACTGAGGCTCACTGTAATTATACCCTGGATATGTTACCATTGTAAGCTAACAGCAGTGACACACAAAAACACCCCCTGTATATTGACAGCATGACTATGTAATAGTCTCTATGTAATAGAGATTTTCCACCAGCAGACCTGTAGCATCTTGCTTTCCAAAACAAAACACTTTTTTTAATCTTTAAAAAAAAAAAAAATTAAAAAAAATTGCAAGACTCCTGCAATTTCAGGCAGCTGTTCAGGTAAAACTAAAGTGAGAAGATTGTTTATTTTAATAAAGCTATTATATGTGCAACTCCAAATTAGGAATGGCAGGAGACTGGGGGATGCCTAAACCATCACCACCTGTTTGCCCTGAAAATCAATTAAAGTCACACTATCACAGCAATCCCTTCCTAGCTAATAAAAGTTATACAGCTTCAACATGCAGCTTTAGGTGCTTTGTGGGAATGTGCCTGAAATCTAAATCCTGAGTCTCACGTTACTTCAACACTAAACACAACTCTGAACCACTGCAAAACTTGCTTTTTTGGGGTTAGAGAAGTGTTAAGAGAAAAGAGATCCCAAAATACTGTTTTGATGCAGTGGATTGAACTAATAATCAGTAAATTCTAACAATTCAGCCAAGAACATTATATAGAGTTTGAAGTAGGAGAAAACTGAAGTCCTTTATGACACATGCCTGTTCAACATATTCTGTGCTGCAGAACAGATCCAACTTTACAAGTTGAAAGCAAGGGCAGTAGAGACATCCCAAGTGTTTTAGTAATTAAACGAATATGCATAATGAACCATATGCCCAAAGGGCCTGTTCTTCATGTGGGCCAGATTTTTGTTTGAATTTTTAATTTTTATATACAGATGAAACATTTCATGTAATATAGCAACAGTGCAAAGGAACATGCTATGCAGGAAGGGAAGGAGGAACTACCCATCTGAGAACGATCAGAATACACTTGATGAATTCTGCTCCTCAATTTCCGATTCAGAGCCAAGAGGGCTTAAAAAAAAAAAAGAAAGAAAGAAAAAAATCCTTTTCTCCTTTGAACAGCTGTATTACTCATCTGCTCAGAGTCTAGAAAAGAAGCATTGAATATATGTATATTTATATAGGTCATATTTATACATTTATGTGTGAAATGGATTCGATACACCAACACATTTAGATGCTGCAAGACTAGCAAAAACACAGACACTATCAAATTGAAAACCTCCTGATCCACCAGAAAAAATAACTACAGGATGGCTCTCTGGTCAGCAGGACCTGTCACATTGTGTGAGTTGCAGTGAAACAGGACACACTCACGTCTGTCTGTGAAACAGAAACAGGCATTTTGAAAAAGACGGGTCAAATTCCAATATTTTAAGTATTAAGTATTATTAATTAAGTATTATAATTCTTGTTACAGTAATGTTACCCTACTGTGAACGTGAGGATACCACGGCCTTGTTGCAGAAATATCAAATCAAGTTCTCCTGGGGTGAAGCCGTGCTTCTCCTTTCTCAGTAAGATTTACCTTTTTTTCCACCCCTTGCCCTTAAAGTATTTTCCAAGCAAAAGCAGCATCCTTTGCAAATGTAAACTATTTCAAATATCTAGACTGCCAAATAATAAACTGGTTCTTTTAAGTGGTTCTGATCTACTGGGCAAATTTCTATTTTGTTTCAAAACACCAGTGACAGGGGTCAGGTACTTGTCAGTGTGGACATTCTGGTTCAGAAGCAGGAAAAAACTTTCCTGCCTTGAGCTTTACCAGCTTTCTGAGTAAATTTTTGTTTCTGGCTTTATGGACCAAGAGAACTAAATGCTAATCGGACTTAGTGAGGGAGAGGAAAATTTGGGAGTAAATAGCAGAGTGCCTCACAGCAGCTGAGGTGTGGCAGTGCCCAGGGATACAGAAGCTGTGGCTGTGACTGCCAGACTCAACCCCACAGAGATGTGCTGGGGAAGCACCAGCCCAGCAATAAGGGATGGACACCACAACGTGAGCACTTCCAAATTAAAAGGATGACTTTTCATCAAATTCAGCAGTCAAACTTTTCATGGGACTTCAGGAACTCCTATAACCAAAAGCAAGTGGCATGGCAATGTAGGAGCAACCCTGGTCTCAGGACTCAGAGTATTTAAAAGCTGAAATAGTTGTAAATAGCAGCATTCATTGCTCTCAGTCCTAATTCGGGGTCTGTGCTTTGGCCACTGCTCGGTTTGCATGATCTAGTGGTCTCCATGGAAAGACAGATAAACTTCAACAGCTGTCAGAAGACAAAAAATTGACAAGGAGCATCACCTTTCCTGACTGTTTAAATCCTTTAAGGAAGTGTTGGAGCAATTAGAGAGGGAGTTTAATCTTTGCAGAGTGCATTAACACTCTCCGACCTCCCAGACAATAGATCAGACCTCAGACACATAATGCTTCCCTGAGGCTTTTTAACCAGAGCATTTGATCTCATCGCCACTCTGTGTGTCTTACTATAGGTATCAGTGTGTGAGATAGGACTCATTGGGCACTAAAGGATCACTGGCTCTGCCAGTATTCATACAACTTTCAAAAAAGAAAGCAGGAATTGCTTTCATTGCAATGCACGCTGCTGCAGAAGTACTACTTCCCAGAAGAAGGGAAAAAAAAAAGAAAAAAAGAAACAAAACAAGATTAAAACCATCCAGAGTAGCTCTGCAAAATGTCTTCATTTTTATTAATCTCATATTTCCTTTCTACTGCCACTGTTTATTTCCCAGCTTTGGAATATAAATCTATTTCTAAAAAAAAAAACAGCTTAGATTAGTTTTTTTATTCATAGAAACAGTTATCTGATAATAATTTCAAAATACTTCATTTCTTAACCCCTGCAGAGGGACTTAAGGGAAAGGGAATTAGGAAGACAGGTCTAGTTTATTAAGGAAATTGAAATATATCATTGCAAATAATTTTCCCAAATGTGTACATGGAAGTATCTGGGGAAGTTTTCTTAACTGCTAGAACAAGTCATCATCTCATTCCTGATGGGCATGTTCAGTTAAAAAAAAAAAAAAAGCTAATATCGCTGTATCAATTATGCATTTCCCATTTAATATTCTAAACATTTTAAGAAAATTTGCTTAGCACAAATTTTTAATGGAATTAGACTTTTTTGCCATTATGTTCTGACAGAAGCCACATCTCCTATGGCCAATACATAATGGGAGCATAAAAGTAGCTCACTGGATTCCCACCCACTGCTAAAAAATGGGTGCTGCAGCCTCTCTAAACACTGGGGATTCTCCCCTTCCCCTCCAAGAAATGCATTTGAGGTACCCTTATGGCTAAAAATATTTAAATGAGGCTATTAATGCTTTTCATTAGCAGCAGGATTTTGTTTTACTTTTTTAGACCTACAGTAAGTGCCTTTTTGTGGAGTACCTGCATCACAAAAAGGTTTGGCTGCTGTTGAAATGGGTATCTCAAATTTGCCAAGCCAAGTGCATCACAAATGACAAAAAGGTCACATATACCCAGTATATTTAAAAACAAGCAAGCCTTCAAAGTCAAAGTGTAATGCAGTTATTTCTAATCTGAACAAACAATAGAATGCATCTAATGAAAGCTGACAATTGGCTTTGATACAGAGATGTGCTGCTCTTCTCTTCCATTAAAAGATGAAAGCTGAAAGAAAGTACAGAAAACAGCGACTTCTCCCAAAACAAAAGTAGAAAGTTCTGAACCTGAGCTAGCAAAGTAGTTAAAAGCTGTTTTAGTGAAGACTTTTGCTCACCTTTGGCACTCATCTCTCAGTAAAGATGCTGACTTTATATGGGTAATGCTAAAGGTAAAATAAACCAGCATATTAGACTGGTACAAAACACTACATGTTTTACATATTTATTAACACTTCTCAAAATCACAGCACTACCTTTAAAAAAAAAAGAAAAAAAAACACCAAAAGAAACCAGCTAAGTTTGACTACAGCATGGATGCCACAATTAAGAATAAGAGATTTAATTTTCATGAAGTTGTTGAGAAAGAGATCTAAACTCTATTGATGCTATTGGTAGCAGTGCAAACCTTTACTGTGGAAGCAGTCAAATTTATACATAATTAATAGTAAAGATTTTTTTTAATCAGATTTCTGGGATTTTGCAGTCATCCCACTGCTCCAGGTTTATTTCTAATTGAATATAAAAAAAAATAATACTTGAAGGGACATACCCTGATTTAAGGTGTTTTTACTATTACTGCTATCCTCAAACAACCCAAGAACTTTCTGGTTACTTAAGAATTACCTCTAAGTTGAAGCAGATCCTAGTCTCTAATAAAGAGAAGTAAAGCTAAATGAGAACAGGCTTTTAAAAAAAAGTATTTGCACTGCAGCTTCTCTACTAATCTCTTTTTATTTCAGAACTTGTAAAGGATCCAACTCTTTCTTATTTAAAAGAAAAAAAGAGAGGAAAAAAAAAACCCGACAAGCAGAACGTTTTAAGAGAAATCCCTCAAGGTGTATCTGTCTCCATCATAAAACCAAAATGTTGCATTACCTTCAAATAGGAAATTTCTTCCAGTTGTCACGATTTCTGCAACTAGTGTTACATTAGCACTGAGAGAAAGGGTGAATTAAATTAAAAATAAAATAGTTCAAGCAAGAGAAAGAAAACCTGCCAGAAAAATCTGACAAAAGCCTGAATGCCAGAGCTGGCTCATTCCTGAGGGTCCATCGCCATCTACAGGCTTTTCCTCCTCTCAGAAAACCTGATCCTTCTACTCACACAGGATTTTTGCCCAAAACGAGGATGTAGATTTTTTTAACTGATGTTAAATAACACGGGTTTGCTGAAGATAATGGAGATACGGTGATTTAAACCACCTACAGACGTGTCTCTACTTATTCCCTCGTTTTGCAAGAATAAAAACTTCCTCTACACTTCAGGGGAATGCAGTGTTGCTCTAAGCTTACATTTATGTTAAAAAAAAAATCAACCTTTTTATAATTAAAAGAAAAAAAAAAAATACTGATAAGGGTGTTCCACCAATGACATGGGCAATAATAGTCAATGTCCACAATTCTCCTGTAAAACTGAGTGCTTTAAAGTACTTTCTAAGAGGTGTCAGGTCAAAGTAATGTGAATAATGAGACAAACCCAAGCAGATGCTGACTGAAAGAAAATCAATACACCTGTGGCTCTGGGGGGAAAAAAAGAGCACACTAAGTATAAGAATTGTTAATTTTAATTGAATTTTTGCTTCCTTATATAGACCTTTTTCATCCTACATGCCATGGGTTTCCTGCCTTTTTTGTTTGTTTGTTTGGGCTGAGCCGTATGTTTTTCCCATACAGCTTGCAGAGTCTAAATCCATGCCAACTTCGGGAATTTTACAAATAAGCTTCTCAAATTCTGGTATTTCCAATAGTGGTGGGTAAGTAGCTTCTGTCTCACACTCCTGTTTAATGAGTCTCACGCAGATGCAACATTCATTCAACTCAGAATACTAATTTCATCTTTGTTTATGCAATTTCTAGTCTATGAATAAAGTGAACTTTCAGAAAAAGCACCAGGCAAATTGGGAAAATGAAAATGACTGGATCCTGACATGGAAAATCACCACTTTATGATCAGATAAGACAGCAAATTATTGCAGATAAATTTCTCGTGGTTTTCAACCTGGCATTCGATTCAGAAGAATTACAAGTTAGAATCTTGTGATAAGAATCAAAAATTCAGAAGATGCCCAAGAGTTTTAATCTAAAGTTCCTCTAAAGAATTTAAGACTGCAAAATGAAATACAGCACAAGAAAAAAGCCAGCTTTCAGGCAGTGGGCTCATCAGCCTTATTCAAATTTTTTGTGGCAAATTCCTAAAGTCAGAATGGAGGTTTGCAAGATAACCAAAAAAATTATGAGTCAAATTCACCTTTGACATAATCCAAGATCTGCAATTTTGCTGGGAGTAAAGGAACCAGTACTGCCTTCCTGGAGAGAGAGTTTCACCTTTTCTAAAGCAGTTAAATAATAGCCAAAGGTAAAAAAAAAAAAAAAAAAAAAAAATGCTAATGTATGATTATTCTCACAGCTGGGAGAACACAGAATATCTGCTAGCGAGGCATTAGATACAGGAATTCAGCAGTGTTAAATATACAAATAAACCCAGCAACAGGCAAGAGTATTATTTCACTGTCGTGAACAAAGCAAAATAAATATAAAGCATGCAAAAATAAATAGGAAAAGCAAAAAATAGCCTAAGACCAACAACAATCTTTTGCAAAACTTCAGGACTTTGAAAAACACCAGACGTTATATATATTAAGGAAAAATAACAAATAAATTAAAAAAAAAAATCTAAAAAGGGCTTCATCAACCAAACGGAAAAGTAAAACACAATATAGCAAACTCCAGCCAGACCACAAAGAAGGTTTGCTCTTCATAAACATCAGATCAGGCAGCTAAAATTATTACCAAAAGCGCTCTTGTCACTGTCACCTGTGGTGGGTATAATTACAGGCTACTGCTGCAAGCACGCCCACGTCATATGGCAATAAAAGGACCTGCAGCTTGCCAAGACCAGGCAGACAATGGAGAACACACACCACCTGACGAGAGCCCAAAAAGATCAGCCAGGGAGACTAATAAAAATGACAGCTTTGAAACAAATGACAAAGCTTCAGCCACCAGAAAAAAAAAATAAAACAAATAAAAGGCGATATCGAATTAGCTGGAAATGCAAGCACTGGGCAGAGTTCTCCAACAGGTTGCAACTTGAGCACAAAGGCAGGCACAGAAGGATTTGTGGATGCTGTTGGCTCAGGTTTTAGTTAGAAAGAGCCCTTTTTCATTTGCCTTTTTTTTATTATTAGATAAAATGCATCCACATTTGATCTTGGCTTTGTGGGCTGTCATTAAATAGCCAAAGAGATGAAAACTAGGCTTCCAATCTGGTTCAGGAGAGTGACAGATACATGGATCTATTTAGCCATCTTAGCACCAACACCTTCTAGGGATAAATCCACACACTGTAACAAAGCTGAATTTCTTTCTCCTTGCCTTATTCTCGACTGGATGCCTGCATACACATTCCTGCTGACCAGCTGCACAGAGGCTTATCCTACACCAGGACTGTTCTTTTACACAAATACTTGGACCACGGAGTTCAACACACACAGCCAAGGTATTAAAAGGCTTTATCATCAATTAAACCCAACAAAATGCAATTAAAGAGTGAGAGGCAATGATTTAGGTCTCTCTCATTACCAGGGCTGAGGGAATCATTTTGATGTGATGCATTCAAGTTTTGAGTACATGACACAGAAAGCCTCAAAAATATCAGTGCAGCGTATTTAAGAGGAAGATCCCCAACCCCAAAATCAAGGGAATTGCTACACAGGTTAAATGCTTTGTTAAGCACACAGAGGAAATGACTCCTCAGATGCAAAACATAGTTTTGCTTTTATTTTTATTTTCAAACATTTCACTGGTTAGGAACAAATCCCCAAAATTCCTAAGCTGGAAACGTAAGGCCATCCATTTTTTTTCAAAGTTAAAAGGGATATTTATACTGGTCTCTGCTCAGCTCCATCTCACCCTGACTCTAAAGCCTCAAACTTTGCTTTTAAAATATTGTTTATTGTGTTGTCAAGGCTCAAAGTGGTTATTTCCCTATTAACTTTGTCCTTGTTTGTTCTTGCATTTTTGAAAGAGCTGGAAATAACATGTGTTTACTTTGCTGTGTGTCTCTCAGCATCGTCAATATCACTGTTGCTATTCCAGGAATTTTAACTGCTGCAGCAAAGCAAAGCCTGGGATCTCAAGCTTAAATTGTATTTCCCCCGTCAACCACGGGAAGAATAACAGTGGAAATGTAAAAACTGCTGGGGAAAGGGCGAAACCACCTCCTTAAATTGTCTGGAGGAGCCTGTTTCCCATCTGAGCAGCCACTTGTGTCAGGTAACGTGCTCCTGACAGCTTTGCAGGCAGAGCTGGGGCGTTTGCACAGGCACTGCCACAGCAGCCAGGGGGAAGCAGGATGTAAACGCTTCCTCTGTCATTAGGAAAATACTTTTATGGGGTATAATAGCCCGAAATAAATACACACACCTCTGCACTCCAGCCTTTTCGCTGGGGTTCCAGACAGCGATTCTAAAGATGTGCGTTTGCCAGGGATTTGCAGACGGAAAGAGGGGAATAAATGTTGGGGGCTCTGAAGAATTACCTGCTAGGTGAAATTCCTGAAACCTGCCCCTTGCTGCTCGTCCAGCACCAGCTCTAGCCTTAACATGAGCGAATTTCTGTAGAAGTGTTATTTTACAGCTCCTCTATTTAAATAGAAACTGCCTTCGTTCCTTTGCCGACTGCTTCTTTAAAACTGTAGCAAAACAGAAGCTGCAAATGGGCTGAGAACAGCCCTTAGCAAAAGCTCCACAGTAAAGCGGATGTAAAGACCATCTCTTTTGCATTAATACTTTCTCCTTTTTTTAAAAAAGTTTTTTTCTTCTTCCAAGTTCCCTATTCAGTGTTTGAAGAATACTCATTCTTCTCTCTTTAGGATTACATCTATTCATTTTACTTCGGCTTTTTAATGTGGAGACATTTTAATCTACCATTACTTTAATGCTGTTCCCAAATAGTTGGGGAACAATGATTTATATTTCATTTTCAGCTGTGAGGATGAAAAAAAAAAGGGGGTAGGAAAAAAGACTATACCCTTCTCATCAGTTACACATGTAGTCATGGCACAGTGGTTTATGCTTTGTATCAGGGAACTGCTTGTTCAAAATTAGCAGAAAATCCAGAGGGAAAATAAGAAGTATTTTACGGGAGCTCATGTGAGAGCAGATCTTGCTTCCCCACCCTACAGAAGAATGAGTTATGACCACCTACTGGTAAATACTCAGTTAAATGAAACCTCTCTCCTCTGTTTGGTTGGCCAGAGATGCAAGAGAGGTTTGGTAACTCAATCTCCATCTAATTCCATAGCTGCTACTGGTCTCCCTTCTCCACAGATTTCTCATGCTCCCTGTGAAACTTCCATTCCAACAATTTCCTCTTATTGATCTATAACTCCACTCCCATCAAGGGAGAAATAAAATAAAATAAATCACTGTGTTGCAAAACAATGCAGGAGTTAAATTGGAAGTTTTACCCATATATTGTTGTCATGTCCAGGGTTGAATTATGCTCAGTACAAACAGGGCTGGAACATTTTGTGCTTTGCTCTGGAAAGCCAAACCATAACAGGCAGTAGACACTTGTCCACATACAGAATGAGAGATTTACCCCAAGTAAACTCCATAAGGCTCAGATTTTGAGTTAACAAATATCTTTCCTGAGGGAATAAAGAACATTTCCCTCTTACTGATAGGCAATTAGCAATTTTAGAGGACACTGTCAACAAGCAAATGGCCTTTTGCCCGTAGTTCATCACTATAAATATAGCCCAGCTCAACAGGGATCAAAAACTGTTCGTGTCTAATAAGATGATTGGTATCTTCTCTCTGAGATGAGTTTAGCTGGGCTCAGATCCAGTTCCTGTAGCAGGAGCTGAAGTGGCAGAGTGTTCAATCACACACTCAGCAGAGATGCCCACGAGTTCACAGGCTGCAGGCTCTGTCCTCTCCCTCTGCTGCTGCCCCAGGTGAGACCTGAAGCAAACTGGCAGAGCAATGCACATCCCTGCAGCCTAACCCAACCAGCCCTGGGGCTCCTCAGCCTTCCAAATTCCCACAAGGAGCCAGTGCCAAAAACCAGGCATCCTTCTGGGTTTAAAGAGCTTTGGATATCTCAGTGGAGAAGACTGACAAAATCCCACCTCTGCAGCAAGGAGCACAAAAGCTTACATTTGGGTTGTGCTGCTGCATCCACAACGCCAAGAGCTTCCTTACTTTTGCATCAGTCAGCTTTCTGGGAAGCCCAAAGTGCTCCAAAATGACCCCATGCCCAGCATTTTCCCCATTAAATGGCTGCAGTGAGTTTGACCACAAGCCCCACATTCCCAACACATTAGGCTGCATCACCACACATTCCTCCCCTTCCTCCCAGGACTAAGTCATCATAAAATAATTAGTAGACACGGTGCAATGTCACTGCAAAATAAATAAACACTGCCTGTGCCTGCTGCATTCCTTGTCTGGCTGGCCCTGGCTGCCAACAAGGGCTGAGCTGGAAAAATCTCTCCCACCTGTCCCCACCCTGGCAGCAGCCTAGATCAGCAAGAAGCCCAAACCTGATAGAGTGGGAAATGCTGCCAGTGAAAATGAAATATTCTGGCATGGGTGAATGTGCAGGGACCCTGAAGGAATTCAGCAGCAGCACTGCCAGTCACACCAGAGGTGCTCTGGTGCCTGGTTTCCCATCGTTTGCCTGATCCTGTCAACGTCTCTTGCAACTATCATACAAACTTTAAAAATATATATATATGATAGCAAAAATTCCAGTCAATATATCCTTTTAATTTGCACCAGATTTTTTTTTAATGCAATTACTGTAATTTCATTAAATGCATAATTACCATTAATGCAGAGAAAACTGTCAATAGAAGGTGTAATTATGTTGTATAAAATCACAAGCACAATGTGCAATGATGCATAATTCCTCATGAAAATCATTGTGACTAAAATTAACTTTTAAATATTTAAAACATACATATAATACAGTAAGAATGGCTTGGTTATTACAGACTTCACTTCCACAACCAGCAAAGGGAGAGCAGAGCAGGCAGGGAGTGTTTCCATACAGAAGGAAGGTTCAAAATTTTGGTTTAAGTGTGCAACAGAAAGGTAAGAAAACAAGGTTTTGTATGCATGAATGGAAAAAACAAACAGGTTATAATCAGACATATTCTGAGTTGTGAGCAGACATATCCCCCAGGCACATTACACCACACAACTCCAGCTTTTTGTGCATGGAAGTGATGTCCCAATGGGGAAAGGTGTGACAAGGAAGGAGTGAAGAGGAGCAGGTTAAAACTACAACATTGAGACTGCAAACTGATAGAAAATTGTCCAAGGCAGGGTGTGAAGTGTGTCAGGCACCCGAGAAGGACCATACAGGGATGTACTGGACTATGTGTCCAGAGATGTTCAAAATAAAGAGCTTTTCGTGATGTATGTTTCAATCAAAACACAACATATTGTGTTGAATACAGAGATAATTATACCAAGTTTAAACAGAAAGGAATGTTTGAAGGTCTTTTTGGTCTTAAAAGTCTACAAATCCCCCCAAACCCTGAACTGATGGAGAAGAATACACAAAGTGCTTAAAGGTATCTCTTGGTATATGAACCCTGTCAACTCTACAGGCGACATTTTTCATGTGGGGGAATATTCCTGATATTCCTGGGAATATTCCAGGCACACACAACCATGTGTGACCATTTTTCACACCAGACCAGTGAAGAGAGGCAGACTATGAAGAACCCAGAAATCCTGTGTGTGACCCTTTCCTCTGACCCAGGATGTTTTATTTAGTTGTGTAACACCATTTCCACCAAACCCTTTACGCACAGGGCAAACACCACCAAAAATTAATTTCTGCTCTTCATCTCACCTCTCTTTCAACCCTCTTCCCTAAACCTCTAGGCTTGAAAAAATTCTGATTTTACACGTGCTTCAGCAGAGCCCAGTGTCCTCTGTGCCTATACAATTAACCCAGATGAAAAATCATCAGATTAAAAGCACAGAACGCTGATGAAAAATGTGATTACATTTTTATAGCACAAAAAAATTCATCTACTCACATGTTCTTGGACTGTCTCCTCTCACCATTACATCCTAATAAAGAAATTTAGCCTGGGATGATGAATCTTATAAATGAGGAAACAGAGTGGGAGCATTTTCCTCATTCCCTCATGCCCTGCCTGTGCTGTCCCCTGTTTCCCTCTCTTTACCTGTCCCTCTTTTTCTCTTACACCCCCAAAAGCAGCTGATGTCCTTGTCACACACACGAGCTGTCACACTAATCGGGAGGGAAGACTAAAACAGGAAGGTGAAAGATTTCATGTCCTTGGCTATTGCTTGTCCTCTGACAACCTCACAAATATTTTATCTGTCTGGCAGTGGGGTTTGTCTGATTGCTGAAGAAAACAAGGCTCTCGTGATTACACTGTCTGCTTGTCTTCCTCCTTCTCCCTCACTTCATTCCCCCTTGGAAGAAGGGGCATGGGTTACCTGTAGAGGGAAACCAAGAGAAATACCAGATCAAAATGGGAATTGCCAGGGGCTTGAGGCACATCATCTGTAAGGAAAAATAATTTTTGAAAAAACGCATTTTCTAGTTTGAGGGCCTGACTGGCATCAAAGCTACGGGTTTCAAAGCTGAGGGTTTCATGAACCCAGCTGAAAAATGGCCAGAGAAGCTTTGTGCATCCTCCTCACCTCATCTTTTAACCAGCACGTGAGGAGTGGATTTTCCACACAGCCTGGGCAGGGAGGGATGCTGCACCTACTGTGCTGTGTGCGTATTTTCAATACTATGAACACTCACGCTGGAAATAGTGAGAGAGAGAGATATATAATTAGCATTTCATTTTTAGTGCCAGAGCTGAATTATTTCCATGTAAGAAAAATCAGATAGACTTAAATTTTGGGTTGTAGAAGAAGCCTGTGGTAATTATTCTTAGAGTTGAGTATTTTTATTCCTTTCCCATTACCCACTTCCTTTCAGGAAACCAGGAGTATTATGGTATCCAGTAAAGATGTAATCAACCTGTAACTTGTAACCTGCTCATACTCCTTTTCACTGGGAATAAATTCCTTTTTCTGTAGACCCACTTTCCCACCTTCTTATTTTTCTGCCTCTCCACCCCTTCCAAACTTTTCCTAGGTTTGGAAAACTGAACTTGACAGCTGTAACTTCATAAGAACTTTGGTGAAAAAAGAGCAATCCTTTTAAATATGTGCTTAGATTCCTGATGTACAGGGATGGCAGGACATGGACACTGGGATTTTACCCTCTCTTTCCAGCCCCAGCATCTGATTCCCTTGGACACAATCACAGAACTCTTTTGCCCAGCCACTCTTGCTTCAGTGAGGTACCAACAACTCTGCTCTCCAGCCATTACCTACATATAATATATATAAGATAATATCTTCTGAATGAACTTGAAGAAACAGGAAGACAAAAAATTAGAGAGAAATCGTCCTCATCCTACCCACTCCCAGGGTGAAGACAACTCCTCTGTCCTCGTTCTGAAGCTTCTCTCAATCAGGATTGGTTTACTTTACCCATTTGTGGCAAATACACTGAAGTGTTTTCCTTAAAAAAGCCTTTAAGCACCTTACAATTCACAGACAGTAAACACAGGAGAAAATCTTAAGAGATGTGGATGTTGTATTGCTTAATAAACACTCAACTCAAAAACTTTCTTTCTGCATGCTGGACCACCACAAAATGATTTTTGCAACCTTTAATGGTATGCCAAACATTTCAAGCATGAAGAAAATGTCACACCGCAGAATAAAGAGCCGGCAAAATCTTTTTGTGCTTGAGTGGATTATGAGAAAACTGCAAATGGGGTGTTTACTACCAAGAGGAAAAAGGAGAGAGATGAAAAGTGGGATAGGCAGGTGGAGAACTTTGCTTTTGTTTGCAGAGTGCAGTAGAACTCACTGACCAGCCTCTTTTTTTTTTTTTTCCTCTTTTAAACAATGTATTATTACAGTCAGGAGAATAAATTTCAACAGGCAATGCCAACACAGGCAGAGCAGGAATTGATAACCTGCAGTGAAGTGATGCCTCACTGCAATGGAAGATGGAAGGGACAACACCCATCAGCTCACTGCAACACTGAGCTCAAAACCATCTCCCTACATCACCCCCTTGGCCACCACCTCCTGCCTTTCCTTCCCTCTCCCCAGCTGCCATGTTTCAAATTAAAAACAATTAAAAATTCCAGAGTCGCCACGCAGTTACAGCCTGTGCACGGTGGCATCACCCACCACGGACATGGGCATCCTCAGTGCTCCGTGCAGGAGGTGATTACCTCTGCTCCAAGCCACAGGAAAGGCTGTTCCTGAAGGTCTGATTTCCAGCCCCATCAGGCCCAGTGTGGCCCAAGCTGCCCTGCAGCCACAAAACATCAACAACAGCAAACGAGGCTGGGCTTGGTGCTGGTGGGGAGGAAGGCACGGGAACACTCCAGATCTCAGATCACTCAGCCCCGCTCCAGATCCTGGATCACTCAGCCCCCCACGCAATAAAAGAAGAAATCCACTTACCACAAATGCTATCAGGCTCTTCACTGTGGACTCCCAGAGAAAGCAGCTCCAAAGGAATTGTATTGTATTCCATATTGCCATGGTGATTTTTTTCACGCGATCAACATTTCTTGATAAGATCTGATAAATATTGAGTGGGAGGAGGGGAGGAGAAGAGGTGTTTAATCAAACACACTAATATCCTACTATTGCTTCAGAAACAGGGATAATTTAAGCTACAAATGCACGCTAGGACACATATTACAAATAAAGCCTCTATTTCAGACACATTCACTAGCTCCTGTCTGCTTTCTGATTACACCCAAACCTTCCAGATTTTCCTCATCCCTTACAAAAAAAACAAGAAAAAAGGCACAAACTGATGCCAAAACTAAAAAAAAAAAAAAAATCTGTTATACAAATGTACCTCTATCCTCATTCAATTCTTAAAATACACCAATGTCTCAGGAAAAGGGACAGAGTGAATGTAGTCTGCTCCTTTTTTCTACATGTTATGGACTAGTCCATAGAAATAAATAGGGATTTTTAGACTTATTACAGGGCCTCTCGATTTAAAAAAAAAATAATGGCCATTGTTCTAAAATCCTATGGACTTTTTTACAAAAGGAATTTAGCCCTGGTTTCTTCCTTCATGAAGAAGGGAATAAGGCTCTCACTGAGCTTTAAGTGCTGCGAACTGTGCAAAACCCACAGCTATCATTTTCACCACTCTGAAGCACAAAGCAGAACTACTGATGCAAGCCAGATCAGAAAGCAATTTCATGTTAACACAAACAAACCTTTTAATATATACAGAAATACACTGAATTTACATGTGTTCAGCATTTTATGCATAAATAGGTTTTGTTCTTGCAACCGTGCTACAGCAATTCAAATCTCTCTGAAACAGATGCAAAAGCTTAGCCCAGACACAATTTTCACCTTTTTAGAAAATTTGCGGTTCTCCTCAGTAAAGCGCTTTTCTCGGGGCTTGAATGTTCTAATACTTGCTTTTATCTAGAAAGAAACGGAAAAAAAAAACCCACAATAAAAATAACATCATGTAGTTTTAAAGGAGTTATTTCAGTTTCATAGCATGAGGTGCTGCTCAGGAAGATCAGGAATTTCAGCATCTCTCAGCCTTTCCAGACTCTGTGTGACATAGGAGGTGCTTTTAATATGTATTTTCCACACTGAGGATGGTGATACACTGGCACAGGTTGGCCAGAGAGGGTGGATGCCCCATCCCTGGAAATATTCAGGTGGACAGGACTCAGACCAACCTGGTATAGGGGAAAGTGTCCCTGGCCCATGGCAGGGCGGGGTGAACGAGATAAACTTTAGGGTCCCTTGGAAACCAAACCATTTTATGATTCCATGCTAAGGAAAATGCAAACAAGTTAAATTGGGCAAGGTTGGAGTCACTTTATCAGGAGCAGAGCTGTGGCACAGCCCACGATGGCCTTAATAAATAGGAGTTCAACTCAGTAAAACTCTAGAGGGCATGAACGATTGAGACTGACTCAGCCACCTAAAAACTAAGCACTGTGTCCATGCCTCATTAATTTTCCTGTCAACACCCTGGGAAGAGAACATCCTGGGTCAGCTTTCTGGGGGAGAAGTAGGTGTTAAAAGTAATGTATAATAAAATGAACCTGGCCCTTTTTTGGCTGTTGCAATTGAAGCTGTGGCTGCAAGAATCAGCACCTCCTTCCTAAAGTGCTTGTGGTTATTGTCCCTCCAGAAATGCCCCTTCTCTGTCCCATCCACCTGGAGGGGCCACAGCTCTGATAGCCCGTATCTTCTTCACTCACAACATCAAACATCCCTCCACCACCACATGCAGTGGGGACAGGACTTTTCTGGCTTGGCTCCTGCTTTTAAAAGCATCACCCCCACCCTCATCCTTCAGATTCACACTTTTCTTGCACCAGTGATAAGCGAAAAGAAAATACTTCAACTTACAGGATTAAATAGGACATCCAGCTCCAAGTAAATTACTCCTTTTGAAGCACGTTCTAAGTCTTTATTCTTCAGTGTGTAACAACTTTGTTTACCATTTCTAATCTATAATATGGGGTGGGAAGGGGAGAAAAGCATCAATATTTTCCTGGCTGTAATCCTCAATATAATTTAAAGACACTGCAAACAAATAAATAAATAATTATAACTCAAGCACAAAATAATAAAAAATAAAAACTTCCCCCAAACCCTGATAATATACTTGGAGCCTGAAATACAAAACAACCATTGGATTAGAGACCTATAAAATTGCAGATTAAATCTCTTATGGTCCAACTTTAATTTTCAGACCTTGTACTTTATAGTAGAGTAGTGCATGCAATAACCAGCCTGAAAATTCTGCCCTGGAAGCCAGTGAGTTGATGGGAAGTAATCAGCCTCTGCTATTACAAGTTTAAAATGGGATTTTTCTTCCAAAGTTTAGGAAAGGAGCCACAAACAACAACTTTACCTACCTATTGCACACTCCAGTACACGAAACCACTTCTTAATGCTTAGTTTATTGCAGCATTATCAAATTATTACCCAGAAAACAAATGCAATCCAAAGAAATTAATCAGCTGAAGTGGAGTGAATGCTAATGTAACAAATGTTCAAAATTAACTAATTCATGTAAAAGACTTCTCCCCCCACCCCACCTCTGAATTTCAATACCACTTCTCTGCTCTGATCAACCGGTTGGCCCTATCTCATTAAGCATCTATTAAAAAAAAAAAACAACCAGCCCAAAACCAAAATACCTTCCTTGTCATTTTGTAAACTATTTGGCTCAAAGCAAAAGCATTCTCTCTTCAAAAATGATGGCAGAAATGTATTTATTATACACAGTAGGATATGTATTGATTAAACATTTGGCTTTTTAGGAAGCAGACCAGTTAATTCTAAACAGCAGTAACATAAAAAACTGCAGCTTCCCAAAAAGCTATATTGAGGGACTGTAATGATCAAAGATTAAAGATAACAGAGGAAATTTGGGGGCTTGAAATTGCAACCATATTTAAAATGGCTATTGCTGCTCTGGCATTTAGAAGAGGCACCTATAAACCATGGCAGAAATGAGTAAGGAAAAAAAAAAAAGGTGTAATAGGAATGAAGTGATTTCACAAGACAAGGGAAAGGTCACTTTCTTTCCCAATGTTACTCCACCCTTTCTATACCAAAACAGCTTGTCAAAGTTAGATGGGATTTCTGCCTAAGGGTTGAAAGGGAAGAGGGATCTCACAAGGACTGACTTTGCATCCTCAGTGGTGTACAGCCAGGAACTCCAGCTATTTCCTATTTTCTCATCCAAAGCTTTACAGTTACAGACACCTATGTGGAATTCATTTACCACCAAGAAATAAAAACAGTAGCATTAAACTGTTCACAAAGCACCTCTGCTTTCACCACAAGAGAGAGCACACAGTGCTGGAGCTGGCAGCAAAGGATGCTGCAGCTCCCAGGAAAGGGGCAGGTTAAAAAACATTTTGCAGTCCTGCTGCCTCAAAACAGAAGAGCTGCCAAAGTGATTAGACCCTTTTCCAGGGCCAAATGGACTGGCATCAGAAGGTCCTCGGGCCAACTGCCACATACAGCATTGTCAACCCATCATAAAGGTTTCTGTTCCCTCACCAGTTTGCTTTTCCCCCTCACAAAAAAAAAAAAAACAAAAAAAAAAAAAACCAGGCAAAAATAAAATTAAATTTATTGAATGAAAACAAAATTTTGTTCAGAAAGCAGAGATCTTGTTAAATTTTACAAATTAAAGGATAAATGGTTTTACCGATGGCAGGGATACTGAGACAGAAGGGTTTGGTTTGAGGTCTTTGGTGCAAGAGAATGCCCCAGCAACAGGTTTAGCCTGAGCTTTGATTCATGGATTCTGCTGTGACAGGATAGAATGTACTTTATTCCCAGTGTGTCTGCAGAGATGCAGATGTCCAGTATATACCACAATATCCTAATTCAGGATTCTCCATGGTTATTAATTTTGGAGCTGAATTTCCTTGTATTTCAGGTACACATATTTCTCATCACATTTCAGCCAGTTTCACCAGAAGCAACAGCTAGTGGGATGGCCTCTTTATATTCCTTGGGATATATTTCTTTCTTACATCTTTCAAGAGCATAACCCTCAAGGAAAAGAAATGTGACACAGAGCTAAATTGATAGAAAAAGGAAATGTTTCTGAGTATTTGAGCCTCATAGTGTGGTATTCTGCACTCAAAAAAAATGCTTTGGGGAGAAGACTCTTCATTTCAAGAGCTGGAGTTCAATCAAACATTTAGGGTGTGTCTGCAGGTGTTTTCAAACAGTAAGTTTTAAATCAAAAACAAGTTATTTCCACTTCCGTATTTGTAAATAGGGGTTTCTTGGGAAACTTCTTGAATGGTGTCATTATTACTGTTGCTGTTATTCTTAAATTGAACAGGGCAGGAAGTAATGCAGTGCAAATAAAGTTTGAGAGTCAGATTTATTTGGCATATTTAATTCTAAGTGTTCAAACTGTCTGGAAAAAGATGTGCAGTTATAACAGCCTGGGACTTAAACATTCATGCAGATATTTTAGCTTTAGACTTTCTTCAGAGGGAAAAAAGCATGAGAGAAGAATGGCAGGCTATGAAATGGCCTGTCTCCATTGCATTTTCATTTGGATAAAAAGGAAAAAAAATTAAAAAGAAGCCAAACAAAAGACTCCCTTACAGTTTTGGCACCGTGCTAGGGCAGTGTGGTTCAACAAAAGGTACAGGTAATTCTAAGACCCATGACTGCATGGAGGTTACACTGTCTCAACAGTGCCCACAAGAAAACATGCAAAAAAGCCTTAAACTCCTCATTTTCACTGCATCCTGCTCCTGGGGCAGAGTTCAGATTCTGTTCAGCTCCTCCCCCAAACTGAGAGACAGACAGTTACAATAATTTTATTTTGCCTCTATTTCTTTCTGCTCTCTGGGTACTTTCCCCCAGTCTCTGCTATTCCCAAAGACTCCTTAAGAGCTCTCTCCAGCTGTGGAAAAGAGCAGCCAGGGCTGGGGCCGTAGGATGAACCTGAATGTCAGGAAGATGAGGTTCCTTCTGTCACCCAAACACCTTTTGCTACAAACCTGATGATGTTACACAGATTTGACTCAATGAGTAGTTCTGATATCTGTGTCTAAAACAGCTCATCTGAACATCTACTCGTGGGAAAAGGAAGGGAAAGGAATATTCAAATTAAATGTGAAAATATCTGCAGGTAAGCACCTTTAAGAGACATAATCAATATTATTCCTTTATTGATGATGCTTTATATCCTCACTGAATCCTAATGCCTGCATTCTCTGAAAGCTTCTTAACAACTTTCTGGGGCTCAACCACCAAGCAAGACTGCCCATAACCCTGGGATTAACACGAGGACAGCAGTGCCTACCACACCCACATGCTGCATTTTGCAAGGTCACCGTCAGAAAAACAGACTGGATTTACACCCCACGGGAATTTCTGATATTTGGGGCATTTCCCTCTTCTCAGTCAACACAGAAAGATACAACCATACCCATATTTTCACAGAAAGAACTGTATATTCTATGTCACATCCATTCTCCATACAGGACCACAGAAAGGAAATTATCAGCTTCAAGAAGAGCTGAAATTCTTTTTTTGCAATAAATATTTCCAGCTATGGAGGCACTTGAGGCAAAACACTGCCTGAAGTTGCCTCTAACGAATGGAAATGTTGAGGTACATGAGACCATCCAGTCAAGGTCTAAAGTGCACCAGGTTCCCCTCAAATGAATGAATATATTTGCTAAACTCTTTGCACAGATGTCCCCAGTAAAACAAATGTGACTAAACACAGTATTGATGTAGCCAGCCAATGCTAAATCTATTAAGCAACAACCTTCTGACCGCTTGGGAATTTTAATGAAATAGCAAAAGCCAAGATTGATATGACACAAAACACGGAGAAGACAGGACCCTTACGCAGCAAAGCGTGTTTTTTCATTGCTCTTGTCTTAAAGAAATATGGTTTAGAGGCGCTTTTTTTTACATTGATTTTAAGAAAACTTCACTCTGTATCCAGCTTTGATGCAGATTCAATGTCATATATTGATGACCTGACAGAAGAACATTGGGTTAAACCTCTGTACATCAACACCCGTGACGTGTGGAGAGGGTAATGGCTACTCTCCAAGGGTAATTCATCTAAAGCATTTGGGACCTCTGATATTCCTGCTTGAGCTCATTGCTGATGCACAGTGTCATCCCATTTGCCCTGAATAACATAAAGCTGTCTTGTAATAGACACACACCTCCCCTTATCAAAGGACCTATTTCCCCAGGAAAAGATGAAAGCAAGCCACATATTTGATCCACCTGTAAATGGATAAAGAGGTTTTTGTTCCTCCCCAGTCTTGCCACATGCACCGAACCAATTCTGTACAAAATGCCTGTTCCTTCACCCCAAAACTCTTTACCCCAAACACTCCACTTTGAATAACCTTCTGGGTTAACCAAATAACCAATAACCAAACAGGGATAACAGAAGTGGAATGGAGATTTGGGTTTTTGGCTGAGGACTGCTATCCACAGACCAAAGAGATATGGAGCTGATGGACTGAAAGAAAGCAGGCAGGGCTTTCATAAAAGGGCTTCAAGCCCGTCTGGGGAGGAGCTGAAAACCCTGAGAGCACAAGAATCCTAGGTGATACTTGAGACAACACCCCTGTTCATACCTTTTCAGTGAGGAGCAAGTGGCTGGGGGAGAATCTGATGTCAGAAACAAGATGTTGTTTTCCCTGGAAGAGATAGGGGGTATTTTTCCCCATTCCAAAAATTCTGGTTCATGATCAGGATAAAAGTCAGAACAGACAGCACATTTCACAGATGCCTCCACTGCATAAACACAGCCATTTCACTTTTACTCAAACTGTAAAACTTTCTCCTGGAAAGGACTGTGCACTTAATGGTCAAGTGCTAAGTAAGTGCAATTGTGAGATGTCTGCTCTCTGAATACAGGCCATCCTTTAGACAATTCAGTTTGCCAAAGGTACACTCCTTGTTTTCAGCCTATCATTGGCTACTGACCTTGCCTGGCACTTGAGAATATTTCATAGACCTCTTCCTGTTGGCTGGAAAAAAGGGTGCAGCTGAGGACTACTCTGAGCTGATAATCCAGCAGATAAGAAACATTCCATTCTGTGCTACAACTCTTCACTCAAAGGCCTTTCTACATGAGGATATTTGATATACTCTGCTTTCAAATTCATTGAAGCACACTATATGCTCCCATGTCTCTAATAACTTGCAGCCTTCTAGGAGATAGGAATCTCTTGAAGCAGAAGAAAAAAGACAGACCCTCACAAAGAGACACACGGTTGCCTTTACTAAGATCTAGGACACAAAGGAACACAGAGATAGAAAGGACTTCTTTGATAATTAGTTCAAGTCCCCCAGAACCTACAAAACTTCTAAAACCCATCAAACTTCTTTCTTGAAGTAATAAAGTTTTTGCCCTACTTCTCTGTTCCTCAAGTTCTTCTCCAGTTTCTGGCACAAAAGCGTGCTCTGTTCAGTGCTCATGGGCTTCCCTCTCACTCCCCACACCCCAAGATCTCCCTCCCAGCCCAAGGCTTGGCCAAGCCATATTCCATGAGTCACCTTTGGCAAGAGAAGGATCCATTTTACTGGATACCATGGCAGCACTAATTTGTGCCTTTTCCAGTGTAACTTGTGAATGTGACTGACCAGAGCAGTGTTTGAGATGAGGTCTCACACATGCTTCGGAGGAATACAGTAATTTGACAAAAAGAACGGGAGAAAAAAAGTACAATAGGTTGATCAACATGGAAAAGTCAAACTACAGAATTCTCTCCCTCTGTCCCCAAATTGAGTTTATTTAGCTGACACTGTGAGGCTTATATTGCTATCAAAATGTGTATTTATCCAATTCTGCTTATCACATCTACCAGAATGTGAAGTTTGCAGCTTTATTCATCATTTGGCACCTTAAAACTCTTCTCATGCTGCCCAGGTTTTTATTTTTCTTATTTGGTTCCTGTAATAATCCTAGATCTCAGTCAAGGGTGAACGGAAAGAATACACAATTTCACCATCCCTGGATTTTTGTGCTGTAAGGTTATTCCTGTGTTAATGTGATGATGAGGGTGTAGTCATGTTTGCAAAATGCCAGTGTGGGACTACTGAACACATCCAACCCAAAATTCAGTGTCATGTTAATTAAACATTTCATATCCCTCCAACATATATTTTATTCAAGGCAATTTTTCATCAAGAAAAGAATCTAGTCATCCATGAACAATTCCTGAAGTAAACTTACTTCACGTGCTGACAGCTCACAAGTCAAACTTGTGCATTTTTAGCAGGAAAAAAGAATGGCAAAAGCACATCTATTTTCAAAAGACAATTCAATGCCAGGCAAATATTAGGCCTGATCACATACAGAAATTAAACCTACATGATTGTGAGGCTTCCTTGAGTCTTTAACTTTTGTTCTCTTTTAGTATATTTATCTAAATGGTTCAAAGGATACATTCAAAGTTACAGTCAAAATGACAACATACACTGAAATTCCCATTTGAAGAAAAAGAGCTTAGAAAATTACAGCTCTCTGTCTGAGCAGACCAAGTTAATAGGTGCAAAATGTTTTTAATCAGAAGCAGAGATAAGTATATTTACACTAGATTTGACTGAAATAGGAGGCAGGGAAGTTTTGATGGGAAGGAAGAAGATCAGTTGGCAAAGGAAAGCATAAACAATTTTTATTTTATTTTTTTTTGTCCCAAACCTTGGACACAGAAAAAACCTACGCTGAATAGTTTGGACATTACCACACACATGCACTCCCCTCCTCTGCCTTGTTACATGCTTCCTAAGGGATACTTGACAAATGCCTATAAAATCAACAGAAAATCCAAATCTAACATCTTCTCACTGTGAGCCCACACAGCCTGCTGCCCATCATGCAGGCCATTTGGCAAGCACTGGGTCTGCAGGAGAGCAGCTGCTCCAGCCACTCTCTTCCAGTAACATCAGAGATACGAGGACTTGGGGAGAAATTAACAAAGTGATCAAAAATGGAATAAAAGATGTTAAGAGGTTTTTTCCTCCCTGTAAACATCAAATAATCCTCCATGCCCAACTGACTCTAGAATTATTCTAAAATAGGAGATATTGACAACTCAAGTTACAAAAATAGATGAACAATCTAAAATACCCCCAAAAAGATCACGTAGTCTGAGGCACGGAGGGAACAGCATTGTAAAGCTCTCAACAGACTGTGGGCCACTGAGACCTCAGTATTTACTCCTTTATTTTAGGCTCTTTATATCCCCAAATTTGCTGGGGTTCCCCTGTTTCAGACACCCGTGTGAACAGCACAGGGTGGATGAAAGCATACATACTTCTATGAAGAGATTCAGAAGCCACATTGCTTTTAATTCACATATACAAGAAATACACTCAATTAGACAAAAATCACAACAAAACTGGAGCATATAGACCTATTTCTTTACCACTATAAAGCATTCCTTAGTTTGGGATCATATCCTCTAAGTCAGTTCAAGAGTTTTCTGGGCAGTTCATTATTTATTTGGAAATATCAAATATTTCAGTCTCCCTCTACTGATCTTGATTGACCCCTTACCTAAACTGTGCTGACACTGTGAGGCTTGTATTGTCAGCCTTGATCAGCTGGGACCTTTGCTTTCCCTCTAGAAGTCTCCCATTTCTCCAGTCTCTGCTGGGACAGAGCCCCACAGATCCATCACTGCCTTTCCTGCAGCAGCTGACTTCTAAAACTCAAAGACAAACTCTTGCCTTAACCCTGGAAGGTGTGTGCCAGCCTTTCTGCAGAGGTGAATCTGCTTTCACAGGGATGTTTCAGAAGAAGACTGCAATTTTGTGCTCTGCAGTTTCAATCAGGGTCCACCATCTGCCTATTTGAGAGTGCCATTACCAAAAACATCTCACCACAGCCTGTGTTGCTGGGATTGGGTTATATATGGAAAGCATAAATGTCATCATAGAATATCACAGAATGTCATCATTGAAAGGGACTCACAAGGATCCTTGAGCCCAATTCCTGCACGGGACAATACTGAGAATCACACCACGACGTTTGTACAACAAATCACCACCCCAAACGTTTGCACAGGGCTCAAGTACACAAATATCTGTCACAGCCTCCCCTGGGTACAGGGAACCTCCTGCAAAGCATCACTGGCTCACAGCTCACAGCTAAACGTGTTTGCACAACTTGGCTAATATGACACAAGAGTCCCATGATGTTTCAAGCCTCATCTACTAGTTGATTTAATAAGTCACAGCCTAGAAAGTTCTTCCTACACATTACTGTAAAAACTGCCAGGACCTTCTGTGACTCTGCACATACACATGGAGCTGTTTAGGTCCTCTTGATCTGGTTTGCTCGCTATTGCTACCAGTCTTGCTTCAAAATTAAATCAGCCTTACCAAACACAAAGCTGCTTTTCCCCCATTCCTCTATTAAAGTCTTTTAATGATCCTTTCATGTTCCACTCTCTTTAGCTTGGCCTTTTTTTGGCTGTTTCTGAAAAGGCTTCAACTCTCCTTAATCTCCAGAGCAACCACTTTCCCCTGAGCTTGCTTTGTTTCCAGTTTTGATTTTATGCTCCCATGGTAGAGCTCACTCCTCACAGATTTGTTTACAGAACAAAAGCCACCAGTCTTTAAAAGCACTGTGGAGTGGAAAACACCCCTTTTAGGTAATTTCACTCAGCTGTGCCAGTAACAACAGCTATCTCTAGTCAATCCTACTGTGATGTGCAATTACTTTCTTGGAGTAAAAAGAAGCAAGATGGAACAAAGACGTGCTTAAAATGTTACCTTCAGAAGATGATGTCGAAACACAGAACAACTCAAGTATGTTTTCAGACCTACATGGCACTGATGAAGTACAGACATTTCTGCAATTTGCTTTCCAATCAACCAAATTTGTACAAAGATGGGTTGACAATGCTCATTGCACTAAGGAGGGCTATAAACACTGTCAACTAAGGCATGGATAGATCACAAAACCTGTTTAAATTTGTGCTGTGGGGGAAAAAAATGCAACTTGCTCCCAGCCAACCATGATCCATGTGGTAAAGGTAACTTACAGACAGCAGAGGGATGGCAACTTTTCCAAGGAAATCAGGGGGTTTGTCTCCATCTTCATCGAACACTGTCACTTCCAGAACATCGTGAATATCTTTAATAGGGCTGGAACAAAAAAGTGCAGACACACACAAAAAAAATATTCAATACACATGCACACAGTCTCCTCCACAAAGATCTGAGACTACTGTTTTACTAACTAAGTTTGTATTACCTTGGGGTATATAACTAGCATTTAATTAAACTCCCCCCCAAAATGAATCAAGTGATGGGTATTCCCTAAGCTTTCCCCTCATGTTTCAGTTGCATAACTAGGTGAAGAAACTACCAGACAGTGACTTTTTGGTATTTTTTTGTATTGGTGATGCTATCAATGTAAAACTCAGCTCTCCAACAGAGTGCTGGTGACTGGGAGAGGTCAAGGGCTGAATTCAAATCCAAGCTTCATTGCATTAAAGCTGCACAGTGACACACACAGATACGTGTCCTGCACAAAACCTGAATATAATGGGGAGGGCTTCCTAGTGGTATTGAAAGCTCCAGCTGAAACAATCCACACTGCTCCAAAATAAATTTAAATCATCAATAGTTTCTAAGGGGCCTAATTTTTATTTTTTTTTTAATAGACAAAAATCTAAGGAGAGATGCGAGTGCCTGACTGGCTCTGCAGATTTGGTGCTTGGATTAGCCAGGCAACATCAGTAAGAAAGTTAGAGAGAGGCCATAGCTGACATTTCTGAGACCCACAGGAAGTACAGACACAAACTTTCTTTTTAAATAAAATAAATTTGGATTGTTATTGGATTTATTTTGCTGGCTGAACATCCGACAAGACTCATCTGCTGGCACAGTCTCAGAAAAAACAGTGATGAGTGGAAGCTTCTTTGAGAACAAAGTATGAGAAAGGACTCCAAGAGACAAGCATTCAGCTGTGTCCCTGAATTAAACAGAAATCCAGGAAAGTATTTCTATTAAAGAAATCAGATAGTTTTTCTTGTGTTCTCATCCTGCCTAGTATTTATGAATGTTGCTTTAGCAAGAAGTTAATATTTTCAAACTGTTCTTCCAGTGGACAGATGCAAATATCACAAATGCTTCATTGCCAGCCTTTGCACAGACTGCTGCAGTCTTGGGGGACGTTTATCCCACTCACTTATTCACAAAAATCTTTGTCAGCATAAAGCAAGATTAAAAAATTTGGCTGCCTAAAAGCAATACCTAAATTATAACTTTTATTATTAATAATGTGACAAATAAAAGAATACCTTGATTTCTATAAAAATTTAAGCATCTAATTTGGACCGTGTTTGACTAGTTTAAATTCAGAAGATACACCAAAACCAATGTGAGCTCTAATTCTCTGCTTACTTCAAATTAAACAAGGATTCTACCAAGGTTCAATGAAACATATTTTATTTTAAGTTACGGAAAATGTAGGCGTGCGTATCTGGTCTCAACTTTCTGTTACATTATCTCTTGGATCAAGCTATGACTCCATTATGTCTACTCATGATTCTTCCTATAAATATCACAGTAATTTTTCTTTTAATGACTTCTATTAATAAACTCCATGCAAGAACTAGTAAAAGGCAAAAGGCTTTAATTAAGTCATATTTGAGATTTCTCCAACATCCTCTCTGACTGCGAAAAAAATGACATATCTTAAACTTGACCTTTGTATTTTCCCAAAGTCAATAGCTTTCCCAGTTAAGCTGCTAACTAGAGTTGCTGCATGGTTTCCAAAGCAATCCACTTACAATGTGAAAACTTTGTTCCACTCTGGATTGAGGTTCTTGTAAACAGTGTGTGTTTGAAGCATGTCATTTCCCAGCTCCAAGACACAGAAAGGATCACTTTTGCCTAGGGAAAGAAAAATAAATTAAGTGGACCAGTTATGGTATTTAGTATGCAGACTCTCTCTTTGCAGTAGGTTAAATGGACAATGGTTTAATTGGTTAAATAAAATTAGATCCATTAAAGCAACTGTGAAGTGCCCCGTTCTGTTGGAATGACTTGCCAAAAAATCCAATAACTCTGATCATCCCCAGTTCTGGAAATTCCAACACTTACCTTACAGCTCACTCAGGGGGCTTCACTCTAATACCTGAAATCTGAGACTTTCAGTGAATCATTTCTCAGTCTTTAGAGCAAGAAAGATCAGTTCATGTTGAGAATTACTCAGCTGCCCTTAGCAAAGCAGCACCATTGTTCTGAGCCAGGGAAGGAGCAGTGCTGCAGTTACACTCCCTATTTTATCCTCTGCTTAGAGCTTGTGGTCTTCTTCAGTTGATTACAGGATTAAGTATCCACATCATGAGAAAAGAAGCATGACACTGACTGAAATCAGAAGCATTTCTTCAATTAGTTCCATGTGAGCAAGTCCTTGAAGCTATGAAGGCTCTACATTGTGCCACAGTTTAAACAAAACCCAACATCAACTGGAGAATCCATGCATGATCCAGGTATTGTACTTACAGCAAACAAACAGAGCAAATCCCACAAAAAAAAAACAAAACCAAAACCAAAACAAAATGTAACAAAAAAAAAGGGCAAAAAACCCTCCCCCCTCTTAAGAAGGATGTCAACATGGAATCTATTAGGTGAACACATGTTTGCTAATGTATTTTTTGATCACTCATATTAAATGAATTTGTAGTTTTCCCAACTCATGGCAGCTCAGCAGTTTCCTTTGTGAGCAGAGTGGCCTTATCAGCATGTCTGGCTCAGTATCTGATTTAATCTCATCTCCAGTGCTCATGTACAACTCAGTCACAGACACTCCAGCCTAACTTCTATGCAGGCAACTAAATATGTCAGCAATGCAGGGATTTAGATACCAGACAAACAAGATATTTAAGCAAAAGCTGTCCTTTTCTTAATCCTTATTTTTTGTATTATTAATGCAGAGCTTTTAAGGGTCTTATGCTCAGAAGTTTATAAACTAAACAGGAATCTTTCCAGTATGTAAACAGTGGGTATTAACTAGTCAATATTGGTAAAGTTTAAAGACCATGTGTATTACTGGAATCTATTTGTCTTCTCCCTTTCAGCTTACATGCCCATTCCCTGATAAGTGTGGAAAATGCATGTAGCCTTTCAGAGAAACTGCTTGAAATGCAAACTGGTATATGCCAAAAACAATCCCACTGTATAATTTGGTATTCTGAATGCTATTTTTTGGTCAGTGAGCAAATGCAGTGTTTGAGAAGAACTCTCATGCGTACACAGAAAACATCCAACAAAGCAAAAAAAGTCATTTCCACGTCAACAGAACTATTATCTAGGAATATAAAAGTATGGAAGGCTCAAACTGGGCTAGCTGTGGCTGAAGAGCTTCTACATATATGATACAGCTGTCTGGAAACCAGCCCAAAAATTTATGTCCAAGAGTAAAATATGGATTTTCAGAACACTGCTCGAAACCAAAGCAGAGAGTGTGTGTTTTCTGATCACTATTATTACAGTGGGCTAAAAACTTGCAATTAAAATCTACGATGACAACATACAAGCAACTGACAGAAATCCCAATCACACCAAAAATCCAGTCTTTACTGTGGGAATAAGGTGTAAGGTGGCATTACACTCATCATACCCACTGGTCTGCAGGACTTGGGGGATTTAAGGCTGGTGACTGTCATGGGAAGGGACAGGGAGGGGACACTACCTGCTCACACTGCTCCTCTATTAACCCTTGGAAATCTTTGTACTTCCAATTCCCTTCACGATTTTCCCTTTATTAGATTTTTTAGCTGGGACTTTGAATTTACTTTTATCAATAACAATAAATCTGAGCAGTCTCCTTGGCAATGCAGGAAATATGGCACTGCTCTAGGAGGGCTCTATTATGGAAGCCCATAATTGCTGCACTAATCATTTATGAATGGCTCAGAACAGATAATTAATCTTTATGTCTCTCATTTCATGATCAGAAATTATGCTATTTTTACCTAAAATGGCTGCATCCTTTTGCAATTTGGTGGGTCTATTACAGCATAATACTAGGATATTTTCAGCACTGCCATTGAAAAACAATTTGTCATTTGCTTCATGAATCAGGCTCAAAGCCTGGGTTATTTTGAATATAATGACAGACTGAGTAACCTTTTACTTAAGCAGAATTTCATTCTGTGCTATGCACAAGGAATGTGTGTCACACACTCTGTATGAAAAGTCTCTGAATTGCAGAATCAAGAACCTGCGTGTCTCTTCCAATGTTCATTATCCACCCACATGCTCCTGTTTGAGTACTGAGGGACAGGGGGCCAAATCCATCACTGATGCAACTGCTTTAGCATCAGCAAAGTTTTACAGAGGGTAAATAACCTTCTGGGCTCAGCTCTTTCCATGAATTCTGTCTCTATATTAAAACCTCACATATTTCTAGATGGAACTTTTGGCACGTGGCAAAGCCGGAGCTGCTCTGCTGTGCTACATTTATTAAATTAAATTATACTCAGCAAGGTGCAGTTACACTCCTAATTCCATATGGACCTATACATTATGTCAATTTAGATATAGATTTCTTTACAAGTTACCTTTGATTTCTTTACAAGTTACCTTTCGTTATTGACAGGTTTTGGGTTGGGTGATTTTTTTTTTGGTTTTTCTGGGTTTTTTTTTTGTTTTGTTTTGCTTTGTTTTTTGGGTTTTTTGGGTTTTTTTTAGGTTTTTTTATTAAGTTCTCCAGTTCCTTAAGGTACTGCTTTCTGCACTAAACATTATTTTCCAATGGAGGGTTAAGCAGTGAATTGAATATAGCCCTAAAATAGTACCATGATTAATCATGGGCTTTCTCCTTTGCTCCTTTTTTAGGAGCAGCATTCTCTTATGTAACAATGCCTCCACAAATACAAAGGAATGTGGCAAGAATGTTTTCCCTCTACCATCTTTCCAGCCTTTATCAACAAGTTATCTTAAAAAAATGACTGTGTCAGCAAATACACAACACACAATGCTGTGCCTGTGAATTATGAGCTGCTGCGAGATAGAGAGGGGAATTAAAAGGTCTCCAGAATCCTGGAGAAGATGATAATAAAAATAATAATATCCAGGCAGTCCCTACAGAAAAGTATCAACCTCCTAGACTTTCCCCGGAGACACAATATAAAGTTGTGGTTTTAAAAGGTGTTAGTGTCCACTGCTGTCAGGATCAAGCACAACCTGAGGAACAGCTCAGTGGAAAATCCATACTTTTCATGGAGTAAGAGCACCAAAAAGGTCATCCCAAACTGAAGCCTCAAATAAGCTCTAAGAGAAAGAGAGAAAGCACCGTTGCTTGCAGCCCCGTTGCTGACAAGCTTTCTCTTTCAGGTGACAGCCTGCAGCATCACCCAAACCCACAGCAAACCCACACACCCAGCACCACACCAGACACCTCAAAATCTTTCAGTCTTGCTCCAAACTCACAAGACACCTGATAAAAGATGGAGAGGCTTTGCTTTGCAGGTGCTTTGCAGGCACCATCACTTTGCATCAACTCTTATTTTACATATTCCTGATGGGAAAAACACTTCGCATGACGTGCTGTTGTAAAGTTATCTGTCAGATTGCTCAGGTCTCATGGGAAATTAAGATCTCCATCCACTGGACCTTCCCACATACTTTTGGCAGCCAAAGCCATTTGGTATCCCAGTTCCCTGAGGCAGGTTTCACTGCTGGAGAGATGATGGGATGATTTACTTTCCCTTGATCAACTGACAGTACTGCACAAAGTCTATCATTTGCAATATATTATAGCATCATATGCTGCAAAACAGAAACAAAATACCTGAAAAATCTGCTGCCATCAGGTCCACTGCCTTTAATACTTTGACTTGTAAGAAGCCAATGTCCTTTATGTCCCGAAATGAATTCTTTATACACTGCAAGGAAAAAGGCGCAAAGATGTATTTTGTTTGTAATTCAGTAAGAAACAAAGACCATTGGAGCACTAAATAACTTATCAAAGAATTGGTTAGGTTGGAAACAACCTCTAAAATCATCAAGCTCAACAATTAACCAGCACTGCTGTGCCCACCACTAAACCCTGTCCCTAAAAGCTACATCTACCCATCTTTTAAATACCTCCAGCACTGATGACTCAATCACTTCCCTGGACAGCCTGTTTCAGTGTTGAAAACCATTTTGGTGAAGAAATGTTTCCTAATGTCCAATCTAAACCTCCCCTGGCACAACTTAAGATACACTTATTCCTTCCTGACCAGCTTTTGAGGACGTGGAAGCCATCACAAAGCTTTATCTCCCAACATTTGAAAGTCCGAAAAATAACCTCCCCAAAGGAGGGAATAAAGCTAAGCATATTATTATCTCTTCATGATATTCAAAGTCTCATTCCCCATTATAATCTCCTAATACAATTCAAGTTTGCAAAGAACAGCATTAGTTTAAAACTCAACAAACACAAACAGCCAAATTGCCTGGGTCTATCTGCCGTGCCAATCTCCTTGTCATTTGAAATGCAACTACTCCATTTAATAGTTTTCTTTGGTAGGGGACGTGTTACTATGACCGGAGAAAATTTATTTTTTCTGCAATTTTGACTATTTAAAAAAAAAAAAGACAAAAAAAGAAGAAAAAAACAGAAAAAAAAAATGCAAACTCACGTAACGCTGAGAAATCTGTTGCCGTTCATTGGGGTCTCCCAAAGGACAGACACACAAATCAGAGATAGACACTCCTGTACATGGGGCAACAGCAATCAGCATCAGCAGGGAGCCTGGATGTTTTTCCAGAGGCAGCTCCAAGCAGTTGGTCTGCTTTGCTGGCAGGGCAGTAATGTCAACATGGCACCTGGAAGGACATTGCCAAAGGTTAATAAGGAAAAGGAGGTGGTAAACAAAAAATAATAAAGCAACATTTATATTGATTTCAGCAGCAAGCAGGCACCAAAAAGTATTGCTTCTTCAGGATAGAAAGAGTGCAAAAAAAAAAAAATCATCCCAACATTAAACACAGGAAACCAATTAGGCAGGTTCTATTGCACTTACTGTCAGATTTTGCTTTCTGGTCTGTCTACTAGTAAGGGGAGGTAAAAGGTTTGGGCTGCAAGTAGAGGAGGAAAACTTAACTCTGGCCTGCCTCACTTCCCTTCTAAAATCCCCTAGTGCTTTGTGGTGAATTTGAAACACAATTTTATTTCACCTGGGGGGAAAGAAAAGGGGCAAATGCAAAATTTAAAACATTAGCCTAAAATAGATTAGTTTCTTTAAAGTCACATACTCCATTTTATGCTACATTATACTGTATGCCCCAATCTCTTTTACAAGCCTTACTAGAGCTACATTTTCAGTGTACTGTTATATTTCCCAAAAGGGAAGGATTGTCTTAAGAGTCCCCCCCCCCCACCACTCCTAGCACATAATATGTATCATTAACCTGATGCTTCCCCAAAAATAAAAATAAAGAGGACAAAAGAGAAACATTCATAAAGAGACAACAATAAAATATGAGTATGGGCAAAAGCAGAGAGATCACCAGGCAGCCAGTTACACATGAAGGGAGTGGTTAAATGCAACAAAAAGTCTAATCATTTGGCTGGGCTAAATGCCTTCTATTTAAATGTCCAGTAAATGGAGTGGAACTTTCTCAAACCTCCATGGGTCTTGGCTTGTAAGAACAGGCTGAACAAAAATTACAGATGAAAAAAGGGATAAAAAACCAAACCAAACCAAACCAAACCAAACCAAACCAAACCAAACCAAACCAAGCAAAACAAAACAAAACAAAAGGAAAGAAGAAAAAAATAAGGAAGGGGAAGGTTTGCTGCCACACTGCAGGAGGAGGAACATTCCTCAAAGGGAGGGGGCAGTGCATGATGGAGAGTGAGGGGTTTTGCTTCACTTAACGCCTGCCGACAAGTTTTTATTTAAACTGAACTTGTTAAGGTGTTGTCTTAATAGGCTAAAATTCCACAGGGTTCCCCCAGGTGGGTTTCTTCTGGGTAAATGGTGCATGTAGTGTTCCTGATTGATCCCATTCCAGTAGTAGAGCTGGAGCAGTTTATGCCCATCTGCTATAAATTGCATGCTTTCCGCTTCTTAACAGCCTATTTTCTGTGAATGCTAAAGGGGGTGAAAAAAAAGAAGAAGAAGAAAAAAATCTCAAAACATTTCAGCCTGAGAGCCCAAGAAACCATGTTATGAAGTAAAAGCCACTGCTCTGATGAGTCTCTAAGTTGTCCAGCAGCTCCATGTATTAAAACACAACTCCTTAAGCTTCCCCTGACCACAATCAATGGGAATGACTCTGCCTTAAGTGTGCTCTTTTCTCTCCACTGCTCTGGAGGTACAACAGGTTTCAAGTTTACTCTTATTAACTGCTTTCAAGTGCTTTGAAAGAGAAGGAAAATAAACCAGGCAGAGTACCAAGACGGCTCGGCACGTAGGCTGCATCTCAACACCATTTCCAAGTGTGAGAGGTTGCATTTAAAGCTCATTGCTACACCTAGGCTCTTCAGAAAAATATGACAGGAAAAGTTACAGCGGGAAGGAAAAGAAAACAACAACAAAGAGAGAGAAAAAAGACCTTAATTCTTTCTGAGAAAAAGCCCTTATCACTTCCACACTGGAGGTCAACATCACCTTGGTTGGACTAACACCGTTGTGTCTCAGGCTGCAGCAGTTTCAGTGATATTTTGGGTATCAGCACGAAAGGGGGGATGTATCCTTATCTTGGAGTTTAGTTTTTTCTTGGTTTGGGTGGTTTTTTTGTCCTAGACGGAGAAACTGAAGGAAGGAGAGGGGAAATCTCAAGGTCACCCAGCTGGCCTGTGATTCAGCTGGCAATAGAGGCCATGTCTCCCACATCAGCATTTCATACACCACCCACTCAACACAGTCCACAACTGGGAAAAGCTGCAGTTGTTTTTTATGTTTAAAACTTTCCACGGGGTAAGGCAGAAAACACAACCTGTTGAGACAACGGTGCATCTCCCACCAATAGACAGCCTCAAACTCCATCATATGTCAAAGGCAAAGTTAAATATAATTCTCTCTTGTTTGGACAAATTGGAATAATTTCTCTTCTTAAAGGAATTTGATTCACATAAGGTCAAAGAAAAGATGGAGTATAAGGGTGTGGGGGTTGGAGGGATGCACATGTGGAGGGGAAAACAGCAGGAGGTGGAGTGTAAGTATTTCTTCCTCAAATCATGTCTGATTTCTGAGCAAACTAACTCTCCTTAAAACATCTGTGTTCACTCAAGGTATGCCTTTATTTTCTTGTGAGGAGCTGAAAAGAAAATCCACATTTGCACTGGCAAAAGGCTTAAGAAAAAACAAAAAAAGGACAATCTCTTTCATTGAAGTTATACAACATAATTGACCAGACTGCAGAGAATGCAGCTCAGTAAAACAATTAGACATTCAATTTACTATATAAATTCAGCAATTTCCACACTAACACTTCTACACTATTAAAACGAGTCTAATGATTTCCAAACTACTTCCCTCATTCTCTTGAAACAGAAACTCTTCCTTTCCTTCTTTCTCAGCTTTCTATCTGCAAGACCTTATTGCAGATAATTATTTCACAGGAAAGTGTTAAGAGACTATTGTGACGGGCACAGAATCAAACTAATGGAGGTAATCCACTTTTGTTTAAAATCGCCTGCTCTGAATGCAAAGGGCAAAACTCTCAGAACATTTGTACTTTAGGTGATGCAAATGATCTCCTGAGTTAAATTCTCTACAGTAATCCTATCTTAGGATAGAATAGCTCTGCTTGTTGTCATCTTTTGCTATGTTACACATTAAATTCAGACATAATCTTTCACACAAGTGGCTGAATGCACAATCTAGAGGGGCTGCAGTTCTGTAAGTTAAGAATGCATTGTGCACACAACTGTATCAGTTTTCTTTCTTTTAACCACAATTAATTAAATGTTTTCCTTCTTCCTCCTGCTCAGTGTTGAGGTCTACACCTACTTATTAGCTTCTAGTCCTGCATAGCTTTAGTTTTCATTTAAAATTGTTCTTCAGATTTAAAGCCCTCACCTGTAGCTTCCTTTTCCTCCATTTTTTTTATTCATTTTGCAGAGAAATAGCACTTGAGAACAGTACACAGCAAATTTGGGATTAAAATATTTGTTTATCAGAGAATCACATGTTAAAATTTCACTAAAAGGTGCTGAGGTTAGCTTGCTAGCCAGGGAGTAGTATTTTACTTTCCCATTCACAGTTAATCAAATTACAACAGGAATTTTAAATACATATAAATACATATGAAAAATCTGTACACAACAGTGCCACTTTACCCCCTGCAGACTTCTTGAAAGCCCTTCACAAAAGAGATCAGAATCATCAGAGAGTACAGAAAGATGTATCCATGATTAATACTTGACATTTCAAATGCCACAGGCGTCAGGAAAACAATTAATAAGGTCTTATTATGAATGGACAAACTTCGTTTTTTCTGATTCATCCTACAGCCTGGTGAGATTTAAGTGAAGGTTTTGGTTGCAGCCATAATGGAGATTTTACTGCTCCATCCCAACAGCACAGCCTTTAAAACATGGGTTGTTTCTTATTGCAAAGACAGTTTCCTGGAGGCATTCATCATAAAGATATTGGATGCACTCCAGTCTCAGAGCTCATGGTCTTAAAGTTGAGCAATTTTTGTAAAATTTCTTTCCTGAGGTAAATATGTGAAGGAAAACCCTTCAACGTTCTGCAGCATCTCTTTTTCCAGAACATATCCCCTAATGCAGAAACACTCTCTAACAACCTGGCACAAACAATTTACCTCTGCCTGGACAAATTCTGCACACGTTAACACCTTTGTTTATTCATATACATTAACATCGTCTCCTGTTTATAGCATGCCTCTTATCCCAAAGGACACAAAAAGCACTCAATAAACATTACTAACAGTCCTGTGCAGACTAAATAGAGGGATTATTTCATCCAGCACCAAAATGCAGCCAGCCCTCAGTGTCAGAGCCTGCAGCTGAACCACTCAAGGCTGCAGGATTTTAAGTTTTTTTAACTTAAGGATTTAAGATTTTTTTCCTTTAAGAGGAAGAGAAATTGGACCCAGCTGAAACTCTGAGGAGACTGCAGGTAGGCTGAATGTAATAATTTAGCTTGTGATGTGCACTGACAGTGAGGGTTTGTTTTGTGATAGAAGGGTGACATGAAATGTTTCCTCACTAATTCAGAAGCAGACAAACACCCCAGGTGTTTGTGTTCAGCACCAGAGGTCCAAGGCATTCTTTATTCTACATGTTCCATGCTCTCCACAGACCCTTCAGGTCCTATTTCAAGAGCAATATTTTACCTTGAAAACAAATTATGCCTGGGAGAAGAACCATATTGCAGACTCTTAAGGCACCCATACTATCTGAAATCCTGGGTCTAAAGGAATTAACAGGAGTCTTTGTGCCACAAAAGTTCTGCAGTTGGGATTATCAGATTTGACTCTGCTGCGACCACCTCCAACTTCATTTGAATATTAAAAACATCCATATATTTAAAGGTTTAACCAACACAGTTGGAGGCTGATCAGGCTGGAAGGGACCATAATGAATTCCGACTCTATTCATAAATTGACCACAAAATTATTAACTCAGATCCAGAAAATTTTGCTTTTTCCTTAAAGCCAGGCAAATTATTTGAGGGCAGTTGGCTGCAGTGCTGTGTGCAATGACCGAATATAACCCACAAACATTTTACTGAAGAATATTTCTTACAATGATGTTGTGAAATCCAGAAATCTCAAAACTGAACTTGGAAATCCTAGAGACAATAAACATGGCACCTCATAATGCTGTTTTTCCAACAGAATCCTTTTCCAGATTAGACTGCATTTGAACCCTTCATAAAATATTATTTATAGGGTGTCAAAAAGTTTCTACACTGTAAAAACAATACCTGTTATTATGCACTTGCTGTTTACCTATTCTTGCAATTGCTCCTCAAAAACTAGGGTATTTTTTCCTGTTTTGATGTTACAGCCAATTTGCTGTGCTTAAGACAACAAAAGCAAAAAAAAAAAATTCCGCATAGACATCAAAAATAAATATTTAAGCATAGGATCACAGAATTGTTTGGGTTTGAAGGGATCTTAAAGATCATCTTGTTCTAATCCCTCTGCCACAGGCAGGGACACCTTCACTAGACCAGGCTGCTCATCCAACCTGGCCTTGAACACTTCCAGGGATTTACTCTGGAAGATTTACCTTTACCTTAAGGTAAATCTACTACACAGACCTCACCAGTGCTGAACAGAATAAGCATTTCACTGATAGTTTTTGCCACACTAAACCACCTGCCAGAAACCAGTAGGGAAAAAAAGGTGGGGGGAAGCCTAGAGAAAAATTAAAATGAAGGGGAAAAACCTAAGGAAGAATTGCTGCTCCAGCATCAGAGACTGACCTGAGGCAAACTGCAAACACTGCTTTATTTCTTAACTCTAAACAGAATATCAGAAGTAATGGAAGTAGCTGTGAGAATGGAAGGAACAGATTCATCTTCAGCCACTTCTCCATGTGATGAGCAACAGCACTCAGCCAGAAAGAATTTCCTGCTCTGCAAAACCACAAACATTTGCAGAGCCAAAGGGCATTGTTCTTCTCAGTGAATAGTCTCAAACTATTTGAATGCCTGAAGTAAGAGAATGTTCTTATGAGTTACTGTTATTTAGTCAGCACATTGTGAAACCCTGGCCAGGTGAGAGCAGCAAATTTAGGAAATTTAGAGTTGTGGTAATGATCCTGCCAGCAGATGAGCATGGACAGACCAAAGAGGGTGTCCAGTAAAGTGAATGGTTCTTGGTGCTGCTGCAGGTACCCAACAGCACAGATGCTTTTTGGGGAGGTGGGTCCACAGGACAATGCTGAAAGCCAAAGCAAGGAAAGAAGAGAGAAGTACTACTAAGAAAACAACACTGTACAAATTCAGAAAGAGTGGAATGGAATTAAAGAGTCTTAGAAGAACACAACACCAAAGTGCAAACAGAAAAAAAGAGACACCATTCTCAAAAGGTGCACAAATTCTCTGGGCTGGCACCAGCAGAGCATATAAAGATGTGGAGCAATATCACCACAAAAATATGGAAAAATCCTGCTTCTTGATGCCACTGAGTTCCCACAATATTTTGGGTTTTAGAGGCAGCTTGGGTGTCTCTGCATTGATTTTGGCTAATCATTACCCATTAACAGGTTTTAATAAATATAATGTAAACAAAACCTAGACATGACTGGAATAAGGACAGAAAAATAATTATGATGCTGGTAATGAAAACAAACTGATTAGTTTAAAAAAACATCAAAATAACTTTATTTTTTGTACTTACTTTTGTACATTCTCCCTTCCCCCCAAAAAATAAAATCTAACTCAAACCCAACTTACGTTCCCAAAAGCTCCTCGTGCTTTTTGTTATCCTTTCTCCACACCTCAATGTCCAATATATCCTTCCTGTCAGAGAAGTAGTGAAAATCAAACTGTTCCCTCCACTGAGGATTTGCACTCTTACACAGTCTCTAGAAAACATGCAGTTATAATATTTACTTTTCTTAAACAGTACTTATTTTCACAGTAAATCAAAAAGAAAAAAAATAAATCAATTCTACAGAACAAGGCTGGATGTTGGAGCATCAAGTACTAATGTCATTCCAACCAAAGCTCCCCAGCCCATCACACATAGTCTCATCTTCCTAAATATTCTTCTTCCTCCCTCTCAATAACAGTAAATATACAGGTTTTATCTGAATGAATGGCTGGAAAAATTCAGAAATACAAGGTAGACCCCACCAGCTCCACTTCCAGTGGACTGTGGTCATCATTCACCATCACACACTGGAAGAAATCAGGAATAACCCTTTTGAGGACAATCACCTGGAAACAGATTTGAGTGAATTTAAGAACCCAAAGCAGTATTTTTTCACCCTTCTGTGTTAAGCAAACAGCTAAGCCTTGCTGCTTCACAACACATCTACAGACCATTAAAGAGACCCATAAAAAGGGATTGGAATGGGAATAAAATCTATTTATTCTAAAGTAACTAAACCATTTGCTATTCTTCAAAACTACTTTTCTAAATAAGAAACATATCATGACCTTGGTTTGAGGTCTTGATGTGAGGGACAGAGTGCAGGTTTCAGATGCGCCTACATGCAAATGTTATGTTCTGTGAACTTGCTCTGTACATTTTGTACAGGAGGAGGTTTGTTTTCTCCTCCTCTGCACTTCCAGTTCATGACATGCACAGCTCTTGCTCTCTCAAAAGAGTATTATTTTAATTATAGCCTTTCTTCGTATTAAGACTTTCCAGATGAAATGTGTATCTTTGGGAACCCCGTTCATTTCTTAGATTCTTATATAACTGAACAGTATACAGATAAACACAGCCTAGAAGAACAAAAATTAGTATCAAAACCATGGAACATTTTATCTGTTGGGGGGGGCAGGTTCTGCAGTATGTAACTCATTTTTCAAGAAAAGTACTTTAAAAGAATGATAATTCCCCTGCACTGGAAACCATTTCAGGTCTACTTTTCCAGCAGATCTAACACTGCAAGCCCAACTTCTGTATTGGCAGAGAACAAAACACATGTGTGATGCATGTAGTTTTATTTCATTTCGTATTAATGTCAAATATCTATCAACATGATGAGTATGTTAAATGCACAAAACACTGATAACACACAGTATTCCTGACTTGCTCTTTCTCTACTGGCATGAAAACAGCTTCTGGTGTGGTCTCCTGGTTTTGAACTCACTTATCTAAAAGAGTATTAAGAATAGTTCCATCCAAGGTAGCAACACCAGTAAAAGAAACCGACTATTGACTTCAGACAGCTGAAGGAAACCCTTAATACTTACCTTGCTCTTGTATCTCTGATCTCCCAGTTTGAGGAGAATAAAAATCTCTGCCAAGCCCCCTCTGGGCATGTTCTTCCCCTCCAAGAGGGTGATGGTGACCAGCCCGTTCCACAGCTGGTTCTTGCGCAGAGACTCCGAGAGCCGCATGCTCCGCGTGAAACTCGACTGAAAAGCAAGGCAGCAACACGGAATGTTTCAACACACAAACACATTTCCATGCTCACGTTAACTGTGCTGTGGAAGCACACCAGGAGTGGGAGAGGCACCATGCTTTCTGAAGGGTAAGCAGGCAATGGAAGGCAGTAGGATGCTGTGTATTCTCTGCCTGACTGTACTGCAGTCCCTGTGAAGGGTCGGTGCTCAATGCCACAGCAAAATCAGCAGGGTTTGCTTAAACCACCAGGGAAATCTCCTTCAGCTACCCTGGCTGAGCTCTGGCAAGAGCAGACCCCGAGCACCAAGAGCAACCTGGTACCTTGGCTCTGGGAAGGAGAGCAGTGGGGAACAGAACAGAGGAGAAACTAAAGTAAACTCTTAAAACATCTCCAGTTACATCCATAAAACGTGGGTTTGTCCTTTCTAGGGAGGCAACCCAGCATCAAAAAGCCCATGGCCAGGTGAAAGGCTGAGCAGCATCTTCCACCTCCTCCATCACTCAGCTCCCCTCCTCAGCTCTTTGCCCGCTGCCTTTGCTGCTCCTGCTTCCAGAAACTGAGCCCACGAATCAAAAATACTGATGCCTGCTGAAAAAACACTGACACCACCAGGCTCTTTATCTGGAGTTATGGTTACCTGGTAGCCACATTTGTTACCTTCGCAGCTTCATCTCGCACAGCACGGCTGCGCTAACAGTTTGCTAACTGGCAATATTTTATTGGACAGAGGATGATTAAATAGGCCTTTATTTGGGGGGAGTGAGCTGGAAACATTAAAACTCAAGGCTACACTCTTCTTCCCGCAGTAACAATCCTGCCATATTTTATTCTCCTGAAGCAACTTTTAACTCGCTACACTTTGGAGCTTCAATCATGTCATGTACAGGTGGGAGCAAGACGGAGGAGAAGATTTCACAAGTCACTTTAAAACAGGACGTGCTAGCTTTAAAAGCAAGTAAGAAATGTTGTTGCTAAATAAAACGATTGCAAAAGCACCTGATGTCTGAAGATTACTTTTTATGGATCAATTACCCGGCAACAAAATTCTTAAATCATAGGTGGTGAACTCACAAAATTTTTACTTGCTTTTTACTGGTTAAAATACCAAATTCTGAATCCCACAAGCATATTAATATACTTCTATTTAAACACCCCGTTTGGCTTTCCTGGCGCAATGGGTAAAAATTCCTACCTTTAAAAAGAAAACGAGATTTTGATTCATAAATCCAGCTGCAATGTAGTTTCTTTTCTCTCTTTTTTTTTTTAAAGTTCGTCTTTTGGGCCAAAAAGCTAAAGCATGACTGTTCCCATGGACATACTTCAAAGTCCCAGCAGATATACTCCTCCCTAAACACTGCAACTATTTCAAAATCCTTTTTATAAAAAAAGGGAGTAATGTCCACAAGGGATCAAAGGGCATTCTACAGTCTGGCAATCGCCTTAGAAAAATGGCAGTGCTTCCATGAAATATGCCCTAAAATAATTTTGCAGCTTGGTATGTCCTAATTTCGAATTGGATGTTTATCTTGGAAAGGCTTCTATCTAACTTGTCCATAAAACAGCTCCACTTAGCTCTATGAGCCCTGTGAAAATGGAATCCAAAGCTGGCTATTAAGGGGGCCTGGAGATTGCTTCCATATGGCGTAACAGCATGGGAGTGGAGGGCTAAGGCCTACAGCAGGCGCTGCTTGGCTTGAGCTCCCCATCTATCCATGGACACTCATTGCATTACACCATAACATCTGGATTATTGCTTGTAATGTCCCTGGGAAATATCCACTTCCCATCAAAGCCTTTATCTATCTCGCTTGTACTTTGAACATTTTAGTATTTAACATAGTCATGTTTGATGTGATGTGCTCGCTGCTTTAGGAGCAAGGATTTTCCCTCCCCCTCCTGCTCCTTCTGAGGAGGAGGAAGACGTATTTGATGTTAGTTCACAAAAAAAAAAAAAAAACAAAAAAAAACAACAAACCAAAAAAACAACCAAAACAGATGAAGTTTATTATCCACATTACAATTTCTTTCAAAAACAAAGCATCCAGCTCTCTTCAAAGCTTCCAGGCTGAACACAAAAGACAGTTGTTATCACTCAGTTTTCAAATCAAACTTGGATTCTTTTCTTTTTTTTTTTATCCAGGCCAGTATTTTAGGGAGTCACTTAGCATTGGGGACTTTCCTACCCCAGCCCTACAGCACACATTACCCCACCCTTGTAGCTGCTGACTTGACAGTTCAAAGGACTGTTGGGAGGTACCCAAACCAGCCTGGATCCCACACAGCCCCAGGAAAAATCAGCACCTGCACTCAGCATTACTGGAACACATTGCAATGCACCAACCTTGACCTCCCAAAACAGGTGGCCCCAAGCAAAGAGCCTCATGCACCCCCTTCTCTGGCTATGCAGCTGCAGAAGTGCTCTGTGCTCCTCTCAGAAGAGGGGTGTGCTGGTCCCCAGCTAACGGGACCTGCATAAGATCCAGCATCACTTGAGAGCATCCCACTGCAGAGCACAGCCAAGATGTTTGCAACTGGTTTAGGGCACAGTGCTGACCTGCAGCAGCTCCACAGAGGGTCCACAACTCCCCCCAGAGCTTCCCACCTCCCCCAGCCCAGCCCTGCCACTGGCACAGGGCTCTCTCCAAACTGAGCATGGGAAGGCTGCCTGCGTTACACCCCTGCAAGACACACAGCACATGAGGAATGCTTTGGATTTCCTGGACATGCCCAGGTCACCCCCACAGAGCCTGCTCAGCAGGTCTGGCACATTTCCTGTGCCTCACAGCACCAAAGAGCCCCTGTGTACTTGCTCTGTGGCCACCTCTCCAGCCTCCCCAGGTATTTGGCAGGCTGTTCCTCTGACCACCCTGATGGAAATCCCAGTGAAACAGGCAGTGTCTCAGATTCCACTCACAGTTTCTGGAAGGAAGCACGTCTGGGGAAAATCAGATGTGTGGTAGACCCACAGAGCCAGGCCTTCAATGAGTCAACTTTAGTGCTGCCTAGGGAAGTCTGCACTATGGAAAATGCCTCCCAGGTGACAAGAAAATGATACTGCCTTATTTATTTTAGGCATCTTACCTCCTCTCTGATACCCCACACCTACTCATTTCAAACTGATTTACACAGAGCTAATTGATTAAACTTCACAGCCTCCCTCTGAGTTGGCAAAACAATTGCAGAGCAGAGCACAGAGGAGAGCACAGCCATCAGTCCAACAAAGTTACTCGGACAAAACAAGCACTGAAAAAAACACCCCAAACACTCTCCCTTGCCTCCAACCACCACTGCCCTAACCTGCACTCACAATGAGACCAGAAAAGCCAAAGCCCTGGTCCATACTGGCCAGAAAATGAGGATGTAACTGCTTGATCAGTGACAATTTTGAAGTGTTTTATCTATTCAGCTCTCCCTGTTGCTGTTACCTCCCAGGCTAGTGATGCCTCCACACTTGGGTACTGCAGCTCCTACCCTGCTGAACCTGAGCCCTTTCCAGCTGTGCTCCCACACTGGATGCCAGGTCCCTCAGGCCTCTCCTGCTATATTTTCCTGTAAGCTCTCTGCTCACACTCTGGCTACATCCCAGACCCATGGAAAGGTGCCTTTCTGAGGTACATAAAAGTTGGCTGAACCTGGAATCAGGCTACAGGGCTGGAAATTAAGAAACACATGATTTATAATGGAAGCTGGCACATATCCCAAGCACAAGGCATTGGACAAGCTTATTTATTCTTTCCCCATATCATTTCTGAAATCAAGGTAGCCTGGAGACCAGAATTTGAGGGTTGTCTCTAGACAGACCTCTGATTTTGGCTGGGTTCTGTGTGCAAATAAGCAGTAACACCACAGAGATCACCTTTATGAGCAGTTCACTGCAGTAAAATGGATAAAAACTGGAACTAAAGACATCCCTCAAACAAGACAGCCAGAAGAAAAAAAAAAAAAAAGAAAAAAAGAAAAAAAAAAGATATACACACAAAAATATCTATAGATACTTATTCCTTAAAACAAACTAGATGTTTTTTAAGTCTAAAAACCCAGGTCCACTGTAAATTTTGGGAATGTAACTCATCAGGTAAGTAATGATTAATCTCTGAAGCAAAAGTATGGCCTGGTCATAGAGCAGGACCCTGCTACAAAAGGACCAGAGAAGATGGTTCTTCTTCCAGCTGCTTAGAAAGGACATTCGCCCCAAAAAAATCCCACAGCTATGAACAGAAAAATTAAAAATCAGTGCTCACATCACCACTCTCAAGATCTTGTTCCTAGTTTCAAAATTAATATAAAAGTTTCTCACATCAACTTTCAAATTTTTATCACTTTCTGGTTCTGGTTTAAAAAAAGGAGAATGAGCAGGTGGGCTATATATTCTGCCTTCAGAACCAAACACAGGAGATGAACAAGAATGACAGAGCTTTGGAGGGGAAAGAACTGGCTCATTGACCCAGCTTCACAAAATCCTTTAGGAGCTCCAGTCTCCCTGATAACTCCATTTGTCTATAATCTCCCTCCATAGGCACCCAGCAAATCCCCTCTGGTGCATCAGGGCTGCTTTCAAATCTGTCTCTTTTCCTGACACACACACATACATGCCCCAAGTTCAAACTTGTTTTTGAAGCAATAAAGAGATGCAGAAAAATTGTACATTTAAATGACACGGCGAGGTGGCCAAGTGTGAAGCGAGCCCATCTCTTCCATCCTTCATTTAAAAGGATGAGACAGGACAACAGAGAGGCTGCTGCAATCCCTGCGAAGAGGTCAACGTCAAAACTGGGCCACGTAATTCACCATTTGAGACAACAACAACACACAAATAGGAGGACTCTTCGGACCTCTCCTCATTAGGCAGAGAAACCCTTTTTTTTTTTTTTTTTTTTTTTTTTTCAGAGGCAGTTTTCCCCTTGGGAAAGAGGAGAGGGCAGCGGGAAAGGCAAGTGAACCAACACGAGATTGGCACCACGATGTGTGACCCTGTCCCTGCTGCCCACGGGGGATTGGGGGAGAGAGCCAAACACAACCAGGCAGACAAAAATCAAACCTAACAGTCCACACAGGAAAACAAAAAAAAGAAGAAGGAGAATGAGGGATTTTCCCCTGCTTGAGGAGCCTTTGGGTCCGGTCAGCCTTTCAGCCAATTTATTCAATCAGCTTAGGCTATCAAGGTGCCAATTTCGTCGCTTTTGTTTCAGGACTGAACTGCTGCGGGTCAATCCACCCCGAGCAGACCTGCTTATCTGCCTCCTGGATGTTCAACACTTAAAGGTTATTCAGCTGTACAAATGCTGGAAATAGCGTGCAGGGCAGTCAGGGTGAGACTCAAGCCACCCGGGACAAACAAGGGTACTGAGCATCAGAATGCTCTCCCCAGCAGAGAGCTACCAACTCCCTCTGTGCCCCAGAAAGGAAAGCAGAACAGAGGGGAGAGCCTGTCAATACCCAGATACAAGTGAATATATTAATGCTGCCTAACAGCATCCTCTTTCCTTTGCAATGCCACCCTCCATGAGGAAAAGAAGAAAGCCACACTTTGAAAACAGCCCCCACCGAGGACAATGCCGTTCTCAGCTCTCATGAAAAATGAGGGATCTGAATGTGCTGCCCATGTCTTGGGAATCTGCACAAATATGCAATGATTCCCTTCCAGCAGCAGTGAAAAATATAAACTGCGTAATAATCAAGAGATACCTAAATCATGCAGTTCAACAACTCTTGCTCCAAAATGATTTAAAAGACCATATTGAGTCACTGGAATCCTTCCTTGCATACTCCCTGTAATGACCACGAGGCTACTGGAGCTGGGCTGGAGATCTTGTGCTGACACAGTTTTTGTTGTTGCCTGAAATGCAGCTCTTTCTTCAAAAAGCAAGGGAGCTCAGAGAACACACATGAACAGAGTACAGAATCCACAACAGCCCACATGAGCCCTGCTGCCAGTCTGACATGGAGCTGCAACAGGTACCAGTGCCATCAACATTTGGGGTAAATTTGGGAAGTCAGCAAGAATCCTGTGATTAATGTGAAAAGACTCATTTAGGACACTGATGTGCCAAATCTGCATTAAGACAACATAAAATGGTCAAATTAGAGGATAATCAGATTTCTTTCATGTAGGCAATACAGATTAAAAAACAGCTGTGAGAGTTATATTCATTTTGTCCATCCTTAAAATAAGTCATTTTCCCCATATTTATAGAAAAGGAAAAGCTAAATATTACAATAGGGGGTCAGCTGCAGTTCAGCACATTAAAAAAAAAAAAAAATTCCAGGAAAACTATTTCAAATAGAAAACTTTTATTTGCCTAAACCTGGAGAGAGGAAATTTAGATATCTCAGTTCAGCTGCTCAAATGGAAGGTATACTGTGTTTCCCCCCTGCAACACCCAACCAGAGTCAGCTCAGGAGCCAAAAAACAGACAAGCTTGTGTATCCATTACAGAGCTCTCTCCATTTCCCCTGCCCTCCTTATCCCTGTATCTTTATCTCGTCCAGCAACATTGTTTTCTACCCCATCATACTCTCTGGCTATTCTCCCCTAACCTCTTGTGCCTTCCCTAGACACCTATATTCCCCATGCACACAATTTTTCTTCCTAGCCTTTATGTTCTGCCACAAACTGCTAGTACTGCTTCCACAGAGCAGAGTTTCCTAACTAAAGATGGTTATTGATGTACAGTACTGGTGTTTTAGTGCAGTAGCAGAATCAATAAACCAGGAAATACTGCTTTGTCAGATTTTTTCCGGCGCATGCTGGGAAATATTTTTTACTGCCTTTGGATGGTCACAGAGGTTTTCTTTAGAGATCACACTGGAGCATGAACTGTGTCTTCACTAGGAAGAGCTGAAGCTCTCCTACCCTCTAGTGACTGGAACAGAACAGAGCACGGGGTTGAAGCTTTTTTTTCTTTTAAACAATACTTTTATGCCTCCTAAACCAGTAGCACGCTTCAGCATCTCTTAATTTTATTTTGAAAGGTGTTAAGGCACAAGACAGAGTCTTGAGAGCTGAAAGGCTGACAGCTAAAGGTCCAAAAACATGTATGTAAAAAAATTACACAAAATGCAATGAGATATTGGGTAAAAGCAAAAAGAAAAACCAAACAAAAAAATCCTAAACAAATGTGAAAAAAACACCCCAAAAGTTCTAGTGGCAGCAACCAAGGCAGAGTTTTGGCTATTCTGAAGAAAAAGAACCCGAGTTTAAAATCCTGACTCCCTTTCCCATGTCACAATGCCAACCAGCATCCAGCAGCAGCTGTGTGACAAAGATGGGGATCGAGCAACACTGACCGAGCCAGGGCACAGCAATTTCCAGAGCTTTAGTTAAAAACTAAAGTGATGAGCTCTTCAGTTATTCCATCACTTTCTACCAAGTGGCATTCAGGGATTCCTGGCAGCTCTCTGCTCCAAGCACTGCAATATCCCTGCAATCAGGGCTGCAAAGGCAGTACTTTGCACTTCTTCTATTGACAAAAACATTCTTGCTGGCACAATACCTGAGATGGTTGGCTCCTCTACACAGCACACCACGGTTGTAATGAATAAAACAAGAGGAGGTTAATGATTCAATTTATTTAGGCACAAACCGATAGTTACAGAGGGAAAATATCATGAGAACACACTCATCTTAAGAGCCAAATTCTGCTTTTCAGAGATTCAGACTGTACAGCTCTCAAGCTGGGTACTGGGGCTTGCAGTGTCTGTATCATTGTTATTTACTCAATAGCAAATTAAAGCTTTACAGAACACATAAAAAGCCACAGTCTGCTTCCTGAGCAAGTTAAAATCTAATGCAAAAAAATGATACAGGAATATAAAAGTAATGGAAGCCTGCAGGGATCCTACAGGAGACCAAAGGAAGCAAGTTATACGGACATGTGGCAACACACAAATCTTGGAAATCCTGTTACAATGGAGGTAATGAAAACTCCCTGCTCAGCCTCCATCCCAAGAACAAAAGGAATTTCAAAACCCACAGGGGCAACCAGAAGAAATACTGCCTCACAAAATTCCACCCATGGTGAGAGGCAGCCCCAAAGACAGACGGGGATCCAGGAGAGCCTCGTTCAACCCCCGCACCAACACTGTCCAGGTGTTCTGAAACAACCCAAACCCTCCACAGCTTCTTTCATTTTGGTTGAATTTACACCCCTTTCCTTCATACAGAAAGTCTGTCTCTCTTTCTACAGCTCTTTGTGAATGGGGTCTTATGGTCACTTGCCACTAGACACTATCATGGCACCAACAATTAGAAAACAACAGCAAATTCCTATCACAATGAACAGGAAAATCAAAAGAGCAGAGGTTATCACAGCCATCACATTGTGACAGGTTGCCCCTACACTTCTGAGTTTTCCTTTGTTTAGCCTGTTTCAGAGGAGGACACAGATTTTGGGAGGGGACCTTCCTTTTCTTCAAGTGAAAAAAAAAAAAAAAAAAGGATTACCTTGGATGAAGTTCGTTTCTTTCGACTTGACCATCTCTGTTCATAAGTCCCCATTATTGTACCAAAGAGAATCCAGGGAAAGGAAAGAGGTAAAGAGTAAAATGGGGAAAGTGTTTAGTAAAATAATTCAAACAGCAACTTGTCAAATGAGTTAGAAAAGCCTATTACAAAATAGGGGGCTAAATCTACAACTGCATCTCCATCTACTTTCCCTGTCTCATGGAACTTAACAATCAACAAACTCAAAATACCTGCATTGCACCAAAAAAAAAGAGGCAATAAAAAAAAAGTAATTGAGAATAAAAAGTGGAGGGACCCAGAGCCATTAGTAAGAAACATGGCTTATACTTTTGGTGCCATCTGGTTCTACGGTAAGCTAATTTAAAAAGGGGGGGAAAAATCATCTTGCTGTTAAGTGCTAATGTGGACAGAGCTATTTCACTGTTCTGACTCCTTTGGAAATGGCTGAGCAATCTGCATTTGAAATATGAGGGCTTAAAACATTGTCTTTAAAAAAAATTACAGTGTGCACCAGCTCTTCTATCATCTGCACTCTGAATGTTAACTAAGCACCCAAGAGTACCAAAAGCTGCTATTTAAACCAGTAAGCTTTGTTTCACTGGCTAGGTCCACCTTAGCCCAGGCCTTACTAAAAATCCTGGAATTCCTGAGGTTCTTATGACTAAACTAACTTTTTTGCTAAAGAAACTTTACATTTTTGCTTCACCCCTTCCTACAATGCAGTAACACATGCCAACAATGCTGTCTTGTACAAGTTAGAGGGGAGTTCACAGTCCAAATAAAAGCCATATCATCATATAAACATTTAAATACACCATTATGTTAAAGATTATCATTAAGCTCTCAAATAATCACATAGTGAGGTAAAAATAACTCCATCATTACTTTGTTATTAATTAAAACTTTACAATTCTCAAAAAGGCATCTATTTGAAAAATAAATAATGAACAGCATTAGCTTCTTATTATTATTTTGCTTTCCAACCCCTTGAAACATTTATGTTTCTATAAATAATCCTATTCAGGCTGGAATTCCATACCTATAATTCAAAATTGTGCCGTAAACAGCAAGTTTCATACTCAACTCTGCAGAAAACCTGCAGAAATATTTTCTCTTAGAATGTATTACACATATTTAAAACTAGGACTGGTTTTTAAGACAGTCCAAATAACTGCCTGATCTTGGGTATTCACCCCTTGCTGGTCAGGAACAGGATTAGCTCACCAATATTTGTGGGCTGTACACTCTGTATAAAACACTAGGAGAAAACTTTAAAAATAGAAGCAAAAAAGCCATGTGCAGGACCTTAAATTTAAGTAAAACTCTATCAGCTTCAGTTATGCTGTCCCCAGTTTCTGCCCAGCTTCTCTGGGTTTCTAACATCACCAATCACCACACTTCTGCATCAGGAGCCAAGTTCAATTAACTCAGTGAAGAAACCGTCAGTGGGAAGATCAGGGTTTTACAAGCAACCTCCCCCTCTCAGCCTGGTGCTCCTCCACAGGACTGGGGCAATTTTAAGTCTTAACATCCAAGCTCAGCTTTTCGATTTCACGTGGATAAGCTTTTTCATTGTTGTTAAAAAAAAATATACATAGCAACCAAAAAAAAAAGGAAATATAATAGCTTTTCTTCAACCTGCCCATTGCAGTACTGGACACATGCCCAGAGCACAGAGAGCACTGCCACAGTGCACATCACAGTGACAAGACAGAAGCATCCAGCTAAAAATGTCTACACAACTTTAACCCAGCTAAATACAGGGCTCTTTTTTTTTAAAGTTATGCTCTATCTCGATTTCAATATTGAGTCTCAGAGGATGAAAATAAAGGTGGCATTTTCCAGTAAATCAAATTATGCCAGCTCTTCTTTTCTCCCCCCTACAAATTCCAGCTATAAATTTGATTTCCTAAGCCACTTACATTTCTCTTGAAGTCTCCTTGCTTGACTGCTAGACTCAAGTTTAATATAATCACTCCCATGTCATCTTCTAAACTGTTGGGATCTTCCAGTTTTAAAACCTGTTCAGTAGTTCTACAAGGCAACAAAAAAGGAAGGAAAAAAAAAAAGTTGTGCATTTATTGACTCCAGTTAACTCGGGTTGATTATTAAAGGTCAGCCTGAGCTGTGCAAATTTCAGCTTCTTGTCTGAAATTCCCAATATTGAGTTTAAATGTTAAAATGGGAAATCTGGAGAGTTCTTTCTTGGTTCTGACAAAATACACCCCTCTTTTAATAATGCAGTACAGTGTTCCTATAGCACTGCTCACTACTCATAACTCTCCGTGTGCAGGTACACACTGAATTAAGTTACTATACCCCCACTACACAGAGAGGAAGAGTGACAGGGGAAACTCATCCAAGTGAATCTTCTAATATTAATGGTTTGTATTTGACTCCAGAGACATTTATTCTGCCTGCTTTTAATCCCCCTCCATGACTCTGTTCCCTTGTTGAGAACAGGAATGCTGGTATTTACCTGGTGGCACTCTCATGGATAAATTAACATTTCTCGAAATTCAGACACAACAGCCACGGGAGAACTCATTTCCCCCCAAAAAAAGTCATCCCACAGCAAGCGAGCATAAAAGAAACAACTAAAACTTGAATTCCTGGCTTCCAGCTCCACACTGAGCCCAAGCAGCAGCGGCAGCAGCAGACAAAAGGCACAGGGCTTGCCTCGGCATTAAATCAGGGCCAGATGCAGCTGCTGCAGGCACGGATGGATGTGGGAGGAGGCTGGAAAAGGGGCGCTGGCAGCAGCCGGGCAAAACGCTCCTCAGCCCCAGGGAAAGGCACCCCGTGGGGCTGAGGACAGGTCCCAAACCTTTTCCCCCTCTTCCATAAATTGTCCTGGGGTAGCTCTCCCTAAACAATGCTGCACACAGAAATTCTTAGTGCCAGAACTGGGCTCCGTCCAGGTTGGATTTGAATCCGGTGCGTAATGCCGGATAGAAACGTGTGCAGAAGATTTATCTCAAGTGATTTCTCTTGAAATCCCCATTCTTCTATCAAAAATCAGTTTTGACGAATAGAAAAATTCCACGCCAGAAAAAAAGCATTTCACTACTTCCCTCCGTTTCTCAATTAAGCTGCATAAATAACCTTTAATTAAATGAACTGTTACCTATTGAGTTCAAGTTCAGTGAGCGCTACAGATGCCGAACCCATGAAGTCTGAAGTGGTTAAATCACGATCGTACACCTGGTGGCAAAATAAGACAAATATTTCCAATTTTCACATCATAAGCCAGTTTTATCCCAGGCGATGAAAGAACAGATATTTTAAGCCCTTTCATTTCAATTTTGTATTTGAAAGATCAAAGCTTAGATATAATTCAAGGATCACTTTCCATCTCCCCGCTTTAATTTGTATTTTTAGCTAAATATTTAACAAGCATTTTGAAAGTATCTTCTTAATATTATGTAAACAGAGACATGTGTGCTGCTATGGATTGTGCCTGCTCCTTTATACTCCACACGACAGCATAATGAAACGCTGCACAAAAATCAGGTACTTCTGCTTACAGATGTTTTAGCAATTAGTGCTCACAACTGGTAGCTGGAGGTTCTGGTAACTGTAACGTTCCTCATAACCAGAAAAGGCTTTGCTACTTGTCACGGCTGCATCCCAGGTAATAATTCTGTGCAGGCCAGCCAAATTACACTCCTAAAACGTGCTTCTGAAACCACCCCTGGTTTCTCTGAGTTTGCACAAGCACGGAGAGAGAGAAAAGAGAGAGAGCAGAATTCAGCTCCACAGCTTTAAACAGATCCAGTCAAGGAGTTTTATTTCAAACTTGGTTTTTGCAGACGGAAAGCAAAACATGCAAGTAAAATCTGGGAAAGACATATGTGCATTTTAATTTGAAATCGCTGAAGCTCTTAAACCGGATTGTGTTTTATGCCGTGCTGCTACAGCGAATAAAAATCAATATGTTTCTAAAGTTGAGAATAATTGCTTAAAAAAATATTGGCCAGTCTTACAAAAATCTGAGATCAAAACTTACCTTGATCCAAAGTTTTTGATCGAGGGTCTGTATGGGCAGCACAACAGTTTCATCCCAAACTGGGTTGAGGTTCTTGTATACTACCTTACTTTTGTAGAGGGTTTTGCCATTCAGTTTAAACTTCACGTACGGGTCACTTGTACCTGTGATAATTAATTAAAAAATAGATTAGCATGCAACTCCACAATCTTAAATTATATTTTCATAAAATATTTTAAAACACTTAATGGTAGTTATCTATTTTTCAGATACATGCATATATTAATTACTTATATAAAATTTGCTCATTCTTACAGGAAATCTACAGACAGAACCAGAAAGCTGTCTGAAAGCAGACAACAAAAAAAAAATCTTCATTGTTTGCTTGATCTCTGTTTTATTCTTAAAGAACATTAACTGTTGTTTAACAACTCTGCTAAAATTTTAATTTGGGAAAAGAGCAAACAGAAGCAGCATTGAAGCACTATTTACAGGCCTACTAATGACACAGTGGAAGAGAGAAAATGTGATGCTGTGACTAGGAATATATTCAAAGGACCCAAACTCCAAAGCGTCGTAAACTCCTGGGATAGGAGCTCCAAGGAAACCAATAACAATAGCTAAAACACCCGTCAAGATTTCATCACTGGTGTCACTTTGCCAATTTACTTAAAACCCAATTTGAGGTTTCAGTGAAAAAACAGCGACGTTATTCATCAGCTCAGGGTAAAAACCTCACAGAGAACAGACTCTGAAAAAACCAAGCACTGCCCAGGTAACACATTTTTTAATCCAAGTGGCACAATTTGCCATGGCAATAATGTCCCCTGTTTTTATGGAGCAGATGTCCACGGACAGAGCGTGAGGCTCGTGCCACTCAGCAGCAATAGAAAGACTTGCATCTGTCAAAGGAAAACAGAAGAGGGAATCAACTTTTTATTGTTGTTATTAAACTGGTGGCATCTGCACTAACACCAACCACCATGCAGGACACCAGGAAAGAGGGGGAACAAGGCACAGGCAGTATTTAACCAGATGATGGTGGATTTAGTTATTCATACAGACTTTGCAAAAAAATCTTCACAAGCTTCAAATAAAGGGGAAAAATCAAACTGAGATGTAGCAGCATCTACAATTAACTGTGCCCAGGTGCCATTCACCTGTCATATCCAGTATTTTTCTGTACTGTATGTTATAGTTGGAATTAAACCTCCCTCCTAACAGTTCAATTTCATTAGAAGGGTAACAGCTAAGGTGATGGTCCTGGCCACCCCCCAGCCTGGAAAAAAACTGAGTTCTACAGCAGACTTCAGAGTCAGAAATAATCTGAACCTGTCCTCCCTGGTTCCCACTGGCCCAAAAAACACATGGCAGTCCAGGATAACCCAGCCTAAGAGCAATACTCAGTCTTGCCAATGATTTGGTGCACCTGTGAGGATGTGAAAAATCCATATTTAAACATATGAAGCTCTCATCAGTGTTATGTGAAGACAGATCTAAACTCAAGAAAAAACAATTACGTGTAAGCATCTATTTGGAATTATGCAGCACTGTAGAGAACTGTGCTCCTGGGAGACAGACATATTTCTAAGAATTGTAGAAAGTTTTTATTCTGTTTTAATTTCAAAAGGGAAGAGTTGTAGAACCTGGTCCATCCTGCACATAAAGTGTGTTTCATTCACAGAAGGAAAACACCAGTTGGCTTTCAAATACTGTCTGCAGCTGATCCTTTTCCTGAATAATAATTGTTGAAAAAAAAATTTTTTTTGGTTAAAAAAAAAGCAGCTGCAGACTTCTTAAATAGATTTTTTTTTTCTTTTTCTTCTCCTCTAAGAGAGAATAATAGTAAAGGGCCTGATCCAAAGCCAGGAAAGTCGGAGGGCAGCTTCTCATTGTTCCCAGTGGGTTAGGACCAGACCTTTCCCTATAAATTTCTCAGAACTATGATTATACTCTTATACAAAGCATTGAGCTTAAAGCCAGCACAATTTCCAGGAGTGGGAACACACAGACAGATCATAGCCCCACAGTGTGGGGGGCAGCAATCCTCAGAAGATTCAGAATTAAGAAATAACAGCACTGAGCTCTTTGGTGTCACTTCAAAAAGATTTTAAAAGACCAAAAAAAGGTTAAAAATCCCCTGACTTATATTTACAGAGTAAGCTGGGCAAAGCTGCATAATTAAAAGTAAGAATAATAATAATGTCCACAACCTATTCCGTGCCTGAAACAGCAACTGGACAAGACAAGGAAAGCAAGTGATGAAATGAAAGCACGAAGAGACGATGGAGGCAGGTGGTTTATGGCCATAACTCATCTGCTTTTGGCACAGAAAACCCATGAAAAAGGGCAGAACCTGAGAAGAGAGAGAAAAATAGGAGACACAGAATAAAAGCAAACAGCCAGCAAGTTCAATACCAGCAAGCAGAAAACTCCAAGCCCTTTCTCTGAGGATGGGAAGCAGGAAGACTACAGCTAAGTAAGCCTCCCGACTGCATTATTGCCCTGAAAAGCTTTCCAGGTTGTTATACAGTAAAGGAAAATAAAAGGTGGGGGGCGGAAGGGAAGAGCTCACATGAGCCGGGCTTTAGCGATCATTCTCACGTATTTATTTTTAATAAACTCTTCCTTTACATTTACACGTATTTATCTATAGAAACATACACATGTATATAAGGAATATATATAAAATTAATATCTATAAAAGGAATATCTATAATATCTATATATTTAATTATATATATAACAGATATATATATAATTAATATCGATAAAAGGAATATATATCTATAAAAGGAATATATATCTATAAAAGGAATATATATAAAAGGAATATACATTTTGTTTACATAAAAATAAATATTGTACGCTAAAAAAAAAAAAAAAAGGGTGTGGGGGGGGGGAAGCCATAATAAAAAGAGGCCCTTAATTAAATACGATTGCCACTCTGGGATCAGGCCTTCATGCTTGTCAGCTTACTCTCAAAATAAACATCTCAAAGCGGGGCCTCAGTGGTGTCACTTACTCCAGCAAGGCAGCCTGGGTAATCCCTCGCTGTCTTGACAGCTCCATAATGTTCCAGCGGCTTCACGGGTGAGCGGCGGCGCCCGCGCCGCGGAAAATATTAATGCCGCGAATTAACAGCGAGAGGGCGGCTCACAAAAGCCCAACAAGGGAAAGGTGTCAAGTTAGCACCGGTGTTAATTGTGAGGGAAAATAATTGTGGTGGGGCAGGGGTGGGGGGGGGGCCTGTGGAGCTCGGCTGTCGGGCTGTCACGGGGGTGACATCTCAACTAGGCGGGTGGGGGACAGGGAGCGCGGCCGCCGCGTCCTACAAACGATGGGGTGGCACCTCCGTGCCCCCCAGCAGCTGGATTGTCACCTGGGTGGGGGGACACAGAGCACCTGGGGGTTGGTGGTGGTGGCTGGGGTGAAGCTGGGTGGCGTGGGTGGGGAAACGTCAGGGATGGACACAGCGCCACAGCCCTCAGGGCCTGGACTGGGTCGTTCCCAAGGTGCTGGCGAAGCTCTCTGCTCATTATGTCTGGTTCTGGTTTCCTCTAAGACACCCCAGAGTGCATCCAGGTGACCAAAATAGTGGACAGGGAATGAGAAATAAGCCAGGTGGGCAAGCCTGTCCTGATGGGATGAACAGCACAGACTGCAAATTACTGACTGCATTTGAATTCAGGGCTTGAAGCCTTCTGGATTCAAGCTCAGAAAGACGTCTGGGTCTATTAAAAGCTATTTATAAGAGCCAATCTACAATCTAGGCAGAAAAACATAACTTTTTTTGAAAAGAGCCTGGTGATGTTAGAGATAAACCAGTCTAAAAAAAGGATTTTTTGTTTATAATCTTCTTTTAACTGTGACAGAAATGGATAATTTTCTGAAGAAGCCAGACCAATTAAAAAAAAAAAAAAAAGCTTTTTAGCATCCATTTCCTAGTGAAGGCAACTAAATCAACAACTTTTAAGCACGTGCATGGAGGCTCTTCTGAAAGCAAGGTCTCACTCACATCAGCTGTAGCAGTATCAGCAGGGGAAAAAACAATTTTTTATTGTTAAAGCCAGTTGAGAGTTTTGCCCCAAAAAAATATCTCTCTGGTGGGAAAAGCAAGGTGCTTTGTGGTTAATTTGTATATTGTGTAGTGAAACAAGTAGGTTCCCACACAGTAAAACATATGGACAAAATATATACAAAAAGCCAAGACAATCTACTTCTCAGCCTAAAGCAAACGAAGTAAGAGTAAAAAGGAAGGCTGACCTCTTAAAAAAAAAAAAAATCATTCTATCAGCTAGGCCTTTTTCCCCATGAGAGAAAGAACATTAATCTCAACAATGATGCTCCCTGGAATTCCTTTGCATAATACCAATTTCACTTCTATTTTCTTCCACTAACACTAAAAAGCAACAAGTGCAGGCAGACCAGACATCACCTAAAACCTGAGAAAGCTTCAGTGAGCAAAAAAGTTGCTGGGACAGAGGAGCAGGAGAGGGTTTTGGAGCCCAAGAAACTGTTAAAGGTGTTTTTAAATGGATACTGCTGCCCTCTAGCAGCTACCGAGCGATGGATCACATCCACTGCTTCAGAATGAGGAAAAAAAAACAACCCAGCAAACCCAGAAGACCCAATATAATTTCAAGCCACACACTGTTTTATGGGAGCAAACTTACTGGAAATGTAGCATATGAAACAAGTCTCGTTCCATAAATAAATAAATAAAAATGACCACCAAATTGGCTTTAAAATCTTGAAAAAATCAAAGAGCAGTGGGAAATATAACCTAGACCATCTTACGTTTTGGTTAAAAAAGTAAATTTTAATCTGAAGAAGGAAATTAAGGATTTATTTTATATGCATGTAAAGAATAAATATCTGAAAATCTTCCTAGAAATAGAATCACTGGAGTTATTTACGACAAGGAGTAAAAGACATTCTAAAATGGAACACACATTTTTCTTTTTAAGTGGAAAACCACTACATCCTTGTAGTGAAACAGGCAAGATCAAGGCTTAAAGGGGAAATCAGAAAAAAAAAAAGTATTCTGCTGGCAGGAAATTCAGATGATTTTGAAAAGTTTTGTGCCCAGCCAGTTTTACGTGGCCAGATGGAAATGAAACATTGCTTGGAAACAAGCAGTCCCAATAGGTTCCAGGGGAAAATAAAACCAACCAGAAAAAAAAAATACACACAAACCTAAAAAAATAATACCACCACAAAAAACCCAATAAACTGAAAGGACCAGAGAAGTGTGAAGAAAGTGTGCAAACCTACAGTTTAAGGGAGGGTGATGGTGGAGAAAAAAATACCTGAACTTAACATTAATAGAATGAAAGATGCAGATATAGCACTTTCTATACAAGACACTTCAGAAACACCAAAAAAAAAAAAAAAAAAGTAATGGAACTCAGAAAAACCTACCGAAATGCCATGTGACATTCATTAGGGACAAGTAAGGCATAGAATTGTCTTTGGTAAGAATTAGTCCAACCGAGCCCTACTTTATGCACTGGCAGAGGCTCCAAGATCTCCCTGGAGCTTTCTCTTCTGCACGCTGAACAACTCCAACTCAGTGTTGTTTCTTGTATTCTGAGCCCTCATCCTCATAAAATCTTCTTACAAGGTCCCAGAAAGATGCAGTGTGAGCTGTTAATGCAGGCAGGTGGCCCTCAAGACTCAGCTCTGACAACTTTTGGAGCCAGAACAGTTTAAGAAACCTTCTAAACTACAATTCCAACACAAAAAGAGTCACAGGTATTTTCTTCCTATGCTCTCATTCCTACGTTTCCTAATTTAACATTACAAGGATGGGAAGACATAGAAATTGCTTTTGTTTGAACTCCTCCAGACACATAAATCGCTTTTGTTTGGACTCCTCCTGTTGTTCTGAGGTTCCTATCTCAGTGCATTCCTTTCCCACAGCAGTGCAGGCAGGATGCTCACAGGGATCACTGTGCACAAGGGCAAAGGTTCAGGCACACACTTTGCACTTCCAGAAACTGGGCCTGGCACAGACAGACACTCTCAGCACAAGCCCTTGCTCACAGAGCCACACGGCATCCAGAAAACAGCCCAACCATTCAAACTCTCAGCATCTGTAAATTAGCCATGATTACGCCTTTCAAAAAGAAGTGTGAAAAGTTGCCTAATACATGGCAATAATTAATAAATCTGAAGGCCTAATGATCTAATTGCAGATACCCTGAAAACAGAGAAAGTCTAAATTAATCAGCGTGTTTGCAGAGAGTGATTCAGCCTAATTGCTCTGAGCATTTGCTTTCCAAACAATTACTTGCTCTAAGCTGACAAACACCCAGCACAGCACACACACATCCCTTCCTCTGGCACTCTGGTATCAGCACAGACCCAGGCAGCGAATCACAGAATGATAAAACACCCTGAGCTGGCAAAACCCACCAGGATCACCAAGGTCTAACTTCTGGATAGCCCAGAGCCAGGAGTGGTGGGTTCCTGCAGGATCACTACTGCTGAAAGTTAGAAGTGTATGTTATTCTACAACCTTTCTCTCTTTTATTTTGTCCTTGGGAGGTTGATCCCTGGCACAGCTGGCAGGGAGCCCCCCATGACCCTCTGGCAGTGGGGGCTGTGGGATGCGAGAGCAGAGGATGATGTGCTGAGGACAAGGAAGGCAGGATGTACCCATCAAGGCGTTGTATCTTCTGTACTACTGCACCTCCCCTTGCTCCCTTTGCATGTTCACCTCTACTGTGAGAGGAAAGAAAGGAGAGGAAAACAAAGGTGCAGCAACAGGAAACAAATGAAGCCTGAAAGGAAGAAACAGAGACGGGGCACAAAGGACCTGTAAAAAAGATCTACAAAATACAAAACCAGGTAGGAAAAAGATATACACAAAGTTCAGGCAGGAACAACGTGGTTAAAGAGGAAAGAGAAAAAATACACCAACCACAGCCACATTCAAGAACTGTAACTACAGTGTTTAACAGATGAAAAATGAATTTTAAAAGCACAGGATTTGGAAATGGGAGGGGCTTCTCACCCTCACAGGCACTCAAAACCCAGTTTCTGTTTATTCTTACAGCAGCAGAGCTGGGTTTATCACCTGAAGGAAGGCAGCCCTTCTTTACAGCTGTGGCATCACTTCGCTCACTGCTCTGCAAGGGTGACTCCCAGAGCCAAAAAAGAGCAGGACCTCTGAGATTTCTTTAGGCTGACTCAAACAACCATGAGGCATCACCCTGCCCTGGGAAGGTGAACCAGCAGGTGGAAATAGGCTCCAGCCTCTCCCAGCTCAAAGCATGAAGTTGAGCTTCACAAAACAAGGGCCAACAAGGCCATAAAACCACTAAGGGTGCAACAAGATGCCCACAATTAGAGCACCAGTGATTTTTTTTTAAAGCCATATAAGATACAGAATAATCATCTCTGTGTTCTGCCAAGCTGCTGCAGTGCTCCATAGATTCGTAATCAAAAAATACATTTCTGCTTTCTTACTACCTGTAGTATTAAACTCACATGGACACAAACTCCTTGCCACCACTGAAACACATCTAGTAACAGTAATACCAGAAAAAACACATGACAATCAAACTTCCAGTGCTGTGTATATATACACAGAGAGCCATAACCTTCAATGATTGGCTCATCCCCTACAAGAACTGTAAATGTAGAACCCGTGCACTGCCTAACATTGGCCCCAAAGGTGCACACAGGTAACATGCCAAATTTACCATCTGCTTAGACAGTTTCTACTGTGTGACTGGCTGAGACTGTAAGCAAGTAAATCAGACTCCAAGCAAGCTGATGATCAACAGGTAACACCTCTCATGCTGCATCCCTAGACAAGACACTGATTTTGACCCAAAAAGGGGGCTTTTGGAGCTTCTCTGCTTTCCACCAGAATCAAGATCCTGCTCTAGCAGCACTTGGATTCCTTGGCTGGAGCACACTTATTGGGCACTGCTGTACAGAGGGTTTTTCCTTCACTTACCCTTCAAAAATACATAAAAGAGGGGAAGAAAACACTGAAACTCTGATTTATTTTTATTTTCTGCATTGTTGTGCAATTTAGAGAAAGCACATGCATCTGAACCAGTCTCCTGGGCTGATGCACCCTCTCTAAAGAGAGCAGTGCAAGGAGAGGAGCTGCAGAAAGTCAGGGACTGGAGAGACACAAGAGACAAATAAAAAACAATGCAAGGAGTAAAAAGTGAAGGAAAAAATAGGGAAGAGCAGATGTTAACAGGATTAACACTATGAAGAGGAAAAAATGTAATAAGAATCTGGTAAAGTGAAGGAGGAACTTATATCACACCAGAGGGAACATATCCTGGAAAGAGCAGTACATAGTGAGGCAAAGAGTCTGAAAAAATACTAGGAAAGCTGGTAAAAAGTGAATTCTTAGAGGTCGTACAGCCTGCAGTTCTAAGTGGAACTCCTGCTCACCTTCACTTGGCCAAGTGTAATTATTTTCTAATTAATAACTGTTAAGCATATAATGAGTAAATTCAGGGATAAATCTGTGAATTTGATGAGTAGTGCCAGGATTTTTTTTATTTTTTTTTAGCCACAGCTGTTTCCAATGTCAGAAGTATTTCTCCCTGGTAGTACACCTTAGATTTATTTTTATATATACACACAAATAAATACTTTTTACACGGGGACAAAACAGAGGCAGAAACAGACTGAACACGAGCACAAGAGACTTTACTCAGCTGCCAGGAGAGGGCATCACCCACCCACTCTGCAGCCCCTAAGCCTGAGCTATTTAAATTGTTGTAAAATAAAATTAAGGGGAAAAGTGCAAACATGAGAAGAAGGCAGGACACCGCACTTAAATACCATTTTCTTTAAGTAAAGAAACTCCCTCGAAAAAACGTAAACTGATGGGTTTGATGACTGCTTTGAGATTTTTTTCCAGATAAATCGCTGATCGCGTAATAACTGAAAATTGAAATTTAGGGAAATTACAATACTTATGTCAAACCTTATTTAGGCTAAAGATGCTGGGGCATAAACTCTCCACTCAGTCTGTGGTGAATATTTTGCTAAATTCAAATGATTCAGGGCACACTGATACACCCCAGCACAGCACCTCTAACCACCACCAGAGCGTGGGGAGAGGAGGGAAGTCACATACTCCCCAGCCCACAAGTTATCTCTGAAGCTTTCTCACTCTGAAGAGATGAGCAGAGCTGACAACCTCCCACTCTCAAAGGCACGCTGAGAAACCCCAGTGGTTGCAGGTCAAGCCCCAGCATCACACAAAGACGTCACATAACCAGACTGACAGCAGAGGCCTGTAACAATGGGTATCCACAGTGGGCTTTTTATTTTTTTAAGGAGTCACCACTGCAGCATGGTGGTGACTGATGAATAATCATTAAGCCACTGTTTTCTCCCCTCCTGCTGCCTGTGCAATAAAAAGCAGCAGTTTTACTGAACAAGTATCACCTCACTTACTCAGTTTACGAAATGAGAGGTCATTTGCCACAAAGCAACAGAGACTCATCAAAAGGGATTTTTTTTCCCCCTTATGTTGTTTCACTCTGCTGTCCAATGCTTCACAAAGACAAGCATTTGCTTTCTTACACAACAAAACACAGCCTAGAGCAAAGTATGCTCTGTCGTCTCTAGAAATACTGTTCTGCTGGAATTGCTCATTTCTAGCTTTTTCATAGGAGCAGTTGGATATGTCCCGGCTTGTGCAGCCTGCTAGTAAAATCTGATGAACTGCTACACTGTTAGGAAATACAGGCTTCTGTATAACGAGCAAAGATCTTAATCTAAGTACTGGTTCACTCCTTCCAAAAGCTGGTAGGAAAAACAGGCATACACTCAACCAAAAGTTACTGTTTTGTGAAGCCATGAAAATCCAGTATGGAAAAAGTTAACTGAGATATCAGGTAACAGAAATCCCAACGAGCACCTCGTGGGAGAAGCTGAACCAGACAGGTCCCTCCAGGTGCAAACCTCCACAGGCCTTTAGGCTGTGCAAGCTTATTTTGTTTAAAACCAAATGAACAAACCCCATGGCTTCACCTCAAAAGAAGCTGCTCAGACATTTTGCAAGACGAAACTACCAGAACTGTTTCCACCTGCAGGAAAAAAATATGAAATCACGACAGGACGTATGGAAGAGCTCTCTGACAGGTTCAGAGGGAAGGCCCTGACACAGCTGCTGCTTCAGAGTCCCAGAGCCTGCACAGAGCCTCTGGCAGGACAGCTCTTCCCTCCACAGCAAGTGACTGGCTGCTTATCAGCATTTTTACTCCCTCTTTCAACAGCCTGAAGAAAAGGCAGTTTGAGGGCAGGCATTTTCACACCTCTTTTCCAGGAATTCCCCAAATATTATGCAATTTATTTGGTACATCATCTGGGGGTGGGTTTGGGATTTTTAACATGCTGTCATTGTTCAGTCACATCCCAGGTTAGAGAGGATTTTTGGCTTACAGCCCTGCTCCTGTGGTTTCCCCCTTTTATTAACACCTTTGCAGATAACCCCAAAAGCACTACTAAGAGCAGCTCATTTAATAAACCTCCAATTATTCTTTGCTTCGGTTTTCTTTTTAAGCTCAAATAGAATGTCTTGCAGTTCCTGAATGGGTAGAGGTGTTAAGGGCAGCCAGAAAGGAGCTTTGCAGCTGCACAGGCAGGCAGCAGGAGCAGCAAGCAGAGGGTAGCTCCCTACCCCGTGTATCCAAGTAGGATAAAACCTGACCTGGAGGAGAGACACAAGTCCATGATGTAGGAGCATCCGTGGACAGCAGGGAGAGGGAACTCTGCCAACCTGAGACATTCTAGAACATGTGGTTTTATTGCAAGGGTCATGGGTAAAAAGGGCCTTGCCTTCAGCCACCAGCCTCGGCTGAAGGGAAGTCCCAAAGAGTGAGGGAGAGAGAACAAGAGGGTAAGAGGTAAGAGAGGAGAGAGCAAAAGAGCCAGAGAGAGGTGGCAGTGGTCAGAGCACAGGGGCAAGAGAGCTAGAGAGAGAGCAAGAGAGGAGGAGAGTCAGAGAGAGAGGTCTTTGTTACAATACATTATATCTCCTTTCATGTTGAATATTCTAATTTACACTAACCAACCAGTACATGACACAAAACCCTATAGAATCTACATATAGCCTATAAGAACTACTACATTACCATACTGTGTTATATTTTAAACTCTAAAAACTACTCTTTAGACCATTCTCTTTTGCTACATTGACCTTTGGGTCCCTTAGCCAGCAGAAGGGTATTGTTCAGTCAAAAGGGATTCTCCTTTAGCTAGCTAGACTATTGTTTTCGGGTTATATAGTAACTAAGGCTCAGTATCCTACAACTCAAAGCAAGTTTTCATTTCTATTTTGATTATAGGTTTCGTATTTTCAGAATCTTTTGCTAAGCAATCATATTTATAAGGTTTCCCTGATTCATCTTCCCCAACACCATGACTTGCTGCACTGCAGATAAGCAGCCAGCTCGCTGCCAAACTGAGATCAGAGATAAAGGAGGGCTGTGTGAATTGTAAAGGAAGCCAGAAGAAAGGTGGGGCTCACCACAGCGATCCCTGATAACCAGGTTCCTGCCTTCCTTCAGGTGGATGGTCAGCAGGTAGGCAAAGGGGCTGGGCAGGTCGCTCAGGCAGTCATTTGCTTCCTCCAGAGCCTAAGGAGAACAAAGGAATCAGTCACACACCTCTTGAAGCAGATCATGAGTGAGGCAGGTGTTGCTCCCACTGCTGCAGAGACAAAGTTCTGCTCTTTCCTTTAGGGCAATCTTTTACAGAAAGGAAAAAAAGATGATAAAAAAAGAAGGGAAAAAAAAAAAAAGGAGGGAAAAGAAAAAAATATTTCTCTCCCAGGCTTTACTTCACTAAGCAAGCAGCTAAGTATCATATCAAGTATGTTCAACAAAGCAAGGGTTTTACCTACAAATGAGTGATGATAAAACAATCACAAATGCATGCACAGGTCTTCCAAACCCTATCAGCTTATCAGGAGATTTTTTTTTCCCCAAGCTGTTTCTTGTGCATTCAGAGCATCCCTCAAGTTGGAAGAGACCCCTAAAGATCACTGAGCCCTTTGCATCCATCTGGCAACCTCAGGAGGAAGAACACATTTCACACAGCTCCTGAGAGGAGACAGCAGCATTTCTTCATGCAGCTCCAAAAGAGAGAAGCCCAGTGGCAGGCAGTGCTGGCTGGGAGATTCAGCAGAAGCAAACTCGAGGGGATTTTTGCTCATCAGAGGTGCTGCCACAGGGTTACACAGCTCAGCATCATCCTCCAGCCAGAACACTCGGGTGAAAACAGCTCTGGACAGCACTTGAGAGGTTATCAGAGGGCAAAGGTGGAGAAGTTTGCATCTTTCCACAAGGCAAACATGCTTTACATGAGAATAACAAGGCAGAACTGCCAACGCCTTTTCGCAGTGCCCTAAAACTGATTTTGCTGTCAAAGCCTACAGCTGTGTTATTTGCTGTATTTACTTTAATCCGGTTTGTTCTATGCTGTTATTTGAGTATTTATGCTGATGCTCTCATCAGTTACCAGTACAATATAAATATTACAGAGTACTCCAAAATATCCAGAACATTTGGGTCTATTCAAAACATTAGCAACCACTTTGAACTTCCAAAAATCCAAACAACAACAAAAACACAAAGCCACCCATAAATACACAAAATCCCCACAAACAAAAAGAAAAAGCAAAACCCAAACTGGGCAAATCTCTAGATGGCTTCTTCACCTGATGAGTTTTTAGATTTGCAAGAAGCAAAGAACATAAAGCTAAAATAAATTGTACTGCTGATCAAGCTTCAAAATGACAGGACTTACCATTGGGTCATCAAAATTTTGAGATGATAGGGAAGAGTCAAAATCCATTTCTCCAGAGGGGAACTATAAAACAAAAGATACAATGAATTAGACAACAATACACGAAAGCAAATGCTCCTAGCATCAGTTGAGAAATTACTCACACATATATGTAATGAATGAAATGCTCTTACTTATGCATATAGATAACTTAAATATATATTTCTTTTTTCTGTTTTACAGTAACTGCACTCAGTCTTTTGAGCTTAATCCGGGAAAAATAAGTGCCTGCTTCCAGTTAGGAATAAATTTCTTCTCCTCCCCCCCAGCACTGGGTGCTGAAGGTCGTTATCACAAACTCTCCCGGATGTCTGCAGGTTGTTGTGTCTGGTGGTCGGCTGCTCTCACTGACCACAACTTCTCCTTCACCATCCAAAAACCAAGCGCCACTTAAAGAGTTTTTAAATAGTTTTTTTTTACTCGGTTTGGTGTTTGGGGATGATATTTTTTGTGTGTGTGTGCAGTTTTCTTGTTTGGTTTGAGTTTTTAAAAAAAAATGCTCAGGGGAAAAGTTACAAAGAAATTGTGGAAGGGAAAGGTGTCCTTGTTTTGGATGAGTTAATTTTCCTTCTAGTAGTTGGAACAATGTTCTGTTTTGGATTTAGGGTGAGAACAACGTTGATAGCACACTGATGTTTTTAATTTTTGCTGGACAAGTACTGTCCCTCTGCTGAGGAACTGGCTGGGCATCAGTCAGCAGGTGATAAACAACTGCACTGTGCACCACTTGTTTTGAATATTTTAATTGTTGTATCATTTTATAAAATAAAAATATTTTATTTTATAAAATATTTTATTAAAATATTAATTCTTTCTAATTATATAAATATATAATACATATAAATAATTTTATACTTTATGCTATATTTATATTATAATACGTAAAATATTATTAAAATAATTACCTCCTTTTAATAATTAATAATACTTTAACAATTACTTCCTTTTCTGTTCTTTCCTGTCTTTATCTCAGCCCACAAATTTTACCTTTTACCCCGATTCTCTCCTGCATATGATGGCTCCCACTGAGAAAGGAGTAAGAGAGAACCTCTGTCATATTTAGCTGCCTGGTGGGTTAAACCATGACAAAAAGAGAAAAAAAAAATACAAAGAATATGTACTCCCCCCACCTTCCTGCAGTAACTGGAAGATCCAAAGGATTTTTTGTCTATAGGAGAGGAAGTCAAACATTTCTTCCTAAATACTGACTCATCCAAAAACTTGAGGCTACTTGTCTGAAGTGATTCATCAGCCAGGACACCTCTGATGCTCTTTTGGCTGCTCCAACAGCCCATGACTATCATCTAAGCTTGAAGAGGACCGACGTGCCTGGGAAACTCCTCTGGTCTGATGCAGGGCAATCACAGCCCACTCAAACACAAAGATTTATGCTAAGGATCCTCATTTCTCGGCCTGCAGAAATGCACACAAGGTGGAATTCGATCCTCATGTGAAAGCGTTTTCATGTGCAGTTGTGGTAACATCCCAGCCTCTCAGATGAGAGCAGCATTGTGTGCAGCACTACAGAAACACTGAAAAGTCAACCAGCTCCTGCACCAAAGTACATAAATCTCAGCTGTATTGACATGCTGAAATAAATATAAATACCCTTTGTGTAAGTCTTTTCCTCCTCCTCCTGCATGTATATATATTACATATCAGGAAGTACCATAATCCAGCATTGCAAGTAAGATTTCCCTTGCAGGACAGACAAAATCTAACTTTATGTTTCCCACAGTAATCATAACTTGGCCACCTTGCAAAAACACATTAAAAGTGGAAAAATTATCATCATAAAGAGCACCAGAAGAATTTTCTCACACAATGGAGCTGAGTTACAGCTGCTAGGGGAACCCTAACTTTGAATTTTCTGACTAGTATGCATAAAATTTCACTCATGTGCATTACATTTAGTGTTTCTTGGAGTCTCTGGCTTCACAGGAATCTCCTTCAGGCACCATCATTGGCACTGGTAATGGTTTCTCTTTACAGCTTGTTTTACATGGCACAAACACAGGATCAAACAACTGCACTGAAATTATAATAATTTTTAAAGTACTGTCTTGGCTAGCTTGATATCATTTATAAAAAAATACCTTTAAAATTATGATTTTTATTCTTTATTCTGTTTTTTGTTTACTTGCACTGCATCCACAGATACTGAACAATTATAATTTTAACTAGAAAAACTTGGGGTTTTAATTTTAGCTCCACATAATATAAATTACTGCTATTCTAGGTAGCTAACTGCAATGAGATCACTGAATATAGATAAAAGTCCTGGTGAAAACATGGTCGTGAAACCTTGATTTTACTGGTGACAAGAAGTGTCAAACTAAAGTGGGCACAACTCAGGGGGGTTACAGCCCCAAATGTATCTGCACGAAAACAAATCAAGCAAAAGCAGATGTATGAGTATACATAAATTGAAAGTTCTCCTTGACAAGCGTTCCCACCTCTGCCGCCCCTTGTTTTCTGCAGAAGAATTATTCAAAATACAAGACCACTGAGTGCATCAGCCACAGGACAAGGCTCTGGGTTGCCAGTGACTCAGTGCACAGTGCTGGCAAGGAGATAAAGAGATATCAGAGCACCTCAGCAATGACACGTGGCCATGGACGAAACCCAATGGCAAAAAAAAATTGGCATTACAGGAACCCCTTTACAACCCAAACCACGAAGGGACTCAACACAACTTCACTTGTTTCTGCAGGCTTGCCTAGCTGGGTGCAATGGGGAAAAGAGAGCAAATCTCTCGACAAATGGAAAAACGACGCCTGTGGGCAGAGCCTCGGTGCGGATGGGCTGTGCTGAGCACCCACAGCTCTGCAGGAGGGCTCAGACTAATGTGAAAACCACAAGTAGGGCAAAACCACAAGCTGATCTCACCCGCGAGGCTCGGGGAGCATCTCACGATATCGGGTAGCCAAAGATCCAGGAAATGAGGAGGTGGCATGTGACAGGCAATTCAGGGGGAGAAGAAGCTCAACCTACATTTCTGCTTTTTTTAGTTTGTTTTGTTTCGGGGATCTGCCTTCCTTCTGATTTGCCTCCCTGGGCAGGGAGTGATGCTCACACAAGAACAGTGAGAACTCTTGTGCTCCTCAGAGCAACCCCACCCAGCATTCAGGGACCAAAAACCTCTGTAACAAACTATTCCCATCTGAGGCACACACAGCACAAATCAGGTGGCTGTTCAATTAAGCACAAGTGAAACTAAAAATTGAAGCTGTCATAGAATCATAGAATATTGAGGTTTGGTTTAGAAGGGGCCTTAAAGATCATTTAGTTCAAACCTCCCTGCCATGGACTCCTTCCAATATTGAATTTGTTTTTCACCAGATTCAATATAATTAAATTTGCTCAATACTCCTCATTCATTTCTACTTTCCTCTGCTTCGCTCTCTCCTTTTATTTTCTAGGAAAAAGATTTTTATAAGTTGCACTGGAGGCAGATAACAGTAAGGAAGCATATTCACACAGAGAGGTGATTTGCCATACAAGCAAATACCAAATGATTTACAGACACTAGCAAATATAGAAATACTCATTTCGGGAAAGATGTAAGTGCTGCAGAAAATAAGCCAGACTGAGACTGTGCATCTGGATGAAACTTGGCTTGAGGTTAAGCTATTTCATCACTATACAGGTACTTCATTCTCCTAGAACGCTCAGTTTGCCCAGAATCAAAGCAGGACTTCATATTAACTTCATCGTGCTGAGACAGATTTTAGATTAGGGTTTCTGGCGTACAACAGCAGGAAAAAAAACTGCCGCTATAGTTAAAACAGCCTGGGAAAATTTCTAAAATAATGAGAGTCCATATGTTTACCATATACCGAGTGAGGTGCTACAACTTCTGAGTAATGTTTGAGCAGAGAAACAAAGCACTACACTACCTCAGTCACTTTTCTTAGGTACCCCTCGAAATAATGAACACTCCAGCAAGATTGAACCAATTTGTGAACAATTCAGCATCATTAAACCGCAAGTGATGGTCAGTAACTACCAATCTGACACTTTGCATCAAGCAGACTGGGAGCCAACACCCATTTGCTAGGAATACACAGGCCTTTCAGATGCAAAGCAAGCAGTTTATATCAGAAAGGACCATTTTCCCCACACCAGCGCTAATCATCCTGCATCGAACGTGCAGTTAAAAAACACTTAACCTGTGAAATCCCCATTCCCAAGGGAGGACTTGAAACAAAAACACCCGGTTCCTATTTTTGCATCTTGAATGACTACAGAGGCAGCTCCCACAAGTGCAACGATCAGGTAATGAGAAAAAGGCCTCAGAAAGTTCAAAACATAACTTTCCCATAGATAACAGGAGCAGACATACTTCCACAAAATACAAAACAAATTTTGCCTGAAGTGTGTCCTGCAGTCAGAATCTTCACCTGCTGACTACAAAAATGAAGCTATCATACAGCTCCTCAGGGTTCCCAATTTGCTCAGGCCAGGCAGGAATTAGTTTCATGATAGTATTGGTCTCTGACCCTCCTGTGCACGGGACCTTATGTCCAGACACAAATACTGACCCCAGATGCAGGGGGGAAGGAAAGGGGGATAAAACAGGGCATGCAGAAAAAACATTTTAGTTTTTCACCTGTTTAAATCATCATCACAAAACCCCAAAAAACAGTCCTGAGAATGACGCTACATGTTCTGCTCCCCTTCACGCGCTTGTTTTGGTTAATTCCAGGTACAGGCAGAGTTCATCTTGCTCAGCCATCTTTCACCTATTGCCTTTATCAGTCTTGAGTGGGTGGATGGCAAATTGATCGTGCTACATAGCAATCCTGGTAACTATATTAACTAAAAAGCGAATGTATCAGCACCTCATTTCAGAGCTCAGAGAACTGCAACAACTTTTGATTTGAGCAAGCAATTCCAACAAATCGGAAAAATCTGAAATACAATTACAAATAGAAGAATAATAAAAGAATAAAAAAAACTGGAGCAGTGTTATTTGCTGACAGGAAGGATAGCTGAATTAGACTTGAATAATGTGTGTATCATGTAAAGTTTAAGCTTATTTGTATTGCTCATTCATTTCTTGAACAGAGGCCCCTCCTCACAGAATGGTTCAGGTGGGAAAAGATCTTAAAATTCATCTCATTTCATGGGCAGGGACACCTCCCACTACACCAGGCTGCTCAGAGCCCTGTCCAACCTGTCTTTGGTTGGATCCTCCATCCCTTTATAACCACAAAAATTAAAGAGAAGCACCAGGAGCCCACGGGAGGTGGCCACAGAGCCTCGCTGCTGCTCTAGCACCCACCTCTGTGCTCTCGTCGCTCAGCGTGGAGCTCAGGCGGGAGCTCTGCAGCAGGTCCAGGAGATCCTCGCTGGGTTTCCTCCTCCCCTGGGACACGGGGCTGCCCACAGCCTCAGCTCCTCGTGAGGACAGCAGGTGAGTGCCCCCAGCTTGCGTGTCTGGGGGGGTGACTGTCACCTCCGTGCGTGTCCCCTGCTGTGACGCCCACAGCCAGTCCTCTCCCGCCGCCTTCACCGAGGCGTTCCTGCTCCTCAGGGACACCACAGACCTGGAAAAGCTCTGGGGGGAGCAGCTCGACAGCACCTGAGCGCTCGAGTACGTCATCTCCTCTTCTTCTTCTTCTTCTTCTTCCATGAGAGTCTCCACCTCCAGCATGTCAGGCACTGACACGCTGAGACAGCGGTCCAAGGAGTGGCCCTTCCTCTCCAGCATCTTCACAGACCTCTTCTTCGTCTTCCTCACGCTCAGGTTCTGCAGGAAGGGACGGGTCTTCTGTTTCAGGGATCCCCACACGGATTGCTTATCCAAGTCCATTGCTGCAAGGGGAAATCTCAGCAATGCCTCCTCCTGCACAGAACAGCTCCAGCGATTCCCAGGGTGACTAAAAGGAACGTAGGAAGGAGGCAAGTCAATCACAAAAGTGAACAGCCGCTCAAGACTATGATTCATGTTGCCTCATCCTAAAACTTTCAGTCATCTCTCTGAACAGTTAAAACGGAGCATGTCACATTACTAAGAGCTTCCAAATACAATCTGGTGGGTAGGTTTGATTATTTAGGAGGAAAACAGCCAGAGCAAGTACTAATTCCTACACAAAAATGCAATGTCTGCCCACTACTTCATAATTGCTAAGAGGGGACATTATATTTCTTCTTCTGTCAAGTCCTAATTTGTGAAAACTTGAGATTTATCCAATTTGAAACTGTTCCTGTACAAAGCTTACTGACGGGAGTTAAATTGTGATAACGCAAGCACACAAAACATGTTGGCAAAGCTGTCACTGGCGTTTCTGCTGCCACTTTCCCAGGCCATGTAGGGCTTTCTTGGCTATTTCCAAGGCTACATGAATTCTTACAGGATGTGCTGTTGGCACATATGAAGAACAGCTCCATGAACTAAGCAGCTGAGGCTGAAGAAGGCACGTTGAACATGAGGACCCCAAAATACTCCCTTACATTAACCCACTGTCAGTGAAAACTTGCAGAATTATTTCTCCTTGTAAAGTAGGCAAATGAGAAAAAAACAGTACAAATATGAATGGGTGGATCACTTTTGAAAACCTACTGGTGGACTCACCTTTGAGTTGATTCACTGTGAGCATTTACACAGCTGGGAGGGTCAGGAATAAAAGAGCTGTAACAAAATCATTCACTGTATGCACATAGTAGGGAACAGGGACACCTCTGTGCACAGGAATATCCTCACAGACAGACTCTTCCGTGGTTATCAGCTGAGCAATCATCCTTATTCTGTGAAAAGAGGTGGTCAAACCATCATCAAAACTCAGTAAGGAAAAAGCTGGTGAAACCTGCAGATTTACTCTTTTGCAGTCACACAGACACAAGTTACAGTACATACATACATTCGTCAGAAATATACACTCATTAACTACATCAGGACTGCTTCCTAAACTCCACAGCATGTTTACCTTCTAACTATTGCATAGTCAACAAAAAATTACTTCCCACTGTTTTCCTGATTACTAGGAAAAACACCAGGACAGACAACAGAAACACAATTGCTAGATTAATCCACACTGAGAAATTACTGCCTGCTTTCAAAGAAATTGACTCTTGCATTCATTAATTTGAATGAGGCTGTATAACCAGTTATTAAGTAACTTATTTAAATAACTTTATGACTAAGCTTGCCACATTTTCAGAGTGTTCAGGAATCTACAAAAAGAATTCTCTAACTGCATTACTGTGTAACTAAAGCAGCAAAATCCTCCCCCATTTATATTGGCAAATAAATAATATCAGCATTATTATATTCAATACAATTAATTAATTAAGCTTAATGGCAAAGCATGCATTCAAAAGGCAACAGGTTTTGCCAAAACAAAAAGGTGTGTTAGTATAGATGCATCAGCTTAACACAGCCACAATATCAAAGTGCACATGGACAAACTGAAATTGGTTTTTTCCTTTACAGCATCACTAAGTATAAACTATTTACTGAACCTCACAGAGGAAAATTTCACATAGAAAGGCCCACCATGCCTTCGTCTTTCTCACTGAACTCAGGCTGAAGCACAGCAGATTCACAGAGGGAGGAGAGAAGACTCAAATGCCAGCTCAGTTTCACTGCGGATGGAGGGATGCCCGAGCTGGAGCAGCACCTGATGCCCTGCACAACCTCATGAGACATGGCTGGATTTGCTCACACCAGCTGAGATAGGCCCTTTCCTCTTTCCATAAAATCTTGACAAGGCAGCCACAGACCACGTGCCAGCAACAGAAGCTATTGGGCTAAACACATTTGCACAAAACATTATGAAATACACTGTTGGGAGTCGTTTAAACAACTCATCTTCTGCTCATACCCTCTGCATGGCTCCCCTACTTGTACTCAAACCTGCTGGAGCCAAGATGTTGCAAATAAAGGCAGAGACCAGCTCAACATCCACTTCCCAAGGCACTTACTGCTTCCCATTCCCTTCCTGTTATTCTCCACCCCTCTCACTTTGAGGACCCACTGTCATTGTTTTGATTTTGTTTGCTTCGAGGTTTTGTAACCAAGGAGCAGACTTGTCCCTGTAGGTTTTTCCAGTTGCCTTCCCCAAGTCCAATGTTCTTTTTCCCACTTACATTGCCTGAGTTGCTGGTTAGAAATGCCTATTCAAAAAGGATGGTGCAGGGATGGTGTGTCTCTAAGACCAACCTGCATCTAACCCAGAGTGGGCAGAGTCCTTCTCAAGCCCAGCACAAACACAGTGGAATCCAGAAGTTAAAAAAAAATTTAAAAGGGTTTTGTCAAGACAGTAGGGATGGCTCCCCTGAGCTGCCACCTCACAGCTCCTAGACTGGAGCAACACATCAGTGGTACTTGCTGCACAGGGAGCAGCAGGTTGCCTGAACTGAGGCCATCAGAAGAAATAAGCCCATCCCTGGTCACTGGATTGCCTGGAAGTTTAACCATACTGCCTCTGAACTATTACACCCACATTTCTGCTGCAGCTACAACTTCTCTTATATAAGTATTGTATTTACAGATAAATTAATCCAAACGATGGCTATGATACACAATTAACAACAAATACATGTGTTCTCGTCTGAGAAAAGGGTAAATACAGTCTGAAGGGCATATGCACTCTGACATCAGCCACCTGCCTATACCCTTTTCCACCTCCTCACTTCAAGCAGAAGACACACAGATCACCACCACGACAAGAAATGCTCCCTAGAGAGATCAGTGGAAGACTGGGAATGGGGACCACCCTCCTCCCCAGTGGTGCTGGAGCCAGGAGTGCCAGGATTACTGGGGTACCCCCTGCCAGGCCAGCCCATATCCACACACAACTCTTCTTTCTTCCTACATCAATTTCCTCTGCTTTTCTCTTCCAACATAACAGCATCAATAGAAATACTTTATTTTGAAGACAGAGAAATTCTCCCTTGCATGTACAAATCTCAGTGATCTTGAAGGCCTCTTCCAACCTAATCATTCTGTGATTCTGTGAAAGTGTGTTCTTGGTACCAGCATGTTGTTCATGTTCACAGTCCTTATCCTCCACAGGCCAGAAGTTCTCCCTCTTCCTTCCTCAGCCTCAGAAGTTCATGGCCAACTCTATAGCCAAATATTCCCTAAGCAACCATAGGGAAAAAACATACTTTGCCAAATTCTTGGTCTAAGCTCGGCCTCTTTATTCTTCCCCTTTCAATGGCACATTGTAGCAAAAATCTGCAAACAGAAAACATTCAAAGAGACACACTTCCTGTTATCAATTTAACTCTGTTGTTCTTGGTTTAATGGAATGGCTCCTTATTCTTACATAACAAGAAAAAAATAATGTTTTCAGTCTCTATCCTTCAGCCTTCTCTTTAACAGACTGCCAAATCTCAAATGCTCAGAAGATTCCACGTACTTTAACCTCTTCCTTCAGAGAGACTGCTTTTGATTGCACCTGTATCTTGCCATCTCCTCCTCTTTTGGGAGCAATAGGGACAAGAGAGAAAGGATTACTGACAGAAAAGTTGGTCACAGCTCACTATGATTGAACAAATATTTCTAGCATTTTATTCTCCCTTAAGTATATTCTAATTATGGTCCTTGGGATTTTTATTTTTTTTTAAATGTGCTTTGGTTCCTCTCAGTAAAACACTCCATATGCACTCCCTTAAATTCATATAATATTTAAAGCTAAATGATTTTTTAGATGTTCTACCAGGTGGCTGTAAGAGATATTTCAAATGCCACTGAAAGCCTAGAGAAATCATCCTGCAATTCTACTTCATTTACTGACTTGACAGGAAGCCAGCAAAGCCACAAGTGAGAAATACTGCAAGACACTCTGAAAACATTATAAAAGCACCCAATATAACCAAGCAAATAAACTGAACAAACCCAAATTGATTTACACACTGGAAATTATGGAAGAAATTGTCCTTCTTCACCATAGAACCATTCCCTGCACACCCAGAAGTGCCTCACGCACACAGAAGATGCTCCTGGTTAATATTTTTAAAGCACCATCCTGAAAGTCAGCCAAGATGACAAAAACACACCTGAGCACCACACCAGCACAATCAGAGCACTAGATTAATTAAATCTATCAATCCTTGTAACTCAGTTGTTTATCCAGTGAAGGTGAAAACTTTGGGTCAGTGTGCATGCCAGTCACCTCTGAGTTCAAACGTGGTCAGTGTGTTTTCAGCTACAACTAAATGGTAATAAACACTTAAATCCATGGCAGCTGAAATTACTAACACACACATCAGAGGCTGTTAGGGAGATGCTCCTCACTTGAATGCATATTAACACAGGTTCAAATTGGAAGGAACTAATGGAACTCCCTCAGTGTAAAACCTCCATTGATTCTGGCTGTTCTGGAATAAGGTATTCACCCCAATCTCTGCCTGTCTGGCACATTCACTGACTTGAAGCCTAATGCATGAGACATTGTACAAATTACAAGAAAAGATAATTACATTTCTGTTATACAACACAATGTTGGGCTGTGGAAAGTTCTAATATGAGTTTACAATCTTCATTAGGTTTATAATTTCTGAATTCAGTACACTGAGAAACAAGGCTGACAAGAAGGTGATAAGGGAGCAGGGGAGTAAGGGACTGAGGACTTTTTTTCATCTTTTATCTTTTTGCTATAAATTGAGTCTTCTGGCTCTAGAAGCCATAAATGAAACAATTCCTCCCTGGGAGAGAAAGGAAAATATCAGGGAAATAGCTCTCTGTTGGCTGAACAACCACTGTATGTGCCGGGGGGGATTATTTCTATAACAGAACATACCACGTACCCCAGGTTTTTAATATCATTGTAGCTCAAACATAGCCAAATACAAACCACTACTAGGAATGGAATGACTTTTTCTAAAGAAACCAACACTTCCTTCTTTGCAATGGCTTATTTCAGTACCTTATCTTGCAATGCTTTTTGCTAAGCACCAACAGCCACAGAGATAAGAAAATATCATCCAAATAAAGTAACCCTTTGTTCAGCATTACCAGCGTGTCGTGGAGCATTCCAGACCCAGCACCAGTTATTAAAAGAAAAGGGGCAGGATGTTCCTTGGATCATCAATACCTTCAAGCAAGCATTGTGCTTCCTTTGCAAAAAAAAAAAGTCCAAAGTGGAAGGCTGAGCTGGGTATGATCCCAGAGGGCAGCAAGGGACACTGAATTCCACACAGCACAATATGGAGAAACTGAGACAGATTTTTCTCCCTGCAGCGTATGGCAAATACCTGGACTTAAATTTGATAAGGCACCGGAAAAAAAAAAAAAAAAAAGTCTAATCTCAATCTGATTCTGCACAGGCTAATCACCCTGGGGAAATCAGTGTTAGAATTATTCTTAGCACTAACAAGCATCATAGGGAGTGCACTGATGCAGTGCAGGTAAAGTCTTCACTACACAGGTGATTTGCTGCTAAAGCAGGGTCATGGCTTGGGCAGCTTCCAAATCTTCCCACCCTGCTTAAGCTTCCCCATAGGGCTTCAAATGATGCCAGGCTGTGGATACAGATCCTGCTCTTCTGCTGCTCTGTTGTAACAGATTCATTTGCAGAGCCTACCAAGATGCTAAACTTACACATATAAAATGAAAGAGAGACTTGACCTGTTGCTGTCAGCCAAATTAGTACAAGTGCTTCATAAGAAACGATTTTACATGCCTCAGTGGAAACAAGATAACCAAAACAAACCAGCTTTATTTTCTTGATATGGGGTGAAAGAAATCTACAGTCTCTACAGAAGATCACAAGTAACATCAAGGGTAAATACAAGGTTTAAAGACAAGTCTGTTCGTCACCTGCAGATAATAAAGACATCTAAAGGGATATTTTCTATTTTAAGTTTGGGGTTTGTTGTTTTGGATTGGGTTTGGGGTTTTCTCACAGATTTGTGGGTTTTAGGCTCTGGGCTTTTAGATCCCATGCTTCACTTTTTAATTTTTAATTGGCTCAAATGTGATGAGTTTCATCTTTCACGAACACATGAAACAAGTACACATCCTCCTCCACTTAGTAGCAAGAGAGGAACAGGGACACTTGAACTCCTTAGAGGCTCTTTTGCACAATCTGGAGGGCTTTTTTCTCAACATTTATGAGCAGACAGTAACTATGAGAAGTAAGAGAAACGACCAGCTGCTACAAGCATCTTAAAATAGCACCTGATAGTGAAAGTTACTGAGAAAATACCCTGCACCTGCCTCCAGCTTATGAAAGTATTGCTTTCATTTTGCTTCTGTCTTTTCTAAAACGGAAGAAAAATGATGAGTATGTATAGAGGAAATGAAGGGGGAAGTGTTTGGGTGTATTTTTACAAACATATTTCACAAGTTCCTTCCACTCTTTGAGCTTCCTTCCAAATATCGTGCCTTGCAATTGTACCTGTGCAAGCAAAAAGACCCTTTCAACCTTTTCAGTCTGATTTGTGGGATTGTACCAGAATGGGACAATCAGATATGATCCTTACAGTGCAAACAGCACCTGCTGAGCAGCAGACTTCTCCAGGGACACCTGTGCACAAAGATCTGCTTCCTGCAGCAAGGATGTGCACCTCAAACCAGACTCCAAAAAGATCCTGGAGGGGGAGATCCTTCTCCTGGAAGGGCAGATCCTTCTCCTGGAAGGCACTGTGACATCTCCTGACATCTCACAAGCAGCTGGGACACTCCTGCACCACTGACTGTGAATGGTTTATAATTTGTCTCGTTGTTCCCAACCCCATCAGAAGATCCCTGGGAATGCTGGCACCCGGAGCAGGGCACCTTGAGGAGCAAGGGGAGAGGGAAAGCTGATGAGCAGCAAGGGGAAGGAGAGGTGTAGGTACAAGCAGAGTAGGAATGAGATAAAAGAGCTCTAGAATAACTGAGGTTCATCAGGGCTCACATGAGGGACAGCACAAAACCAGGGATAGAGGCACAGATGCTGAAGGAGCTGGACTCTGCTCTGTTGGGAATCCAGCCCTGTTGGGAATCCAGCCCTACAGCCTCCTTCCTCCTCAAGTCTCTCCTTCCAGCCCCTGCTCACCTCCCTCATAACAAAAGGTTTTATTTTTGTAACAAGAAGTGTACAGAAATAGATCCTCCCTTTCCATAGCTCTCAGGGAAAATAAACCTGGGAAGGAAAGCGGAGACTCATTTCCACGGGCCAAACCAACCCGTGCCTTTTACCAACACTTAAATCATATATTTCAATAAAAGAAGCTTGTGACTATATGCAAATTACTTGTCCATGTGCCAGCATTTCTCCCTAAATAACTACTATTACTGTCACACTTCTTATCGAAATTCAGTGACTATAGAGGAAAGGTCTATTAAAAGCTCTGTGTGATTCTTTATTTAACAATTTACCAAAATAACCCTGACAGAACACTTTTGATTCATAAAAATGGCCTGATGACAATTTGAGCAGGACAAAAACCTCCTGGTTTGCCTTTTTTTTCCTCCTTACTACAGTGTGCTCCTCTTTCCAACAGTAACGTGGCACAAGCCAGGCTCAGAGCTCACAGTGAGAGTTGGGCACATGGGAAAGTTGAGATTATTTTGAATTTGTATTGATCTGGGTGATTAAATGTCCTCTCACATTTAACATCTCCACACGGCTTGGGTGTATCTGCAGGTAAAGTGAACCAGTGCTTCTGCAGCCTTTTAATTCCCAAAGGCAGGAGGCTGAAGAACCCTGAAGAAAAGAGTTTGGTGTGTTGTAGCACAGCACTGAATGAGGGAATTGCACCAGCAGCAGCCCTGATTTTCTGCAAGAGCTACAGGTCTCCCTACAGAAAATAACAGCATTTAAATATCACCCTGAGAAAGCTGGAAGGGACACTGGGAAACCCACAGACAGAGAAAGCTCTCAGGAATCTCCTGGTGAAGTGTTTGAGGGTCTCACCCTGGACAATAATTTAGCACTTTAAATAAGAAGAAGCCAATGCATACAACTAAAAGCAGTCACATTACTCCCCTGAAGTCATGACAGCAAAGTGTTCAGCATAAAAACAGCAGCACAAACCCAAATACTTTAATTCCTTTAAACTTCCTTGTTTTTCTCCAGCTGTAAAGATTGAACACACGCTAGCACACATCTCTAAATGCCAGTCATTTTTCACAGGAAAGAGCCAGCTTTGAGTTGAGGTTTCTCTTTCCATTCACCATCTGAGTTTTCAGCCTCCTGGCACTAGAAATCTGCACCTTGTCTCCAGTTTCTGTTACAGCATTATTTTCCCACTGAGAAGATCAGGGTAAAGTTTGTAAATGTAACTCATGTGCATTGGCAATTACACTTTGGCACTTCCAAAGTCTTAACACTGGGGTTTTGGTTTGCTAAAGATGAAGTCCCTAAATACAGGCAGCAGATGCATCATAAGAAAACCACAAACTATAATACCAGTAACTATTTTAAGCTTGAAAAAAAGGGACAAAAATTAAAACATAGGGATACTCTGCTGGGGTGAATAATAAGTGACCTGTTCAGGAGTTTACTTGCAGAAGTTCAGAGAACCTCAACTATAGCAAAGCCTTGTTTTGTTAATTCTGGTTCCTGGAAGCGATCCAATGAGAAAATCAGCTCCACAAAACAGGAATATTGGCATTTCTAAGCTAAGATGACACCTGATGAAGCAATTTAAAATTCACTTTCAGTTTTTCTATGATTCTATATGACAAACCTGCTTCGTGGAAACGTGCAGACACATTATGCAGTGCTTAAAAAACTATTTGGCCCTGATTCATCTGGGGCAAACTTGCCACAGGCAGGGTGGAGTAGTTTGCTAAACATTAAATACCAATTAAATTCCCTTAAGCATATTTACAGCTCCTGCTGCCCAACCACACTGGCTACTCCTTTGTACACTGCTACCACAGTGGGGTTTTTATTTTTGTTAATCCTCCTTTCATGCACACATAGCTCCAGGCAGGATAACTTAGAACAGATCAAGCTGACCACTTGTCATTATCGTGCCCCATTCACATATTCTCAAAGTAAATGTTAAGTGCAGAAATTATGACTACTTAGCCCTTAATTAACCAACAAAACACTGAGTTTATTAATCATGGATGTTTAGTTCTGGTGAATACTGACTAAGAGGTATTTTAATTCAGCTGTCATAATTATACAATTTCCTGGTTTGGCTCACGGATTAAAATCACGTAAAGCTCAAATCCAGAACTTTTCAGCAGGTGTCAATAAACCCTCGAAAGATGTAATAATATTTTCTTTAATGGATTTAAGTGCTATTCACATTTCAGTTCCTCTGTCTAGCAGACACGGACAGGAGTCACCAATCTGACAAGTGTCTTGAAATACAAACTACTCACAGTCAGCTAAACAGATCTGCAGGTTTTCTGGTTCAAACAATTTTTGCACCCAAGTAGGTGAATGTTTGATCAGCTTTCATTTGCTTACTATCAAAGACCAGACGGATTTTTTGCAAAATGCTATTATGAAGCATTTGGTGAATGGGAGGAATGAGAAGCCTTCCCGAACTGAACACAAATGCTTGTAATGAGATTTGTATCTTACAGTTTTACAGAGTTGAACAAAATTCTGCCACTTATACAATAAAATAAATTAAAATCACACTCCAACCACAAAGGCACCTTTCCCACTATCTGAATTTGGGTAGGGAGCATTTATTCAAAAATAATTACAAGCAATCCCAAATAGGAGGACTTCTACAAAATCCACTAGAATATATAACTGGAATTAGATGTTTGCATTCAAAAAGGAAAACAAGACAAAACAAAACTCTCCAGTTAATTGTTTCCAAGTAGTAGAAACTGGGAACAAAGCCTGCTATTGAACGAGCATTAATGATCTGCCATTTGGATCTGCAGATGTTTCCCATGAGGGAAGACAGCAAAAAAACATTCCTCTTCAAACCCAGGGAAGCAGCGACAAGGGGATGAGTTATGTTCATTCATTCGGATATTTTTATTTGAAATTGTCAAAACCATTAGGTTCAGTAAGATTTTACTTCAAGGGGAACCTGCACCCAATAAAATTTCAAAGGACTGAGCTCTTAATCTTTCCTCACTTAAACCCGAATGAGTCAGACTTTAAAAAAAAGAACTTTCACAACCGTGATAAAGTGAGCTGAGAGGGAGACTGCCCCATCCTCGCTGACAGCTCCTGATCATCACCACCTCCACATCAATGGCAACACAGACAAATGCCTGCTCAAATAAATTAGCATGGCCCCCTCATTCTCATTCACCCCCATTAAAGATCATCAAACAATATAGATTATATACCCAGTCCTAACTAGAAACTTAACTTCTAGAGCAGGGCTTATCTATCTGGGAGGAGAGAATGAAAGTGCACACTCATAAATCCTAAAAGACAGAGCTGCTTCTTAATTTATGGTGTTACGCAAAAGCAGAACTGTTTTATTTCTAAATTAGCTCTGATCTCAAGGCAGCAAGGCTATACAATTCCAAGAATTCCCAAAACAATGAAATTCTCCCAAACCTAAAGTTTCCAGTAAAACAAAATTTACTCCACGGGCTACATCTATAGTTCTAGGAGTGGGCAGCAGGAAGAATTGTCAAGGGTAGAAGTACTTCCCAGAAAGGAAGGATATGAATAAGATCTCCCTTTATTTTTTCCCCATTCCCAAAAGGCCAACAAAACCAAAAACAAAGATCTCAAAAGCTACGTTAGTATTTAGCTTGCATTTTAGCGAGTTGTTTTTGTGGGAAAGTGAAAACAAGCCCGTGAAGGAGCATCTGTGTAAATACACCAGAAACAGGCACCCACCACGGCAGGAGGAAAACACCCCCTGGGTCACTGACCCAAACACCAGGAGCAAGCAAGCAAATTGATTAGCTGGAACTAAAGATCACCAGAAATTGTTACAAGAGGCTCTCCTTTGAGGCCAAAGGTGTCACAGCATGCACTGAACCTACCCATATGGGGGTCCTCTCTGGTGGCAGGAGGGGTTGGACACCTACATGATCAGACTGGAAGTTCCAGCTTCAATTCCACAGGCAGACTTGGAGACTCCCAGCTCCCAGGTCTGTTTTCCCCAGAAAAGCAGCAGTGGAAGTCAACAGGAAAGCACAGACACTATTTGTCCCCATCAGTCCCGACCTAGGGTTTGACAGGAGGCAGTGAAAGAATCAGAAGCAAGGGTTAAAAAACAGCCTAAAGGTCAGCAGGCTGCTTATATGAAGAACAAAAAAAGTCTTCTTAGAAAAGCAGTGTGCGTTTAAGAAAATAGAAATCAAATCTAAAATTATTAGATGCTCCGGATTTTCCCACAATAATCCAGTTATTTCACAATGGAGCTTTGCAGCAGTAGTGCAGCCTTGCAAAAGGTCAGCTCCATCTGTGTTCTTTACAGATTATGTTTATGAACAGCCAGTTAATCAAAACTTAAAGAAACAGAGCATTGAGCACACAAAATACTTCAGGTTTTTTCCCCCAGGTGTGAAAATTGAAGTTGCATCTAGAGTTCACCTGCTTGAAACTATTCCAGACACAACAGCAGTGATCCCAGGAAAACCCATTGAAATTTCCATCGTGCACAGAACGCAAGGGAACCACATCACTCCAAATATCCACTTAGCCCAATAAGCTGCCTCTAACTCTGACCAAAAACAGCTGCTCAGGGGAAGACTGTAAGGTCACAAAATCATACCATGATTCTGCCTGCAAAATAATCTCCTGGTTTCCAGGAATCTGTGATTTAGGAGCTGCTTCAGCCAGAAACTGTATCTGCATCTTTGTGATTAACAGCCCCGGCATACATTTTCTCTCTTAATTTGCAAAACAACTTTTAAAATTAATTTATATCTTTAACAACAGGAAAGTATTGGAGTAATGAGTTCCACAGATAAATCATGCTTGTGTGAAGTAGACGCAAAATTCAGCTATGGAAGATTTTTTTTAATTTTTTTTTTTTAATTGAAAAGGACCTTAGAAAAAAAGTCTTTGAATCTTGCTTATTTATTCTTACCTCTTTAACATCTTGAATTATGTGAAATTACAAATAATTGTTCTTTGTTTACTCCACATCACTCAGATTGTTCCCACTTCTGCATTCTCCTCTCTAATGATCTCTCTTAATTGAAAGAGAGGTTCATTCAAGGAACCTGGTTAATGTTACACCATCCAAACATCTCAACTGGCACACACCACAGGCTTTTTTTTCCCTGCCGAGATAATTGATTTGTCTGAATATATAATGTAGTACAAAACAACCTAAGTTCAAAACCATCTAGGAACATTTCAAAACAAGGTAATTAACATCTTATTTTCTACAGTCTTTACAAATATTTTACCAAGTAATTTCTAAGTTGAAAGAATAGTTTAAAGGGTTTGAAAATTGCCTCTGGCTGTGTAGCTTTTTCAAGGACTGAAGTATTTGATTAAGAAAAATTTGTAATCCCTAAATATTTCAAAAAAATTAGAGCAAGACTCTCCTTTGTATCACTCCAGAGTACCTTTTTGATGAGTTATTGTAAATACAATTATTCTCCTGCAAGTGTTTACCCAGGCACAGCGAGGCACGAGGCCACAGGGGTGCCAAAAGTCAAATTTGCCTTAAGAGGTGACATCCTCAGGGCAGGACAGACAGATTGCACATCCACAGTGCCTTGCAGACCACAAGATAATATCCAGGGAAGATGGAGAACATCTAAAAGAAAGTCTGCACCAACAACGCTTCCTTCCTACTGATCCCTAAATTGGACCAGAGCCATCTGCCCACGCAGCAATCAACCCACACCATGGCTATGCTGGTAAACCTGTAGTTACACCCAAGCTGATTTCTCCAAGGCAGAAATTGCCAGGTAGATAAAAAGGTGATCAATCGTTTGATCTAACCTGGGAGACTTGGCCCAGTTTCTCTTATCACTCTTGGTCTTCATTAGAACCCTCACAGAGAAGACAATGGGGAGTTAATTCTTATGTGGATCACACAAAATCTTATGTGGATTACAGCGGAATACACAAAGAAAGCCTTGATATTGAGACACATAAATTGTCTGAATATGAATATTCCATCTGTTCTATGATTTGATTTTACAGCATCAGCATCTTAGGAAACAGAGGTGCACTCAGGATGAGCTGTTACACTGATACATGATCTAAAACCAGAGTTCAAGGCACTCAGGGTTCCAGCATCCTCACAATCCTGCAAGGACCAGTTAAGCCTTAAGAAGCAGGTCCCTTGGACCCAGGGAACATTTAACTGCTTAAGTTAAATGGGAACAGATTGAAGAAAAGTGTCCTTTTTCTTGTAAACAAGCTTCTGTGCAAGCGTGTTATCTAATAAGTACAACTGGAAGTAAAATGGGAATGTGGGAAGAGCGCCAATGTAAATCCTCCAAATCTGAGGAAATCAGGAGCAATTTTCCACTCAAGGGTGGAAACAACACAGAGGAAATGCAGAGCATACTTGGCATGCTTTGCTCTCCTCTGCTGAGTTAAAGCTTCCCTCTCCCCTGTGCCCAGGCAGAGGGACCCCAGGTGATGAGACCCCCAACTCCCTGCACTTTGGGAGACTGGAATTCAAACCCCTAGACCATAAGGGTATAGGTGATGGTGAACAAAACAGTCAAACCCCAAAATTTTCACAACAAAGTGATAGCACAAGTTGTTGCACACATCCTGCCTGAATTTGACAGCCACTGGTGGGGGCCTCGTGCCAACCTTCTGCTCTCTATGAAAAATTAAAGATGAGATGGGCAAATCTGCACAGTGTAGACTAAAGGAGGAAAATCACTCAGTATTGCCTGGAAATGTCAGCGGGAGCAACCAAGAAACTTCTAGGGTGAGGTTTATCCCCTGTCCCAAGGTCACTCCAGCCACACACACAACCTGACTCCAGCTTCACCACAGACAGTGCCAAATCCCAGTGAACTTCAACATCCAAGGTGCAATCACTGCTCTCCTCAGGAGTGGTCCTTGCCTGAGCAGGTAGATTTTTTTTAATAATCATCTGTTGAAGTCAGAGGTGCAGTTAGCCCAAAATCACCTGCTTACATTACCAAATGCAAAAGGTACTGGGAAAAAAAAACTGCAGTGGAATTAGTGAAATTGAGTCAGTTATGGTTCTAATTACCTTAAATTACATGATAAGCAATGCTTCCAGCACTGTTACAGCCCCATGGACTGTCCCAGGAGGGGATGATTACAGGAATCCCTGGGCTGTTTAGACACCCACCTTCCTGTCAATGACAGCAGTGCCTCTCCTCATGCCCTTGTTTATAACTGACACCTTAAATCCACACATCTACAAACTATCCCATAGTTCCTTTAATGCAATCAAAGTTAAACTTGTCTTAATAGCACAAAATTTACTATTCTTATTTTTAAAAAAATGCAAAATTTCTAAGAAATAAAATGAGAATTTCCTCTCTGCACCATTTTTGATTTTTTCTTTCCACGGGTATAGCAAAGTGATACCACACATACTGAATCTATCTTCAGGCTACAGCACATGCAAGTTTATTTGCTTTATGATAAGCTATTTTATGATGGCATTGAACAGCAGCAAGAAATCAAACAAGCAAGATTATTACTTAAATACACTCATTCATCCTGACAGCTAAATCGACTCACTCAACAGTATCATCTTTTGAGAATTACTGCAAAATACATGACAAATTCTACAGTTTAATCACAGTAAACTAATAGTAAGATATCCAGGTGAAAACTTCTATTTTCTTAATGCCATGTAGCTGCAATTCAGCTCTCAATGTGCTTTGAGCAACTGGCTGTCATAAAACTAAGGGCACCAACCAGATCCCTGCCAGTTGCCATAGTTCTGCTAGGCAAACATCAATGAAAATTCACACTATTTCTCATTACAATCGTAAGAACAGCTCTTTCAAAAACAAAAACAAACTATGCCTTACAC